>OX336392.1:256085998-257285998 GCA_946902985.2 Meconema thalassinum | reverse complement strand
TTTTATCACCCTAACGTGAAAGACATATCATATTAGTACATTATACAGCAGGCCTATAATGCCAATAATTAAGACACGAGTATGTTTATAAAACGACCGAAGCGAGTTTTATATATTTCCATAGGAATTTACCATTATAGGAGAGTTGCATACGACTATTTATGTTCGATGATAATTACAACTTTAATTCATGTACGAACATCAATAGTCATAAATATCTGTCGAGATTCCGCCAGTTGAATTTACTGAACAGAGCGCATGGGACGCAGAGGATACCTTGTATTCGACCACGGCCTCCTCGAATACCCCACTATGACACTAGCCACGCAGTGCAATTTCAAATAGGAGGCCGTAAAGTCAGACCAGGTGCTGTATCGTAAACAGCTGTATCATAATGAAAATCTTGAGCTCTGATTGGTGGAGAACCTCAATCATAATGAAACTTGAACTATAATGAGCCTCTTTAAGATGCAGTTTTATGGCATTTATAATATTAATATTTCGGCATGGTCGAACCTAAAATTAATAATAATACTTTTATTGCAGCCAAATAGCGATCGAAAATGAAGTATAAACACGTACACTAATAGTACATTATGCAAGGAGCCTATAATGGCAATAATTAAGACACGAGTATGGACGCTCGTTTTATAATTTCCATACGAGTGTCTTAATTACCATTATAGGCGAGTTGCATACGACTGTTTATGTTCGACGATAATTATTATAACTATTTTATGTTCGAACATAAATATTCATAAATATCTGTCGAGATTTCGCCAGTTTTATGAACTGAACAGAGCGCATGAAACACAGAGAATGCCTTGTATTTGACCATGGCCTCCTCGATTACCCTACTATGACACTAGGCCAGGCAGTGAAATTTAAATTAGAAGGCCGTGGAACTCAGCGCATCTAATTATCTAATTGGTCAAACAACTGTTTCTTGAGCTCTGATTGGTGGGAGAAACTGTTTCATAATGAAAAATAGTGTTATAATGAGCCTCATTATAGTACAGTTTTCTGCCATATAATAGTCAGGGTCGAACATAAAATAAAATTATTGAACACTTCCCGGCACTAAAAGCCATACTATAAATAAATTATACACTTAACACTCACTTGTGAACCCCCTTGACCAAAAAATTGTGTTAATCATCATCATCATCATCATCATCTTGTACAGTTTCCAGCCCCAGGCTGGGTCTGCTTGGAACATAAGCCTCGCCACTTAGTTCTTTCTTCCCACCACCTCTCCGCTGTCACTCTGGTCCAGTCCTCGCCTCTCTTCTTGACACATTCCTCCACTCCTTTCAGCCATCTATCTCTTGGTCTTCCCCTTGGTCGTTTCTTCTGAATCTGCATCTCATGTATCCTCTTGGGAATCTTCTTCTCATCCATTCTCTTTAAGTGTCCATACCACCTCAGTCTTGATATCTCAATCCTACCTTGCAAGGGCTCCTCTTTCACCATTTCCCTGACCTTTTCATTCCTCACCCTGTCTCTTCTTGTTACTCCGATCCTACTTCGCAGGAACTTCATTTCACCTGCCTGTATTCTGCTTATGTCTCTTTTCTTCATTGTCCACGTTTCTGAAGCATAGGTCAGTATCGGGATATAGTAGCTTCTGTATAACACTTCCTTGATTTTTTGTGGGACATCTTTATTCCACACTAAGCTCCTAATGCTTCTCAGAAATGCTTCTGCCTGTCTGCCACGTTCCGTAATCTCTTTGTCATTTCACCCATTTTCCTCCACTATACTTCCCAAGTACTTGAGACTTTCCACCTTCTTCAGCTGTCCACCTCCAAGTGTTATCCCACTCATTGGTTTGTCCTTTTTCCTGGTCGTTAACAGGATCTCGCATTTACTGATGTTGAACTTCCATCCGTACTCTCCTACTGTTTCTTTCCAAGCCTTCAGTTGCTCCTGAATTTCCTCCTCCTTGTTTCCCCAGGCCATGAGATCATCTGCAAACACCATTGCTTTCATCTTATCTTCTCCTATCTTTCCTGCTACCCGTGTCATTACCTCGTCCATAACCACAATAAAGAGAAGGGGTGACAGCGCACTACCCTGTTACAGGCCACTCATTTGTCTGAACCAGTCTGTTCTTTCCCCTCCAACTTTCACACAACTCACACTTCCACAATACATCTCCTTCACTCTGCCTACAGTCTCTTTTTCCACTCCCATGTTTTCCATTGCTTTCCAAACCTTCTCCCTACACACACTATCATAGGCCTTTTCGATGTCCAGGAAGGCCATCAGCAGATCCTCTCCAAATTCGTAGTGGTGTTCCTGGAGCTGTCTCACTGAAAATATGAGATCCACTGTTGATCTCCCAGGTCTGAATCCATACTGCTCCTCTCTCAATTTTCTCTCCACTTTGGCTCGTATTCTACTTTCTAATATCTTTTCATATATCTTGGCACAGTGAGGTATGAGTGTAACTCCCCTGTAATTTCTGCACTCCTTTCTGCTTCCTTTCTTAAATATTGGGACAATTAATCCTTTCTTCCAATCTTCTGGGGTCTTTTTCTCCTTCCATATCACCCTCATCACACGGTACAGCCACTGTTTCCCAACCTCCCCTGCTGCCTTCACCATTTCAACACTCACTTCATCCACACCTGGTGCCCTTCCTCCTTTCATCTTGTCTGTAGCCATTTCCAGTTCTCTCCAAGTCAGGTCCTTTTCCATTCCTGTGTTGTCTTCTCCATCTTCCAATACATTGTCTTCCTCCCTATGACCATTTGGATTCAGCAAATCCTCAAAGTACTCTTTCCACACTGTCTTGAGTGCCTCTTTGTTGTGTACCTCATTTCCGTTTTTGTCCATCATTACCACATCCTCTCGCAGACCTCTTCTCTTACTTTTGACCATCCCATAAAGTACTTTCTTATTTCCTCTGCTGTCTTCCTCCATCATCTCTGTCCACTTTCCCATCCACTTCTTCCTCTCCTCTGCGACAATCTTGTTTGCTTCTTTCTTCTTTATCTTATAATCTTCCCTTGTCAGATCAGTTCTTTCCTGGAACCACACTCTGAAAGCCTTGTTCTTCCTTCCCACAGCTTCTTTTACTCTCTCATTCCACCATGGTGTCTCTTTACACCTCTTTCTGTTGCTTGTTCTTCCACATACTGCCACTGCAGCTTCCACCATTGTGTTTTTGAATTGCTTCCATTCCTCTTCCCCTGTTTTAGGATTGTCTGTTGGCATCCTTTCCCTTATTATCTTCTGGAATTCTTCCTTGACTTCCTTTTCCTTGAGTTTCCATACTTTGATTCTCCTTTCCTGTTACTCTGTCCTCTTGCTATCCTTAACAACCCCCAGGTTCATTACAAGTATTCTGTGGTCGCTATCTAAGGCCTCTGATGGTATTACCTTTATATCTCTGACACTTCTCTTCATTTCCCAGTCGTACAGCATGTAATCTACCAAAGATGTCTTTGTTAAATCACTGCTGTACCACGTTACCTTGTGGCTTTCTTTCTTCCGGAACCAGGAGTTGCCTACCACTAAACCGTTTCTCTTGCAAAAATCCAGCAACTTTCTCCCTTCTTCATTCCTGCTACCCCATCCTTCTGCTCCCAATACATTTTCATATCCTTGCCTTTCACTTCCTACATGTGCATTCAAATCTCCCATGACAATGATCCTCTGCCCATTCAAATGCAGTTGTAGCTCCTCCTCAAAGTCTTCCTTCTCTTGAGCTGTACATCCAACTTGAGGGGCATATACCTGGGCTATCTCCAGGCTTCTTCCCTTTACAGTTACTCTGATCTTCATGATCCTGTCACTTATTCCCTTTACCTCTTCCTTAATCAAGTGTGTAAATAATTCATATAATATGTATCTGTCTATTGTTTCCCCTACTTCTAATCCAGGCAAATGCTGGGATTGTACCATAATTTAGGGCAGGGCCGCCTCCTACCCTAATCCTACTACAATTACAAACACACACTCTAGTACAGCCATTACAATGGTGCAGGATATGAGACAGATTTCATATTCACCGAAGTACTATGATCACAATGTTAACAAGTAGTTCCGTGAAGAACTATACAGCCTATCTTCATATATCCTACTTATGTTAATTGCCTCTATCAACATACGCAATTTCAGTTTCACTGCTGTAATAGATTCGTAGATATTGAGAACCGTCTAAATATTTCGGATGGTCGACATGTTGGATTTTATATATGTAGGCCTTAGAGTTAAGTACAATTACATGACGATTATTGTGTAGGTGTATTATTCAAACTTCGATCGCAAGATTAGGACACAAGAAATAATAAAAGCGAGATTTTAACATTTCGCACAGCCGCCATCGTGTGGTTATGACAACAATTAAAACAAATTGGATGCCAGTGGATTAACATTTGTATACGCCTATGCCGTACCAAGTTTCACTGCGCTCGGATGGTTAAATCGCGAGAAACATCCGTTCAAATATTTAAATTTTGCGTCACCGCCATGTTGGATTTGTGCTCACCAGGTTATTGAAAGATCCATAGGTGAACTTATGCGTATAGCCTCTATCAACATAAAAAATGTCAGTTTGATTGCTGTCATAGATTAATAAATATCGAGAACCGTCTAAATATTTTGGATGGATCGCCATGTTGAATTTTATATAAATTATGTAGGCCATATAGTTATCTACGGTACTATTAGATGAGGATTATTGCGTTGGTTCATTATTCAAACGCTTACTTCGATCGCATGATTAGGACACAAGACATAAAAACTTCACTTAACAATTTCACACAGCCGCCATCTTGAGGATATGTAAACCATTGAAATAAATTAGATGTCAGTGCATTTCAATGTGTATAAATATCTGCTGAACCAAGTTTCACTGCATTCGGATGGTTAAATCACGAGAAAAGTCTACTTAAATGTTTCAAATTTGCTTGGCCGCCATTTTCGTTTAGTAGGTAACAGATGTTTGAAAATCCCATGGGTGAACTCGCAATAGTGCCCTTTATCACCGTACAAAATTTGAGAGTGATATCGGTAACAGTTTCGGAGATATTGAATGCCGATGAAATATTTCGCACAACTGCCATGTTGGATTGGTGAAACGTAATAACATTTGAAGGACTCGGTCGGGGTTGGCTAAGAGAGTGATACGGCCTTACCGAGTTTCAGTGAAATCGCTCCGGCCGTTTAAATTTCATTAGGGGGGAACACATACACGGACACACACACACACATACACACACATGGTTAAAAGGTGATATCATAAGCATATTAGCCTATTTTCGATTTTTGCATAAAATGAAAGTGGACTTATGAGATCTACACAGGGCCAAAGAATTGTGTGTCTGTCCCTGTGTGTGTGTGTGTATGTGTATGTGTGTTTGCTTTGGTATGTCTGTCCTCACCATCAATTCAAACACGGTGGATCCGAATTGAACGAAATTGTGTACAGAGGCAGCACTAGCAGAGGGCACCTCAGTGATATATTTTATATCGCCGCCACCTTGACGGAAACGTAATTGCAGCCACCCAAATGTTCAAAGTTTTAATCCAATTACGACTAACCTAATCATTTTATCTCTACCAAATTTTGCAACGATTACCTTCATGTAGGAAGCGTATTTTCACCAAACTACAGGGTCATCAGCCCAATAGTTTGAAAATGGCGGCCGTGTATGTGTGCAGATGGATCCCCCCTATCAATTCAAACACAACAAAACCAAATCGAACCATCTTTGGTATAGAGGTAGCAATAGCAAGGGAAAACTCAGTGTCGTGTTGTATATCGCCAGCATTATATCAAAAAAGAAATGGCGCCCTCCCAAATGTTCTTAGCTTAAATCAAATTACGACTAACCTAATGATCCGATCTCTACCAAATTTTTCAACACTATATCTTAATCTGGGAAGCGTCTTTTGCCCAAACTATAAGGTCATCAGCCAAATAGTTTCAAGATGGCGGAATGTATGATTCATGCAAGTATTATAGCCTAACATTAACTTACGATTCAACAAGGCCTGGCCTTACCAAATACGCTCATCGTACATAGTGAGCCCGTCAGACGAGTTGTTTGGGTTGCCATTAACCGAGATGACTCCCCAGGCGACTCACCGTCAAGACACATAAGCCAAAAAAAGGACTGGATGTATTTCCTATAGGTCAATGCGCACGAAGACGCAGCATCGAGGGGCGATCCGACAGACACGGAGAATACGGTGAAAGGACCCAAGAAGTACCGGTACACCGCAGAAACACTTAGATTATAAAAATAATAACATCCAGACTTATGTAAACTCAGGTAAAATTTATTAAAGAATTAACAAACACCTAGCCTAGTTCGGAGGGGTTATTTCGGGCTAATCCCGCAAGCTAAATTTAAAAAAATCAAAGTATTGAAAATCCTAAACTGATTGTAAGTGGAAAAACCCCCGCGAAAGATCTAATTACAAGAAAAGCAAAAGTGGCAAGCTAGGGCAGTGGCACGTAAAGTACACCCTACACTGATGAAACGGGTTACTTGTGAAAGAAGTTAAATTAACAGCAATAATCAATAAAGAATTTATGATGGTACCACTCCCTTATTTATTTTTAAATAAGTTAAAATCTAGCTAAATCCTGACAATTACAACAAAGTATACGGTGACTTACTACCGTAGCAAACAAACAATTAAAGCAAAAGCTATGTGGCAACCAGTAGAAAAAAATATCAAAAACACTCTTACTAACTAAGTGGTACATCAGGTAAACATACAAATTCACATAAATAAATCAATAAATAAAACACAACGTTTAAAAAAACTTCTTATTCAACAGCCTGCGTACGCGCAAGAACTCTCTTTGTATTCTTGGGCCATCTAGTGTTTGATTAGGTCGGCAAATGCATGATCAACATCATGACTTACATTACATCATGGTCGAGTGCCACTAGTTGAGAACTAATGGTCCGCAGCGACTCTGTCGTCTCAAGACTGTGTGAGGAAAAATCTACATGTCATTTCCCGGTGGAAATGTGATTAATCCAAAGAGTAGGCCAGTTCGCATAAAATTGCAAGTCACAGAAATCTTACTATCATTATGGTCATCTTAATTAACATAATTATTTCTTGATTATTAGAAGCATTATTATTATTGTCGTAGGTTTATTAGAATACTGGCTCATTCTGAATGGACACCTAAGCTTAACTAAAGTGAAGTCTACAAAGATCATCACCTAACATCAACATCGGCTCATACCTGGCCGGTACAATAACAACACGAATTACAAGACTCTGTTTTCACAATAACACTGAAGGGGCTTGAAGCTCTCCTAAACAGTCCTTCAAGTAAAATCCAGGAAAAATGGTCGCAGATTAAATATGTATGACAGAGCGGCACAAGAGCTCTACAAACCTAGAAGCTTACAAAATAGTGTCACAAAAATACCTAATATTACAGACAATAGCTTCTCATCTCATAATAGCATACTCCTAGTGCTCAACAATGCGCTTTCTAATGCGTTAAAAAGTTACATTTCACGTCCAGTGACGTAATCAAACATGAGATTGCATTAAATACTTCACATGCCTTGGTCTGGGGATCGATCAATACATTCCACACCCAAAATGTGTCCGTGCGCACGCGCGGACAGTCTATCAGTCAAACAGTTGGTCTCGTATCGAGTGCGCGGATCCAAATATGGTTCACATTCAACCTTGGCGTGTCACAGCACGCTATAACCTAATCGCGTCTGGCGATTCAACACTCCACAGGCGTTTAAAACATTATAAGAGAAGTCTTTACTGGATAACGCTGGTTTCTAAAATATACACGGTAGCAACCAATGGTGCGTGGCTAAGATACCACATGAAAATATCATTTAAAGTTATAGGCATTGTTAAAAAAATTGCAAAGATCATATCTTACAGATATTCCACTCGGAATAGTTGGCTTTGGGAATTCGTGGAAGATACTTCACCCCCACAATATATACATTTGGGCAATCAGATAACTTTAACGTGTCTCAACACTTGACACAAACAAAATAGTTTAACAGGCGACAATCCTACTAACTGCCAGGATGTCTAAAATGATACGGGACAATCTGGGGTTCAATGCTTGGCTTTGCATCGTTATTGAAGTTCCCAAATAAGTTCAAACTTGAACTAATGTGGCTTCAAAGCACACAATAAAGCATAAATTAAAGTTGTACAAAAAGCATGACTTCTGTCGGTCATGAACTGATACGGCCCATGGTAAAGCCAAAAATAAATTGTACAGGGGCGTGAATTGGAGAATCGCTGACAGGTGTTCACAAAATAAATGAGTGACAATGAGGTGGCTGTCCATCACTCAAAATCTGATCTGGCCCGTGTTAAGGGCTGGCCAAAGCAAGTCCAAGTAACTTGTGGTCCTTCCTATCCCTGTAATTAGGACATAACGTCCTGTGATCAGCATCACAACGCACCAACATAGGAGTCTAACTTCTGAAAAGAAATAGATTATACTATCTACAGCCCTACCTGACTGGATGTCACGAGTTCGGTTAAACTACTCTACATAATTACTCCACCACAGCTCAACACGAACAATGAGGTAAAGTACAAACTCACATAGTATTCACCATTATGGCATATCCACACATATCAAGGTATAACAGAGACTTGGATGGTTGGTCAAGGTTCCATGTAATAGCTTGGGCATCAAGCTCATACCATCCCATTTCCTCTTCTTACACGTGGCTTGTCGAGCAAAGATCTCGATCTCATGGACAAATGTTGGGTTGAAGGTCTCCTGGGTTCCCATTCCCAGAGAATAGATGAATAATCCTCCTGCCATAGTGTAGTCGTCTCCTCGTAGAATATTTCTCACATTATAGGTGCTCACTCCATACAACTGACTGTGGTCAGCAGAGAGAGCATGGTGTACGCGTGGTCAACGTGGTCATACATTTCACTGATCTCACAAGTGATTTCCACAGAATTTAATCTTAGCACAGTTTTGTATGATAAAACACTGGCTTTATTTGCAAACTCTCAATAAATTGTCCTTTGCACTGTCTGCTTCACTGAATCTACTCGACACTCAATGTCAGCTATCACAGATTCGAAATATGGTGTTACAAATGTAAAAATAATCACCAAAAATGCGTGAAAAATCGTGCATCTGGCACGTGCATGTAGATCATTTGTCACTGATTACAATTCAGATAATTGATTCGCATTAACACTGCGGCTTGTTATAGACGTTCACAGATACTATCAGTACACCTCGTTCGTGACAAATTGTGGTTATCGCCTAGTGGACGAAATGTTACCTGGCTTTCATAGAAAGTTGTAGCGAAGCACCGCACACATTTGTGCTCAAAAATACTCTTCACTTGTCGAAAGCACTTAATAAAATATTCTTCACCACTAGGTGGACTTCTAAGACTTTCTTCGTCTCACAGGACGGACAATTCACAAGCACGTCTACCATGGACGGCTGTACAACAGAATAATCACGTCAGCCCAGGTCGGCTGTGGAACAGAAAAAGCGTTGTGCTACGGAGTCTCTGCCTCGTGCAGGTCAAAAGTGGAGTCGACGTTCCATTTCCTGCCGCCAATCTGCGGTGTTAATACCTTTTACTTCACATAAACAATCGCTAAACATCTCAATGTTTCCCTTAAGCAGATATACATAATGGAATGTTCTGAGACTTTTAAGTTGAAAAAATGTGTTAGTTGGTGCTCAAAATTATTTATACAGGCGAGTGTCCAAAGTCAAAACATCTCCCATATTTCCTGCATGCTTTGCGCTGCTACAGGGCGCGTTCGGTTGCAATGGCATGACACGTTCTTTATTATTTCAATTAAATATCACAGAGCCATGAGCTCTCTCAGGCTCAATAGGGAGGTTTAAAATGGCCTCAAGAAGGTGACCGGTAAGATATTAGCATTATCAAGTAGAATATGTAACCGCAGAAATGACTAATGCTTCAGGTTGACCGTGCCATATCGTGTTCGTACGTGCCGTCCCGTTGGGTCAAACTGGTCTCTATATGCTCGGAAATCCATATATTTCAGTAACTTCGTATGTTTATATACCTCTAGGAATGCACTGAACAAAATAATACATATTTAGTATCAAATGGTTTATAGAAACGGCAGAAAACGGTAAAGAAATCGTTTATTGCAAGCCATAATATCATGGTGTTCTACTAAACCAGTTGTTAACCAAGCAATAATATACGGCATAGTTGGCGTAGTGGTAACGACCAGGACTCATAGACTGGATGTTCGTAGATCAAATCCCAGCAGGATCAAAATTGTTTACTTCGTTCTTTTTTGTATTTATTGATTTATAACTACTCACACGATATAATGTTAACCATATATAGTGAGTATTTGCCATCAAAAATATTATATAATATACTTATAACACCACATATTTCAACACCTGACCACAGTGATTAAAATTCTTTGACCTTGATCCACGGTAGAGTCTATTGTTGTTGTTGTTTATATTTTTTATTCTTTAAAGGTTTTACGACATCTTGGCATAAACCTAGAAAAATTGCTGAGTTTTAATTCAAGGGCCGTGAAAGCCAACATTCCATAGTCCCACTGCTAGTAACCGGTTCGCAGCATTTCGTGTTGACACTTCTGCGCTCACAAATCTGTGCTGTGGTAGCTGTACGATCTGCCACTGTTGCCCTTACAATACAACGATCCTAGTCTCTGCTGCGTGGACGTCCAACCTATTCTACGGGTGTGAGAATGTTCACGTGACCACTGGTACCAGCATCGTTGCACAACGGACACAGCACGTCCAACTTGTGTGGCAATTCTCCGAAAGGACAATCCCGCCTCTCGGAAGGCCACAATTTGACCCCTTCCAAACTCGCTCAGTTGAGTGTAGAAAGGACGAGTGCATCTCCGTGGCATTGTACCTGCTTGTTATGAAAGCCGGATCTAAAGATCCTATAGGCTTTCATATAGCCGTGGTAGGATTTTTCGAGATCTCGGAAAATAAGCGTCGCCCGCGGTTCAAACCTATACCAATCGAATCAGAGTCGAAAAAAAAATTTCAAAAAAAGTCTGTCTGTATGTATGTATGTATGTATGTATGTATGTATGTATGTATGTATGTGCGTGACGTTTTTGCGTTTAGCAAAGTACAGGTCGCAATTTTCAAGATATCGAGCTGAAATTTAATACGGTGAAAGAGTTTGGGCCTGTGACGAACCCTATTGTTGGGCAATAAAATCGGTCCAGGGCCGGACCTTTTTTTGGGGCCCTGAATTTCATCCTATTTTTTTGAATCGATATATCTCGGAAACGGATGGTCGTATCGAAAAAAGTTGAATCTACGGGTGTAAGACCTCGGCGGTATGCAACTTTTTTATTCCTAATGTTTTTTTGATATCTCTCACCGTTTTCTTTTTTTGGGGCCCTGAAAATGTCCATTGTGCGTGACATATTTGGGTTTAGCGAAGTACAGGTCGCAATTTTCAAGATATCGAGCTGAAATTTGGTACGGTGAAAGAGTTAGTGACAGTGACGAACTCTTTTGTTGGGCGTTAAAACCGGTGCAGGGACGGATCTTTTTTGGGGGCCCTGAATTTCTAACTGTTTTTTGGAATCGATATATCTCGGAAACGGTTGGTCGTATCGAAAAATGTTAAATGTACAGGTGTAAGATCTCCGCGGTATGCAACTTTTTTACTCAAAACGATTTTTTGATATCTCTCACCGTTTTCTTTTTTTGGGGCCCTGAAAATGTCCATTGTGCGTGACATTTTTGCGTTTAGCTATGTACTGGTCGCAATTTTCAAGATATTAAGCTGAAATTTGGTACGGTGAAAGAGTTAGTGACTGTGACGAATCCTGTTATTGGGCGTTAAGATCGGTGCAGGGCCGGATCTTCTTTGGGGGCCCTGAATTTCAAACTTTTTTTTGGAATCGATATATCTCGGAAACGGTTGATCGTATCGAAAAATGTTAAAGGTATAGGTGTAAGATCTCCGCAGTATGCAACTTTTTTACTCAAAACTATTATTTGATATCTCTCGCCGTTTTCTTTTTTTGGGGCCCAGAAAATGTCCATTGGGTGTGACATTTTTGCGTTTAGCTAAGTACTGATCGCAATTTTCAAGATATTAAGCTGAAATTTGGTACGGTGAAAGAGTTAGCGACTGTGATGAATCCTGTTGTTGGGCGTTAAAATCGGTGCAGGGCCTGATCTTTTTTGGGGGCCCTGAATTTCAAACTTATTTTTGGAATCGATATATCTCGGAAACGGTTGGTCGTATCGAAAAACGTTAAAGGTACAGGTGTAAGATCTCCGCGGTATGCAACTTTTTTACTCATAATTATTTTTTTGATATCTCTCACCCTTTTCCATTTTGGGGCCCTGAAGATGTCCAGTGTGCGTGACATATTTGGGTATAGCGAAGTACAGGTCGCAATTTTCAAGATATCGAACTGAAATTTGGTGCGGTGAAAGAGTTAGACCCTGTGAGGAAACCAATAGTCGGGCGTTAAAGACAGTAAAGGGCCGAATCTTTTTGGGGGGCCCTGAATTTCAAACATTTTTTTGAATCGATATATCTCGGAAACGGTTGGTCGTATCGAAAATCGTTAAATCTACAGGTGTAAGATCTCCGCGGTATGCAACGTTTTTACTCAAAACGATTTTTTGATATCTCTCACCGTTTTCTTTTTTTGGGGCCCTGAAAATGTCCATTGTGCGTAACATTCCTGCGTTTAGCTAAGTACTGGTCGCAATTTTCAAGATATTAAGCTGAAATTTGGTACGATGAAAGAGTTAGTTACTGTGACGAATCCTATTGTTGGGCGTTAAAATCGGTGCAGGGCCGGATCTTTTTTGGGGGCCCTGAATTTCAAACTTTTCTTTGGAATCGATATATCTCGGAAACGGTTGATCGTATCGAAAAATGTTAAATATATAGGTGTAAGATCTCCGCGGTATGCAACTTTTTTACTCAAAACTATTTTTTGATATCTCTCACCGTTTTCTTTTTGGGGGCCCTTAAATGTCCATTGTGCGTGACATTTTTGCGTTTAGCTAAGTACAGGTCGCAATTTTCAAGATATTAAACTGAAATTTGGTACGGTGAAAGAGTTAGTGACTGTGACGATTCCTATTGTTGGGCGTTCAAATCGGTGCAGGGCCGGATCGTTTTTGGGGGCCCTGAATTTCAAACTTTTTTTTTGAATCGATATATCTCGGAAACGGTTGATCGTATCGAAAAATGTTAAATGTATAGGTGTAAGATCTCCGCGGTATGCAACTTTTTTACTCATAACGATTTTTTGATATCTCTCACCGTTTTCTTTTTTTGGGGCGCTGAAAATGTCCATTGTGCGTGACATTTTTGCGTTTAGCTAAGTACTGGTCGCCATTTTCAAGATATTAAGCTGAAATTTGTTACGGTGAAAGAGTTAGTAACTGTGACGAATCCTATTGTTGGGCGTTAAAATCGGTGCAGGGCCGGATCTTTTTGGGGGGCCCTGAATTTCAAACTTTTTTTGAACCGTTATATTTGGGAAACGGTTGGCCGTATCGAGCAAAGTAAAATCTACAGATATAGGATCTCAGCGATTAGCAACTTTTTTAACTCTTATGATTTTTTGATATCTCTCACCATTTTCCTTCTTTGGGGGCCGTGAATTCCATTATTTTTTTCGAATCGTTATATCTTGGAAAGCGTCGATCCTATCGAAAAAAGTTAAATCTACAGGTGTAAGATCTCAGTGATTTGCAACTTTTCTACACCTTATCATATTTTGATATCTCTCACCGTTTTTATGTTATTAAATGTTTTTGGTTTTTGAAAAAAAATGGGGCCCAAATGTATATAATAACTGGTAAAAATTCATCTGATGGTCTAATTGAATTCTACGGAAAATTATCTATAAGAACTCTTTTTAACCTTTTTCAATAAGTTGAATCATGTATTTACAGCAGTAAGATATTTTCCACTTCCGAGGACGTCCGGCTTTCATAACCATGTGATGGTGTCAGCATTGCCTAGAATATTTTATAATTTTCCTACATTTCCTCGCAATCGGGTCGATGGTCCGAAATGCAATTCCGCAGGCCTTGCCGCCAACGAAGTTGTTGATTGTGATTATAACCCCTCTTGCTGGCCCCTTGCTGCTGCGCCACCGTCTCATCAAAAGCAGGTCGCGCTGCGTGGACTCCTACTTGTTATGAAAGCCGGATCTAAAGATCCTATAGGCTTTCATATAGCCGTGGTAGGATTTTTCGAGATCTCGGAAACTACGCGTCGCCCAGTGTTCAAACCTTTACCAATCGAATCGGAGTTGAAAAAAAAAATTCAAAAAAAGTCTGTCTGTATGTATGTATGTATGTATGTATGTATGTATGTATGTACGTATGTGCGTGACGTTTTTGCGTTTAGCAAAGTACAGGTCGCAATTTTCAAGATATCGAGCTGAAATTCGGTACGGTGAAAGAGTTGGGGCCTGTGACGAACCCTATTGTTGGGCGTTAAAATCGGTGTAGGGCCGGACCTTTTTTTGGGGCCCTGAATTTCATCCTATTTTTTGAATCGATATATCTCGGAAACGGTCGGTCGTATCGAAAAATGTTAAATGTACAGGTGTAAGATCTCCTCGGAATGCAACTTTTTTACTCAAAACGATTTTTTGATATCTCTCACCGTTTTCTTTTTTTGGGGCCCTGAAAATGTCCATTGTGTGTTACATTTTAACGTTTAGCTAAGTACTGGTCGCAATTTTCAAGATATTAAGCTGAAATTTGGTACGGTGAAAGAGTTAGTGACTGTGACGAATCCTATTGTTGGGTGTTAAAATCGGTGCAGGGCCGGATCTTTTTGGGGGGCCCTGAATTTTTAACTGTTTTTTGGAATCGATATATCTCGGAAACGGTTAGTGGTATCGAAAAATGTTAAAAGTACAGGTGTAAGATCTCCGCGGTATGCAACTTTTTTACTCAAAACGATTTTTTGATATCTCTCACCGTTTTCTTTTTTTGGGGCCCTGAAAATGTCCATTGTGCGTGACATTTTCGCGTTTAGCTAAGTACTGGTCGCAATTTTCAAGATATTAAGCTGAAATTTGGTACGATGAAAGAGTTAGTGACTGTGACGAATCCCATTCTTGGGCGTTAAAATCGGTGCAGGGCCGGATCTTTTTTGGGGGCCCTGAATATCAAACTTTTTTTTGGAATCGAAATATCTCGGAAACGGTCGGTCGTATCGAAGAATGTTAAAGGTATAGGTGTAAGATCTCCGCGGTATGCAACTTTTTTACTCAAAACGATTTTTTGATATCTCTCACCGTTTTCTTTTTTTTTTTTTTGGGCCCTGAAAATGTCCATTGTGTGTGACATTTTTGCATGTAGTTAAGTACTGGTCGCAATTTTCAAGATATTAAGCTGAAATTTGGTACGATGAAAGAGTGAGTGACTGTAACGAATCCTGTTGTTGGGCGTTAACATCGGTGCAGGGCCGGATCCTTTTTGGGGGCCCTGAATTTCTAACTGTTTTTAGGAATCGATATATCTCGGAAACGGTTGGTCGTATCGAAAAATGTTAAATCTACAGGTGTAAGATCTCCTCGGTATGCAACGTTTTTACTCAAAACGATTTGTTGATATCTCTCACCGTTTTCTTTTTTTGGGGCCCTGAAAATGTCCATTGTGTGTGACATTTTTACGTTTAGCTAAGTACTGGTCGCAATTTTCAAGATATTAAGCTGAAATTTGGTACGGTGAAAGATTTAGTGACTGTGACGAATCCTATTGTTGGGCGTTAAAATCGGTGCAGGGCCGGATCTTTTTGGGGGGCCCTGAATTTCTAACTGTTTTTTGGAATCGATATATCTCGGAAACGGTATGTCGTATCGAAAAATGTTAAATGAACAGGTGTAAGATCTCCGTGGTATGCAACTATTTTACGAAATACGATTTTTTGATATCTCTCAACGTTTTCCTTTTTTGGGGCCCTGAAAATGTCCATTGTGCGTGACATTTTCGCGTTTAGCTAAGTACTGGTCGCAATTTTCATGATATGAAGCTGAAATTTGGTACGGTGAAAGAGTTAGTGACTGTGACGAATCCTATTGTTGGGCGTTAAGATCAGTGCAGGGCCGGATCTTTTTTTGGGGCCCTGAATTTCAAACTTTTTTTTTGAATCGATATATCACGGAAACGGTTGGTCGTATCGAAAAATGTTAAATGTACAGGTGTAAGATCTCCGCGGTATGCAACTTTTTTACTCAAAACGATTTTTTGATATCTCTCACCGTTTTTTTTTTTGGGGGGGGGGGGGTGTCTGAAGATGTCCATTGTGCGTGGCATTTTTAGGTTTAGGGTAGTACAGGTGGCATTTTTCAAGATATCGAGCTGAAATTTGGTACGGAGAAAGGGACGCGGCCTGTGAGGGACCCTAATTTTGGGCGTTAAAATCGGTGCTGGTCCGGACCATTTTAAGGGGCTCTGAATTTCATCCTCTTATTTGGAATCACTATATATCTCGGAAACGGTTCGTCGTATCGAAACATGTTAAATGAACAGGAGTAACATCTCAGTGAATAGCAACTTTTTTTACCCCTCATGAATTTTTGATATCTCTCACCGTTTTCATTTTCTGGGGCCTTAATGTCATTCTTTTTTCGAATGGTTATAGATGGGAAGCGGTTGGTCGTATCGAACATAATTACATCTACAGGTGTAAGATCTCAGTGATTAGCAACTGTTTTAACCCTTATGTTTTTATATCTCTCACCATTTTCGTTTTTTGGAGCCCTGAATTTCATCCTTTTTTTCGAAACTTTATATCTCATAAACATCGGTCATATCGAAAAAAGTTTAAACTACACGTGTCAGATCTCAGTGATTTGCACTTTATACCTCGAATGGTTATTTGATATCTTTCACCGTTTTCTATTTTTGGGGCCATGAATTTCATCCTATTTTTTTTCGAATTGTTATATCTCGGAAACAGTCCGTCTTATAGAAAAAGTAAAATCTACAGGTGTAAGATCTCAGTAATTAGCAACTTTTCTTTTCCATATCATATTTTGATATCTCTCGCCGTTTTGATGTTATTGAATGTTTTTGGTTTATGAAAACAAACAATGGGGCCCAAATGTATATAATAATTGGTCAAAAAACAACTGATCGTCTAATTGAATTCTACGGAAAATTATCTATAATAACCCGTTTTAACCTTTTCGATAAATTAAATAATATATTTACAGCTGTAAGATATTTTCCATTTCCGAGGACGTCCGGCTTTCATAACCACGTGATGGTGTCATCATTGCCTAGAATAATATTTTATGATGTTCCCACATTTCCACTGAATCGGGTCGAAGGTCCGAAATGCAAATCGGCAGGTCTTGCTGCAACGAAGTTTTTGTTTGAGATTATTACCCATCTTGCTCGCCGCTATGTTGCACCACCGTCTCATCCAAAGCAGATCGTGCTCCGTGGACTCCTACTTGTTTCATACGTTTTCACCACAATGAGCCGTATGGCTGTGAGCTTGCCCTATTAAATGGTAGACACAGATGGCGCTCTGGTAGCTACGCCACTACGCTATCTGTTGGCGGATGACGTAATTCCGGCCATATTTCTTCACATTTGATTTTTCTTTCTTTCAGAATCTGTATGTATTGACGTGTGGTTGGTAATAAATGCTTATATCTCAGGTCCAGGTGCAGATTACCTCGTAGTTCCGCCCCTTAAAACAACAATAACTAACTATCTCAGGTCCACGATATAATATGTTGCCTTTGCAAGTACGTATACCAATCTTGATCGTGTGTTCATTGGGAGACATAGAGCTCTCTTCAGATATCTTGCTCTGAATTTCTCAATGGTTCTTAGATCTCCTAATGATAGTCTTCCCCAGATTATTTCCATCCCATATGTTACGATCGGGCTTATGGCTGCGTGAAATATTTTCAACGCTGCTTCTGCTAGAACATTTATTTTGTGCCATATATTTCCAAGCTAGCTATTAAAGAAGGAAACAGTTCCTACATGTAATTTCCGTAGCTTGAATCTGTGTCACGCTATGTTCATAAAGTGTTTCTTTCACTAGTATTCCGTGAACTGAGACTATTAAATTCTACTGTAACTTATGTACTGTGCCCCCCATACACAGTAAGTGAATTAGTTTGTGCAACTCCAAGATATTATTATGTCATCCAGTCCTAATTGAAATATCGTAAACCGCAAATCAAGCGAACAAGGAAGAGGAGTAAGATTCTAATTAGGCTGTGGACTGTGGCTTGGAGTCTAAGCCATGCCGGTAACTGTGATCTAGGGATAGAAGGAGATAGTGAATTAGTGAGAAAGGGGCAGAATATTGATTGCTGAGTGGGAGAGACACTGGTGGTAAGAGGGAGTGAGGTATAAGAGGCATACATGAGATATGTCCAGCCGTTTAGAGTTTATTAGGAATACACACAAACAAAATCATACATACGCGTACTTACTTACTGACGAAAGGCAATCTCATAACCTAATTTTATATGATGAAAATACGCTAAAACTACAGGGTCGGCAGTATAAAGTCAGATCGTCAGGCAGCGTTCCCACTCTTCGCTACGGCAGCTGCCCCATCCGAGCTTCTGTCGCGGCCTCGACCGCGTTCGTGTCGCGCGTATGCAATCTTATATGAAATCTTATCTTATAAAAGATGCTGGAAGTGTCGTCCTCCCTGGGTTATACAGGCATTGTATCTGCTAACCACATTCTGGCTGACGTGAAAGTTCTGTCATTGTAATGTTTCTGATTTCCGACATACCGTCGGGTTCAGGTCTAAACAACTTTGATTTTATTTTCTGGCTTTTGTGGGGTTTTCTTTACTTTTATTTTAAGCTAAGCAGATTTTAGCAATTGATTCATATTTTACATTAACTTCTAGAAACAGTGCACCAAAGGATTCTACAGTATAACAACAGAACAGGTCATCTTTACACGACAGATTGCATTTGTAAAATACATTATAATAACAATTATAGCCTATTTTCATTGATGAAAAGTAGGCTTATGAGATCACCTCTTGTACATGTGTGTGTGTGTGTGCTTGTGTGTGTGTGTTCCCCTAATAAAATATAAACGGCTGGAGCGATTTCAATGAAACTCTGTAAGGTCGTACTACCGTATTATCCGACTCCGACCGTGCCCTTCAAATTGTATTACAGCTCACCAATTCAACATGGCGGCTGTGCGAATTATTTCACGGGCATTCTTTATCTCCAAAACTATTACCGATATCACCCTGAAATTTTGTACAGTGATAAAGGGAACTCCTATAAGTTTATCTATGTAACTTTCAAAAACCTGTTAAGTACAAAACGAACATGGCGGGCAAGCAAATTTGAAACATTTAAATAGACTTTTCTCGCGATTCAACCATCCGAGCGCGGTGAAACTTAGTTCTAAATGAGTATACAAATTTTAATCCACTGACATTTAATTTATTTCAATTGTTTTCAAAACCACAAGATGGCAGCTGTGCGAAATTTTAAAATCGAGTTTTTATTTCTTGTATTCCAATCATGCGATTGAAGTTTTAATAATACACTTACGCAATAATCTTCATGTAATAGTACTGAACCCAACGGTGTTAGGCTGACTGGTGTCGAACGTGGATCTCTGAGTTAGATGAGCTCAGAATAGAGATTCCAGCGAGGAACGAACACGAGATCTTTTGAGGGAGTTTACGCTATAAAAACCCCTAGAGAAAATACATATTAAATCACTGTTGTGATATGAACTAATTCTGACATTATTTGTTAATATAATGCAGGGGATAATAGCAGAATACTGCATTATTGGGCTGCATGGTATATACAATTCTGGACTGAGTGCAGAATGTTTGAACGCTTGACAGTTGTTAAATGACTCTAGAATGTGGGCGTGGTTTCTTGAAGCCGTGTCACTCACTGTGACCTACTTATGCCGTCTGGAGCAGGTCAGGAGGGTAATATATGGTCAAGTTATTCCCCGTCACAGAATAGAGAGGCCAGGGGAATGAGGAGATACCAGAGTAATTTAATGATTACTCGTGATTGGAGTAACTCAGAGACATGAGGATTGCACCTATGTGAATGTATAGCCGGGAGGCTATTTATCAAGCCGTTAAACATTGAAATCGAGGCAGATTTAATGGAACGCGCAGTGACACAGTAGATCTGAGGTTAGCGGCGAGATCTGACCATGTCTTCGGGGATTTACCAAGGACGCCGCTGCAGGAAGCGCTGGCAAAGGCAATTAATATTAATTAATTGGCCGATCGATCCTCGAACACGCAGACAGATTTGTGATCAGCGAGGAAAAATGAACCATATAAACTTTATTTCAAGACCAGAAACATTCTGAGAGAGAAGATGACGCTGCAGGGAAATTTTCGGTATACTTTTTCTCTCCAAACGGATATAAGGGCTGGAGAAAGGACAGACGGGGGCAGTCGAACCATATTTGAGCGCAGAGAGCACGTCACCTGAGCTCAGAAAGGGGGCGCGCGGACTTTAACAGTTTAAGTGCAGCAACAAAATAATCATGCATTAAGGCATGAATTAATAACGATTAATATAGTCAGTTGAACCGCAATCTAGTGCGAAGTGCACGTTACCGAGTTCAGGAAGGGACGCTCGGACTTCAACATGAAGAGCCATGCAGTAAGGCATTTATTTAATAACAAGTATTAAGGACAGTCGTGCCATACGGTTATAGTCGGCATTACGAGGGACTATTATCGAGCACGCAGGAAATGTACCGTGTGATATACAAGGTAGGACAATTGAGAGTGGTTATCTGTACAAGTACAATGTATAATGCATGGGCGTAGTATATAACTATTGGTTAGACATATCATAGGATGTCGGAATGCACAGATATAAACTTTGTTACGCGATTGGTGAAATTTCGCAGGGATACCAATGTAATTAATGCTCAGGACGATATGCAAGCATATTTATGCGATATCAGGAAATTTTTCTAAGGATAGAAATTGATAGACAGATTGGGGGATGGCCAGCAATCCTGAGGCAGAGAACCGAGACGTTCAGACGAGATGCGGGAGAGAAATGGAGGAGAGATCTTCAACGTCTGCATTTCTGATATTCTGCGAGGAAGGTCAACCATTAAGAAATGTACATAGCATTCGTGTGATTTTAGTGATGATCATTTAAATATATGTAAAATTAATAGTGTAACAAGTGCTATAACGTGTTGTGTGAATAAGGAAGCAACAGCTTCAACATGGAAAAGCAAAGTGCCGTGTGTTTTGTGAGGCAAAAGTTATGTAAAATGTGCGTGGGAAGTATAAGAATGCCTTGCTAATTTGCAACAAATGGCGGGCGTTACTGGAAGAAATGCGTGGTTGGAGCCACCAGATTAACCAATGTGAGTACCCAAAAACCATGATTTTGTAGTAATTATAGTCCACTGTGTGTTGAGTGATTTCAAAATTTATAGAATATGCCAATACGAGTCAATTTTAGGAGGTAGAACCTCAAAATATTATTGATGTGTTGATTTTAGTCAAGTTCAGATGTCCTTGTACATCATTGAGTGGATAAATCGTTACCACTAATGTAACAAGTAGTTCCGTGAAGAAGTATACAGCCTATTTTCATATATCCTACTTATGTTAATTGCCACTATCAACATACAACATTTCAGTTTGATTGCTGTAATAGATTCGTAGATATTGAGTACCGACTAAATATTTCGGATGGTCGCCATGTTGGATTTTATATATGTAGGTCCTAGAGTTATGTAATGTTACATGAAGATTATTGTGTACGTGTAGCATTCAAACATCAATCGCATGATTAGGACACAAGAAGTAATAAGGAGATTTTAAAATTTCGCACAGCTGCCATCTTGTGGTTATGGAAACAATTGATATAAATTAGATGCCAGTGGATTAACATTCGTAAAAGGATTTACTGTACCAAGTTTCACTGCACTCGGATGGTTAAATTGCTAGAAACGTCCATGTGAATATTTATACTTCGCGTCGCCGCCATGTTGGATTTGTGATCACCAGGTTGTTTAAAGTCCTATAGGTGAACTTAAGTTCGTAGCCCATATGAACATTAGACAAGTAGTTCCGTGAAGAACTATACAGTCTATTTTCATATAACCTGCTCATGTTAATTGCCTCTATCAACATTCAAATTTCAGTTTAATTGCTGTAACAGATTCGTTAATATTGAGAACCGTCTAAATATTTCAGATGGTCGCCAGGTTGGATTTTTATTTTTGTACTATTACATTAAGATTATTGTGTACGTGTGGTATTCAAACTTCAATCGCATTATTAGAACACAAGAAGTAAAAACGAGATTTTAAAATTACGCACAGCAGCCATCTTGTGATTATGCAAACAATTGAAATAAATTAGATGCCAGTGGACCAACATTTGTATATGCATTTAACGTGCAACGTTTCACGGCCCTCGGATAGTTAATTCGCGAGAAACGTCCATTTAAATATTTATAATTCGCGTCGCCGCCATGTTGGATTTGTGCTCACCAGGTTACTGAAAGTCCTATAGGTGAACATATGTTCATAGTCTCTATGAACATTAAAAAAAATCTGTTTGGTTGCTGTAAAAGATTCATAGATATTGAGAACCGTCTAAATATTTCGGAAGCTCGCCATTTAGGATTGTTATAGGTATAGGCCATAGAGTTATGTACCATTCAAGGACAAGTATTGCCTAGGTTCATTATTCAAACTTTCACTTCGATCGCATGATTACGACACAAGAAATAAAAATATAATTTAAAAATTTCGCACAGCCGCCATCTTGAGGTTATGTAAACAATTGAATTAAATTAGATGGCAGTGCATTACAATCTGCAAAATCATTTACTGTACCACATTTCACTGCGCTCAGAGAGTTAAATCACGAGAAAAGTCTATTAAAATATTTAAAATTCGCTTGGTCGCCATGTTCGTTTTGTACTTTACAGGTTTATGAAATATACATACGTAAACTTGTATTAGTACCCTTTATCACCGTACAAAATTACAGGGTGATATCTGTAATAGTTTCGGAGATATAGAATGTCAGTGAAATATTTCGCACAGCCACCATTTTGAGGTTATGTAAAAAATTGAACTAAATTTGACTCCAGTGCTTTACAATGTGTACAAACAACTGCTGTACCCAGTTTCATTACGTTTGGGTTGTTAAATTGCGAGAAAAGTCTATTTAAATGTCTCAACTTCGCTTGGCCGCCATGCTGGTTTTGTAGTCACCAGGTTTTTGAAAGTCTCATAGGCCAACTTCTAGTAGTGTCCTTTATCACCGTACACAATTTCAGGGCGATATCGGTAATAGTTTCGGAGGTATTGAATGCTAGTGAAATATTTTGCACAGCCGCCATGTTGGATTGGTGAGACGTAACAAAATTTGAAGGGCACGGTCGAGGTCACCGGGAATAGCGTCATGAACTTACCGAGTTTCATTGACATCGCTCAAGCCGTTTACATTTTATTAGGGGGGGGGCGCACACACACCTCACACACACACACACACACACACACGCACACACACACGGACAAAAGGTGTTCTCATAAGCCTATTTTTTTCAAAATTGAAAATAGGCTAAAAATCAGTTTGATTGCTATAATAGATTCGTATGTATTCAGAGTCGTCTGAATATTTCGGATGGTCGCCATGCTGGATTGTTCAATATATAGGCCTTAGAGTCATGTACCATTGAAGGAAAATTATTGCGTTGGTTCATTATTCAAACTTTCACTTCGATCGCTTGATTACGACACAAGAAATACAAATTAATTTTAAAATTCACACCGCCGCCATCTTGAGGTTATGTAAACAATTGAAATAAATTAGATACCAGTGCATTACAATGTGTATAAACATTTCGTGTACCAGATTTCATTGCGATTGGAACATTAAATCGCGAGATAGGTCTATTTAAAATTTTCAAATTCGCTTGGCCGCCATGTTCGTTTTGTAGTTAACCACTTTTTGATAGTCTTATATGTGAACTTCTAGTAGTGCCCTTTATCTCCGTATAAAATTTCAGGGTGATACAGCTAATAGTTTCAGAGATATAGAATGCAGGTGAAATATTTCGCTCATCCGCCATCTTGTGGTAATATAAACAATTGAACCAAGTTAGATATCGGTGCATTATAATGTGTATAAACATATATTGTACCGAGTTATATTGCGTTTGGTTAGTTAAATCGCGAGAAGCGTCTATTTAAAAGTCGAAAATTCGCGTGGCCGCCATGTTGGTTTTGTAGTTACCAGTTTTTCGAAAGACACATAGGTGAACTTCTAGTAATTCCCTTTATCGCCGTAATAAATTCCAGGGTGATATCGGTAATAGTTTCGGAGATATTGAATGCTGGTGAAATATTTCGCACAGCCGCCATGTTGGATTGGTGAGACGTAACAAAATTTGAAGGGCACGGTCGAGGTCGCCCGGAATAGTACTATGAACTTATCGAGTTTCATTGAAATCGCTACAGCCGTTTAAAAGTTATTAGAGGGACACACGCACACACCTCACACACACACACACACACGCACACACGCACGGACCCAAGGTGATCTCATAAGCCTATTTTTTCAAAATTGAAAATAGGCTAAAAATGGCATTTCAGTTATATAGAAAGTTAGAGTACCGAACACGGATGTTCGGTTATTGAAATTGGTTACGTTGTGTCGGTTATGGTAATTCATGTCAGTTATAATAATAGTAATAATAAGAATAAAAGAATACACATCAGGGAAAAATGGTTGTAAGCAAAGTATATATGCTAATTGGAATATTTATCTATCCAAGCGGTAATATTATACGTGAAGGGCAAAGCAAAGCAATTTAATATCAGAGTATATTATGATAATGGAAATAAATATGCAAGAATCTAGGAAATGGAAGGGTTTAATAGAGATTTGAAATTGCAGCTTGTGAATAAGCTTGTAAGAGAAATTGATTGATTTATCTTACTAATTAAAGGACGGGATCATATCACCATGGTCACGGGAGCCAGGTAATCTATTCGACGTGTGAAATCTCATATAGCCTAGGGCATACAGAGATATTTATTATGGCCAGAGCGTAATCAGTGATTGACCCTAGCTCTGTGGATTGCCATGAATTGTTCCGGGTTCGAATCCAGTGGTGTATGGGAGGATAACAATGGAAACCTCAGCATGACACCTGATATCGACCGAGAACTAGCTATTGAATTTTCTTTTGACGGCAGGATGTGCCTGACCGTGTCATTTAATAAGATGCCGGCTAGCCAATTCGACCGGTGAATGATGAATCTCGTTCCTACATATAATGTAAATGGACCTGTTGAGGCCAGTTATTAATATCCTAAGGTTAGGAATAAATGATTAAGTAAGTCCATACCCTATCTTGCATACAGTTTATTTAAATCATATGGGATGTGTAGATCAGTGAGACTGCACTAATAAATTTAATGCCACAAGTTACTGCTTGGAGATAAAGCGAGAGGAAATCTAGGAAGGGACGTAGCACGTGTTTTGTTACCGCCCGACTCAGTCCCATTGTATACAAGAAGAACTGAGGGGGAGATGTTAAACGACCCTTGGAGCGCGACATTTAGAGTGGAGAGACTTTGAAACCCTGTTTGTAATAAAAAGAATCATTGTTGGATTGTATAATGAATTTGTGTGGTTTGAAACACATTGATAATTAAGGATCATTCTGATGACTTAATATTTGGCAAACTTATGAGTTGTTGAATGTTGCATTTTTATACTGACATTGTCACTTCGTTCCGAAGGCGGACACTTGATGCCATAGGCTATGCCCACGCAAGGGTAGCATAATATACCATCCGACACAGCGGTAA
This sequence comes from Meconema thalassinum, assembly GCA_946902985.2. Taxonomy (NCBI): domain Eukaryota; kingdom Metazoa; phylum Arthropoda; class Insecta; order Orthoptera; family Tettigoniidae; genus Meconema; species Meconema thalassinum. The sequence continues at coordinate 257,260,143 of OX336392.1, read as the reverse complement.
CGGAATCCTTGAAATTGAACTCACAACAGCATACAGTGGAACTGCAGAAAGGGAACTGCAGAAAGGGGTATGATCACAAGTAACAGTGGAGTTGCAAGTAAATTTGATGTGCAACCCATAAATTGGTTAATGCATGGTAAAGCATTTTGTTGGGAAGAGAGATACAGAACACAATTGTACGCATAATGTAAATTAGGATGTGTTGAGAGTAAACAATTAAGATTGCGAAATTAAAGGGGTCACAATAGGTGACATAAGATTGTAAGTACAGTTTATGTGTAATTTACCTGTGCATCAGCGCACTTGAGAATGAATTTTGATGTTAATCTCATGGTAAATGAATGAATAATCATTTGGATTTGCTAGGATAAAGTGCGAATATTAGTGGATTGTAGGAATAATCTTGCATTGTTTTGTGTTATATTGTTGGGATTGTGTTTTTGTTTGTTTGAAGCCATGATTTAGAGCTTAATTAAAGTATTTAGAATAGAGTTGTGCTTTATTATTGTAGAGTTGATACCTTTTAGTCTCAGATCAAAAATATGCAACTGCTCAGCGGGTGAACGGTACACGCCTGAGGACTGATGCTGGCTGGAGGCAGAAGCATGTTTTCCATGGGAATTAATCACATGGGTACATGGGATTTGATGTCCTGTACAGTGATTTGAGCTAAAGGTACAACTTAAGTCGGTCAAGATCTAGTGTAAACAGCTCTATTAACTTAACGAATAAAATGAATTAGGGGAATGACCGCACCTAACCTTAGCTAAGCTCCGATACAAACAATATAAATTTTGATAAGTAAACCACTCTTCTTATTTATCAAGGCAAGGCCCAAGGTGGGGCATTCGACAGTAAAACCGAGTCCTTGGATGGTTGCTGCGATGCTTTTCGAGGCCAAGCCATTCTTTTTATTTACCATGGCGCCCAGATTTGTGGGGATTATGTGATTTAGGGAAACCCCATAGATTTTATGGTATTTCATGGAGAAAACCATAATAATTATTTTTTTGCCTCAAACTGTGTTTGAGTGATTTTTGAGTTCAGTAGGCTTTTGAAGTAACGCAGAATCTCTCTATTGAGAAGAGAATTGCCCAAGGGTATGAGCGCTACGCAACCAATCCACAATTTATCCTATAATCCAAATTTTAAGTACAATCTTACAATATGTGTACAGTGTATTGGATTTCTCTTCAAAACGAATCCACACATGTATCCAGGAAGCCTGCCTATATCTCAAAGTGAATTGAAGTACGAATGGCTGGTACGAAGGGAATTTTGCAGGGGATTGCAGAGCTAAAACAGCATTTTGACGCTGTCAATGAACAGAATAAGCCGGAAGCCAAGGCTTTCCAGGATGAAATAAATAACCGATTAGACGCTAATCAGCTGCAATTAATAATAATCAGGTTGAATTGAGTAATCGTTTAGATGCCAATCAGGTGGCAATTAATGCAAATCAGGTTGCAATGAATAAGAATCAGGAAGAAATAAATGATAAGTTAGGTCAAATGCAAGAAACAATTAAGACCGAGGTAACTGAAACCGTTGTAAGCATTATATAAGAAATGCAGGTTAAGACCGAAAAGCGTTTCGAGGCGATAGAAGCCAAACTTGAAAGTAATTTGCAGGCATGTAAGCACGCGCAGGACAAAACGAACAGTAGGTTAGAGGCGCTGTCTAATGACATTAAGGATATTCAAATCCAAAATGAGGCGAATCTCGAACGCCAAGCAAAACAGTTTCCCGAATTTACTAGAACGGTAGATCAGAGATTAGAAGAGAATGACAGTAAATGGGATGAAAAGTAGAAAGGTTATGCTAGAGCGATTAACGGGGATCTAAAGAAGGAGGATCAGAACATATTAGATCAATGTCAGGAAATAGGAGAAATTAAGGCTATCGCTAACGAAAGTAAAGAGCTGGTAGGCAACATAAAGGTCAGATGAGCCAAGTTCATCAAGTTGTTGTTTGAGTCTTCAGTCTTTTGACTGGTTTGATGCAGCTCTCCATGCCTCCCTGTCCTGAGCTAATCGTTTCATCTCTACATAGCTACCACACCCTATATCCGAGGCAATCTGTTTAACATATTCTAACCTTGGTCTACCCCTACAGTTCTTGTCCTCGACCCTTCCTTCCATAACTAAGCTTGCTATTCCTGGGTGTCTTAGTATGTGTCCTACCAACCTATCTCTTCTCTTCAATAGCAGTCGCCAGAAACATCTCTCCTCTCCCACTCGCCTTAATACCTCTCCGTTTGTAACCCTATCTACCCATCTGATCTTCATCATTCTCCTTTAACACCACTTTTCAAATGCCTCAATTCTCCTCTTTTCTGCTGCACCAATAGTCCAAGTTTCACTTCCATAGAGCGCCACGCTCCAGACAAAGGCTTTCAAAAATGACTTCCTAATACCTAAATCTATATTCGATGTCAACAGATTCCTTTTTTTGTAGAAAGGCTTTCCTTGCCTGAGCCAACCTACTTTTTATATTCTCTTTGCTTCGTCCATCACTGGTTATTCTGCTTCCTAAGTAAGAGAAGTCTCCTACTTCCTTCAGCTTTTCACCTGCCAATTTGATGTCCATAGAGTTTTCTGATTTATTTCGGCTGCATTCCAGTATTTTTGTTTTACATTTATTAATTTTCATCATGAAGTCCTTCCGTAAGACGGAATCCATACCATTCAAAAACTCATTCAAATCCTCAGGCTTGTCGGCCAAGATGACGATGTCATCAGCAAATCTCAGAGTTGAAATTATTTCTCCTTGAATCTTCACTCCCACTTTAATTTTTTCTCCAATTTCCTCCATTGCTTGTTCAATGTAAAGATTGAAAAGTATGGGTGATAAGTTGCAGCCTTGCCTTACACCTTTCATAATAGCAGCTTCTCTCTCATATCCTTCAGCTCGAATGCCTGCTGTCTGGTTTCTGTATAGATTGTATATCACCATCCTATCCCTGTATTTTATTCCAATAGATTTCAAAATGTCAAACAATTTAGTCCAATCAACGTTATCAAAAGCCTTTTCTAAGTCTACAAATGCCATGAACGTTCTCTTATCTGTCCTTATTCTACCTTCCAAAATCAGCCTAAGACTTAGTACAGCTTCCCTTGTTCCTACATTTCTCCTGAAACCAAACTGGTCTTCACCCAACTCCGTTTCTATCTGGCTTTCAATCCTCTTGTAAATTATTCTAGACAGGATCTTTGAAGCATGAGTAATCAAGCTGATTGTACGGTAATCTTCACATCTGTCAGCTCCTACTTTCTTTGGTATAGGGATGATAACATTCTTCATGAAATGAGGGGGTACCTCACCTGTCTCATAAATCCTACACACCAAGTGAAATAACCTGATCAGACCTTCATTTCCTATGCAGCGTAGCAACTCAATCGGTATATCATCTATGCCTGGTGCTTTGTCCTGCCAAAGTCCTCTAATGCTCTGTCAAATTCTGATCTCAATATTAAATCTCCTTTTGCATCCTCATCAATTTCCTCCTCCCTTTCCATTACATGATTCTCAATCTCCTTTCCCTTATACAAGCACTCTATGTAAGCTTTCCATCTCTCAACCTTTTCTTCCAAGAAAGGCCGCTAGATTTGTGCTCAGTGACTTGAATCCCAGGAGCAGTGTGAGCCGTATGTTAAAGAAACTTGGGTGGGAATCACTGGAGGCTAGGAGGATGAAATCTAGACTCTGCGCTATGTACAACACGTATACAAATCAACCAGCATGGTGTGAGCTTAGCAAACGATTGGGAAAGCCAACTTACATGGGTAGGAGCGATCATCCTTTCAAAGTTAAGGGCCGACCACAGCGAACAAATTATGGTAAATATTCTTTTGCAAACCGTGGCATTGATAACTGGAACTCTCTACCTGCCGCAGTCTTAGAGCCTTTTCCCAAACATATAGGTGTGTTTAAGAAAAGACTGACTATTTTTGTAAATACTCCAGTTTAATTGTTGTATAATTGTTATTGAATTGTTATGTATAATTATTTATTTGTTATGTATATCCGATTTGCCACCGGGGGACACACCCCTCTTTGCAAATAAATGAATGAATGAATGAATGAATGAATGAATGTTAGAGGCTTTCCATTTGTGTCCCTAATATTACAGCACTTAGTCTTCTTTTCCCCAAAAGTATTCTTAATCCTTCGATAAGCTGTGTCTACTTTTCCTAATTTCAGACACTTTTCTATGCCTGTACATTTCTCTTTCAACCATTCTTCTTTCGCTTCCTTGCACTTCTTGTTAACCTCATTTCTCAGACGTCTTTATTCTGCTTTCCCCTCTTCATCTCTTAGATTCTTGTGTCTCCACCTTTCATCCATCAATTCTAGTATATCCTGAGTGATCCACGGTTTTCTACCTATTCTTTCTTTCCTACCAATGTTTTCTTCTGCGGATTTTGTTATTTCATTCTTCAAAAGTGCCCATTCGTCTGCAATTGAAGTTTCTTTACGGATTTTGATTAGTCCTTCCTTTATACTCTTCTTGAATCTTTCGTTCACATCCTTTACTTTCATCAAGAACTGGACCAAATTCAAAGCGACGTTGTTATCGTTAACAAAAGACAAGAGGAAAACAGAGGGGAAATCGCTAATGTCAGAAGTGAGATATCAAAGGTCAATGGACATATCCAAGAGGAAATTAAAGGACTTAGAGAAGAACTTGAAGTGAGAGAAGGCCAAAAGACAGAGGCAAGCGACAAGACCCTTGCTCAAATAAAGGAAGAAGTAGAGGATGAAATATCCCATATCAAGCAAAGCCTGAAGGAAGATAAGAAGAAAATATTTCAAGTGGCAGAAGAAAACAGGGATAGGCTTAGCAGAATAGAAAAAGAGGTAATCACTCGATTGGAAAGAGCAGAGATGCGCCACAATCAAATGGAGACTAGGATAATAGCACTGGAGGAAACCCTAATGAAAGATCCTAAGTCAAGTGAAGGCAGCGTGGAAGATATGAGGAAAACCAAGTGGGCAGATTTAGAAACCCAACCTATAATAAGGAATGCTACAGGCCCAGGCGAAAGTACATATATGACGCCAGTAGCACCGATTGCAGCTTCTACGCCGCATGAAAATGCTATTCACAACCGAGTTATAAATGTAATTAGAGCAAGCGAAGAGAAACCAAGAAAATTTTCAGGTAGCCATTGCAATATGACACCGAAGTATTGGTTGAAATAAGTGTCCGAATATTTGAACGATGCGCGGATACCACAAGAGCGCAGGCTACGAGCCATAGAGAAACTAACGGAGGGAGAATGTGCGATATGGTTTCGAAGTTTCCGTTATACCTTCGATACAGTCGAGGAGTTTCGGGAAGGTTTTTTGAAGCGATACTGGGATCCGATGACCCAACAGAATTTACGATTGGATTTGTACTCGAAAAGATACAGCACCAACAATCCAACGATGTACGCTGAATTCTTCATATCTCAGATGTGTCGGTTTAAGGAACTTGACCAGAAACCTAGCGAGCTAGAGCCATGTATTGCTATTGCCAAACAACTTCCTTATGAAATCCAAAGGCTGCTGATTTCGGCAAATGCAAAAACCGCAATGGAAATGGAGGCAGTTCTTAGGCAACTGGACCTCACAACATCCAATACTATGCGTCAGAATCGAACCGTGAAACAGGTACACGTGATCAACACGCAGACTGACCAGTACAAAGCTCAGAAAAATAATAAAGCTACTAGCACTGAAACGTTAGATTCCAACGGACGTCAATGGGAACATGAACCCAGAAGATGGCAACCGAAGTACAGAGGAAATGTTGGTAGAGGAAGAGGAGGCCGAAATTCTTGGAATCAACAGAATACAAGGGGGAGACCGTACCAAAATAATGGAGGTAACAACGGCCAAGAAGGCAATAATCGAAATTGGAGACCCCAGGATAGAAGGCGTAACTTTGATGACGAGGTAGAGGAACGTTATCACGCTTCATTGCAATACCTCAATGAAAGGGGAGAAGAACCCCAGAAGCAGCAAGTCCGCTGGCAAGAAGCTATGCAAAATAGGACGTCACCAGACAGATATGGAGACGGAGCCAAAAGTTTGGAGTTACAGCGCAGTGAACAGGAGAGAAGAAACTCTAACGGGACTGGCGCTGTAGAGAAAGAAAAAACTCCGAAATTAGAAGAATTTGAGAATGATGGATGGAAGGTGGTCAACATCATTAATTGGATAGCCAAACCGGAAGAATTAATCGAGGATACCGGAGGATCACAGGTCATGATCAAAAGAGAATTGCCCATTATTATAGTAAGAGTGACAGGGTTGAAGATAAGAAGTCTGTTAGACCCGGGTTCAACGGTGTGTCTTATGACACAAGCTTTGTATAATGAGATAGCGCAGAGAGAAAACGTTTTGAAAATACCTATCACAAGTGTCAAAATAAAGAGTGTTATTCCTGACAAGACGATGATATGCAAATATCAGGTATTCCTAGACTTACAGATAGCAGGCTCTTTCTTTTCACAGAGTTTTCTACTAGTAAACAAATTGCCTTTTAACCTTATTGTTGGGGCAGAGTTTATAAGGGAATACAGAGTGGTAATAGACCTATCACAGGACAGAGTTATGTTCCGTGTGAACGAGGTAGCTGAAGGCTTACAGGTTTCACTCAAACAGAATGAACCAGGGACAGACGAACAGGTATGGCATACATACAGAGACATGACTGAGGAGGAAGTGTTAGCTATCGAGCATTTAGAAGATGAACTGAAAACACTAGCCACAGACATGGAGAAAGATCTGGAACCCGAATTGGAAGAATATATTTCGGAAAAACTAGAAGAAGCAAAAATTGGTCCAGGAGATAAAGAAAATTTAAAGAAATTGTTATTGGAACAGAAGGAAGTCTTTGAGTCGAGACCTGGTCATATAAAGAACTTCACTTATGCATTCCAAGTTAACGACTGGACACCATTTAGGCAGAAACCCTACCCTATAGCCGAAAAGCACTATGCTAAGGTCAAAGAAGCAATTCAGGAGATGTTGGAGGCCGGTGTTATTGAGAAAACACCTATGCCTTACGTATGCCCATTGGTAATCGTACCTAAGACAGACGGGACTGTCAGAGTGTGCCTGGATTTGAGGCATTTAAATATGAAGGTAATACCAGAGTTTGACCAAGTGCCACCTATTAAAGAAATCCTCAGAAAGTTTAAAGGGAACACCATATTTACAAATTTAGATATTACATCGAGCTTTCACCATCTTGAATTGGAGAAGAAAACTAGTCTATTGACAGGATTTATGTTTGATCAACATACATACACATTTTTAAGATTACCTTTTGGTTTGAAAACAGCTGGTTCACCTTTGATAAGAGCGTTAGATCGCAATCTATCGGATGATGTTAAAGAGAGTATCATCAGATACGTAGATGACATTCTACTCACATCAGAATCTCTGGAGGAGCACATGAGAGACCTGAAGAAGTTGCTGGATAACCTTCGAGAAGCTAATTTTAAGGTTAATATTAAGAAATCGCACTTCTGTCAGAGGGAAGTTAAATTCCTAGGGCACGTTATCGATGAAAATGGAGTTAAGCCAAACCCAGAGAAATTAGAGGTAATTCGAAATTTTCCTCGACCCACGAAAGTTAAGCACGTCCGACAGTATTTGGGAGTAATTGGATTCTTTGCTAAGCATTGCCCAAACTATACTACTACTGTGGCACCCCTGCAAGATCTATTGAAGAAAGGCGGCAGGTGGAATTGGACGGAGCAATGTCAAGAAGCATTCGTGAGGTCAAAACAAATGCTTTTGGAATACGTGAAGCTGGGATACCCGGATTATACCCAGAAGTTCAGAATACAGACGGATGCATCACTTGTTGGAATAGGAGCGATGCTGTTCCAAGAAAATGTTGATAAGCCCGAGGAGAAAGTTTTTATTGCCTTTATAAGTAGGAGATTGAGGGCCCATGAGAAAAATTACACGATCACAGAGATAGAGTTGCTCTCAATTCTGTACGCATTGCAGTACTGGCGCAAACTCGTGTATGGCTTTAAAATCGTCCTCAGAACAGAACATAAAGCTTTAACATTTTTGTTAAAGACGGATTTGTCTAGCCAGAGGTTGACAAGATGGTCCCTGTATATTCAACAGTTCAATGTGGTAATAGAATACTGTCCAGGGAAAGAGAATATAATACCGGACATGTTAAGCCGATATCCGACAGAAGAGGAAACTCTAGCCGTCCAGAATGAAAATCGAGATCAGAAGACCTTAGATGACTTGAAGAATCTTACCAACCTACAACGCGAAGATCCGTGGTTGAAAATGATCATTGATTACTTCGAGGGACGCTTAGCAAGGGGAACTCCAATATACAGAGAGGCAGAGGCATTATCAACAGACTACGTATGGTACAATCAGATGCTACACAAGTGGGATGATATAGAGCATACCCGTCAAAGGATTGTTATTCCTGCATCTTTGCAGAGGAGATTGGTGTGGCTAGCACACAGAGCGTTTGGACATCCTGGTATAGATAAGATAACTGCTCTACTGAAAGAAGCATTCATTTGGCCGAAGTTAAGAGAAACTGTAAAAAATGCTATCAGGACATGCGATTTGTGCCAAAGGGTAAAGCCAAATCCCTTTTTAATGAGACAACGACCCATTCCGTTGTTACCAGAGACGCCAAGGCAGCTAATGAGTGTACACAACATTGGACCACTGCCTAGAGCACGTAGAGGCAAAAGACATATTTTTGTAGCCATGGATGTATTTTCAAAAATGGTGGTATTATGCCCCATACAGAAGACCAGCTCGAAGCAGGTATTAAAAAGACTGAAAGAGAGAGTTATTCCGATACTTGGGAAACCGGTTAACTTACTCTCGGATCACGGAAGCTGCTTTACTAGCGCAGAATTTCGTCGGGAATTGGCAAATTTAGGAATCAGGCAGATTCTATCTACCATTCGTCATCCTGAGGCTAGCCCCGTTGAACGCGTTATGAGAGAGATCCAAAAATATATGAAAATTTACTGCTCTGAAGAGAATTGGAAATGGATCGATGTCTTGGATGTAATAGAGTACTGCATAAATAATACTGTGCACGAAGCGACAGGTCAGGTGCCCATGACTCTACATTTGGATCAGAGACCAGAGAGGCCATGGACTGGTGTTATTCCATTACCGGTAGACGCGCAGCCAGGACGAGATTTGAGGATACAGCGAACCTTCGAATATCTCCAAGCAAAGGCTGAAAGACGCCAGAGAAGAAATCGTGCGAAGCGATATAACAGACCGCTTCTCATTGGGGAGAAAGTTTTAGTTCGGCGACCAGCCAGTTCCGATCCAGAAGCACGGAAATATAAAAAAATCAATTTCGGATATCACGGCCCGTTCGAAGTTATAAGAGACCTACAGAATAATGCATATAGAATAAGGCATTTAGAAACGGGAAACGAGGTTGTTATGAATGTGGCCAACCTCAAAATTTATCATTCACCAGAGGAATTTGATGAACAAGATGAAGCTATAGCAGCGCACACCCAAGTGGACGTGGACAGCAAAGTCGGCCAGGCAGACAAGCTTGAAGGCTCATGCAGCGGGACGGAAAGGAAAACAAGCAGCTTGCCCAGGGAAGGAAGCAGACAGGCGGAGTGCAAGTGTCTACGACTGCTATACAAAGAAATGGTCGAAGTTGCTGGGGAGGTTGAAGCCTTGAATGAAACCCTCCGCCAGGACAATGCACGTCTAAGAGCTGAGCTCAGAGTGGAAGGGGGATGCAGACAGACCCACTCACAGGCAGACGAGGTGAATGACCGCGTATTGTAAACAAAAACGGTCGGGACACAGCCAGCCAGTGACTTACAGAAGGTCACTTGCAATTGACTTCTATAAGTTTTACAAGGGGAATATGAACCCAACGGTGTTAGGCTGACTGGTGTCGAACGTGGATCTCTGAGATAGATGAGCTCAGAATAGAGATTCCAGCAAGAAACGAACACGAGATCTTTTGAGAGAGTTTACGCTATAAAAACCCCTAAAGATAATACATATTAAATCACTGATGTGAAATGAACTAATTCTGACATTATTTGTTAATATAATGCAGGGGATAATAGCAGAATATTGCATTATTTGGCTGTATGGTATATACAATTCTGGACTGAGTGCAGAATGTTTGAACGCTTGACAGTTGTTAAATGACTCTAGAATGTGGGCGTGGTTTCTTGGAGCCGTGTCACTCACTGTGACCTACTTATGCCGTCTGGAGCAGGTCAGGAGGGTAATATATGGTCAAGTTATTCCCCGTCACAGAATAGAGAGGCCAGGGGAATGAGGAGATACCAGAGTAATTTAATGATTACTCGTGATTGGAGTAACTCAGAGACATGAGGATTGCACCTATGTGAATGTATAGCCGGGAGGCTATTTATCAAGCCGTTAAACATTGAAATCGAGGCAGATTTAATGGAACGCGCAGTGACACAGTAGATCTGAGGTTAGCGGCGAGATCTGACCATGTCTTCGGGGATTTACCAAGGACGCCGCTGGGGGAAGCGCTGGCAAAGGCAATTAATATTAATTAATTGGCCGATCGATCCTCGAGCACGCAGACAGATTTGTGATCAGCGAGGAAAAATGAACCATATAAACGTTATTTCAAGACCAGAAACATTCTGAGAGAGAAGATGACGCTGCAGGGAAATTTTCGGTCTACTTTTTCTCTCCAAACGGATATAAGGGCTGGAGAAAGGACAGACGGGGGCAGTCGAACCATATTTGAGCGCAGAGAGCACGTCACCCGAGCTCAGAAAGGGGGCGCGCGGACTTTAACAGTTTAAGTGCAGCAACATAATAACAATGCATTAAGGCATGAATTAATAACGATTAATATAGTCAGTTGAACCGCAGTCTAGTGCGAAGTGCACGTTACCGAGTTCAGGAAGGGACGCTCGGACTTCAACATGAAGAGCCATGCAGTAAGGCATTTATTTAATAACAAATATTAAGGATAGTCGTGCCATACGGTTATAGTCGGCATTACGAGGGACTATTATCGAGCACGCAGGAAATGTACCGTGTGATATACAAGGTAGGACAATTGAGAGTGGTTATCTGTACAAGTACAATGTATAATGCATGGGCGTAGTATATAACTATTGGTTAGACATATCATAGGATGCCGGACTGCGCAGATATAAACTTTGTTACGCGATTGGTGAAATTTCGCAGGGATACCAATGTAATTAATGCTCAGGACGATATGCAAGCATATTTATGCGATATCAGGAAATTTTTCTAAGGATAGAAATTGACAGACAGATTGGGGGACCGCTAGGAATCCTGAGGCAGAGAACCGAGACTTTCAGACGAGATGCGGGAGAGAAATGGAGGAGAGATCTTCAACGTCTGCATTTCTGATATTCTGCGAGGAAGGTCAACCATTAAGAAATGTACATAGCATTCGTGTGATTTTAGTGATGATCATTTAAATATATGTACAATTAATAGTGTAACAAGTGCTATAACGTGTTGTGTGAATAAGGAAGCAACAGCTTCAACATGCAAAAGCAAAGTGCCGTGTGTTTTGTTAGGCAAAAGTTATGTAAAATGTGCGTGGGAAGTGTAGGTATACCTTGCTAATTTGCAAATAATGGCGGGCATTACTGGAAGAAATGCGTGGTTGGAGCCACCAGATTAACCAATGTGAGTACCCAAAAACCTTGATTTTGTAGTAATTATAGTCCACTGTATGTTGATTGATTTCAAAATTTATAGAATATGCCAATAAGAGTCAATTTTAGGAGGTAGAACCTCAAAATATTAATGTAGTGTTGATTTTAGTCAAGTTGAGATGTCTTTGTACATCATTGAGTGGATAAATCGTTACTACTAATGTAAAAATGGCAATTCAGTTATATAGAAAGTTAGCGCAACGAACACGGATGTTCGGTTATTGAAAATGGTTACGTTGTGTCGGTTATGGTAATTCATGTCAGTAATAATAATAGTAATAATAAGAATAAAAGAATACACATCAGGGAAAAATGGTTGTAAGCAAAATATATATGCTAATCGGAATATGTATCTATCCAAGCGGTAATATTATACGTGAAGGTCAAAGCAAAGCAATTTAATATCAGAGTATATTATGATAATGGAAATAAATATGCAAGAATCTAGGAAATGGAAGGGTTTAATAGAGATTTGAAATTGCAGCTTGTGAATAAGCTTGTAAGAGAAATTGGTTGATTTATCTTACTAATTAAAGGACGGGATCATATCACCATGGTCACGGGAGCCAGGTAATCTATTCGACGTGTGAAATCTCATATAGCCTAGGGCATACAGAGATATTTATTATGGCCAGAGCGTAATCAGTGATTGACCCTAGCTCTGTGGATTGCCATGAATTGTTCCGGGTTCGAATCCAGTGGTGTATGGGAGGATAACAATGGAAACCTCAGCATGACACCTGATATCGACCGAGAACTAGCTATTGAATTTTCTTTTGACGGCAGGATGTGCCTGACCGTGTCATTTAATAAGATGCCGGCTAGCCAATTCGACCGGTGAATGATGAATCTCGTTCCTACATATAATGTAAATGGACCTGTTGAGGCCAGTTATTAATATCCTAAGGTTAGGAATAAATGATTAAGTAAGTCCATACCCTATCTTGCATACAGTTTAGTTAAATCATATGGGATGTGTAGATCAGTGAGACTGCACTATTGTATTTAAAGCCACAAGTTACTGCTTGGAGATAAAGCGAGAGGGAGTCTAGGAAGGGACGTAGCACGTGTTTTGTTACCGCCCGACTCAGTCCCATTGTATACAAGAAGAACCGAGGAGGAGATGTTAAACGACCCTTGGAGCGTGACATTTAGAGTGGAGAGACTTTGAAATCCTGTGTGTAATAAAAAGAATCATTGTTGGATTGTATAATGAATTTGTGTGGTTTGAAACACATTGATAATTAAGGATCATTCTGATGACTTAATATTTGGCAAACTTATGAGTTGTTGAATGTTGCATTTTTATACTGGCATTGTCACTTCGTTCCGAAGGCGGACACTTGATGTCATAGGCTATGCCCACGCAAGGGAAGCATAATATACCATCCGACACAGCGGTAACGGAATCTTTGAAATTGAACTCACAACAGCATACAGTGGAACTGCAGAAAGGGAACTGCAGAAAGGGGTATGATCACAAGTAATAGTGGAGTTGCAAGTAAATTTGATGTGCAACCCATAAATTGGTTAATGCATGGTAAAGCATTTTGGTGTGAAGAGAGATACAGAACACAATTGTACGCATAATGTAAATTAGGATGTGTTGAGAGTAAACAATTAAGATTGCGAAATTAAAGTGATCACAATAGGTGACATAAGATTGTAAGTACAGTTTATGTGTAATTTACCTGTGCATCAGCGCACTTGAGAATGAATTTTGATGTTAATCTCATGGCAAATGAATAAATAATCATTTGGATTTGCTAGGATAAAGTGCGAATATTAGTGGATTGTAGGAATAATCTTGCATTGTTTTGTGTTATATTGTTGGGATTGTGTTTTTGTTTGTTTGAAGCCATGATTTAGAGCTTAATTAAAGTATTTAGAATAGAGTTGTGCTTTATTATTGTAGAGTTGATACCTTTTAGTCTCAGATCAAAAATATGCAACTGCTCAGTGGGTGAACGGTACACGCCTGAGGACTGATGCTGGCTGGAGGCAGAAGCATGTTTTCCATAGGAATTAATCACATGGGTACAGTACATAACTCTATGGCCTACACACATAAAGATCCAACATGGCGACCATCCATAATATTCATATGGTTCTTAATATCTATTACAGCAATCAAACTGAAATTTTGTTATTTGATAGAGGCAATTAGCATATTAAGTAGGATATATGAAAATAGGCTATTTAGTTCTTCACGGAACTACTTGCTAAGTATATTGTCATTGCACTAAAGGAAAATTATTAGGTGAAAGAGGCTCGAAAGGGATTCATTTCACACTTGGAATGGGATTTGGATGTCGAAATTTATACACCTATGACCAGCTAAAGCTTCTTGTTACGCTTCTCTTCCTAGTAGAGCCTGAGATGAAATTTATGAAATTAAAGAAAACATTGAAGTTATGAGCAATTTGAATCTGTTTTCTCAGCGGTAATCCTTTCGTCACCTTCACGGACTCCTGATGCAGAGACAGAATTGAAAGGAATTTATTTTGGCCCTTGAAGAGGGTTATTAGTTTACCAGATATCTCAATTTGACTTGTTGATGGTTCATTTTGGGGCTTTGTGATATCTTGGCCATGTATCCCCATGTACGTGGGAGTGTGCGGAAACCGTCTAATAGGCGGTATCATAGTGAGAGCTGTACTGTGTGTGTATTTGAAATGGAGCTAGAATTAGGAAGAAGATGGCTATGGCTTGAAGTCATCAACATAAAAATAGCCTACTTCTTGTCTGTTTCCGTGTGTTTTTAATTTACTTTAGCCTTTATGTACTTCTTATATGGAAACGTCGCAAACAACCACTCCCCGAGCGAGGGGAATTAACTAAAGGAGTTTAATATCCCCTCGGCCCAGTCGGGAAAGGAACTCGACCACCTTTGAGACAAAACCTAGACTGTTAAGCACTTAGCCACGGAACCGGACGAAGTTAGGAACTATCCTTCCATTTACCTGGAGTAGAAGAGGAAAACCACGGCATTTAAGAGTTCGTGGACTGCAGGTCGGAAAACATTGTCTAAGTCATGCAGCCAAAAACAAATGCATCATGTAAACATTGTCGTCTTAGTGTGCACATTGAGACCTTGGATCCCAAGGTTCTGGGTTCAACTCTTAGCCCTGACAAGAAAATTTATTCTTGTCTTAAGATTGGAACGGGGCACACTCAGTCTTGCGAAACAAATCTGAAAAGACATGGGTTTGATCACCATCTCAGCTGTATCCTAAAGTTAGGAACTATGATGGAAGTGGTTTTAGGTCGTTTTCCACTTATAACTCAAGCAACTCCCATGATAGTTCCTAACTTTAGGGTAAGGCCAACTCCATCCAAACCCTAACCTCAATCACAAATACACACATCACTACCGACAAAAGTTTTCAAACAAATTGCACTCGCCCTCAAGTACAAAATGCCTCATGAACAAGAAGTCGTAAAGCCCCTAAACGAATCGACAACAATAACTCAATCTGACGTATCTGAAGAATTAATAACATGCCGGGTTGAATTTACATTTCACCCTCACTATTGTAATGGGTGTTTCCCTACACCTGAAACAATTTGCATAAGATTAATGAATTCATTCTAACAGGCAAACCACTTTCGATCATTAATCTATTATCATCAGATCCTTTACGCTTAGACCGTTAAATCTACATGTCTACAAATTCCTGGGTGATGGTATTTAAAATGTAGGTCGTATACACTTATTTAGTTACAGCAGCTAATATACACTTGCGCAACTTGTCAGGACTTCTTAGTTATATGTAATTTTTTGTTAAGATATTTATTTATATATTTATCGTACGGCTTTTAATGCCGGGAGTGTCCGAGGACATGTACGGCTCGCCAGAGGCTGTAGCTGCTCCTAGCGGAGCTACAAGTGAGCTACAAGTTCCGTTCAATTTCAAGTAGTTTCAACATTCGCTACCAGATGTCAGTGATACCTAGAGGTGAACGTTGGAACTTTGATAGAGCGTTCCAACGAAATCTAACCTAAAAATTTAGCTTCACACATGTTTAGTTTGTGGAAGGATCTTTTACTTGCCATAAATCTATGACATGGAACCGCCGGCTTTACTTCCCCTCCAATGGAAGGCATACTGAAGGATTTTAACGCTCTTAAAAAATCCGACGACTTCGGCCAGGTTTGAACCCGCTATCTTGGACACAGCAGTTCAGCATGCTACCAACTACGCCACCGAAGTTACACTTTTGTAATGGGTGTTTCCCTAAACCTGAAACCATTTTCAGAAGATTAATGAATTCATTCAAACAGGCAAACCAGTTTCGATCGTCAATATACAGAGGTGTGCAAATTATTAGAATTTAAAACAAGAAGTTCCATGAAGAAACTAAAGAGCCTACTTTTCTTAAAATTTAAGATCTATGCCAATGATTAATCTATATGGATCTATCTAGAATAATGCCGAAATTAAGTTGGTAATATCGAATTTTCTAATTAGTTCGAAATACTGTATACCTGGCATAATGCAGCCTAATAGAGAACTACAGTTGGCAGCCCTGGTGACTGAATATATTCTTAGTTCCATCTCTTAAAGTACAGAATACAAAATTTGGTTGAAGTTCAATGGATAGCATGGACGTTACATGCAGTTAAAGATTGGATCTAACAGCGCGCGTAAAATTCATGTTGGCAACAATGACATACATGTATTGGTCAGAAATAATCTGAAATAATATGATCTATTGTTGTGTCAATTTTGAATGAAATCCATTTGTTAGTATAGAAGTTACATGCATTTTAAAATTGGATCTATCAGCAGGCTTATAATCATGTTGGCAGCACTGACGTATATTAGTTACTCCAAATTAATCTAGAATGCCAGGTACTATACGTGTGCAAAGTTTAGAGCTATTGGCTTGCATACTTTCTGATATATTGATAATAGGGTAACAAAAATAGAGACAGTATTTATTAAAAGTTGGCAGCCCTGGTTACTCTTAAGAATCAGCATATACATATCTGTTATGGTACACATAGCACACACGAAATTTGGTTGAAATCCAAATGATAGTATAGAAGTTACATGTATTTAAAGTTGAACCTCTCAGCAGGCTTAGAATCATGTTGGTAACACTGACGTATATAAGTTACTCCAAATTAATATAGAATGTCAGGTACTATACGTGTGCATAGTTTAAAGCTGTCGGCTTGCATACTTTCTGATATATTGGTATTTGGATAAAATAAATTGAGAGCATTTATTAACAGTTGGCAGCCCTGGTGGATCTTAGGAATACGTTCAGTCATGTCTGTTTATGTACACATGGCACATACGAAATTTGGTTGAAATCCAATTGATAGTGTAGAAGTTATATGCATTTAAAATGTGGACCTATCAGCAGGCGTATATTCATTTTGGCAACACTGCGATGTATGGCCTCCTGGAAATTAAACTGTAATATTATTATCTATACGTGTGCCAATTTTGAAATAGCTCCTATTCATACCTTCCAAGATATCCAACATGGAGCTAAAATTTCAATTGCGATTTTTCAGCAGTTGGTAGCACTGACATCTTTTTCAAATATGGGCGTGAGATATTCAGATATAGATCTTTACTCCTACCAAATTTTGTTTCGATTGCTGCAGCCGTTTAGGAGTTGATAGGGGGGGGGGGGGACACACACACAGACAGACAGACAGACAGACAGACACACATTTGCCCGATCTCATAAGTCTACTTTTTCCTCATTTTTGCAAAATGTGAAAAGTAGGCTTAAAATATTATCAGTCACAATTTTTGTTCAAAACTGCTGACATCTTTTGTAACCCTACTTAGTAATGTTTTCTCCCTTATAAACTTACACCTTTTCCCATAAGGAATTGTGTCTAGAAACTTTCAGAATTGAGGATTCCGCGGGATACCTGAGCTTGGCTCGTTTTTTCATTTTTTTTTCAATGACTTCGGAATGTACGCTCTAAGTCAGATCATTTCAATCCATAATTCATGAATCTTTGAATAGTTCAAGAGTGGATCATCAGTAAAATGACTCCAAAACCCTCAGCTGTAAATTCACACGAACGTAGAGTGAAATAATCAAGACAGTAGCAAAGCTTCTCTGTTAGTAGAAATTCTAAAAAATTATTTTATTTTGAGTTTCTTAAAAGAAAATATAAATAAGACTGTTAAACATTGGAAGTAATTTCACCACCTTGCAAACCTATTTAGTGCATTAAGCCGTGAAAAGTATAAACGTAATTTTGAGAAACGGGCGTCGAGTCTAATACTGTAATTTCCACACCTCTGTAACATCATCAGATCCTTTACACTTACGCTGTTAAATCTGTGTATACAAATATAGGTATTTACAATATGTACACTTATTAATTAAAGCAGTTCTTCTTCTTTTTACGAATAACCCATTTGGAGGGTACGATGAATCAACGTTGGCTATTGTCCATTGTCTTCAATTTCCTTTGTTTCCAAATTTCTTTCATCCTTCTAGAGTGTCGATCTTTCTCCTCTTGAGTCCACTTTCTGTGAGTTGTTTGTTTCTTCCATTCTTGAAATTCTGCCTTTTGAATAGCTTCTCTGAAGAGTGATCTGTTTGCTATTGGCAACTCCAGCTATCTGATATGACATCTAGCTGTAAAAATGAGAAACTTACGAAGTAGGGTACATTTGTCACGTGGTGACTGTTTGTATATGGTTTCTTGTATTGGTAAGCAGATCGTGGTAAATACATCGTGATTATACATAAGTAATAAGTTTTACTCGTTGATAAGAGTGCAAAATGAGTACAAGCAAAGTATATTGCTCAGTTTACGGCTGTAAGTCGATGTATAAGAGGGCTGCGGATATACGTTTTCATCACTTTCCAAAAGATGCAAATAGCAATAGCCCAAAGGTGACGATACCAAATAAAGACGGGGGGCAAGAGCGGATTGGACCACTCACCACTACACTCACTGACGACAGGACGGATTGTTCAATTACGCCGTGCCAAGCCGCACCTATATAGACAGCCAAACACAGTCTCGCCAAGCCAAGCCGTACCAAGACAGCCAAGCCTAGGCCTACACCAGTCGAGGACAGCCAAGCTTCATCAGTCAGGTATCCTTTCCCGCTCCCTAGTTCATTTCCAATAACCCTACCAACCGTCATCACCTCGCTCTGCGATATCCGAGCCATTCCACTACGAGTCATATAGGCCTAATTTGACTTCGCAGGGTAAATACCATCCAAATCAAGCAATTCCTGTCTACCCCGAGTTTTAATACAATTTAAACTCATCCCTTCGCCCTAGCAAGCAGCAAATAATTTCTAGAGTCTGTGGTACAGTGAGCAAACTCAAATATAGCTTTTAAACGTAACAGCGCCATGACTCGAACTGCACAAAAACAAATACCAGCAGACAACCGATGCTTGATAATATGCAATTGACACATAAAATCCAGTGGAAAACACAAATTAGATCACGTGTATCGCACAGTTATACATATATACAATTGAAAATAACACTGTCATTATTTTAGTGACCACATTTACTGATTATAACAGTAATTTTACCCTACTTATCCAGACGACCGCAGCGCCCCAAGTGTTAGTTTGAGTTGCCAATTGTGTCTGTCTGAATTCTGGCGTTTGTCAAATCTTTGTCGATTTCAATGAACCATGTGGGTATGGATTTGTAACTAGTCAGTAAGTTGAAGATCTGTTTACTTAGTCTACTATTTTCCATTCTATATCATCATCATCATCATCATCGGCTTTAACTCGAATCCGAGTATAAATCTTCTTCCTTCAGTCCAGTTTGTGGATGTGTTTACGGTGACTAAAGAGTCCATTCTATAAATGTGCCCAAAAAACTGTGATGTTCTCTATCTCATGTCATCAGTTAATTGTTCACATTTCTAATATAACTCACCATTTGGTCGTAACTTATATTCTGCGTTATTATTTCGTTTACCTCCCAGTATTTTTTCTCAGAATTCGTCTTTCAGTCTTCTCTAATTTGTCTAAATCACCAAATCTTGTTAATTTAAGAGTTTCAGCCACATACAGAGTTTCAGGTCTGACCACTGTTTGATAATTTTTTTTCAGAATTCGTCTTTCAGTCTTCTCTAATTTGTCTAAATCACCAAATCTTGTTAATTTAAGAGTTTCAGCCGCATACAGAGTTTCAGGTCTGACCACTGTTTGATAATATTTTCTCAGAATTCGTCTTTCAGTCTTCTCTAATTTGTCTAAATCACCAAATCTTGTTAATTTAAGAGTTTCAGCCGCATACAGAGTTTCAGGTCTGACCACTGTTTGATAGTGCCGTAATTTAGTGTTCCAGGAGAAGTTTTTAAAATTATAGGTACTTGTGTCATATTAAAACACCTTTGTAATGTATGCATATGCGTTTCTATATCTGTCTTTTCCTGTGAGTCGTTCATTATCCACTCTCCTAGATTTTTAAAGGAATTTGTTACAGGAGTTATTATAAACTTGCGCAATTTGTCAAGACTTGTTAGTTAAAAGTGATTTTAGGTAGATTTCATTAGAAAGCTAACTATTGCAATGGGTCCCATGTTTCGACTTCCGGAAAATCTCGACATATCTTCGCGTTTCACATCCCCCAGACCCCAAAACCACCGTCAGTTCAAAAGTTTATATATAATTTATGTATATATATGTATATATATATGTATATATATATGTATATCAGTTTCTTGTGGACACGATAACTGCCGTAATTTTGCACCAATCACTTTGAATTTTTTACCGAATATGTATACCTATAAAATCTCGGTCGAGTTCGTTACTGGGCTAAATCGGTCAAAGGGGGGTGAAAATGGGGGGCTTTTTTCGAAAAAGTGAAATATTGCTATAACTCTCTTAATATGTGAAATATCGAATCCGTTCAACGTTCATACTATGTGTCGGATAATGCCCAAAAATTTATGTTTGAAGAGTTTTTTATAGCACCAATCATTGGCCAAAGGGGTGGGAAAAAGTGGGTTTTTCGGGAAACATTAATCATATCTCTCTTAATAGGCACAATATCAAAACCGTACAAAATGGACAATATTCCCCTAATAATTACCTAAAACTTTTATCTGGAAGAATTTTCGATATGACCCACCATTACGCCAAGGGATGGGAAAAATGATTTCGGAATTATAAGAAAATGCCAAGAGCTATCAGAGGTTGCCATGGCAACACTACTAAATTGATGAGGGATGAGCCATCAGACGTTGCCATGACAACGCACTTGCACGAGATCAGATTCAGTATTTCCATCTCACTAAGGGCCGGTTCTACCACATCCGGGTAAAAGTTGCGGGCAGCAACCCGGGTGATAAACTATCTACCGGTGTAAACCTCTGTGCATCTTGGGCAGCGTTCTACCACTTCCGTTCAAGTTCCGGGCAGCTGCCAGGAACCTAATAGCAAAATACAGATGGTGGCTAGCCTGATTTTTGTTAAATTTGAGTAATCGATGAGTGAGCCACCTATCGTTTGATGCGTTAAGTTTCTTTTCGTTTCGCTCTTGTCCGTTGTTTGTTGATATCACGTGTTCTTTGGTTTCAACAAGATATAGGCCAGGCCTAGTACCAAAACCTCAAACTAAAAAATCGAAAACTAGACAAGCATGCAGTGCTTTTCAATATGTTTCTAGCAATAGGCTGCAGTCTGAAATCAGGCTTTTTAGGCCTATATGAGCTACATACATGTTGTGACAAAGCTTGCAGTGCATAGGTTCAATCATAAAATGTATGTCAAATCAGATTATCACACTCCAAGCGACAAGTTTGTAAACTCTGTAAAATTAATGGAACGGAATGCGCACATTTGTGCATAATTATATAGTTCTCTTTGCTGTATTCTACGAGAGATTTCACTCTTCTTGCACAGCTATAGAAGGTACAGTAGACTCTCGAAAATCCGGACCAATGTGGCGGACGGCCGATCCGGATTCCGAAAAATCCGGATTTCCCGGAGACAGAGTGACGTCGGTCGCGGCAGTGGTTTGCGTGCCGCGATCGCCGCCACTCCGTGCCGATATGTGTACTTTATTGTTACTCGCATAAAACAGTTCTGAACTGCAATTAACTGAACACAGGGGTAGAAAAAATAGATGGTTAATAGTATTGAACAACTTTAATAAGACTTAAGAATTTACATTACAGTACTACAGTATGCAAAATAAATGAAAATAAATCATCAGAAACAGTGTGTAAAAACAAACTTACACATGCTTGAAAAAGTCTTGAATATTTTTCTGCTTCACAGTTTCAGCACGTTTTCTTGCCGCAATGTCTCTTAACTTCATTAAACAAATGATGTCAGCTGAAGATATTCCATCCTGCTGAGTAATGTACTCTAGGGCTCGGTCCAACATTTTAAATCCTTCTGAATGTGGAATCAGGTTTATGTTGCTCTCAGGTAGTTCCTCTTCTTCCAAACAATCTTCATTTGTCACCATTCTGACTATATCATCGTCTGTTATTTCATTTTCGTCGTCATTGTTCATCCATTCATGGACATCATTATCACTCACTTCCTCACATCCGGGTATTTTTTCCAACAGTGTAACGACGTTTTCCCTTTCAAACTGATTTTCATCAACGTTTTCGACGGCTATTTCTTCAAACTTGTTTCCCTGATGGTCCAAGAGAACTTTCCATGACGAAACTATTGATGAAGGAGAAATTTCCTCCCACCCTTCGGCTACCCACCTAATTACATCCAAAACGTCAATCTTCTTCAATGCACCGATGTAATCCTCGTCATTCTCAATCGCCGAAATCAAATAACTGAGAAGTCTACGACGGTACTTTAATTTTAGAGCTTGAAGTACCCCTTGGTCCATAGGCTGACACACAGCTGTCACATTTGGCGGCAAGAACACTGCTTTGATTTCACCGTCTGTTAATTCGTCAGCGATCGGATGTGTTGGAGCGTTGTCTAACAACAGAATTGCTTTTCTTGGTAAATTATTTTCAGTCAGATGTGTCTCTACTGACGGGACAAACTCCTTGGTAAACCATGTCTTGAAAATTGCAGAATTCATCCACGCTTTTTGTTGGTTTGTATACCAAAGTGGCAACTCATCATCTTTCTTTATTTTCTTAAAAGCTCGTGGTTTTTTTTGATTTTCCAATCAATGTTAACCTAAGCTTATGACTGCCGGTCACATTACTACACGCCAACACCGTAACTCGTTCCTTGCTCTTTTTGTAGCCCGGGGCTGAAACTTCTTTTTTTGACGCAAGAGTTTTTGTGGGCAACATCTTATAATTTAAACCAGTCTCGTCGCAGTTGTAGAGCTGTTCTCCGGAAATTTCTTCTTTGTCCAAGATACTAAAAAGTAGTTTCTTGAATTCAGGAACAGCATCTTTGTTGGCTGATAATGCCTCCCCACTTATTGACAGTTTACGAACACCAAATCGTTTCTTCCAACGATCAAGCCAACCTTCACTTGCTGTAAACTCACCATCTTCACCTTCAATTTCTTTTTTGAAATGCAACGCCTTTTCTTGAAGCATAGGCCCCGTAATAGGAACCCCTTTACCTCTTAAATGTTCATGCCACAAGAACAATGCTTCTTCAACTTCTACATGTTTGCCTTTATGCATGCTTTTTCTAATTTTAATCGCACTTCCACTGGATTGAGAGGAACACCATTTTTCTATCTGTCCGCGATTCTTCTTCCAATCTGAAACTGTACTTGTTCCTACTCCTAACTCTAGAGCGATTTTTTTCGCCGATTCTCCAGCATCAATCCTCTTTATAGCACGGAGTTTTTCTTCCACTGACACACACACTTGCTTTCGTTTGTTACTCATCTTACAGTACTTAAAAACAAGACGCGAGAAACACAGAGCACCGACACAACACGAGGTAGCCACCGAAAATAGCGTCTGCACAGAGAGAGTGAGCGCGGTCAACTAAGTACTGTATGAGTAAACAAAGAGCTGTTGGGGAGGGGGCGAGTCAATGACCTCCCGCCGTGCCGCACAGCCAGTAGAATAGAAAAGACGTCATTCTTGTAATGCGGAATGGTCGCGGAGAAATTGAAGGCGCTTAAGCATCACGTTACCTACATTTTACTGATTTTGTATTACAAAAAATATTTTTTGAGCGGTCCGGATTTGCCGGAGTCCGGATTTTTGAGGTCCGGATTTGTGAGAGGCTACTGTATCTTGGATAGGTCATGTTGCAAAGATCACATTTACACTTTTCGTTTGGCGGTTGGAATGATTTTGTCACACATATTTATGATGAAAGCCATTGACCGTATAACGCGTCACCACAAGCCTAAGATCGTAGTTCTGTTTGTCAAGGCTTTAGTGACGTAGAAAACTACAAAATGCAATGCCCCAAATATCAGGTCTTATGCTGCATAAGCAAAACACCAAGTCAATGACAATGTATAGTACGCTACAGAACCTGAATAATGTCCTGTACACTCTGTATTTCTCATGCACACGTGTGCGAATTTATTAAATTATATGAGCGCTTCATACAGTATTCCTAAACATGTAATTGAGATAATATTTTGAAATCTATGATGATTTCGTACGGTAATCACTAGGCGGTCGTATTTCATGTCCAATCAACCGCATCAAATATAAAACTGTTGGCTTTTGCAGCCTGAACCGGACGAAGAATTCCTCATTCGACCAAATTTCACTATGCTCCAGCCGATCTCTGTTCCGTCTTGGACGTGTGACTTCGTCTTCTTCTACGTCTACAAAAAAGTTATACATTTCCAGGACGTCAATTAGCTCTTCCATAGCCTTAAAATAAAATATGCTCAGTAACTATTACATCCCTTATAATTAATTAATAATTGTAATTATATCATTATGTGACAACAAAATTACCAAATGATTCTAATTGTATTATTAGTAATTTATGAAGAGGTTATGTACAGCATAAATGATGCAAAGAAACCCTTACGCACGGCTCAAATCTGGCTGGTAATGCTTTATCGGCCTCTCGAAGCTCCCGACAATTTACACTCCGGGTAGACGAAGTTTATACCGCCGATAGCGCTACCCGTTGATGGTCGAACGGAAATTCTTACTTATTCCGACGGGCAAGTTATCGGCCTCTTTGCCCGGATGTGGTAGAACCGGCCCTAAGTGGGAAGCGGCTTCAGTGACGTAACTGGTAGCATGCTGAATGTCTATGCCCAAGGTCACGGTTTCAAAGCCGGCCGAAGTCGTCGGATTTTCTAAGAGCGCTAAAATCCCTCAGTATGCTTTTCTTTGGAGAGGAAGTTCCAGCGTTCGTTGCGAGTTGCTGGTTGGGGTGGCATCTAGCAGCCAAGTTCACAGCTAGGTGTCGTTGACGTTAGTACCTGGTAGCAACATTAGGAACTACTGCTTGAAATTGACCGTCTGCAGTCCTTACCTGAATTACAGACTAATACAGCCATCCCTAAGTACACGGGGTTACATGACCACGTTGTCGCAGCCCCTTAACTGAGGAACCAACCAAAATCTCTGCGGGACATGTAATTTTGCGTGAAGAAGTAACAGAACGTTACATAGTTACACATCAGTGTCGAAACCTTGCATAAGGACAGTGTGACCACAAGTATAAAAATGGACCCCAAATGACAAGAAGGTTACCGTTCCCATAAGACAATAAAATGTTTAAAATAAGCATAAAATTACGATAAACAAAGTTAATTAAGCTCCAATTGTAAAATACCTTCTCGCAATAAATGAGGTCTGATCCTTCTTCGAAAATCTGCATATTCTGCCTATTTTCGCCTATCCCCAAGTTTGCCCGGTGAAATCTACCTCCGCCTTCCGGCGTGCCGAGAGGACTTTTCTTGTTAAGATATTGTTACAGGTTATTGACCTTTAAGTCTGATTGTTTAGAGTGATATTTGGGATTGTAAATGTTCAGGTTGGTGTTAGTATTGAAATGGATTCAGAACTTAACTGGTTATTAGGGCGATGGAGGGTCTGTTCTCTTGCAGCCGCTATTATTAGCATTGTCTGCACTGATCATGTTGGCCGACTAAAAAGCAATAAATCTCGATCACTAAGGCAACCTCGAAAAGTGCCTTCCAACACGATTATTTACTACTTATTTAGCGTATGGCTTTTAGAGGCGGGAGTGTCCGTGGACATTTTCGGTTTGCCAGAGGATGTAGCTGCTTCATGCGGACACCCGAGGGGTGAGCTATAAGATGTCACTGACACCTAGTGACGAACGTTGGAACTTTGATAGAGCGTTACAATGAAATCTAACCTAGAAATTTAGCTTCACACAAGTTCAGATGGTGGAAGGATCTTTTACATGCCATAAATCTATGACATGGACCGCCGACTTAACTTCCCCTCCGAAGGAAGGCATACTGAAGGATTTTAACGCTCTTAAAACCATTCGACGACTTCGGCCGGGTTTGAACCCGCGATATGGGGCAGAGCATTTCAGCATGCTACTAACTACGCCACCGATAATGAACCTCTTTAGGGTCTCTCTCTGCCGTCTCTAGTATTATAAAAGTTAAATATAACGCAAAATTAAGCCTCTTTGGCTTAGGTGGCAGCACGCCGGCCTCTCACCGCTGGGTCCGTGGTTCAAATCCCGGTCACTCCAGGTGAGATCTGTGCTGGACAAAACGGAGGCAGACAGGTTTTTCTCCGGGTACTCCGGTTTTCCCTGTCAAAATTTCATTCCAGCAACACTCTCCACTATCATTTCATTTCATCTGTCATTCATTTAATCATTGCCCCAGAGGAGTGCGTCAGGCCTCGGCACAGTTCATATCCTCGCCGCTAGATGGGGGCTTCATTCATTCCATTCCTGACCCGGTCGGAGACTGGAAGCAGGCTGTGGATTTTCATTTTCATAACGCAAAATTGAATTTACTCATTAACTATTTCTCATGCGGATGACATCAGAAATTAACTACATCGGAATTCATTGGTTCCACGTGGAGTAGAGGAGAGCATACGTACGCTCTCTCTCTACTTCACATACGTGTTTGTCAGACGTGTTTTGCCTATGTGGAGGTTTTGTGGTAATAGTGCACTGGCTGCATTTCTGCGGCTGCAGAGAAGCGTGACATTACAGAGAACAAATTATGGCATTAACGAGCCTGAGTAATCGGATTTACTAATGGACAGCTAATGAAATATACTGTATTAGTGGCTAGTCATGAAGAACCATATCGAACATGTCATCAAGGCATAATTATGTTTATTATAATAAGTAAATTATGAGTAGAATATATAATTAAATTAGTGGAAATAAGCCTATTTAACTAGGAGTAGGTCTACGTCTGTGTGAATCTGTTAGATGAGACATGATTACGGAAAAAATCTTATTTAAAACAAGATGTTCAGGAAAGAACATATAGCCTACTTTCTCCTAAATGTATGGGTATAGTTATAACTCTTTGTCTTTATCACCTCGTAATTTCTTCCAATTCGAAGTGCAATTTGGCACACTGCATTTGAGGAGTGGCGTTCAAACCATAGTTTATAATTTACCCCAGCTTTTTGCAATTTCATCAGCAAACACTCCAAACAACGTAGGTATTCTGTATATTAACACCGACTACTTACAATAATTTAAACTTCGTTGCTCTAAACATATCACTGGGAGAAACATATGTAATATATCTATTACACAGCTAATTTGTAATCGCGCACGGCTAACGAGAAAGACAGGCCATGGCGCGTAAAACAAACCCTTCTGTGACGTAGGCAATGTACTGCTTGATGGTGCTTGTACGTTTAAGTCGAGAGCAATTCCTATGCATCAGAAATGCAATATTTCATATCAATCTTCATAAAATGGACGCAGTTTAGATGTTCCGTGTGTTTTCAAACATTATAAATTATACTGTATAGGTTTGCAAAACTACGCCTGTTGAAGTTACTCGTTACAAAAATCCACGCGAACTAGGATTCAAGGGTTCGTTGTGTCTTTAATAGCTGCAACGAGTAGGCTACAGTAAGTTGAGTTGTAGAGTCTGTGACCTTCGTTGTGAGTTAAATTATGTGCACATGAGTATAATTAGATCAAATAATCTTGCAGCACAGTATACATATCATTAACTTATTGTTGTTTCAAGGGGCGAAACATCAATTAATACGTTTATAGAAGAGATCTGCGTAATACACTCGTCACCGACTAACGACTTGTATCAATACCTTCTATGAAGACAAGTGATAAATGAATACCAACGTTTATACAGGTTCAATTATGTAGACAAGATGATTCTCGTTGGCCGTGGTAATCGCGCCTTATCATGGGGATGTGTGCCCTCTATCAGCAAAATTAATAAACTTCTCAATTATACTGTAGACATGGGTTCACTAACTGGCCGGTATAGAGCGCAGCTCGCATCTAG
The DNA here is from genome assembly GCA_946902985.2 of Meconema thalassinum. NCBI lineage: Eukaryota > Metazoa > Arthropoda > Insecta > Orthoptera > Tettigoniidae > Meconema > Meconema thalassinum. The sequence continues at coordinate 257,232,067 of OX336392.1, read as the reverse complement.
AAGGCTTTGGTTAGCTATAACATAGTTCAACTAATTGCTCTTAGATGTCACTCCGGTGGAGAATGTTGTTTTTAAATATATATTTTCCATTTCAAAATTCACCATATAATGATTTATTTTATAACGTCTCAGTACTCAAGAAATACCGGGTGAGTTAGCCGAGGTCGTTGCGGCATGACTGTTGGCAGTCACTCACATCCGGGAGGCGAGGAGGTTCGAATCCCCCCGCCGGCAACCTTGAAGATGGTCTTCTGTGGTTTCCCATCTTCCTTCCAGGCAAATGCCGGGGTTGGTCCCTAACTATAGGCCACAGCCGCTACCTTCCAACTCCTCGACCCTCCCTTCCAACTTTCCTCCCCAACGGCACTTGTAGCTCACCCATTGGGTGTCCGTCTCGAAGCAGCTACAAAACTGGCGAGCCGAACATGTCCTCAGACACTCCCGGCACTAAAAGCCATACGCTAAAAAAAAACTCAAGAAATAATAAATATCAAAACATTCAAGCAAAAAACTTCAACTCTGATAGGATTTGAACCTTGGCCAGCGCGATGAAAGACCAACGCCCTAACCACTCGGCCAATCGTGCAAACACTAATTGAGCGTTAGGAACCAATATATATATATATATATAATCTGCACGCCATAAGAGAGGCAATAATCAATGTGCTTACACCGCTAGCTCGCTTCATCTCCGTAATTGAAGAGCTTCATAACCACATGATAACAGTCACTTTCACTAAAGACATACGCCTCCCAGGTATCAGAAGGGCTCTCTCGAGCCATCCAGGCATTCCATCCCACACGCTCCTAAGCCCCCTTCCAACAGACGAATATTCTAAAGCAACCCAAACTGATCCATGTCAGTCCTTGAACCCAGAACCTAGCCAATCCTCGCAATCAGACCAGTTCACTCAAACCGTTCCAATCCCGCCACCTTTGCCTACATACAAGAGCACCAGGAACATCCAGACAGATTCCATAGACATACAACACGAATCCATGCAAACAGAACCAGATCTTGACACCAGATTCACTCAAACACGCTCACTAATGCCCAAAAAGAAACAGCGAACAAAACGAAAAAATAAAGCCATCCAATCCATCAATTTACAGTCCAATTCAACAGAGAAAACCAGCCCGAACACTAACAGCGCAGAAACATCCCCTACTCCTCCCGCAGACACTGTGGCTTCACCACAACAAAGTACACGGGTGACTAGACATCCCCCTTCCAAACCACATGCCACTCTAGTCATACAGTGTTACAACTGCCAAAGAATCCATCGTAATAACGCGAACTGCCCTTATAGCACCCGCTGCAACAGATGAGGTGACTCTCACCATCATTCTGCCTGTACGGTACAACGTGATAAGTGCGTAAACTGTAAGGGCGACCACGCGGCCTCTTATAATGGATGTCCCTACATAAAAACAGCTATTAGGCAAAGGCAGTTGCAACTTAGAAAACGCTCAAACACATCCATTCCGGCCTTCATGTCACTATCGCGAATCCCCCCCTCCTACACCTCACGCCACTGCTCTAACACAGCTGTTAAGCCTGCTTCAACAGTTTACAGCCATAGCCATTTAAATTCGCTAACTCGAACCCGGAGCCGACCTTTCAAATACATTTTATTCACCCTCTAAACACATACAGATTACCTGGACGCTGATTGGCTGCGCAAAATCTGAGCGGCCAATCAGCGGGGCTCATATCCAAATTCAAACTCGGCGCCATAGAAACCTAATTAATTCAACAATTACATTAACACTACATCGTTTTATCCGTCTCGCGGCTGCGTGGGGTACCTGCTTGGAGGGCTGGCCACGGCCAGCTCAATCGGGATGGTGTCTCGCGGGTTCGGCTGGGACGACTACATTTCATCTCAAGTTATTTTCCGAAAACAAAGCCAGGCTAATTAAACTATTATTACTTCAATAAATACCTACTCCAGGTCTATCAAATTTTTCATACTTCAAACCAACCTCACAGAGGTCTTTCCTTTCCAAAACACATCAATAGCTTAAAATATTCAATTATAAAACTATTACCACGCTGAAGCCGCTGCTGAAAGTCGCCTTGTGAAGTACTTTAAAGCGAACATATTGAGGCAACCAACTAGCCAGTCTGTAACACAAGATACGTCTACTACAACTAATCACTCACCGGCAACAATTTATTAAAGCAAATTCAAGTTCAACAAATATATTATTATTATTCCTAGCAATTCAACTCCCTAAATACCTCAATAGCGAAGCTGGCGGGGCTCTGTCGCGACCGACAACAGCCCGCGCCAGACGAATTAACTAATTAATTCAAATCACTACAAACATTACGCAAAATAAAATACTTAATCATTTAATCAATCTCCCTTTTAACTATCACCCCAGGCAAAGGAGCGCATTGTGTCGCACCACGTACCTGGTATCCAAGCGTCGCTGACCTGCTCGCTCCGCTCGCAGACAGCGACTTCATTCAGAGATTAGGCCGAATATATATATATTGTGCCCGTTTCCCCGACGTCACGTTGGCCCGGCGATTTCAACGAGAAACCGAAGAAGGGACACAGGCGATACAAAAAAATTAAGTCCTGGAAATATTTGTCCAATACCAAAAAAAAAAAAAAAACAACTAGCTCGGGCAGGCAAGAGATCGAATATCTCAGGTCGATTAAAGGGAGAGGCATGCAAGGTTCAACAGGACAAATACTTCACAAACAAGAAAAAAGAAAAAAAAAAGTGTCACTGACTCGGGAGAAGTTCCAAACTACAAGAATAACCAGAACTTGAAAAATCGAGATCCTAAATTTATTTTTGAGCAGACGGACAAAAAAAATTGAACACTCCTATTACTCAATGAATATCATTAGTTTGGGATCATAAAAATCCATAATGTCCATCAATGTCATTGAGCTACCCTGTTTGACTTAATCAGGGAAGTACTCGCAAAATAAATTATTAGAGTTCAAGTGTTCGATGATTAGCTGAAAAATAATGATAAAAAAAACACTTCACTTTCAGCTTCTAAAAGAAGAAAAATTAGAATAAACTTCACTATACATTTTTCCTTCCCATGAATGTTAACTGAATTAATAATTTACACATAAATTTCACACATTTCTAATATTTACAGACTTACGATTGTCAATGATGACTGTCAATCATTTAATTTGACTAAATGAACTTGTGGAATGAAATTATTATTATTAATTTTTATCAACATAATTTAAAGTTTCCTTATGGAAATTACATCAGCTATAAATAACAATAACTTGTTATTGCCGCACAATAACTGGCTTCAAATGACATCCTAATCCCTCATATCATTTTCAAATCATTAGCTGAGTTTATCATATCCTTATGGGATCAATTTAATTATTCAGATTGCGATATTATAATTTTAGCATATATTAAATTAAGATACAAATGATTCACCTGTGATCTGCAGGAATTATTAATTTTAAATTGACCAGCACATGTAACTCTGATAACATTGCATTTATTATGACGATTAATTGAACAGTAATGCAGTAACTGCCATTGCACTGTTTTCCACCGTTGGAACTACTTAATATAATTACAAATATAAAGCACATTCTAAGTCCATTGAACCTAGGACTGCATAAGCCCCTATACATCCTGACATAATCATAATCATTTACTATATCCTCGAAGAAATTTATTAATTGATTTATTAATCGTATTAATAAGTTGGAATGGTATTTCTCATGTCCAACAGTTGCCACCATAAGACCACTATAAAGTGTCTACAACTCATAATTCATTGTGCTTATACTCAAAGTGCAGTTCCAAATCCAATTGACAAATGACAAATAATCCTCAAATTATTATAAACTCTCGTAATCTGCATTCCTAAATCTGGTCAAAAATTTCCCTAATGTGACTGAGCATCATAGGTTTTGTATTCTTGTGCACTCTGAATTAAATTACTGTAATGTCTAGGATCATAGATCATGAACCATAATTATAATCTCAATGCCATAAATTAATGAATATGCTACAATCATTACCACTGCAAAAAGTCAAACGTTCCGTTCGCAATCGCCTTCATGGTAAAAATCGCCATGATAAAAAAAAATCCTAAGTTTAGAATTATTAAATATTATAAAACAAAATAATTACTAAATATCGGAATTTATGTGTGTGAAAGATCTCAATATCTTGAAAATAATTTGCTCTCCAAGTTTGGAAATTCATTCGAAATATATTTTAGCCACCTGGAAGAAAGAACATAATTAAATCATGGTGTTGGTTCGCCCTAAATGTTCAGAAGGGTGTGGTGTGAATATATGCCCAAGTTGACGATGAATGTGTTTCCCATATTTTCCTACGACGAATTAATATTGATTCTGTTCTTTAATTTGCAAGATCGGCGTTTAAGAAACTCGTTTAACGCCAACATCATCGTGATGCCTGGTCTACAGTATATTCAGCCTCTCAGAATCCCGGATTCGTCCTCACCATCAAGTTTCCCTATTAAATGATTAAGCCATTATCTTGAAGTATATGAAAAGTTCCATAAATGTTCCCATATTCTTATTCTTGAGTGAAAGTATCATAGTGGATGACATCAGACCCCCCCTAAAAAGAATTAGGTGTACGCCACTGCTGAAGAAATGTTCCATGTATTTCACTGATATGGAATGTACGGTGTTGTTTCAACTCTGTTAATAATTTATTAATGCTCTTTCTGGCAATCCGGTTATTTGTTGAATGTATTATGTTGAATAAGATGTAATTACTATTGTAGAAATGTTCAACATTGACTGACTATATGCCTGGTTTCGTAGCACGACAAGGTCTGCTATTATATCGTGTGCTTTAACATGTTGCATATTAATGTCTCCGTATTCTGGCGTTCCACGGTGAATTTGTCAAGTCCGATTTGTAGCTGTGTTAATGTGTTCACTTGATAAATATACAGTTTCTACTTACATCAGCCTCTTGGAGAAATCACTAATTTTAATTTTACCTGTCACTCGTAAATAAGTTATAACAAGTACCGGTATTTCACAAGCAAATTGTAATGCTAATATCATAGTGTGGACACACGCTTCCCGAAGGTAGAATGATCGTCTCCGCACACATGTGTGTTAAATCAGCAATAGAACAGACTAGAATCGAATGACCTCTCTACACGTGTTACACAGAGCACACCCCGGTTGCCCTGGTCACCTGATCCGTAGGAGTGTGGGGAATTTCCACCCCTCATCTATTGCGTCATGACTTGTCAAAGCCGTTAGGAGTAGAAGATGTTCGACACTCGCTTGTGCTAAATTTTAGCTCAATGCCATAAGGATGGGTCCATTTAGCAGCTAGAATAATAATTATGAAGAATGTTTCTTTAGCTCTAGGTCTGCTACGAACACATGCTGGAATACATTACAATATGTTACACACATCAACTACTTCCAAGGTTGCTGTGCGAATCTCGGCAATCGAAGATCACCAACATGGTGGATTTCGGTCACAATATATACTAGCAGTAGTGCCCGGCTTCGCCCGGTGGATTTATTTGTTTTATGGGCGATAATGAATACTACTACAGAACTGGCACTACCAGAAGAAAACAAATTGTGGTGGTGGTGGTGGTTGTAGTGAGGGTGATAAGCAGTACAGTATAATGGACTTAAAATTTAGGTAATTTTTCCCTAATGATAATAATGATAATAATGAATAGGGAAACGGCTATTTAATAACCACAGCACTGACACATGTAATTTACAAACACATTTCTAAAAATGATTAGAAAGAGGAGTAAGTGAAATAAAAGACACTGCCTAGGGCCTATATCTCATTGTCTGTTAGAAATGTCGAGTCCAATACTGTCGTCTTTTGTCGCACAGCGCCGTAGAAAAATAATCAGAATAGTTTGGAAAACTTCGGCTGTCCCGAGCTCCTGAGGTAGCAATAGTATAATGTATGGCCACATTGCGCTCAACGATAAGTTTCGGAATAAATTAAGGTAAATTTCAAAGCACCTACGCTTATTGCAGCTGATAACCTCAATGTATTGCACCAACACCATTGTACTTACACAGATGCATAATATGCTCATGATGATAACTGTTTTAATGGGCAAAATAAATCTTTTTGCACGAATTACTCTCCATGACTGCAATTTATAAGCAGCGCAAGATTTAACTATTTTCGCAATTCTGTACCAGAACTCTGGTAGGGGCGACGTGAAGCAGCCCGAATTACCAGTCCACAATAAACTTATTAAAATACTCTTACATTTACACTACTACGGACATGAATGATTCTAGGGCCTTAATACATGGTTTTCAAGTTCAGTTTGTTTGTTATTCTAAATGAAGCGAATGGAGAGCGTTGTCCAAAATATGAAGTGAACAGTGTTACCACCAGGGTCTCAAAGAGTATGTATAATTTGGTGCAACCGACAGTAGTGGCTACGCGGGCTAAAGCGTTGCGTTAGGTCAAGGGGCCAAGCTCTCTGCTGACTCGGTAGACGCGTGGGTTCGAGCCCCACCGTCAGCTGTCCTTGAAATGGTTTTCCGTGGTTTCCCATTTTCAACACCAGGCAAATGCTGGGACAGTACCTTCTGACAGGCCACGGCCGCTTCCTTCCACATCCTTGCCCAGTTTCATTCATCTTCATCCATTCCATCTCTCATCCCGACGCGCAGGTCGCCCACGGGCGTCGACTAGAAAGACCTGCACTCGGCCTCTCAGGAGGCTACACGAAAAAAAAAATTGGTGCAATTAGGAGGAACTGTGTAGATTTGTGATAAAGTGTCTAAATGCAGGAAATGGAGTGGTCTGTCCGAAATTTAAAGTGGACAATGTCACCCGCAGGGTTCCAAAGGGTAAGTGTAACTTACAAAATGTGGTTCAGATCGGTGAAACGGTGTTGATTTGTGCCAATGGACCTAAATGCAGGGAATGGAGTGGTCTGTCCGAAATTTCAAGCAGACAGTGTTACTCGTCTGGTTCCAAAGTGTATGTATGTGAAATTTGGTTCAGATCGGTGAAACGGTGTAGATTTGTGCCAAAGGGCCTATATGCAGGGAATGGAGTGGTCTGTCCGGAATTTCATGTAGACAGGTGTTACCCGCAGTGTTCAATAGGGTGTGTATACAGATTTTGGTTCAGATCGGTGAAACGGTGTGGATTTGTGCCAAAGGGCCTAAATGCAGGGAATGGAGTGGTCTGTCCGAAATTTCATACAGACTGTGTTACTCGCAGGGTTCCAAAGGATAAGTGTACAAATTTTGGTTCAGATCCGTGAAACGGTGTAGAGTTGTGCCAAAGGGCCTAAATGCAGGGAATGGAGTGGTCTGTCATAAATTTTAAGTAGACAGTGTTACCCGCAGTGTTCCAAAGGGTAAGTATACAAATTTTGGTTCAGATCGGTGAAACGGTGTAGATTTGTGCCAAAGGGCCTAAATGCAGGGAATTGAGTAGTCTGTCCGAAATGTCATGTAAACAGTATTACTCGCAGGGTTCCAAATGGTAAGTATACACATTTTGGTTCAGATCGGTGAATCGGTGTAGATTTGTGCCAAAGGGCCTACATGCAGGGAATGGAGTGGTCTGTCCGCAATTTCATGTAGACAGTGTTACCCACTGTGTTCAAAAGGGTGTGTATACAGATTTTGTTTCAGATCGGTGAAACGGTGTGGATTGGTGCCAAAGGGCCTAAATGCAGGGAATGGAGTGGTCTGTCCGAAATTTCATACAGATTGTGTTCTTCGCAGGGTTCCAAAGGGTAAGTGATACAAATTTTGGTTCAGATCGGTGAAAAGGTGTAGATTTGTGCCAAAGGGCCTAAATGCAGGGAATGGTGTGGTCTGTCGTAAATTTCATGCAGACTGTGTTACTCGCAGGTTTCCAAAGGATAAGTATACACATTTTGGTTCAGATCCGTGAAACGGTGTAGATTTGTGCCAAAGGGCCTAAATGCAGGGAATGGAGTGGTCTGTCATAAATTTTAAGTAGACAGTGTTACCCGCAGTGTTCCAAAGGGTAAGTATACAAATTTTGGTTCAGATCGGTGAAACGGTGTAGATTTGTGCCAAAGGGCCTAAATGCAGGGAATGGAGTGGTCTGTCCGAAATGTCATGTAAACAGTATTACTCGCTGGGTTCCAAATGGTTAGTATACACATTTTGGTTCAGATCGGTGAATCGGTGTAGATTTGTGCCAAAGGGCCTAAATGCAGGGAATGGAGTGGTCTGTCCGCAATTTCATGTAGACAGTGTTACCCACAGTGTTCAAAAGGGTAAGTATACAGATTTTGGTTCAGATCGGTGAAACGGTGTAGATTGGTGCCAAAGGGCCTAAATGCAGGGAATGGAGTGGTCTGTCCGAAATTTCATACAGATTGTGTTCTTCGCAGGGTTCCAAAGGGTAAGTGATACAAATTTTGGTTCGGATCGGTGAAGAGGTGTAGATTTGTGCCAAAGGGCCTAAATGCAGGGAATGGTGTGGTCTGTCAAAAATTTCATGCAGACTGTGTTACTCAGGGTTCCAAAGGGTAAGTATACCAATTTTGGTTCAGATCCGTGAAACGGTGTAGATTTGTGCCAAAGGGCCTAAATGAAGGGAATGGAGTGGTCTGTCCGAAATTTAACATAGCCTTCCTCTTGAATCTGGCTATCAAATAAAAAAGAATTTTTCGAATCCGACTGGTAGTTCCAGAGATTAGCGCGTTTAAACACAAAAACACACAAACACACAAACTCTTCAGCTTTATTATATTAGTATAGATTTACACATGCTAGTGCAACAATCACAATAACGCAGGTTATCACATAAATTCTACATACACACCCATGCACACGGGGCAACATGACCACGATGTCTAAGCCCCGCAAATGAAATATTAACTGTGCATACGATAGCATAGAGAATACTACAGTCCAATACAATCCTTGATTGTCAATCGGTCAGTTTTCCCATGTGTCCTTTAGCAAATTTTACCGGGCTATCATGATACAGAGTAAATCGTTGTTGCCTAGTGACAACCTGTCCATCAATGGTGCGGCGTTGATTATCATGATACAGTGTTAGTCGTTGTCGCCTAGCGATAATATGTCCGTCAAGTTATTAGATCGGTGAAACGGCGTAGATTTGTGCAAAAGGGGCTAAATGCGGGGAATCTGTCAGAAATTTAACATAGCCTAAACTATTCCTCTTGAATCAGGCCATCATATACAAAAATAATTTTTCGAATCCGACTGGTAGTTCCAGAGATTAGCGCGTTCAAACACATAAACACACAAGCACACAAACACACAAACTCTTCAGCTTTATTATATTAGTATAGATATATAATTATACAACGTTATAGCAAATAATGACTTGGACTAAACGATGTCTTCACTGGAGTATATATCAAACCGAGTTCATTTCATATAAAGTTCATATAATTTTTATCACTAGGCTATATTGCATGCAACATACTGAAATTAATAATAACACATAGGTCAGAACGAGAGATCAGCTGCCATCTTGTCAAATAACCGAGACGACTCAGCTTTTTAAAATCACTTCTAGACTATAATATTACAATATAAACTTTTAATTTCAAACGGGCCACGCCGTTTAGAACAGATTAAACGATTTTTGGTTCGATAATCGGAACTGGTGGGTCCCATGTTATGGATTATAAAGTTTGCATAATTCACACGGCCGCCGTCCTGAAATGGCATGGTTGATGACCTCGTAGTTTAGGCACAAGACTCGTCCCATACGAAGGTATGTTGTTACCAAATTTGGTAAAGATCCGATGATTAGTTTGGTCGTAATGCATTATTAAGTTTTGACCATTTGAGTGGCCGCCATTAAGTTTTGGTAAAGATGGCGGCAATATAAAACTTTACACTGAGGTGCGCTTTGCCAGTGCTACCCCTGTACCAAATTTCGTTCAATTCGGTTTCACCGTGTTTGAATTGATAGGGGGGGCAGACATTCAGAGTACACACACTCACACGCACACACACACACACACACAGACAGACATACAATTTTTGGCCCTGTGTTGATCTCATAAGTCTACTTTCATTTTTTGCAAAAATCGAAAGTAGGCTAAAAACGTGAAAACTGGCACGTCCACGTCATAGATATATGGCATGTAAAAGAACCTACCACTACAATTGGTAGTGCGTAGCCAAAATGTGTAGGTTATATTTGGTTAGAAACGCTCTAACAAGTTCCAAGGTTCGCCGATGGATGTCAGCGACAGTAGAGTCTTGTAGCCAAAGTTGGAACTACTTGAAATTGAACTTGTTGGGGAGCCTACGGGCGTTCAATTAAAATACCCTGCTATGGCCATTGACTGAAATTAAAATAGAATAAAATACTTGGTCTTTGAAATTAATTTAAAACCAAAGTATTTATTTTTTATATTGTATATTTGTATACCTATGACACGATTGAATTAATGAATAAATAATCGAAAAAATGATTGAATGTATGTGTGAATTAATGAATGAGTAAATGAATAAATGTATGAATGGATCCATGAATGACTGAGTAAATGATTGAATGGATGAATGAATGAGTAAATGAATGAATGATTGGATGAATGAATGAGTCAATGAATGAATGAATAAATTAATTAATGAATAATTGATTGAATGAATGAATAAATAATGAATGAATGAGTAAATGAATGAATGGATGAATGAATGAGTCAACGAATGAATGAATAAATGAATGAATGAATAAATGAACGAATAAATGATTGAATGAATGAATAAATGAATGAATTAGTAAATGATTGAATGGATGGATGAATGAATGAGTAAATGAAAGAATGATTGAATGAATGATTGAGTGGATGAATGAATGAGTCAATGAATGAATGAATGAATGAATAAATGAATAAATGTATGAATGGATCTATGAGTGAATGAATGAGTAAATGATTGAATGGATGAATGAATGAGTGAATGAATGAGTAAATGAATGAATGAATGGATGAATGGATGAATGAATGAGTCAATGAATGAATACATGAATGAATGAATGAATGAATGGATGAATGAATGAATGAATAAATTAATAAATGAATGAATGGATCCATGAATGAATGAATGAATGAGTAAATGATTGAATGGATGAATGAATGAGTAAATGAATGAATGATAGAATGGATGAATGATTAAATGAATGAATGAATGAATTATTGAATGGATGAATGAACGAGTCAACGAATGAATGAATGAATAAATTAATGAATGAGTAAATGATTGAATGAATGAATAAATGAATGAATGAATGAATGAGTAAATGATTGAATGAATGAATAAATGAATGAATGAATGAATGAGTAAATAAATAAATGTATGAATGGATCCATGAATGAATGAATGAGTAAATGATTGAATGGATGAATGAGTAAATGAATGAATGAATGAATGAATGAATGAATGAATTATCGAATGGATGAATGAATGAGTCAACGAATGAATGAATGAATGAATAAATTAATGAATGAATAAATGATTGAATGAATGAATAAATGAATGGATGAATGAATAAATGATTGAATGAATAAATGAATGGATGAATGACTGAGTAAATGATTGAATGAATGAATAAATGAATGAATGGATGCAGGAATGAATGAGTAAATAAGTGAATAAATGGTTTGGGGATATGATATAAAGGAGATGGTAGTCCCCTTGCGTCTCAACGATTTTCTGGGTAACTTACTTATAATTAGAGCTGGATTTGGAAAATAAGTGGCTATGACCTTACGTTCGATACCATACCGCCATTTGCCTGCAGTAGAAGAGAATGGCTTAGATAGAATTTGAACTACTCACCCCATTTAATTTATCGTCACCGTTAAAGCTCCAGAGAGTAATTAACCCTCTGGTCGTCGCGTTCGAAACTGAATCGCCAGTAGTTGCGTGGATTACAATCGTAGTCCAAGTTTTAGTGGGTAGGCCTATTTCATTTCAATATCATTTGTTTTGAAATATTGATATTTTAATTAATAAGCCATCGTGTCTAGTACATTTACGCGATACGGACGGTTCATAAAACACTGTGCCCTCTTATCGCATCGTACACATTTGCGCCAATTTACATGTCAGTCCATTAAACTTCATGGTAAAGTTATATATTTGAAATTTACACGCAAGTGTAATTTCACATTTATGTAGGTAGACACATGCCAGTAAAAATTTAGTATATTCCATAGTAAAATTAAACATTAAGTTTAGGATAGTACCTCTAATGGTTTATTAATAAACGATAATACTTCTTGTGCACCTAAGTGAATTATACGAGGCGCATCCAGAAAGTTAGTTTCCCTACTATTAAAAAGAACATTGTTATATGCAAAACTTTATTGGAAACAGGTACAACAATGTGTCAGCTATTTTATAATTTCAAATGATCTTGTCGACTTCATCGTTATTTTTAAGAGCGTTAAAAATCCTTCAGTATGCCTTCCTTCGGAGGGGAAGTAAAGCCGGCGGTCCCATGTCATAGATTCATGTCATGTAAAAGATCCTTTCACAGACTAAACTTGTGTAAAGCTAAATTGTTGGGTTAGATTTCATGGGAACGCTCTCTCAAGGTATCATTGTTATCTGGTGGCGAAAGTTGGAACTACTTGAAATTGAACGGAACTTGTAGCTCACCCTAATAAGCAGCTACAGACTCAGGCGATCCGAACATGTCCTCAGACACTCCCGGCACTAAAAGCCATACGATAAATACATAAATAAATGAAATCGTTATGCTTTGGTCTACCGTTATGCGTTACGGTCACGGAGAGGAAATGTACTAATGTTGCACTTGAGCATATGACGTCATCATGTTGTTCAGTGCATATGCACCGAGTCTGAGTTTACTCTTGGGCTATGGCGTTAAGAGATACGGAGACTGAGAGCGTAGGACGTAATCATGTTGTTCAGTGCATATGCACCGAGTCTGTGTTTACTCCTGGGCTATGGCGTTATGCGATACGGAGACGGAGAGCGCGTGACGTCATGATGCAGAGTGCACCTCCCACTCTCCGTTCCCCGGGCGGGAAGCCTAGGTTAATGGGTAATGGAGTCTGTTGAAAGAGTCCTGGGGCTTCGAGCGAAGCGAGAAGCCCTCCTGCCTTTCTAACAAGCGTAGCATTTGTAGCATGCGTCATTTGAAATGATATAAAGTCTAGTTTTTCAGACTGACTGTAACTTTTCTACCTACTTTCGATTTTTGCAAATAATGAAAGTAGACTTATGAGATCTACACAGGGCCAAAAAATGTGTGTCTGTCTGTGTGTCTGTGCGTGAGTGTGTGTGTGTGTATGAGTTTGTGTACTCTGAATGTCTGTGTCCCCCCCCCCCCAATCAATTCAAACACGGTGACACCTAATTGAACGAAATTTGGTACAGAGGTAGAACTAGCAAAGGGAACCTTAGTGTCATGTTTTATACCCCCGCCATCTGGACGGAAACATAATGGCGGCCACCCAATAAATCAAATTATGACTAACCTATTCATCTGATCTCTACCAAGTTTTGCAACATTCCTATACCTTTATGTATGAAAAAATAATTTGACCAAACTACAAGGTCATCAGCCCAATAATTTGCGCATGGCGGCCATATATATGTGCAAATCGATTCCCCCTATCTATTCAAACACGGTGAAACCGAATTAAACAAAATTTGGTACAGAGGTAGCACTAATAAAGGGTACCTCAGTGTCATGTATTATTTTGCCGCCATCTTGACGGAAACGTAATGGCGGCCACCCACATGTTGAAAGCTTAAATAAAATTACGACCAACCTAATAATCTGATCTCTACCAAATTTTGCAACAACATATATTTATATGGCGAGCGTCTTTTGACTAAACTACAAGATCATAAGCCCAACCGTTTGCAGATGGTGGCCATGTATGTGTGCAAATCGATTCCCCCTATCAATTCAAACACGGTGAAACCGAATTGAACGAAATTTGGTACAGAGGTAGCACTAGCAAAGGGCACTCCAGTGTCATGCTTTATATCGCCATCTTGACGAAAACCAAATGGTTGCCACCCAAATGTTAAAAGCTTAAATCAAATTACGATCAACCTAATCCTTTGATCTGATCTCTACCAAATTTTGCAACAACATACCTTTATGTGAGAAGCGTTCTTTGACCAAGCAACAAGGTCATCAGTCCAATAGTTTGCTATGGCGGCCATGTATGTGTGCAAATCAATTCCCCCTATCAATTCAAACACAGTAAAACCGAATTGAACGAAATTTGGTACATAGGTAGCACTAGCAAAGGGCACCTCGGTGTCATGTTTATATCACCGCCATCTTGACGGAAACGGAATGGCGGCCACCCAAAATATTAAAAGCTTAAATCAAATTACGATCAACCTACTCATTTGATCTCGACCAAATTTTGCAGCAACCTTTTTGTGGGAAGCATCTTTTGACTGAACTACAATGTCATCAGCCCAATAGTTTGCAGATAGCGGCAATGTATGTGTGCAAATCGATTACCCATATCAATTCAAACACGGTGAAACCGAATTGAATGAATGTTTTTACAGAGGTAGCACTAGCAAAGGGCACCTCATATTCATGTTTAATATCCGTATAGCACGTTGTATTTCAACAAGCTACTACAACCAACATTCAATTATACTCCTTGAAAAGGACAAAGAGTTATAACAATACCCATGCATATAGGAGAAAGAAGGCTATATGTTCTTTACTGAACATCTTGTTCGACATAGACACCAAACGAATTGAGACACTCGTCATAGCGTGGTATCAACTTTTGAAGTCATGTTTCATAGAAGTCTGCCGCTCGTGAATGGAACTAGGGTGTGATATTCGTCTTCAGTTCTTTGTCAGTATGAAAATGCCGACCGGAAGCCAGGAATTTTTTTTGAGGTACAAGGAAAGGTGGAAATCGCTGAGAGCAAGATCAGGACAACAACTGTTCTGCAGAAGTTTGTCTGGGAGGTGTTTTGTCATTCACAGTACAGTCCTCATTTTGCTATCAGCGATTTCCACCTTATCTTGTATCTCAAGAAATGTTTGTACTCAAGTCAGCATTTTCACACTGACGAAGAGCTGAAGACGAATAACACACTTGTTCCATTCACAAGCGACAGACTTCTATGACACAGGATTACAAAAGTTGATACCACACTATGACAAGTGTCTCAATTCGTTTGGTGCCTGTGTCGAAAATTAACTGACACATTGCTGTACCTGTTGCCAACAAAATTTTCCATATAGCTAGGTTCTCTCTTCTTTTTTATAAGGTGCGTTCAAAAAGTAACGAGCCGGAGGCTGTAATGGGCAAACCGGTGACGACATCGGGTAATCGTGTCGTAACGAGGTGTGGTTCCGACCAGAGCGTTGAAGGTCACAGCCCGTCGCTAGAGGGCACGCGTGCACGTCACGTGACGATACAAAGCGAGCAGCAGCATGCATCATTCGTCCAACGCTGCCAGTCGCATTGCAAACAGTGACATGGAGGCGTCAAACAAAGAGCAAAGAGGTGTTGTTCGGTTTCTGACAGGGAAAGGAGTAGTGGGAACGGACATTCATCACTGAATGTCACAAGTGTTCGGCGAACATTGCATGTCCATTGCAAGGGTCAAGGCGTGGCACAAGCGCTTCAGGGAAGGACGGGTGTCGTTAACCGATGATGCCCGGTCAGGGGCATCCCCCTGCATTACCGTTGACAACGTCCAGCTGGTTGATGCACGCATTACCCAGAACCGCCGAGTGGCAGTGAATGCCATAGCCACCGTGGTCGGATTGAGCGTCGGAAGTGTGCCCACCATCATGAAGAAACGACTGCACTTGCGGAAAATTTGTGCCCAATGGGTGTCCAACAATCTTCAACCTCACAAGGAAGCATGTCGAATGGCCTACTGTCTTGGTCTTGGTTGGACGATTGATGCATGCAGGTGCTCCTTTGTATCGTCACGTGACGTGCACGCGTGCCCTCAAGCGATGGGCTGTGACCTTCCACGCTCTGGTCGGAAATACACCTCGTTACACACGCCACGATTAGCCTATGTCGTCACCGGTTTGCGCATTACAGCCCCCGGCTCGTTACTTTTTGAACGCACCTTATAAATGGGGAAACTAACTTTCATCTTCCGCCTCGTAATAGCAGGCATCGGGAACGGGAGCGCTGATACTCCCACATAACACGACCAACTCGTGGTGTAGCGACCAGCACTGTTAGCTGTCACTCCAGAGTTCCGGGTTCAATTCCCGGCTCTGCCAAGGAATTTAATTCTGGTCTAAGGGCTGGAACAGGATACAATCGTAAGGCAAAACTAAGAAGGGGTTGGTTCGATTCTCACCTCAGTCACACTGGAAGTTTTTTCCCGTAATTACCCCATTTCTCATCCACATAAATGCCGGAATGGATTCTAACTTACGGCCACGGTCACCTCCTTCCCAATCCTTGCGTCAATTAGAAATACACACACTAATACATCCCAATAACGCAGGTAACCAGACAAATTGTACACACACCTAAGTACACGGGCCTAAATGACCGCGAGGTCCAATCCCCTCAAAGAAAAAAAGCTAACAAATTCAACACTCATAATAATGAATTTAAGTCAAATCTGGGAAATTGATGGTTGATTTATTAATTAGTTGGTTTAAATATAGTCCCTAAAGAGATGGGGGTTTTCTTCCTGAAGGACAGAAGACGGAGTTAATTTGCAGTATTGTAGGGTAGCCCCCAAACCAACAGCATGTGCTCCACCAGAACCTGTCACTTATCCTAGATATGACCTCATCCAATATCGCTTATTTCAGAGATCTCAGGGGATTGGTTATTTCAGTATGGCTAAGCTGAGGGCAAATTTAAACGTTGATTCAATACAGGTCATGGGAAAACTTTGGACATAACCCTCGTGTACTTGTATGCATATGGTACTAGTCCTACAGCTGTGTTACTGATGCACTGTGTTCTTCTTCTTCCTCTTCTTCTTCCTCTTCTTCTTCTACGCGATCAGGCCCAGTGGACCGCGCCCTGCTACAAGTTTTCTTCTCCGAAGTCTCCTCTCCATAGCTGCCATCCGCCAACTGTCCACACGTATCGCTGCCTGTTGCAGATCTTCATGGAGTCCATCAATCCACCGCTTCCTTGGTCTCCCTGGTCGTCCCCTTCGCTTCCGTGGCGATCTGTGGTCTTCCATCCGGACTACATGTACAGCCCCCTGCAGTCTTCCGGTTTTGATGGTTCCAGCTATGTTGGCATCATCATGGTACAGGTCTCATGGAGGAAAGAATAAGAGGAGATGCCCTGAGCTCGTATGAGTGAAGCCAAGCGCTGCAACCATTGTGGGCGTAACCTTAACTCGCATTCTGTGTTCTGTGACTTGCATGAGGCATTGTGCATGGCTAAACCTTATTTTGGCCCTGGTTTTTATAGCGCTCCGGTTATGCAACTTTGGAAACGTAATAACATTAGTGATAAGTCTTTAAAAAGAAACTCTTCAATTCTAATCTCAGCATATATATATACCAATATACAACAAACAAAAAAAACATTCCTCTGGAAAACCCAAATTATCAAACGGCTGTTGGTCAATAATTATGGTAGGCCTACGTAATTAATCAATTCGAGGCTAATCGTCAAGTTTCTACCCCCCACAAAGAAAATATCGTACGGTACCGAAACGTATTTTTGTGCAAATATGCCCTTTTTTAATTGTTCTGTTTATTAATTTTGGTATTCGTATTCTTGAATATCAAAATGTGTACGACCAATGAGTGAAAGTGGCTGTGCTCGAAATTAGGCCTAAAAACTGATGAATGCCTCAACACCAATAAGAACATAAAACTCAATTTGGTGTAAATACCGTAATTAGTTCGGCATTATTAATTCCCAAGATGTTCCTTCTTTGCTATAACTCGCATCTTCAGACACCTGTATTCAATTTAATCAGTGTTTCAGCGTATTATTACGTTTTGCCGCGTCTTCCTTACAAGACTAGCCTCGCAAAGGTGCTCTCATATTTATATTTAAATTGGCTTTTAAAACGATAACGCAGCTTATTTGTGCCATGTACCGTGATGTACAGAGTGTATTCTGCCTATCCAAGAAAAATCTTGACTTGTCATTGCAGTTTTATGTCACTAAAATCCATTACTAGTTGGAGTGGTTTACGGCTTTAAGCATAGGGATAGCCATTTTCTTGCAACCAAAGTGGGCGAGCACCGGACCTGACACTGGCGGCGGGTAAGATGCAAGATGGCTGACGTAGTTGGTTGTTGTTTATAATGATGTGTGGTTTTGTTTACGATGTGATAGTGTTGTGATAGCCTAGTGGTGTGAATAATCCCTATATCGCTTAGCAATCGTCTCACTTGATTTGCTGTGCTTAGTGGTTATTGCTTTCGTGTAAATAAATGCCTGCATTATCATAGTGCTTCATTAACTCGAGATACCGGTACCTTCTGATTCCATCAATTCTACTAATGGGTAAGTTGGTCTATTTATTATTCTGTTTAGGGTTTATAAATTATTAGTAATGGTAATCCATTATGAGCAAGCATAATAATAATTAACGTATTCCATTTATAGGTCTGAGAAGATCTGAAAATTGATTACGAAGAAACATAACCTGCTTTTTAAATTGGATGCAGTGTCCACTAATCTAGTTTTAAGCCTGCTAGTTCAAAGATCTTATCACGTACTTGGTGTGGATTCCTGTTTTATTATAAACTATCAGTAGGCTTACCCGTGGAGATATGCCTCGGAACTGTTGTGTGCCTGGATGCAAATCCAATTATCATAAAGGTAAATCATTAGTGCCTACTTTCCAATTTCCCAAAGAAAAAGAACTTAGGGATAAATGGACAAGAAGCATTCATCGTGATGCTTTTTCTCCGACAGCTAATTCAGCTGTTTGTGTCAAACATTTTGTCCCTGAATTAGTTATTACAGAAGACAAATTACCTTGTGCAGATGGCTCAGTTGTGACTGTATCTAGAAAAAGAACAAAACTACAAGAAGGTGCATATCCTACCATCTTTGAAAACCAGCCATCATATTTAACAAAACAGTTGCCTCCAAAAAGAAAGGATCCAAAGGAACGCATGAAGCAAGTTCTTGCCCGTGATGAGCAACAGTATAGTGAGTGGACTGAAAGAGATACAATATTAGGGTTTGAAGAATTTAAAAATGAAGTAGGCACTAGATATGTGGGGCCTTTCTAATTATTTACCAAAGATAGGCATGCTTTGCTGTGTAAAATTGATGACAGCCCCAATGAAGCACCTAAAATTAATACCTCCATCAGAATTTCACCATCCTTTTCCGTGGTAGTTTTCCACAACAATTTGCATCTCCCCAGCAGTCAGTTTCAGTGGTGTCTTGGCGATAACTTGCTTTGTGATAAATGGACCAAGTTTGATTGTCTACTGAGTCACCTAGCAGGTTTCCAGCTAGAAGATTTAGATGGTAAACAGAAACTTAATCTCTTACTTGGTTGATTCCTACGTGTTAATATTGACAACTTCGACATTACCACTAAAAAGAAATTGAAATTCCCACAGGAACAGTTTCAACTTTCCCTGTCCACTCAGCCAAGATATTCTGCAGATACTCTCCTGTGGGCTTCAAGATTATTTTATTCTTTTCCTGGGGCTTATCATTTTGTTCACTCCAGCCAAGTGTTAGCAGTACCTCATCCATCTTATTTAAGAAGACTGTTGTGTAAAATGGGAACAAACTGTGCAGGGATCAGCGTTTCACAGGAATCATACTTACGGGAGAAATGCAAGCTTCTGAGTGACCATGAAAAAGTTGTGTGTATCTTGTTAGATGAGATTTATGTTGCCCCTAAACTAAGTTACAAGGGTGGGAAAATTGAAGGAGTTGCTTTGAACAGACCAAATGAAATTCATTGTGCGACTACAATACAGGCATTCATGATAACGTCACCTTTGTGTAGATTTTCAGATGTTGTTGCTCTATTTCCTGTGAAGAACTTAAACAGTGACATGCTGTATAAAATGGCTTTAGAAGTACTCACTGTATTGGAAAAGAGTGGGTATGTTTCCCTTTGTCTTATATCGGACAATAATAAAGTAAACAAAGGCATGTTTCAGCACATAAGTGGAGGTACTTTGAAAACCAGTATAAAGAATCCAGCCACCAATGACAGGAACTTATTTTTGCTGTTTGACTCTGTCCACCTACTCAAATGCATTCGCAATAATTGGCTGAATTCCCAACACCAGGTTCTTAACATTCCAGACATTGGTGATCAGCTGTCAGCAGTTCAAGCTCAATTGCAAAGTCAACCAGGTGATGAATGTTCAGCAACATGTGTGTATTACACCCAAGAAGCAAGATTTCAGGACCTGATAAACTTGTA
The DNA here is from genome assembly GCA_946902985.2 of Meconema thalassinum. Classification (NCBI taxonomy): domain Eukaryota; kingdom Metazoa; phylum Arthropoda; class Insecta; order Orthoptera; family Tettigoniidae; genus Meconema; species Meconema thalassinum. The sequence continues at coordinate 257,211,698 of OX336392.1, read as the reverse complement.
TGAATCAGAGAAGAAATCTCTTCTTATAGAAGCTCCTGCAATCACAAGAAAAGCCCTGTTCCCCACTTCCTTTGAAAAGCAGAGTGTGCCTTTAGCCCTAAAAGTTTTCGATGAAAGGAATGCTGTAGCGCTAGAAAGAAAGAAAGAAAATGGAGGTGGTTGCTCAGAAGGTACGATAATGATTCTCAAACTTATAATTCGATGGTGGAAGATCATTAATGTAAAGAATCCACTAAAAGGAAAGCATCTCAGGGATGAAGATTGTGTTCCTGTTACTGGACCTGAAGATAAGAAGTAAAAATTTTAGAAGAATTTTCAATTTTTTTGAAGGTCTGGCATGCTTCAGCAATTAATGGAAAGTTGACAAATGAGACACACAGAGCTTTGACTCACACCATTGATTGTATTGTACAAATGTGTACATATATTTTCCATACCCTGAAATGGAAATATATATTATTGGGAAAGTTTCAAACTGACAAGCTTGAAGGTCGATTCGGTCAGTACCGCCAGATGAGTGGTGGTAACTACAATGTCTCAGTAGAACAGATCTTAGAATCTGAAAGAAAATTAAAGATATGTAGGGTATTGAAAATGAAATCAGCCCCTCTTGGCGAATTTTCCTTAACATCTTTTGTTGAATCTTGTTCAGACTACAGTACTTGTGCTTCTGATCAGCGGCGGCTCGTGAAGGGGAGCTGCAGAGCTGCAGCCCCCCCAGGGTATTAGACAATATCAATTTACACTTTGAAAGTAATGGGGTAACGGTGTAATTAAATAGATCTCTTTAAATTTTTCACAAGTAAAGGCCAGGCTGGCTCGTAAATCCGCTTCCCCCACGGCTGCTGCATTCTCCGCAGCACCTTAGGAACTTAACATTGCACTTCCTGAATCCACTTCCCCCATTGCCAAGTTGTCCTATGAAAGCCTCTTTGGGTGCTGCAATCTTTGCAGCTTCGCCACAGAGTGCCAACTCATCTTTGGAAACAATAGAGTACACAGTTTGCAAACAGCTCAAATATTATACTGGCAGCGGCTAACAGCCCCTAATTCGTATTCAGAAAAGTTACGACTTATATTCTAATGCACTAAATTATAAATATAATCATAATAATATCGCAAGAAAATGTTTAAATGGGAAATACTTTTGCTGCAACATGGCTATGTTTGTAGCACTGAATGGCAATGAGAATCATGAGTAGAAGAAGGATGGAACTCAAGTAGGCGCTCACGGCATCTAGTGGGTACTAGAAGAACCATGTCCATTATCAACCCTTAGGCAATGAAAGGGAGGCATTCCACCATCTCCATTATTTGAGCATTTTCTTCAAACACTTGTACGATCAGTCTTACCAACATGCGAATTATAGATCATTATTCTAATGTAGTATGCTTGCGTGATATTAACAAATACTTGTATATTATTTCACAGTATAGTCGGTGGAGAATTTAGCTGAACTCAAAAGAGAGTGACAGATCTTAGAAAACTGAGCGAAGAAATTCAGAAGCACGCATCTTCCGGAACTCATTTAAATAAAATGTAAAATTTTGCAGTGTTACGCTTAAGTTCGGCGTATATCAACAATCGGTTGAGCGTCATAACAATGAAGTAATTAGAAACAAGAAAATATATAAATAGAATCATAATACTACGTCTGTCTGTTAGGTAGTCAGTCTGAAGGCTGGTTGGATCCCCAGAGTACCGCCGTTAGGTTATGTGGGTAGATACCCACAAAAACCAAAGGCAGTGCTATATTGAGGCGTACTAGGCAAGAAGAGGAATGAGGTAGTTTGCCATCGCTTTCCTCACTGAGTCAGAACAGCAGTACTAACCCTATGAGTAGAACCTTTCACAGCATTCACAGGCACTGACTGTGCCCTGATTGTTATTACAAAGCACCACCCATACCTCAGTAGCTTCCATATAATCACAGCCGTGAGTGAGACTGAGACATCGGTGAAAAGCCACATTTTACTCTAGCCTGTGCCAACAGACAAATGCAAATGTACTGCATTCATCAAGAGATGGCAAACAGGCTAAACACTATCACAAGAAAATGTTTATATCGAAGAGAAGAATTTCGAAATATCGGTGGAGCTGTAAAACCTTCGAGTTTCCTTCTCACTGGTTCTTAGGCCCGTCATCTACAGAGGTCGTTAAACTGTTACGTATCGCTATCACCCTGCCTATGGCTACCGCTGAACCCGAACGATGCTTTTCGTGCCTCAAGAGGATCAAAGTGTACCTCAGGACTGCCATGGGTAAAGCCCTGCGCGGATATCCGCAACATTTATCGTCATACGGATATAGTTTGCATGGATGTGCGGATAGCGGATACCGGTAATGTTTGGAGTAAATTTGCGGATAGTTTTCAGAATACAGTACAATCCGAACTTGTTGAATATCATTACTAGGACCCGGATGTTTATTGTTATGTTTTTTTTTTCATGACAAATGTAAAATGGTGATTAAACTTATCTCATTCAAATTATGTCATTAAGCATAATTAACTCTCCAAACTGAAAAGGGTTGCAATTCTGGCTGTATAACATTCATTTTAAACATAGCACATGACATACATAGCCTAAGGGAACGACTTTCTCCTCAAATGTCTAAATGTGTTGCTTTAATGTATGTCTACCCCTTATTATTCCCGTTCTCCAAAGGGGTCGAGGATGATATGCGATGTAAGTCTTTGTGGCGGATGGTTTTTACGGCCAGATGGATGTGTTGCTTTAATAAAAAATAAAAATATTAATGTAATGCCAGTAGATTCGAATAACAAACGTGCGGATAACAGTCGTGCGGATGCGAGGCGGATGTGGATAACGTTTTCTTTATCCGCGCAGGGCTCTAGCCATAGGACAAGAAAGACTTACTGCACTTGGAATGCTGTCTATTGAGAATGGTCTGATTAACAGCATACTGAACTTCAATAACCTCGTCATCGAAAAATTCGTCGCGTTCAAGACTCGACTCCTGGAACTGATCTACAAATAAGGTTCCGTAAGTTAATGCTTGTGCATGCAGCCCCACCAACTGCGATATGTGCGAGCCGCCACTGCTTCTGATGATGAAATTGTACCTGACATTAGCATGGACAAATTTGATACAGTACTGCAATGCATTGAGTCAGTCAGGGTTGATGAAAGCAGTGAAAGAGTGATGATTTGTATCGGTGGATATGTCACACATAGTGTTCTAAATGTGCTGTGGTTGAACAAAAAAAAGTGTGAAACCCGTGTATCAGTGCTCATGACAGAAAGGAACTTGTTAATAGATTGCCAAGACAAGTTCTCTTACTTTGATGCTCTCAATCGTGGTGGTCTAAAGCGTCCTTCAGACATTGTGGTGACTTTGTGTACAATTCTCTGTAAGATCTTTTGTATTTTAGTCAGTGAACCTTATGAGAAATTCTTCCTACTGTTGGTTAAACGCCAAAGGGAACTTGTCATGCAGTTAGCAGTGGTTCACTTTGAACTGTACTTTACAGACTTCGATGTTGTCTGTGAATGTGGAATGTCTATGAGAAAATTGGCAGTTAAATGCAGTAAGGTGTTGAGTAACATTTTTCTCAATAATTACTGCAATGTGCAGGCTGAAAGACTTAATTTGAAGGGAAAGTTTATTCGCAAGGCTTCCACATTAAATAAGTAGGTTTTATGTCTAAAACCAACACATTAATGAATTATTTCATTTGCATATATTTCTCTACTGTAGGTTTATGGTAATGTTTTATTCTTCAAATGTAAGTTGCATCAATTAACTTACTATCCAGTGTATTTTGTATACAAATTTTAGTTTGTACAATGCCATTTGATCTCATAAATAGGACTAGCCTTCATGTTTATGGATTTACATGGAAATTATGTATTTCTTGTATGTAGGCTACTAAAATTTCCTTTTTTCAGATGTGCGTCATAGACCTTTGTTGTCTACTGGTATATGATATATTTTAGTTTAATTTTATGAATAGAACTAACATACATGTTCATGAATTCACATAGAAGTTATTTCTTGTAGCATGTACAGTAGGCTTAATTATTATTTTTTTGTTAGATGTGCATACAATATGCCTTTTTGTCTACTGGTACCAGTATATTTTGTATCGATTCATTCGGCAGTGTTATATTTAATTATTTGAATATGACCACCGTAGCTTACATGTTTAAGTATCTGTATGGAGGAAAATTTGTGTATGTAGTGTTAATTTATATTCTCAGATGTTTATCAAATAGGCCTTCCTTGTCTACTGGTAGCCTATATTTTGTATTTTACAGAGTGCCGTAGGAATGAATAGGACTAGCCTATTTGTTTATGGATATACAGGAGGCAGTCGTGACCTTATGATAGGAATTAACTAGACATTTACCTTCAGTATGTGTGGAAACCCATGGTAAACCACTTGCTGGGTGGCTAAGAGGAGAATCGAACCCAACATTTCCCGGTTTACCTCACTAGCCCTCTTACCCTCAAACTAGAATTAGATTTCTTGACAGTCAGGAATCAAACATGGATCTCAGAAGTGACAACAAAGAACTACACCACCTGGTTGGTCACATTTATTTTTAAGAATATGTACTAAAAAGAAATTGAAATTCCTACAGGAACAGTTACAATTTTCCATGTCCACTCAGCCAAGATATTCTGCAGATCTCTCCTGTGGGCTTCAACATTATTTTGTTTGATTATTTTTCTGATGGAACTCCGGTATTTCAACTCCTGGGGTACCTCCCCATTCCTGTCCCTTATACAGCTACACACACTACTACATTCATCACGTAATCGGAGGAATTCAACCCACACCCAACTGCACGGGGCTGATGACCAAGATGTCCCAAGCTCATAAAACGAATTAACAGCAGACAAAATCACGTCATGATGTTATTTTGTGTTGTGTTGGATTCTGACACACGTCATGCGTTTGATGACCGATCACCAACTACGGCGGCCATCTTGGAATGCAGTGTCAGGTCCGGTAGAATAGAAGGTCCTGGGCGAGCCGTTTGGCTTCAGAAGCTTGCGCTAGGCAGCGCAGCGAAGGCATCTCCTTCCTTTCTTTCCTCCATGACAGGTCTTCTACATCGTGATTGTAGCAAATTACCTGGCCATCTTGTATCCAAGTGACAGTCTTAACACAATCAATACTAATTTTACTAGAATAAATCACACGTAACTTAATTACAGATGAATCACAATTATTCGTTGTTGTTGTTGTTTGTTTCGAGGTGTTTGGACATTGTAGTCATTTAGCCCTGTGTTGTTAGATGTGTGTGTTGAATTGTGTCTGATTACCTTTTTTTTTATTATTATAGCTGTATTAGTGAGCGTATTTGCAATCCAGGTGAGGTTTCAAAATGAGGCAGACGTGGCCTTAAACTTGGAACTATCCCGGCATTCGACTGGGGTAGAAGTGAGACCCTCACGAGAAAACCACTTGTAGGACATCTGAGGTGGCGATCGAACCCAGCTCTTCTCAGTTTTGTCTGGCGGGGCAATACTTTGTTTTACTTTCGACTAAACGATGTGTAAGTCTATCTCGTTGCATTTTACGACGGAGGATCTTTATCTTCATTAGGTTGGGCTGCAGGTAGTGCTTATTGATCCTTTTAAGAGTGATTTATAACCACATGCGGGAAATAAGATAGGAGAAAAGGCATTTAAAGCCAGTGAGAAGAATTGAAGAACACTGTACGAAATCCAGCCCCTTCGTATTTTGCAAGATCTCAGGCATTTACAAACACAAATTACAGAATTTCATTTCTATTATTCTACGTATTGCCCCAAATACTGCAATGTTCTTCAAATCAGTAGTTACTACTAAAATGTATTTAACAGGGTTAATCGATAGGAAAACTAACCTCAGGTAGGGTATCCAGCCGTAAAACCATCCATCACTAAGAAATTCATCGCATCTCATCACCGACCTTGTTGAAATGGGAATAGCAAGGCGTAGTCATATACATTTTGGAGAAAACTCTCAAAATTGTATATCGCGCAAATTGTCAGTAAATAGTTATACATAAAAATATGTTAAATATTGAAACGCTTTGGGTTCGAATACGAAATGTTTAGATATCCCTCACAGATCAGGAGCTCCACTGAGCTGGTTATTGTCATCACAATAAACAAGAAATGTTTCAAGAGGCATTTGGTCTACGTGATATACACACATCAAAAAAAGTTTTGCATCACCTCGGTTCCCAGATCTCCGGCATATAGACGTTGACTGTGTATATTGTATCAAAGATACAGTCCCTTTGACTGTTCATAGATGTCACTAAAACTGCTCAAAGATGTAAACAACCATGCATGAGCAGGGCCTATTAGACGGAGGGGGTACGACAGCCGATCAGTTCCAGTCATTCCACCAGGACGAAGGTACGCTGCTCATGTTGTCTGTAGTTCTACCATGCCTAGAAGGTCAATACCGCAGTTCGATCGCGTCCGCATTGTTACTTTGTGTCAAGAAGGGCTCTCAACAAGGGAAGTTTCCAGGCGTCTCAGAGTGAACCAAAGCGATGTTGTTCGGACATGGAGGAGGTACAGAGATACAGGAACTGTCGATGACAGGCCTCGCTCAGGCCGCCCAAGGGCTACTACTGTAGTGGATGACCGCTACTTACGGATTGCCGCTCGGAGGAACCCTGACAGCAATGCCACCATGTTGAATAATGCGTTTCGTTCAGCCACAGGACGTCGTGTTTCAACTCAAACTGTGCGCAATAGGCTGCATGATGCGCAACTTCACTCCCGACGTCCATGGCGAGGTCCAGCTTTGCAACCCCGACACCATGCAGCGCGGTACAGATGGGCCCAACAACATGCTGAATGGACCCCACAGAATTGGCATCACGTTCTCTTCACCGATGAGTGTCGCATATGCCTTCAACCAGACAATCGTCGGAGACGTGTTTGGAGGCACCCTGGTCAGGCTGAACGTCTTAGACACACTGTCCAGCGAGTGCAGCAAGGTGGTGGTTCCCTGATGTTTTGGGGTGGCATTATGTGGGGCCGACGTACGCCACTGGTGGTCATGGAAGGCTCCGAAACGGCTTTACGATACCTGAATGACATCCTCCGACCCATAGTGCACCCATATCGGCAGAATATTGGAGAGGCATTTGTCTTCATGGACGACAATTCTCGACCTCATCGTGCACATCTTGTGAATGCGTTCCTTCAAGATAACGACATCGCTCGACTACAGTGGCCAGCATGTTCGCCAGACATGAACCCTATCGAACATGCCTGGGATATGTTGAAAAGGGCTGTTTATGGACGTCTTGACCCACCAACCACTCTGAGAGATTTACGCCGAATTGTCGTTGAGGAGTGGGACAATTTGGACCAACAGTGTCTTGATGAACTTGTGGATAGTATGCCACGACGAATACAGGCATGCATCAATGCAAGAGGACGTGCTACTGGGTATTAGAGGTAGTGGTGTGTACTGCAATCTGGACCACAAATGCTGAAAGTCTAGCTGTATGATGGTACAACATGCAATGTGTGGGTCTCATGAGCAATAAAACGAGCTGAAATGTTGTTTGTGTTGATCTCTATTCCCTTTGTATTTAAAGGTTCCGGAACTCTTGGAACCGAGGTGATGCAAAACTTTTTTTGATGTGTGTAAATTTTAAATTTGTCGGACTATAACCATATTGATAAAATAAGAAAAGATACGAGCCTTACAGTAGTCGCATATGATGTGTAATCTGACATGTTAGTTATTGTTGTTTTAAGGGGCAGAACTAAGAGGTCATCTGCCCCTTACCTCTGACATGTTACCCTACTATAAAATTGAGACGAAATATATGTGAAGTCAATTTATTCGTCATATTATTGGTCTAATATATTCTAAGCATGGAAATATATGTAATTCTGGATATTTAGCTGTCTTATACTACTCATTGGGCTTCATTGACACATTTATTATAGTTTCATATAGTCTGAACATTTAGACATGTTAAACAATTTGTGACGAGTGTGTGATAGTGACTGATAATGTAGATGTTAGGCCCCTTAAAACAATCATCATGATCATTCATAACTGTAATACGTCTGACAGAGCACGTGGATATAAAAATGCCAGATATGCAATTCGGTTTCCGGAGAGGTAGATCCACCTTACAAGCTATTCAGTGTCTTCAGATGGAAATAGAGGAGGCATTAGCACCACGAAGTGGAAAACTTTACGCAGTGTTCATTGATTACAGCAAGGCTTTTGACACATTAAACAGAACTATCCTATTGAAAAAATTGGAGAAATTCATAGGCGAGGAGCACTACCTGACCAGTATAATACGGAATATTCTTAGCTGGAATTGTGTGGAGATCAATGACAACATCTCCAAGTCTAAGCCGATACAACAAACTAATGGTGTACTACAGGGGGACCCTCTAAGTCCCCTGTTGTTCAACATCGCCACTGCGGACATAGTAGAAGCAACATGGACGGACAAAGTCAGGTTATATATATACGCAGACGACATGGTTCTATCATCATCAAGTATGGAATATCTCCAAAGAGCTTTCAACAAGTTGGTGGATTGGGCTGAAGTCAATGAATTACGCTTAAACGAGGACAAGACAGTTATGATGACATTCAGGAAAGGAGGGAAGCGGGGAAAGATAAGCTATAAAGACAGACTTCTTCCATCGGTGACTCATTTTAAGTATCTCGGGATAACTTTGCAGACTCTGGGAAACGTTTTTACAATCCATATGAGAGACAAGCTGACCGCTGCAGTGAAAGCGATGAGTGACATAAAACAAATTCATAAATTGTCCCTAAAGACTGCAATCCAATTGTTTCATGTAAAAATAGCACCAATTGCATCGTATGGATTAGAAAATATATGGATACACCTCAAGAGAAAACACCTGGCAGATCTGGAAAGAGTAAAATCCATCTATCTCAAGAGAGCATTGTGCCTTTCAAAGTACACGCCATCCCGTTTGGTTTACCTGCTAGCTAGAGAGCCATATTTTGTTGAAGACCTGAGACTGAACCTACTGCTGCCCGTTACACCTGGATATGAGACTCTACTGACAGAATTGAAAAGGAAGAGAGAAGACATATGGGACGACTTTTACGGCACTGACGCGATGCTTTCAACTGAATGGACAAATGCATTGTACGATTTGCGTCATATAGTCACGAGATTTTCGGTGCATGGCTTTCATTTTAAAGTATGCACCAAGAAGAGATTTCATCAGCCGGACCAGCAGTGCATCTGTTTGCTATGTGGAGAACAGTGTGATAGGTATCACGTGATGTTGTGCAAACAAAGACGGGTCACACTTACAATGTTTTGTAGTGAACACTAGGGCAATCTTTTTTGTATTTTAATGTTAATTTATTAATTTGGCCATTGGCTGCAATAAAGTTCTTATTATAACTGTAATACGGTATAAACTAACTGTGCAGGCCTGTGAAATTTATAACGTAAGTGTACTGGTGGTTCTTGGGGCAGGCCACAAAGGTGATCAGCTGCATAAAATTATCGTGTTTTGAAATTTTCATTGATGATAGTTACAATTAGGTTAATGGATCCGATCGGGTGATTATCGGTCAACATTCTTGATTTATAAAAGCATAACCAGCATAATAGAGTAATACATGTTACTACTAGGCCTATGCTTTGTCGAGTTTATTACGGTTCAAAATTACAAGTAAAATATTGTATTCACCGTCTTATAATTTCCTAACCATGTACACACGTCACCAGTTTATGCATTCCAACACTGATATGTCAACTCACCAAAATATCGCATATAGTGATGATACTTCACACTTTTCATTAAAAAAAACAGCAATATTCAGAAGGAATTGTATTTAACGCCACCTTCAACAGAAATAGTTGGTTAATCACAAGGAATACGCTTGAAGCGGGATTTAAAGTCACTTCATAATGCTATTCTTAAGGGAGACAACTTTGTTTTGCCCAACATCAGCTGATTTTATTTTGGCGCCACTGAAATGTTATATTTACTGAAATCGTGCAGGCAGTGATATATCTGTATTTGGTTAGCTTCATATTCTTTGCGATTGTGGTGAAAGGTTGAACTAGATTGCTAGTTTTGGAAGCAAAATAGTTAGTGCATGTTGGTGCACTTGTGTGGTTGTAAGTTGAACTAGTGGAATAGGAGTGCTTCCTCTAAAAAAAAAATCCAGAGATAGAGAGGGACAATGAGAGTTAAACAAAAAAGAGGGGAGGTTAGATGTTAATGGCAGTGATAAAAGAAAGCTATTGTATGAAAGGAATTATATGAAAGATAAACGTGAAGGAAGTTATAGATTGAATAATTCTGTCTTCTTTAATGCATCGTAATGGTTTTATGACGATAGTTTCTAAAATAAATTGTTCTAAGATGGGAAACCAGAATAAAATGAGTATTTGAATGTTGGTATGAGACTGGAAATTGTATCTTGTTGTGACGGCACTTCTTCTTCTTCTTTCCGATGAGGCCTGCTAGGGACCACGTGCCATTTTCAATTCTTCACACTTTGTTGTTTTCTCTTCCGTGACGGCACTATTTATACAATTTCTATTTACATACCTTGGTACTACAAAAAGTAAGTGGAATTACGATGAATTGTGGTTATGTTACTGCGTACATTAATCTACTTTGTTTACTGTAGTGTCCTGGTTGGTGTCGGAGACACGTCACGCCTGGGGATAAGAGTATTCTCGTGCAGCATATTAAAATATTTTTCATAGTGTATAACCTATGAAATGGCGCCCTCCCGGATTATATCTTCTTAGAGATATCTATTAAATTTTTAAAACATTATACCATGGTCGGCCGGTAAAATCATAAAATCTACCCTATTGTATGCTCGAAGCATTCCACAGCAAAAGTATAAAGGAGAATGTAATGGGAACTTACCAAAAAATACTGATATCAAAACAGTTCTGTAGGAATACTATGAAAGCTTTTAATACCTGGGATATTCCGGCGCTGACATACACGTTTGCTCTACTAAGACGGTCAAAGACAGTACCGAATGACCCTGATATAAATACAAGCATAACAAAGAGCAAAAGCAGAGTCTTTCGTCGGAAATCTACAATTGGGTCAGCGATATTTCCTTAATTTCATAGACACCAGAGTACACATGAGCGTTTACCGTTCAGTATGTCATATACATTCCTCATTGTTTCCTCTTACCACTGCCAGCTAAATCGATCGAAGTGTAAGACGCACACTTCCGTTCGATCCACTACTGCCAGCGGGCTCACTTCCGTTCGATCCACCACTGCCAGCTAGATCGTTCCGATCCCCTTCCGTCACATTTTTCAAAATCACTCCCACAAAAATATCCAGCAACCGAGTGGAAAGATGTTACACATCAAAAGTAGCCTACTGTATAATCTTATTTGAAATAGATTTTTACATCTTAGAAATTACAAGGTTAAATCCTGTATGCTCACCTCGTGGCATTGCATACTTGACTGTCACCATGGAGGCTGGATTCGATACCTGGCTCTGCCAAGAAATTTAATTCTGGTCTGAGGACTAGAACGGGCTTTATACGCCTTGTGACATAGAACTGATAAGAGGTGGGCTCGAATCCTATCTCAGTCATTCTAGAAGTGCTTTATAGTAGTTTCTCACTTCTACACTAGGGGAATGCCAGGATGGTGCCAAGCGTGAGGCCACAGTTACCTCAATTCTAGCCTCCATTTCAAATGCACACACTAATACAGTCATCACAATAACATGGGATATCAGACAAATTCTACACAAACCCAAGTAGGCTTTGTCTCGTCTTTCTACGCCCATTTGAGCATACATTTTAAGGGAGTAGGCCCTCTTTTATATGAGAGGTAAGGAGAAGAGTTACATCAATGATTACTTTCGTGCCTCTGATGGACATCTGTACCACATTTTACGTTGATCCACTCAGCCGTTCTCGAGTGATGCACGTGCAAATTTGTACACAGACAGACAGACAGACAGACCAAAAAAATTGTCATAAACCAGTCTGAAACGTGTTTAAAACTCCAATTTACGTGTAAATTTAGAAAAAACAGACAAACTTTCATTTTATATATAGAGAGATTGCGTAAAGCGCATTCTAAAATGGGATCTTCCTTCCTCATTTTCTCGTACCATTTATTTATTTGCTGAAATGATTACAGACACTTCATGTCAATTTCACAATTAATTCGGCATTTGTTGTGATTATGGCAAGACTTCCGCTACTACTTTCCATAAAGTCTATTCTAGCAAATTCTGTAAATTATTAAAGGAGAGTATAGCGTGCCCAGCCAACCTCCTACTCAAGGTGATTCTGCCTTGTCCTATAATTTACTCCTTTGAATCGTAGTTTTGTCTAAGTTTGGTTTGGGTTTCTTACCCCTGCTAAACTTCTAGTCGGCACTCTGCTGGATAATGATGATGATGATGATGATGATGATGATAATTGTTGTTTTAAGGGGCCTAACATCTAGGTTATCGGCCCCTAATGGTTTGGGTGATTGTGAAGATGAAAATTAAATGTGAACTATAACTAAAACTAACTACTAACTTATATACTAGAAGAATAAATGGAAAAAAAAGCAGAATAAGGTAAATCAAGGACAGGAGGGAAAGAAATGCCCTCAACCCTCGAAGAATGCGGATTGAGGGACTTGGAAGGAAGGAGAGCCATAAAAGGCAGATAGGAATGTAAAAGATGATGATGATGATGATAATTGTTGTTTTAAGGGGCCTAACATCTAGGTTATCGGCCCCTGATGGTTTGGGTGATCGTGAAGATGAAAATGAAAAGCGAACTTAAAACTAAAACTAACTACTAACCTACATACTAGAAGAAGAAATAGAAAACTAAAGGAGAATAAGGCAAATAAAGGACAGTAGGAAAAGAAATGCCCTCAACCCTTGAAGAAGGCGGATTGAGGGACTTGGAAGGAAGGAGAGCCATGAAAGGCAGATAGGAAAGTGAAAGAGGAGAGGGTCCGCTCCAAAGGTAAGGGACAAAAGCGGAAAACGGACCCAGCTCAGGAATTCCTCGGGGTCGCCAACTCCCGAACTCACCAGCCGTGAGCCCCTGAGGGTGTAGCATTATCTAGGGTGCACCAAATGTGGTGGGGCTACATACACCCGGCCTCCTTGAGGGCCTTAAGCAGAAGGCAGGAGATAACATGAAAAGAAAAAGACGGCTGACCCCTCGCAGAAGGAGGGAATCAGAAAAGATGAGACAAGGGCCAATTAAGGCGGGAAAGGAAGAGACTCCCTCTGCTGGATAAAAGTTTAGCCTATTTTAACACAACAATTGTTTTCTTCTAGTAATTTCTACTAATTACAATATTCTTATATAAATAATTCATGTTTTTGGGCTAAAGCTGTGTGTATTTAAATTAGAACCATACGTTTTGGAAAAAAACTTGCCTCCTTTTCCATTGAAAAACGTTCTAATTTAAATACACACGGCATTAGCCCAAAAAACATGAATTATTTATATAATAATCCGGGCCGTGAAAGCCTTAATATGCATATACAATATTCTTTCTAAAAGCTTAGAGGACTTTCTATCTCTGTCTACACTGAATGCGATCAGTCTCTCGCTTAGAGATCCATCCTTGGTGGGGAATATAACTATCCCTGTTAATTGACATCTCTTCAACATTTTAGAATGCTTCCTAAAACATTCCCTTTTAGCTTGGAAAATAAATCATTCAATTGCCCCTTGGTTTCACTTTTTCGCCAACGAACTGTGTTTCCTACATAGTCCCGATTTCCTGCTCGGGAGGGACAGTACATTCAGCGACTGCTTGCCGGCAATCTCAGCTAGCTTTGCTCCTCATCATACTCGTTTATGAGTGCTTGTTTGTACACACTCTTGTTTGCTATATGCGTAAGCAAGACGGTGTTCTCTTTATTAGCTTCATTTATCAAGTTTTCAGAAGTTTTTATAATCCACCCATCTTCAAAAAATATTCTATCAATAATTAAAAATCAAGGCTGGTATTTGCTTTCCCGTCTTGTATTCATCAGCCTTGATCCACCCCAACTATTCTTATACTAGTATTTTATCATCTAAAATAAAGTTGTTCCCGTTGTTGTTTTTTTCTGGACTCGCTTCCTTTCTGCTTAAAGTTTGTTTCTCTTCCCAAGCCTTTTCCTTTCTCACATCATCTTCCCTCCGGTAGTGTTTAAGCCTAGGCTTGACCTACCACACCCTACATCCGAGGTAATCTGTCCTAAGCTTACTCGTACAGATCTTGTCCACGACCCTTCCTTCCATAACTAAGTTTGTTATTCCTGGATGCCTTGTATGTGCCCTACCAACCTATCATTTCTATTCATTAGCACTCACCAGAAACATCTCTCACTCCCTAGTCGTCTTAATACCTCTTCAATTGTCACTCTAACTATTCATAAAATACCTATGATTGTACTGTAATCTCACATTTCAAATACATCGATGTTTCTCTCTCTGCCGTCCCAACAAACCAATTTTCAGTTCCATACAGGGACAGGCTTCAGAAAAGGCTTTGTAAAATGACTTTATAATACTTAAATCTATACTTTGATGTCAAGAATTTCATTTCTGTAGAAAAGCTTCGCTTGCCTGCGCTAACCTACTTCTTATATCCTCTCTGCTTCGTTCATCACTGTTTAGGCTTAATTGCTTCCCAAGCAGCAAAGGTCTCCTACTTTATTTTTCTTTTCACCTGGCATTTCGATGTCAATTGGGGTTTATGACTTATTCCGGCTACATTCCATTTTTTATTTTTTACATTTGTTGATTTTCTATAACTTTAGTGTATCTGAACTCGCCCCTTCATGAACAATAAGGCTAATATTCAAATGAAATAAAATAACAAACAGAGCGATAACCGGGATGCGCTGAATAAATAATGATGAGCACCGTATCCATTGACAATACATTCTGACAGGAATTACAACTAACGGCCTGAGTGCAATTTTTAAAAAATACATGCTTCTTTAATTTTTGCTGACAATACATTCAAGTAAAAACAAACCAACCTACTTTCCGCATATTTTAATATCTAAATAATCCTGTCACAAAAGTAACCGTGAAGTACCACACATCAACCGTAGGAGGCAACAATGATATCATAATAAAGAGAAAACATGTGTTTGTGGTCTATAGTTTCCATGCTTAGTTTGGACAAAAATAAATCCCCCTTAGCAGTCATTCAGGATTGGCCTTAAAGTTGGCGTTATCTGTTACTTGCCTCTGGAAGAATCATCTGGACCCTGTGATATAATCATCATAAATAATGTTTTTCCGATCATACATTTGCCATAGAAAGTTTGATGCAAAATTGGTCATCATATTAAGAAATATTGAAGAGTGAACGTCAATTTGGTGTCCCCGATCAATAGCAATTGGCAGCGGTGCTAATCAAATCGTTATGGGTAAAATTCGAATGACAGGAGATAATACATGCAGTACATCGAATTTTATCAATATCGGAGATCTCATTTAAAATTTCGTTTTCGAGAATAAGCAAGCATATTTAAATTCGCTCACATCACATGTTTAGGTCTTATGAGACTTTTTTTTGCTAATATGCTATTCGAGACGCCAATGAAATGAGACTTGCCAAGAAGGATGATCTACAAGTCCAATTACTATTATTATTAGCCATTGATCCCAGAATTTATATAGAAGAGAAGAGAAATTAAATTACTTCCACACGAAGAATGAAACTTGAGCATGTATTTACCAGATTGCCAGAATTTCAATAAATTAAGGCCAGACGAATGGATCAACTCACAGGTAGAGTCAGAAACATTTCTCCCTCCCCACTCATCTTAATACTTCTTCAATTAATTGCCACTGCCTATAAAATATCCATCATTCTACTGTAATATCACATTTCAAATACAGTACTTCTACTTTTCTCTGTTTAGCTGCCCCAACAATCCAATTTCCACTTCCATAGAGGTCCAAGCTCCAGAAAAGGCTTCGTAAAATGACTTTTGATACTTAAATCTACATTTTGATGTCAACAGATTTTTCTAAGCGAAAAGCAAAAATTATAAAAGGCAATTTTTATTATATGGAGGGCCCCAGCTCAGACTTATGAGTGAAGTCCACAACGGTAGCTACAGTGGAGAAACTGGAATTCGGAACAGTGCAGCTGGCGGAAGTGGCATCCTAGTACTCAGGATTAGTAAGAGTAAAAGGTATTTGTTCATAACTATGGGCATATCAGATTTAGCGTCTGTTCTCCATGTTAGGAGCGGCCTCCTGCTGGCAATAGCTATAAAATGCTTGGTGGCATACTTGGTGACAAGCCGGCCGTAAAATAAATTGTCACGATTTTATGGATTGTTGTCTATAGGTGTTACCACAAAGGCTAGGGGGTCCCCTGCAAGCGACGCGCATTGGCAAGGCCCGGTCAATGTGAGAAGTGTGCTAGGGTTACCGTCGCACTGGCGGCGAGACTAAAACAAGCTAGCTCATACATCCCGGATTGCAATACTCAATGTAGGCTACATGACAGGACGGTAGAATAAACTCGCAATGGCTCTTAAAAAAAAGTCACGCCTGTGCAGTACAAGAAACGCGGTGGACTGGAGAGAAGTCCTACGATATAGGTTGTGGATACAGACTAATGTACACGGGCTCCCGTGGAATATCCTGTGGTGTTGGCATCATCCTATCCTCTAAGTTTGATGAGTGTGTTTCTGAAGTGCAGCGGTATGATGATCGCGTGATGAAGTTCGTTTACATCTCTGCATCTGCACATGCTCCGCAGTCAGACCAAACAGCTTGTGTTAAGGATGCCTTTTGGGCAATGGTTGATGATAAAAATTGCTCCCGTGCCATCAGAGGACTACCTCATTGTTGCTGGAGATCCCAATGGCCACGTTGGTCACGAAAAGGACGGTCATGCTGCCCATGGTGGGCATTGGTTTGGAATAAGAAAAGATGATGGTCAGCGTATTCTCGAGTTCTCAGAAGTCCATGACCTGGTGATTGCAAATACTTGGTTCAAGAAAAGTGACTCGCATTTCATCACGTTCTACAGTGGCACAAATGCAACACAGATAGATTACATCCTTGTTAGGCGCCGAGACTTAAAAGACGTCCTAGACACAAAAGTTGTCCCTTATGAAACTGTCGCAATGCAACACTGACCTCTCATCTGTAGGGTGTGCATTAGGACACCAAGAACTGACCACAAAATTCGAACAGGTCCATCCAGAATAAAATGGTGGCACTTCAAAGAAAAGGAGGCTGCCGTTGTCGCAAAATTAACTCTGCCACCGATTACCAGTGTTGAAGAGAGTTGGCCAAATTGAAAGTATCTGCACACTCAGCTGCACATGCTATCCTTGGTGGGTGTAACAAAGCCAGGTCGCCGACGAATTGACAAGGGAAAAAATAAAGAAGATTGTAGTTTTATGTGGCCGTGAATCTTATGAGCCACGGGACCTCCATTTTACGTGGAATCCGAACCACAGGACATGGCATTTCACTCCTAAAATCTCACATGCATTGACCGGGAATCGAACCCAGTCCACCTTGGTGAGAGGCCAACAGCTAGACCACTGCGCCACCATGCCCCCAATTGAGAAAGAGACTTGGCTCTGGAATGATGAAGTAAAAGAGGTAATTCGTACTAAGAAACGACTATATCATGAGTTTCTTGATGGCAAAACACCAACCCGTTGCAATGCCTACAGAACAGCCCGTATCAATGCTAAGAAGACTGTCGCATCAAGTAAATCTGCTCGTTTTGATGAGTTGTACGCAAAACTTGACACACGTGAAGGGGAAAGAGACTTCTATCGCCTCACCAAATCCAGACATCACAAATCTATTGATGTGCATCGCTTCTATGGTGTGAATGACGAAAATGGTAATCTGCTGTCCAACTGGAACAAATCAAGAGAACGTTGGCGAAGCTATTTTAGTACGATCTCAAACGAAGAATTCCCCCACCCACCAATACTGTCCTTCACCGTTGTTGAAGGGCCTGCCAGAGAAATAGAAGTCGTTGAGGTCCGCGCTGCTTTGAATCAAATGAAGCAGGGGAAAGCCACTGGCCCTGATGATCTTCCAGCATAGTTGTGGTACTCGAAACGTTGGGATGCAGCTGAATGGTTAAAATAACTCGTCAAATAGGATTATCAAAGAGGGACGAACACCAACTGATTGGCAACGGAGCATTACTGTTCCCATATTCAAACACAAAGGAAGCCCTGCTGAATGCGGTAATTATCGTCCAATCCGGTTCTGTGTCACGCCATGAAGATCTTTGAGCGTGTTCTGGACAGGAGGATCCGCGATATCATCGAGCTTACAATAAATCAAGCTGGATTTATGAAGAATTGTGCTACAACTGATGCAATTCATGCTGCAAGTTTCCTTTAAAGACACACCGTGAAAAGAACCAGCAACTTCATCTCGCATTCTTGGACATCGAGAAGGCATTTGATCGGGTACCTCACAAGCTCATATGACTTGCGCTTCGAACGCACGGTGTGCCAGAATACCTCGTAAACTGGGTGCAGCTTCTTTACAGAGGACTACGTAGCAACCTCTGAGCTGCCACAGGAGCATCAAAAGATTTTTCCATCACTGTTGGTGTCCATTAAGGGTCTGCATTATCACCGCTCTTGTTCATCCTAGTGATGGACACTGTAACATCTGACCTACAATAGCCAATACCATGGACCCTTCTCTACGCTGATGATGTCATGTTAGCCTCCACATGCAAAGAAGACCTGCAGCTTCAGACCCAAGCCTGGAGCGATCGACTCGCATATTATGGCATCCGCCTAAATAAAAGAAAGACGGAATACATGACGACAGATATGCAAGATATAGGTACTATAGAAGTAGATGGGGAAGACTTGCCACGTGTAACAAAATTCAAATATCTAGGCACTATGGACACTAATGATGGAAGTCTTGTAGAACAAGTCAATACGATAATCAGCGCAGCTTGGATGAAGTGGCGAACGACAACTGGAGTCACCTGCGATCGAAGGATGAGGGACAACCTCAAGTCAAAGATCTATCGAATTGTTATCCGCCTTGTCGCATTGTACGGATGCTAGTGTTGCCCACAACAACAGTGACAGAACGTCGCTTGGGTGTTATGGAGATCAAGATGTTGCGATGTACAGTGGGTGTCACCAAATTGGATCCAATGACAACATCAGGAAACGCTTTGAGGTTGCACCAATCAGTGACAAGATGCGGGAGTGCCGTCTGCGTTGGTTTGGGCATGTTCTAAGAGTGGAAGAGGACACAATCGCTAAGATAGGCTACAATATACAAGTCGTCGGCAAAAGACCTGAGGTAAGACCGAAGCAACGGTGGAATGATACACTACATGGAGATCTGAAGAACCAACACCTTCACCCTGACATTGCCCGAGACAGAAACAAATGGCGAAAACGTATCCATATAGCGGACCCTGCAGCTAGGCGGGACAAACGATAAGGAAGAGGAAGAAGGTTTATATTATAACATAAGAATGTAATCTGTCTCACGTGGGGTAAAATACTCCTTCGTACCTCCCGTGCCAGTTATTATAGTCGAACAGATCGGAACATTTATCGATAAGTATTCTTACTTTACTGATGTTGGCAATGGAGGAGACAGAAGTTTGATCATTCTTACTGCGTACTAGTCTACGGTGTTCCCAACTATTTTTGTTGGTGGACCAAAAATATCAACTCAAAATAAGAGAATCAAGTCGAATTCCAAATTTTAATAGGCATAAACTCGTTCTTAAAGATACACAACCTATTGTTATCATTTCAAAAACATAACCCAAAATTCATACCGAAACGTTTAGTAATAATATACACTGAAGAACATGGAAATTGCAACACCATGAAGGCATTGGTCGTTTGTGTTGATTTTCAAGATATGGAACGATGCCATGTAGGTATGTAAACGATCAAAGTTTCAGACCCATTGCATTGTTGCTACAGGTCTCCCCACGTGATTGGTCGCGGAGGAATCAACTCCAGACGGACTCTGGTGTATCGTAGTTGACTTGCAGTCAGTGCAGTGAAGTTCTGTAACCTATATTTTATGAGTTCCCCATGACAGTTTTAATGTAGGCTAGTGGGTTTATTATTTCTTTATATCTAGGTTATCGTGTTGGCAACGTGTTCAATTGCATTGGACACGTCTGCAGGAGATGCAGTGTCATTAATATTATTATTACTATTATCATATACGTATGCTTTTTATTATTAATTATTCAATGTATTTTAGGTCACTTTTGACGAGATTCTGAAGCTAGCTCTTATCCTATGTTTTATAAGTATGTTTATTAATGTTGTTCAGACCACTGAACCAGGAGTCAGGTTCATGTTCTGGTCACACGTGCAGAAGGCAGCACTTCATGGACACTATTGTCTCAAGCAGGTATGCTCGCTCACCCCCGGGGGGGGGGGGGGGTGATGAGAGAGCTGAGCAAGGGACTTGCTATGAGTGGCCCGGACAAACAGGCGTATGACAATAAGGCTTCTGAGAAGGACTCCCTGGTCTGAGGTGTGGCTTGACGGACGTGCTGTGGCATTGAGACTGAGTGCACTGCTGCAAGGAGATTGTCTCTCTGGACATTGAGATGACTGGTTGTGTAGTGTGTCTCTCTTGAGCTGAGTGCTTCGTGTTTATACGGAAAGAAAAAAGCTTGAAGACTCCGATTTGTTTTAGTATGGAGGGTACCACGTGATTGGGTTCTTACTGTTATGCCACAATCACAGTAGGGCTGATGCCTACGCAAATGATTGTGCAACGTTGAAGAGGACCGTAAAATGTGAAGGCAAGGCTGACCAGCTTCAAAGTGGTGTAGAGGTGAAATGGACATATGGGGCAGGCGAAGGCATTACCGGTAATGTGAAAACAAACTAAGAAATCTTTACAGGCCTAAATATTATTATTATTATATTATTATATTATATATTTTAATTGCATTTCTTGTGTGTCACTTTTTTATTATATTTATCCTTTTCTTGCATGCAGCTTCAGAATATAAAGTAAATTTAAATTGGATAGTTTCTTTTTAGTTAGATGCATGTAAACCTTCCTTCGTCTTTATTAATTTATAGGAGGTTTTGGTAAGGCCTATGTACGAGCCAGTCCTTTCAGAATATCTGCACACGCCCGGAGATAAGAAGAGTTTTAAAAAGGTGGATTTGTTCAATTACAGTACTAATTATGTCATTTGCTTAAATTTTAAAGAAAGGCCATTTATGAGGCAGAATATTCATTTTTTATTTATTTTTTGTATCTTCAAAGATACAAATGGCTTCTCTGGGTGAAGCCATCTTGTGGCTAGAATTGAAAGATTACAAATGGCGCCCAACTATGGAGTGTGAATAAGGCTG
This sequence comes from Meconema thalassinum, assembly GCA_946902985.2. Classification (NCBI taxonomy): domain Eukaryota; kingdom Metazoa; phylum Arthropoda; class Insecta; order Orthoptera; family Tettigoniidae; genus Meconema; species Meconema thalassinum. Next base: position 257,190,343 of record OX336392.1, on the reverse strand, counting down.
GCTGGTGCATAGTATGGCAGTACGCACAGGTAATTTGTGAAATCTGATCGGGTATTTTAGGAAGGGTATATATGTTCAGTGATTTTGGAGGGTATGCTAAGTAATAAGAGTGAGCCTGATTTATTAATGTTGAGATCTAGAAGTGTTGACCGAAGCACTCTTGGTCATTCTTGAAGAGGCAGGAGTGAGTCAAACAGGCAGACCAATAAGCGGTCAGATTCCACAAATTCGAGAGTAGTTCTTAGTAAAATGGCAGATAAGGATGTGATCTCTGGTACGTTGGAGGGACGTGAGGGGGCCGAGAAAGATGATGTTGCAACTAGCAAGGAGTTAGGAATGGGAGTGAATAGTGACGAGCAAAATGTAGGGCTGGGGAAAAACTCACAGATGATCAAGTTAATGGAGCAGATGATGTCTAAATTCAGTAGTAGGCTAAGTGATTTAAGTACTAAAATGGATACTCAGAGTAGTGATATAAGTACTCAAATTAATAATCAAAGCAGTGAATTTAGTACTAAGATAGAAATTCAAAGTACGGATTTAGAGAGCAAAATTAATAAGATTGTAGAGAGTATGAGTAAAGGCTATAAGGAAATTCGTCAGGAAATTGCTAGTAGAATTGAGATGGTAGATAAAAGATTCGAGCAAGTTGAGGAGAAGATGAGCTTACAGAGGCAGGGCATTATGGATACTGTTGATAAGCAGATAGTCGAGGTGAGTAATGAGGTAGCCATGTTCAAGAAAGAAGTTAGTGAGAGGTTGATAGTTGTAGAGGAAGAGATGAAGGATATAACTGAGGTTAGAATTAAGCAGGTGTTTTTGGAACAGGAGCTAGCGGTGTCTTCAACCAGAGTAACGATGGTAGATAAGAGTGTAAAAAAAGAGATTAGTGAACTGAAATCCTTTAATGAGAGTGAAAATTTGAAATTAAGAGAGCTGAATCAGGCCAAGTCAAATAAGGAAAATTGTAATCACTCTGTAGGACATAGTAACTTCTATAGGGAATCTGACTTACCTAAATTTAGTGGAAGGCAGTTTAACCCTATGGAGTTTGTTAAAGTTGTTCAGAAGAGGTTTTCGAAAGGGTTAGAAGATGGGACTTTAGACTGGGATATTGTTGAGGAAATCATATCATTAGCTTTTGTGGGGGAGGCTAAATCTTGGTATCAAGTTTTTAGGGGAGGTTTTCAGGGGTTAGAAGATTTTAGGCAGAAGTTTGAGGGAAAGTTCTGGAACGAACAGACTAAAGGAAGAGAAAGAGACAAGATTTCTTTTGGGAGGTATCAGTCGAATCAGGGGGTGAGCATGACGGAGTATTTCCTCACACATGTCCTTATCAGTCAGAATTTAGACACTAGTTCTTCTGAAGGTGATATTGTTAGGCGTATGGCCCGTTATTTTTCTGATGAGGTGAAGATGGCCGTAGTCATGCAGGATGTAAATACGATTAAGGACATGGAACGTGTGTTAGAAAGGTTTGATACTTTGGGTAGAATGGGAGGCAAAAGGCAAGAACAGGGAAGGGAAGGAAATTACGATCAGGGGTATCAGGAGGAAGGGAATAGGCATTATGAGCGTAGGAATATTGATAGGCCAGGTAACTTTGTGAGGAATAATAGAGGACATTTTGTAAATAGGTATAGGGGTGACCAAGGGAATTTTCGGAATGGGGGGCGCGGAGAACAGAGGCAGGCAGAAAATCGGGGACCTGGGGAACAAAGGCAGAATAGGGGGCGTGAAGAAGAGAGACAGCCAGCTCAGCCGAGTAATTTAAACGGGAACAGGGCTCTTTAAGACGGTCAGATAGAGGGTCCCATCCCAGTATTCCAGTTCATGTGTTGAAGAAGATAGAATACGACCTTGATGTTAGAAAGGAATTGTTAGATGACCAGGTTGAGGTTATGCAGGAGAGATGTGAGCCTACGTTGATCAGTCCTGTGATTAAGGTGAAGATATGGGGTCAAGTTGTCGATGCCTTATTGGACTCAGGGAGCATGTGTTCTTGCATTAAGGCAGGCTTTTATGATGAGGTTAAGAGTAAAGGAGGAGCCATAGAGGAGATTCCTGTGTCCAATATATTTATATTGTCTGCTGTTGGGACTAAGTCACAGAGAGTGCGTAGACAGGTTGTCTCACCTATGTACATTGATGAGAAATTTGGTCGTCAGAGTTTTCTAGTGGTCGCAAATTTAGTGTATCCTGTCATATTGGGTGCGGATTGGCTAAGCAGTCAGATGTGTAAGCTTGATTACGGCGAATCTAAGGTGAGATACAAGTAGGGTGAGAATTCTGATACGATTAGTCTGAGTTATCAGGTGGACTCGGGAACTTTTGTGAGTATATCAGTGTGTGTCCAGGTTTTAAATGAAGAGGAAGAAGTCAGTGAGGTTAGTAGCGACATGGTATCAGAGGATATTCAAAGTTGTAGTATGGTAATGGAAGAGGAGCGTGAAGGCGAATTTTCAAGTGTTGTGGAAGATACCATGTTGGAGGTAGAGCAGAAGGCTCAGTTGTTAGAGGTCTTGACAGAGCACTGTGAGGTGTTCTCTGACAAACCTGGTAGGACACATGTTTACGAGCATAGTTTCGAGATCACCGATAGGTCTAGTTTTTATGGTGTTAGATACCCGATACCACACGCCCATGTCAAAGCAGTAGATGCTGTCATTTCGCAGATGCTAGAGGATGAGGTGATCGAATTCAGTAGGAGCCAGTATGTCAATCCGTTGGTAGTAGTGATTAAGAAGGATGGGTCAGTTAGGCTATGGTTGGATGCAAGACAAGCTAATAAACGCATTGCGCCGGATCATCAGCGACCGGAAACTACTGAGGATTTAGTTCAGAGATTTGGGAGTAAAGAATGGCTGTCCACATTAGATTTGAGTGCTAGTTTTTGGCAGGTACCCTTACGGGAGGAGGATAGACAATTCACGGCTTTTTGTTACAAAAACCAGCTGTTACAATACACACGGATTACTTTTGGTATGAAAACATCGTCAGCTGGGCTCATTCGCGCACTTAACATCGCTCTGGGACACGTCACAGGGGATTTCACACCCAGTTACATCGATGACTTAGTCATCGCATCACGTACATTTGGAGAACACATGGAACACCTTAGAATCGTTTTGGGGAAGTTGCATCGGGCCGGGTTCACAGTGAAAGTTAGATGTAGGTGATCTTGTGCTTTTGAGGGTGCCTCATGTCTCGTCCGCAGACCAGAAACTGGTAAGTAAATTTTTTCATTTGTATGAAGGACCGTATGAAATTGCACGGAAATTAGGGGCCTGTGCGTACGAGCTCCTTACAAAGGACGGAAGGGTACTAGGGATTTACAATATTTCCAATCTGAGGATGTACCTATCCTAGTAGCCCTGTTAGTTGTGTATATATTTGTGGAAGGTAGGAGTTAGTATGTTGGAAGGGAAGTCATGCCGAAAAGGATTGCTTTTTATTCTATGGTATAGGACCAAATGAATGAAAAGCAAGGGGTCGTTCTGTAACCAATATTTTATGAGTCCCCCATGACAGTTTTAATGTAGGCTAGTGGGTTTATTATTTCTTTATATCTATGTTATCGTGTTGGCAACGTGTTCAATTGCATTGGACGCGTCTGCACGAGATGCAGTGTCATTATTATTATTATTATTATTACTATTATCATATACGTTTGCTTTTTATTATTAATTATTCAATGTATTTTAGGTCACTTTTGACGAGATTCTGAAGCTAGCTCTTATCCTATGTTTTATAAGTATGTTTATTAATGTTGTTCAGACCACTGAACCAGGAGTCAGGTTCATGTTCTGGTCACACGTGCAGAAGGCAGCACTTCATGGACACTATTGTCTCAAGCAGGTATGCTCGCTCACCCCGGGGGGGGGGGGGGGGGGGAGGGGGTGATGAGAGAGCTGAGCAAGGGACTTGCTATGAGTGGCCTGGACAAACAGGCGTATGACAATAAGGCTTCTGAGAAGGACTCCCTGGTCTGAGGTGTGGCTTGACGGACCTGCTGTGGCATTGAGACTGAGTGCACTGCTGCAAGGAGATTGTCTCTCTGGACATTGAGATGACTGGTTGTGTAGTGTGTCTCTCTTGAGCTGAGTGCTTCGTGTTTATACGGAAAGAAAAAAGCTTGAAGACTCCGATTTGTTTTAGTATGGAGGGTACCACGTGATTGGGTTCTTACTGTTATGCCACAATCACAGTAGGGCTGATGCCTATACAAATAATTGTGCAACGTTCAAAAGGACCGTCAAATATGAAGGCATGGCTGACCAGCTTCAAAGTGGTGTAGAGGTGAAATGGACATATGGGGCAGACGACGGCATTACCGGTAATGTGAAAACAAACTAAGAAATCTTTACAGGCCTAAATATTATTATTATTATATTATTATATTATATATTTTCAATTGCATTTCTTGTGTGTCACTTTTTTATTATATTTATCCATTTCTTGCATGCAGCTTCAGAATATAAAGTAAATTTAAATTAGATAGTTTCTTTTTAGTTAGATGCATGTAAACCTTCCTTCGTCTTTATTATTTTATAGGAGGTTTTGGTACGGCCTATGTACGAGCCAGTCCTTTCAGAATATCTGCACACGCCCGGAGATAAGAAGAGTTTTAAAAAGGTGGATTTGTTCAATTTCAGTACTAATTATGTCATTTGCTTAAATTTTAAAGAAAGGCCATTTATGAGGCAGAATATTCATTTTTATTTATTTTTTGTATCTTCAAAGTTACAAATGGCTTCTCTGGGTAAAGCCATCTTGTGGCTAGAATTGAAAGATTACAGTGTTCCCCGTCAAACATGCCTCGACAACAGAGAAGAGCACGCTATCAACAACTGTCGCCGTTGGAGAGGGCTCGGATAATTGGGCTGTGTGAGGCTGGATTATCGCTAAGGACTGTCGCTGCACGTGTTGGCCGACAGGCATCTACGGTACAACGTGTATGGCAGCAGTGGTCAAATGAAGGTACCCACACTCGTAGACTGGCACAGGCCCAGCGCGACAGACAGCTGTGAGAGAGGATCGCTGCATCATTCGGATGAGCCGGATGGAGCCTCATGCAACAGCAGCGCAAATTCGAGCAGCTGTGGCACCCCACGTTACACAACAAACAGTTGGTAGTCGCCTGCGTGCAGCTGGCTTACGATCCCGTGTCCCTGCAGAAGGTCTTCCATTGACCCCTCAACAGCGGCGTGTAAGGCTGGCCTGGTGTCGAGAACGATCGACGTGGGTCGACGAATGGCATAGGGTCGTCTTTAGTGATGAATCGCGCTTCCGTCTTGCCCGCAGTGATCGCCGGAATCATGTGCGCCGACGTACCGGGGAGAGGGGCCACCCAGACCTTATTGTCGAGAGGCATACAGGGCTAACACCAAGCATTATGGTCTGGGGAGCTATTGGCTTTAATGTGAAATCACAATTAGTGCTTATTGAGGGCACTATGCTGCTCGACAGTACGTTGATAGGGTACTCAATCCAGTGGTTGTCCCTATGATGGCGAACATTGCTAATGGGATGTTTCAGCAGGACAAAGCCCGGGTTCACACTGCACGCATCTCCAGAGAAGCTCTCCACGACATCACAACCTTAGAATTGCCCGCCAGATTCCCGAACCTCAGTCCTATTGAGCATGTGTGGGACATGATGGGTCGACAACTGGCCAACCGTCCTCAGCCACCCACAACTCTGGAACAACTGACCCGTGCAGTGCACCAAGCATGGGCCACAATTCCTCAGGAAGCGATTCAGGGCCTTATTGACTCCATGCCTCGCCGAATTCATCAATGTATTGCAGCTCGTGGTGGGCACATCCTGTATTGATTGTTGTCCAAACTTGCGGTCAGAGGGACCTGAAAGTGTAATCATCGAATCACAACCGAACACTCGTCCTGCATGTTCAATTGCAGCTATGTAGCACCACTCCTTCTGGGTGATGCAATTTCAATTTTCTTCACTGTACTTTATAACGTACTTAACATATTTTCACTCACACAGATGCATCCGTAAATTAGTGCACAGGGATTGTATGTGTGATGCACATAATAAAATCACTGTGATTCTCACAATAAATTGTTACTGATGTAACTTTATACCACATACCACAGATTTATTTATTTATTTATTTATTCGTGTCAGATATACAATAAAAGACAAAAAAAACATGAAACAAACTATAAATAAACACAAGATCATGCAACTTCAAACATTTCCTGCCCAATACTTAGCTACTTCGAGAGCATTTGAATTTGCTTGAGTCAAATTACTCATTGTACATCTAGAAGGGCGCAACGGACAACATAAGAGATGTGGTGTTGTTTGAAATTTGCCACAATCGCATAGAACGATATTGGTCGGAAAATACCACTTAAATGATGTAACAGAGCATGTTGTCTAGCAAGGAATATGATCGCCATTGATAACCATGTTGTACCAAATAACATTAGTGTTAACTGATTGTTTCTTAGTCAAGGGTGATAGCACCCTGTATTGGCACAGAACTAAATTTTGATTTTTACCTCAGATTAAGTTTAATTACTGTGCATTCCTTGAATGGAAAGATGTGAAATTCTAGAAAGACAGAAAGAAAGAAAGAAAGAAAGAAAGAAAGAAAGAAACAATGAAGAAAACACATTATAAAAGAACATTTAAAAAAGTAAGGAGATTTCCTCTGATCCATCGAGTTTTGAAGTATAAAAGCATAAATAGTTTAAAAAAGAGAATCATGTACTTGAAAATAAGTCAACATGGCAACACTGCAAGTCTGTAAGATAACTGATTTCAAAACTGACAATACATTTTCCAATCAAACTCCAATGAATGCAATTAATAGGGACGTGAAATAAATCACTGGATAGTAATATCAAGCTTGCCCTTTCTACAGGACTTCAACTTTCAACTGATTCAACAGATACGGATGGAAATTACATAATATAATGTACCAGTACCGTGCTTTTCTGACAAGAGATACAGGAAGTGAAAAGCAAGCACGTTCCAGACTTACTTCCTTTTACAGTTATTGTGTAGATTGGTTCATACACAATAAATATTACTAATGCACATATTGTTTACATCAAGACAGATGACAAGAGAGAATTATACTCATTCATATTTACAAAGTATGTATGTTAATATTCAGATTCATATACATGATTTGAAAGGAACAGGCCCGTTATATTAAAGTTTGTGTATAGGTGTGCATGCCATGTGAATTTCAGCTGGTTAAACAGGTTTCTACCATCTACTGCGTAGGATATTTTCTAGTTAACTGATCATTTTCTGTCTTATCTAAGCTATTTATCATCATCAACTTATGTGATCTAAAGTGAAATGTTCTCCCCACTGAAGTCTTCTACCCCTTATCGCTAAGTTAATTTCCCTGGTATGTTCGTATATGAAGTAACGTGTGCCATAATGATTGAAAATAGAGACCAGGCAGCTACATCAAGTTCATCGTGATGACCCTGATACCCTTCGTTCAGTAACCAGAAACAAAGTCGCACATATTACCTTCATTCCTGTGTCAGTCAAACGCATCAGCATACGGTAGAGAAAGACGCCACTCACCTAGAAAGAAAACATGCCATTTGTGTATAAATAATTTATTTCTCTGTGCACTTACACGATAAAATATACAATATAGCACGATATAATATAATGTGTTTTAATTCCATATATGCATGTGGCATTTTCATGCAACACATTATGTCAATATAAATGGAAATATACAGTAATTAGAAAAGGATGTACAATGAATAACATGTATTCATAAATACAATATAAATTGTATCTATATATCAGTGCACTAGAACCCTACGAATTTTCATTACCATTTGTCGTATTCATAATTGTATTTTGATTAAGATTTTCTCCAACGGCTCTGGGTCTACTTGTGCATTTACGGATCCTACGGTTGTGAGGTATAGACTCCTTGGGATCGATAAGGAGGTTCTTGGTATTTCATAATACAGCAGCATTAGTTAGAAGCTACTGTATTTATTGAAAATCCACAGCCTGCTTCCAGTCTCCGACCGGGTCAGAAATGGAATGAATGAAGCCCCCATCTAGCGGCGAGGATATGAAATGTGCCGGCTGCCGAGGCCTGACGCACTCCTCTGGGGCAATGATTAAATGAATGACAGATGAAATGAAATGATAGTGGAGAGTGTTGCTGGAATGAAATTTTGACAGGGAAAACCGGAGTACCCGGAGAAAAACCTGTCTGCCTCCGTTTTGTCCAGCACAGATCTCACATGGAGTGACCGGGATTTGAACCACGGTATTTATTACTGTTTGTAATCCAAAAAATACATGTTTCAAACCCTTCATTTAGCTTAACGAATCGCTGCATAATATTAATATCAGGATTGGACAGATCTCCTGGAGAATTCTGGTATTACCAATCGACATCATGGAGGTCTTGTCTATGTCCAGCAGATCGCAATGCAGTACGAAATTCATCTAAAGACTAGGAAGTGAGCTGTCCTTGGGCGTGGACTGTTGTAGTACAATCAGAAACGCCTCTGTTCGAAATGCAGAAGGTTCATACCAAGGATGGTATACATTTTCTTGTCTTACTCTTCAAACAACAATAATAATAATGATAATGATAATAATAATAATAATAATAATAATAATAATAATAATAATAATAATAATAATAATAATAATAATAATCCAATAATAGGCACTGAAATTTTTTCCATCATTAAAGGTCTTCCTAACTGGAAAGTACCCGGTTTAGATTGGATAGAGAATTACCCCCCCAAAAAACCACATATATTCCTAACCTACTTCACAAGGTTTGTACCGATTATGAAGCAGCTACCTCAATGACCTTGCCCCTAATCGCGCGCAGCTACCGCAGTCGGTGTATTATTGTGTTGGTAATAAGTGAAATGAAGACTTCATTGCATTCAGGATGAATAGGGTGTTATCTTGCTAGGTACTCGTACTACAGCAATTACGGGGTTAGTAGGTTTTCTCAGACCACATCTGAAGTTTTATGATGCTATATAACTGGCAATGTTCGCATGCATGATGGGTTCAAGAGTTTTATCTATCATTTGACGTTTTACAGCCGGAGATATTTTATAGCATGTCTATAACGTTGCATCCAACTCTTTAACACATATTGATTAGCATTCAGGTCAGGCTTGATATTCTAAGCTCAATAGAACATGTACTATAACATCAGACAACCGAGCAGTATAACTATGGAAATACTGCGTATATATTGTCCTTGATAATGTGGTAAACAGGGTTGTATTCAACTGTATTATACCTTGAGATCTTCTCAGGGCCGTAGAGAGCAATTACGGGCCCTAGATCGAGGGCATCCGGGTCCTTCCACTTTCTTCAACCTGTGACATTATTTTTGGGTCGTAGCAAAACAAGACACTTGTCGCCTCCGTAGCGTAGCGGTCAGCATGGTTAGCTGCCGCCCTGGAGGTCCTGGGTTCGATTCCCGGCTCTGCCACGAAATTTGAAAAGTGGTATGAGGACTGGAACGGGGCCTACTCAGCCTCGGGTGTTCCAAATGAGTAGAGGGGGTTCGATTGCCACCTCAGCCATCCTCCAAGTGGTTTTTCGTGGTTTCCCACTTCGTCTTCGGGCAAATGCCGGGATGGTACCTACTGTAAGGCCACGGCCGCCTCCTTCCCTCTTCCTCGCCAATCCCTCCCAATCTTCCATCCCTTCCCATCCCTCATGAGACCCCTGTTCGCTTTGCAGGTGAGGCCGTCTGGACGAAGTGCTGATCACACCTCCACAGTTGTATCCATCACGACCAGATGTTCCCGGCTCCAGGACACTACCCATAGAGGCGGTAGTGGTGAGTTCCCTCGCTGAGTCCGTGGGAACTACCAACCTAGAGGGTAAATTGACTTAAAAAAATAAAAAAGCAAAACAAGACAAAAACGCTTGGAAGGAATGGAAATGTGGATATGGAGACGGATGCTGAAAATAAGCAGGATGGAGGAAAAGCCAAACCAAAAGACCCTTAAGTAAGTAGATGAAACAAGGAGCTGATCAACGCATCTTCTTCTTCTGCACGAATGGGTCTCCTAGGACCACCCGGAATCAACACTCAACGACCTTGATGTTTGCCCAATAACTCTTTATGCGCAACGATTGACCAGACGTGTCTGGAAGGTCTTCTCTCTTCTCCCTCGAAACCCCATGTATGAGTAATTTTCCTAATTTCCTCTCGATCCTTGAGATTGGGAAAACCTAATTCAGTCAAGTCCTTTTCCGCCTGTTTGTACCAATTGGACCTTGTTGCTTTTTGCTGCATAAACTTACAGATTTAATGTGTTAGCCTAGTTGGGTCCATTCTGTCCAAATGTCCCATGAATTGGATCCTTCTCATACGTATTTTGTCTGTGACTTTCTTTTTTAGTGGCTTCGGTGGCGTAGTTGGTAGCATGCTGAGCTTCTATGCCCAAGATAGCGGGTTCAAACCCGGCAGAAGCCGTCGGATTTTTAAGAGCGTTAAAAATCCCTCAGTATGCCTTCCTTCGGAGGCGAAGTAAAGCCGGCGGTCCCATGTCATAGATTTATGGCATGTTAAAGAACCTTTCACTAATTTCGCTTGTGTGAAGCTAAATTGGATAGATTAGAACGTAAACAACGCTCTTAGGTTTCTACGTTCGTTGCCAAGAGCCGACTGCGGTGGCGTGTAATAGCTTTGTTCTGAACTAGGCCTAGTAGTCGTTGACGGTGGCGTTTGGCGGCAAAAGTAGGAACTATTTGAAAAATTCAAAGTTGCAGTTCTTACTTGAATTAAAAAACAGATACACACACTAATACAGCCATCACAATTAACACCGGTTATCAGACAGATTCTACACACACCCAAAGTACACGGGGCTACATGACCGCGTTGTCGGAGCCCCTAAACTGAGGAACCAACCAACCAACCATCTGTGTTTTTAGTAATTTTCAAATAGACGTCAGCATAAGGTTTTGGAAAGTGAATTTCATGTTTGATTCTTGGTCCCCAAATTTTTCGCATGAAAACAAAATTCCTTGGCCACGCACTACACCATAACAATTTCCTAACGATCGTGTTGGAAAGAAAGGTTTTGGAGAAGAAGGAAAGAGGAAGACCAAGGAAGAAGTATCTGGATTTCTGATGGACAAACTAAATTTCCAGGAATATGCTGTTTTGAAACGTTCAGCTGAAAAAGGACAAATGTGGTCACAGCGACAAAGCCCTGCCTTTAGAATATGGTGACATTATTTTGGAAGTATTGGCCTTGAATTTGTTTAACCAATAAGAAAATCTTCATGGAATTTAGCATGCCCATATTGAATATCAGTTTACTAGGGGTTCTGTTCTTCAATCACTTTTATTTTTAGTCTCTCATTGCTGGTTGTGTTACTTCATGATTTTGATCACTGTGCATTTAAAATTTCATTTTCGTTGTATTTGACCGAGTTTAGGCTGCTTAAGAATAAGCCGTGCTGCTTTCAGAAGTATATATGGTACCTAGTGTAACATTTCAGGGATTAAATTATAATCTCACCGCCTTATAAAGATAATCTTCAACTTCCGTACGTTATAAACAACTCTGACAACCCAGCTGAGAAGGAAAAGTCGCAATTGATATCTATAATAGTACATTATGCAAAAAACCTTTAATGGCAATAATTAAGACACGAGCATGTTATAAAATGTGCGAGGCGAGTTTTATAATTTCCATGCGAGCATCTTAATTACCATTACAGACGAGTTGCATACGACTGTTTATGTTCAACGATAAATATAACTATATTTTATGTTCGAACAGAAATATTCATAAATATCTGTCGAGATTCCGTTAGTTGCGTTTACTGAACAGAGAGCATGCGCTGGGTTCCCAGTTGTTTACTGAACAGAGCGCATGCGCTGGGTTCATTTTCCGTGGATCAAATACCATGACAACGTACTGTAATATGTTTTCAAGGTCTTGAAACAAAAACATGATTAGAAGGTTATCACAACCTAGCTTTATTTCAAATACAAATTGATTGTTGTGCATTTGGTGAAGTGAATTTACGGGAATGTGCCGTGTGGTTGTGGAATATTGTAAGTAGAATGTGGATGGATGTTAAAATTTGTGTAAAAATGGTTTCGAAATGAATATCAGTGAAGTTGTCAACTGCACAGGCCGGACGTTTGTTTTAAACGAGTGAAACATTATAATGGAAGCCTGGAGGCGAGTTACTACAGTACCTGTGATGTTGTCAGCTGCCCCATGCGGTCAGATGATTGACATATCTATCTCACGCTACTGCTGAAGTACAATCATTGGCAAATATAATGGCGTTCTGTTCGTAATCATGTAACGTGTACTTCCGCGTCACACAATACTTTGACGTCGACTGTACTGTTCTGAAAGGTGGAGACAACTATGAAGCGAGAGGGCGAGAGAGTGACTGTGTACAGGTTCACCCGCAAGCTTCAAGGTCAAGGGCAATCGTCTAAAACAAACGTCCGGTTTGTAAGTCATCCTGGGCCCCTTTCGCAAGTCCGCATCCCGGGGATGCAGTCCCACTCGCCCCTCCCTCTCATCGGGGCATGGTCTCATGGACATTTGTGGTGCTCCGAGGCACGTCCTATAGGCCTATTAGGCCTATATATACTAGTTCATAGATGAGCAAACCTTTTTTTTCTTCTGTATAATGAAAGGATAGCCTAATGCTACTGTAGTTCTGAAATACGTCTTTACAACTCTTCTATTACAATGTAGACTAATTACTGTACGACTTCTCAAAGAAATATAGTTGTAATTATTGATTCCATGAATACTTTGTTCACACACAATAGCTCTTTGAGACGTGACATCCGGATTGTGAAACGAAGAGAAAATTACAGTTTTTCACTAGCTTTCTTGCCAGCGGGGTTTAGGTGATGTTATCTTTTACCCTTGGTTTCCTTTAGTTCCTGCGGTGCAGTCCTGCTCGTTAAATGGACGCAAGGGAAGCTGTAGCCAATCTAAACACCGTCAGTTTGAGTCCCGGTGAGAACAGCGGCTAACCTGAGTGTAATTTTCCCTCGGAAAAAATGAAAAAAAAAAAGAAAATCCACAGCCTGCTTCCAGTCTCCGACCGGGTCAGGAATGGAATGAATGAAGCCCCCATCTAGCGGCGATGATATGAACTGTGCCGGCTGCCGAGGCCTGACGCACTCCTCTGGGGCAATGATTAAATGAATGACAGATGAAATGAAATGAAATGATAGTGGAGAGTGTTGCTGGAATTAAATTGTTGACAGGGATAACCGGAGTACCCGGAGAAAAACCTGTCTGCCTCCGTTTTGCCCAGAACAGATCTCACATGGAGTGACCGGGACTTGAACCGAATTCCAGGCAAATGCCAGGACAGTACCTTACATCTAATCCCAAGGCACCTACCTCATATCTGTCCTTAATACAGTTACACACACTACTACAGGTTGTCAGACAAGTTCAAATCACACCCAACTACACGGAGCTGATGGCCAAGTCGCCCCAACACCTAAAATGATATACAACAAAACAACCTTTTGTCTGTCAGTTTATTTTCATTTTAACTTGTCACGTATTCTACCTTGTAGCGGGCACGTCCATGTACAATTCCTGGCACTGCTAAGAAATTTAAGTCTCGTCTGTGTACTTCCTTCTTCTACTGCAGGCAAATGCCAGAATGGCAATTAAATTGTGGCCACGCCCGTGTCCTGCCCGAATCCTAGTCCCAATTGCATATACACACACTAGTATAGATTATTATTATTATTTGTCGTATGGATATATTACAACAATGAATACAAAATAAAGTTGTTGTTTGAGTCTTCAGTCTTTTGACTGGTTTGATGCAGCTTTCCACGCCTCCCTGTCCTGAGCTAATAGTTTCATCTCTACATAGCTACCATACCCTACATCCGAGGCAATCTGTTTAACATATTCTAACCTTGGTCTACCCCTACAGTTCTTGTCCTCGACCCTTCCTTCCATATCTAAGGTTGCTCTTCCTGGGTGTCTTAGTTAGTGTCCTGCCAACCTATATTTTCTCTTCATTATCAGTCGCCATAAACATCTCCCCTCTCCCAATAGTCTTAATACCTCTTCGTTTGTAACCCTATCTACCCATCTGATCTTCATCATTCTCCTGTAACACCACATTTCAAATGCTTCAGTTCTCCTCTTTTCTGCTGCACCAATAGTCTAAGTTTTACTTCCATAGAGTGCCACACTCCAGACAAAGGCTTTCAAAGATGACTTCCTAACACCTAGATCTATATTCGATGTCAACATATTCCTTTTTTCTAGAAAGGCTTTCCTTGCCTGAGCAAACTTGCTTTTTATATCCTCTTTGCTTCGTCCAAATAAAGTATATAAGGAATATACAAGAGCTTTGGTCTTATAGAGTAATGTCGAGTGAGTCTATCCATTCCAATGCTGTTGGAGAGGCATTGATGACATCCTTCCAGTCTCACCACTGAAACGTATCTTGGGACATTCCTCTACAATGTGGTCTATGGTCTGCTCTGAAGCTCCTTTTGTGCATGAAGTACTTAGCTCTTCCGTGTCCACACCGGATTCTGTTTAGTTGACACCAGGTTCTTCTAGGCATTTGCAACCCTGATGTATATGTGGGGTCTTCGAGGCCGTGATGATGTATACTGGCGTTGCATTTCCATGGTTCCTTCCAAACATCTTCTATCTTGACTGGTTGCATCTCACGAGGTGTCCAGATTGGTTTCCTTGATTTGGGACGCATGTTGGTTAGACTGAGCACTATTTTATGGACAGTTAGCCTTTGGGGAAACGTTAAGCTATTCATATTTTTCCATTCATGATTCACTACTTCTTGTCGTCTCAGATGTGGTGGAGCTGAGAGTAGGCGGCCAAGGTAGAGGTGCTGATCTCAAGGAGCACGTGATGATTCTCATGGTGTTGTTTAATTGAACATCCACCTTACTGACATGCACAACAAGTATGGATCTCACAAATACACAGGTTATCACCTATATTCCACCCACACCCAAGTACACGGGGCTACAAGACCTTATATCAAGAGCCACTAGATGAATCATCAATAATAACACGTTACTGCATCTGATCACCTAAAGTTCAGGGAAACCTGGACCATAAGTACACTTGTTCAAATATGTACGGTAATGGATCAACAAGATATTTATGGCCAAATATCAACGATTAATTAAAACCAAAATTAATTTATTTTTCGATAAACGTTTATCTCTCTCAAAATTAGGAAAATTTCGAAATTAATTTTATTAATTTCTTTTAATTCCCAAGAGACAAAAATTTACTAATTGGTAGCACTAATGACAATCCGTTTGTTCTCGCAATTCTCTTAAATTTCTGGGCCCAGTGAAATCTAATTTCACACGTCCGATGTTGATTATGAAATTTTAGGTCTGGGGCATCTTGGTCCTTAGCCCCATATACTTGGGCGAGAGTTGAATTTTGTACGATATCATGTATTTCTGTGATGACTATAGTAGTGAGTATAACTGTGTTTATTAAGGTCTTTGTGAAAGAAGGTACTATCCCGGCATTTGCATGAAGAGTGTGCGGAGGAAGAAGTGGATAGCCACTGTCAGCATCGGGAATCGAACCTCTGAACCTTGGACATACTGCAGCTGTCGTCGCGGTCGTAGTGCAAGATTTAATGAGCACGGCTACGCCGTGGACGAATTTAACTGAGCTAAAGGTTAGAAGTAAGCGGCCTATTAAAATGCATCATCCCATAATTTGCCGGGAGTTCAAAATGGAAACCATGGAAAATCATTTTATGGATGGATGATAGTGGGGTGACGGCCCCGTGGTGTCGGGGTAGCGTGCCTGCCCCTCACCCGGAGACCCCGGGTTCAATTCCCGGCTTCGTCAGGGATTTTAGAAACTGACGTGAGGGCTGGAAAGGGATGCACTCAGCCTCGTGAGGACAAGTGAGTAGCTGTCTGACAGTGAAACAGCATACCGGTCACGAAAACCAATATTAATGGCCGAGGGGACCCGATGCGCTGACCACGCGTCACCCCAATATCTGCAAGCCAAATGGCAGGGCAGTGGTCGCTTGGTAGGCCTAGGCCTTTAATGGGCTCTAGTGCAAGGTGTTATTATTTTTATGATAGTGGGGTTCAAACCCACGCCGGCAGATAGCTTGATCCCATGGTCTAACGCTGCGACTTGGGAAGCACAGCTAACGCTGTCGGTGCACTAAAACTGCATTCATACTTGTCATGATTTACTGCACTAAATATGTTTACAAGGCATTGCAATTATTTCTAATATCTAACCAACAGTCTTAATTAAATATTATTTTAAGAAAATCATTCTAAAATGATTTTACAGAATTTCCACTAAAATAGGGGCCTTGTTAATGCCAACTGCCACACGTTTTGTTTTGATTAACTTATTCTATTTTTCGTTTGAGTTTAGATCAGAGGATCATCCACTCTAGAACTATTAAAAATATTGTGGACCATGGTTTGAATTCACCTGATTTAAAGGGTACATTCCAAAATCATTGAAACAAGGGAAAATGGACCCAGATCAGTTATATCTTGGAATAACCAATTCTTAAAATTTCCAGAAGCATTTCCTAATGGGAAAAATTATAAGTCTACAGGGCAGAAAACACTACTAAGTAGGGTGATAAAAAATGTTAGCAGTTGGTCAATAAAATGGTTTTGAATAAAACATTCTGACTCATTTAAATTATTTCTTTTATTCCAATTCATTCCATTCCTGACCCGGTCGGAGACTGAAAGCAGGCTGTGGATTTTCATTTGAATCTAATAATTTACACACCTCAGTAACGTACCACCAACATATTTTCATTTTGAAGCATATTTTCATAGTTTTAAGGAATCATAATTATGTTTTAAGTTTTACAGCCCCTTAACTACTTGTATTAGAGGCATAGAAATTTTGATCTTAAGGGGATCATTAACGTATCAGTGGGCATATTGACACAGCTCCCTTCCATTTAAGCACCCCTTAATTCCAATTGAATACGCCAAGATTCGATCCCGCAAACGTGGGGTAAGCAGGTGAGAACGTTACCATTCCGCCACATAGTCAGTCTTTAAGCAATCGTTTGTATTCATTCCTCCTTACTTGACGCTACTAAAAGCTCTCTCGAAGGCACATTCCATGTAATTTTATTCACCCTCACCGGAATTTACAGCGTGGGTGTCTGAAAGCACGCAAATAGGTCGTACCAATAGTGAAAGGTCATGATATGGCAGAAACTTGACAGAACTGTGGCAAGCTGATAGGCAGTGCTTTACTCTTCGTCACGACTTCTTCTCCTTTCATCAAGTTCCACAACGTTCATTAAAAGATAACGACTCTACTTCCCTCAAGAGCGAGCCAGAATTCTACAACTTTAAATTCAAGTCAAGAGACGAGCACGTAACGTGGGAATATCCGTACCATAATAAAATGCTGGCTTTTCTTCCAAGACTATGGATCTATTATTTACCATGATCCAGGAGAGGTCCTCAATACAAAATACACACATCAAAAAAAGTTTTGCATCACCTCGGTTCCCAGATCTCCGGCATATAGACGTTGACTGTGTATATTGTATCCAAGATACAGTCCCTTTGACTGTTCATAGATGTCACTAAAACTGCTCAAAGATGTAAACAACCATGCATGAGCAGGGCCTATTAGACGGAGGGGGTACGACAGCCGATCAGTTCCAGTCATTCCACCAGGACGAAGGTACGCTGCTCATGTTGTCTGTAGTTCTACCATGCCTAGAAGGTCAATACCGCAGTTCGATCGCGTCCGCATTGTTACTTTGTGTCAAGAAGGGCTCTCAACAAGGGAAGTTTCCAGGCGTCTCAGAGTGAACCAAAGCGATGTTGTTCGGACATGGAGGAGGTACAGAGATACAGGAACTGTCGATGACAGGCCTCGCTCAGGCCGCCCAAGGGCTACTACTGTAGTGGATGACCGCTACTTACGGATTGCCGCTCGGAGGAACCCTGACAGCAATGCCACCATGTTGAATAATGCGTTTCGTTCAGCCACAGGACGTCGTGTTTCAACTCAAACTGTGCGCAATAGGCTGCATGATGCGCAACTTCACTCCCGACGTCCATGGCGAGGTCCAGCTTTGCAACCCCGACACCATGCAGCGCGGTACAGATGGGCCCAACAACATGCTGAATGGACCCCACGGAATTGGCATCACGTTCTCTTCACCGATGAGTGTCGCATATGCTTTCAACCAGACAATCGTCGGAGACGTGTTTGGAGGCACCCTGGTCAGGCTGAACGTCTTAGACACACTGTCCAGCGAGTGCAGCAAGGTGGTGGTTCCCTGATGTTTTGGGGAGGCATTATGTGGGGCCGACGTACGCCACTGGTGGTCATGGAAGGCTCCGAAACGGCTTTACGATACCTGAATGACATCCTCCGACCCATAGTGCAACCATATCGGCAGAATATTGGAGAGGCATTTGTCTTCATGGACGACAATTCTCGACCTCATCGTGCACATCTTGTGAATGCGTTCCTTCAAGATAACGACATCGCTCGACTACAGTGGCCAGCATGTTCGCCAGACATGAACCCTATCGAACATGCCTGGGATATGTTGAAAAGGGCTGTTTATGGACG
Source organism: Meconema thalassinum (assembly GCA_946902985.2). Taxonomy (NCBI): domain Eukaryota; kingdom Metazoa; phylum Arthropoda; class Insecta; order Orthoptera; family Tettigoniidae; genus Meconema; species Meconema thalassinum. The sequence continues at coordinate 257,171,708 of OX336392.1, read as the reverse complement.
TCTTGACCCACCAACCACTCTGAGAGATTTACGCCTAACTGTCGTTGAGGAGTGGGACAATTTGGACCAACAGTGTCTTGATGAACTTGTGAATAGTATGCCACCGCGAATACAGGCATGCATCAATGCAAGAGGACGTGCTACTGGGTATTGGAGGTAGTGGTGTGTACTGCAATCTGGACCACAAATGCTGAAAGTCTAGCTGTATGATGGTACAACATGCAATGTGTGGGTCTCATGAGCAATAAAACGAGCTGTAATGTTGTTTGTGTTGATCTCTATTCCCTTTGTATTTAACGGTTCCGGAACTCTTGGAACCGAGGTGATGCAAAACTTTTTTTGATGTGTGTAGCAAAGAATGCAAAATGCTTCCTTGCGGTTTGTTCTCAATGTACCAAGAGAGTCTCATATAACTCCATTTTACGTCCAGATTGGATGGCCAAAATTAAAAGAACGAAGACAGTATGCCATAGTTCTGACTGTGATAAGAATTCTAAAATTCAAAATTCCGTCTTATATTTACTGCACACCAATTCCCATGCAGTCAGTGCATAACCGTGCGAATAGACACACTGCACAAATGCTCCAGATACCTCATGATTGAACCGAAAAATGCAAAGGTTCATTCCGTATTTCAGCTAGTATTCTTTGGAATAAATATAAATTGCACCAGTATTCAGGACTTCCCATCAGAGCGATAAAACACTCCCTTCATGGTAATCTATCAGGTATACAATTATCATGATCAAGGTGAACAGATGTAATAATAAGAACTTATATTGTCAACTGAATATTTAGATTAAGTTCTTTTTTCTTTCTTCATTTATTTTATTGTATTCAATCGCCCTCTGAATGAAGAGAGCTGCATAAAGAGGTTTTGTAGTCTCAGTGGCCTGCATAAGAGAAATAATAAATTCAAAATTGAAATTCACGTAATGATGGAGCTTGAGTTACGAATGTGTTTCAGTGCCCAGTATTACAATCCTTTGATGTTATCAGCGTAGCATCTCCGAATATTGCGAATAATCGGAGAACGTCGGATTATCATGGCAGGTACTTCATTGACATTAAATGATCACCGTACTTTCGAGGCCACGCTGCTCACTTGCGGAATGATTAGTTTCGATCCTTCTTCTCCCAGTGTTGGAAATTTTGTTATCCTAATTCTACAAACCTTATGTTGTTGATTCATTTAGAGGCTTTGCGACATCGTGCACGGCCATGTGGCTTTGTGTAATTGGTTTTGTGTATGTGGAATATGTCTCATAATCTGTGTAATTGTGATGGCTGTACTAATGTATTAAATCAGGGCCTTAAGCTAGAAGCCATCGTGGCATTCGCTAGGAGTAGAAGTGAGGGACTACGGAAAATCACCTTGAGAATGGCTAAGGTAGGAATCGAACCCACCTCTTCTCAGTTTTGTCCCATGAAGCCGAGTGAACCCCGTTCTAGCCCTCAATCGAGAATTAAATATCATGGCAGAGCCGGGAACAAAACTCGGACCTCCAGAGTACAGCTAGCCAATACACGACGAGCTGGACAACAAGGAGAGAATTACTTCGATTCATTGTACACTTATCCAATTAATCCATTATTCCATGAATATATCTCAGTTTTTTTTTTATTATTTTTTTTTTTAGCGTATGGCTTTTAGTGCCGGGAGTGTCCGAAGACATGTTCGGCTCGCCAGTTTTGTAGCTGCTTCGAGACAGACACCCAATGGGTGAGCTACAAGTACCGTTGGGGAGGGAAGGAGGGAAGTTGGAATGTAAGGACGAGGAGTTGGAAGGTAGCGGCTGTGGCCTATAGTTAGGGACCAACCCCGGCATTTGCCTGGAAGGAAGATGGGAAACCACAGAAGACCATCTTCAAGGTTGCCGGCGGGGGGATTCGAACCTCCTCGCCTCCCGGATGTGAGCGACTGTCATCAGTCATGCCGTAACCACCACGGCTAACTCACCCGGTTATCTCCGGTTATGAGGTGTGAATTGAGACATTTTACTCCTCCCTTTACCCCCAATGCATTTTGTATCGCAGAACCACACAACTGCTGGTGGGAAGTCGTACTTGAATGTGGAAGCAATGTAACCTGCGTAATAATTCATTCCAATGCCTAACGGCAGTAGAAAGCAATGGTTTCCCTAAACAACTAAAGTTTGGAAAATGATTTATTTTCATTCGGTCAACACGTCAATGTGCCCATTAGAATTGACAATGAAACCGAAGAGGAAGTGGATGACGTATTAGCTGTGCTTGATTTTGTACGACGAAAAAAAACTAACGATTTGAAAATATGTCAAAGAAGTTTTAAAGACAGAGTAAAAAACAAGATGTTCAGTAAAGAACATATAGCCTACATTCTCCTAAATGTATGAGTATAGTTATAACTCGTTGATATTATCAAAGAGTATAATAGAACTATTCTTTGTTGAAGACCATAGAAACGATTTACCTATACCAAACGCCACAACCTAGATAAAAACTGCTACCATCATTGAAGAAAGAAAGAAAGAAAGAAAGAAAGAAAGAAAGAAAGATAAGAAGTATCTAAAGAATGTTATGGATCTGGAGACATAATCGACCGGCCTGACGCGGGCAACATCCAACTTTGTGTTGAGGCATGTCTTTACACGTCTGGCTGCGTATGACTTTCACAACCCTAATTGAATTAACAAATCTTTCCATGACCCTACAGAGACGTGTGTATACCAACTATGTGGATATTTTCGATTGCTATTTGGCTGAAATAAAAGTATTAATTAATATCCTGAACTAGCACCAACGGTAGAGTTCAGATACTATGTGAAATCGTTTTGTTCTTTACTTCAATTAACATTTTCAAATAACGCACAATAGGCTGTTACAAACCCTTTAAAATAAAAAGTAAAAATGTATCGTAGTATCATCTTGTCATTCTTCAAATTCGATGCGCATAGAATGCCAATGGTATAGTAATCAATGGAGCCCCACGTAGACTAGTCGTGACATCTAGTGGTGAAATATCGAAAAATATAATCCTAACAGAGCGAGTGCATTCTAGCGGCCAGAAGAAGAAACTTTTCAATAAAATCTGGAAGTTAATAAGTAGGTCAGCGTGCAGTTACCTTTTTGGCTGCTAGATGTCTCGAGTAAATCTGCTGGCGAATTATGTTTTAATTAAATATATATTTTACACCATAATATGCACAATATAACGCTTAATTTTAAAACATCTGAGTCATTACAAAACAATAAACATATAACATTTCAAGCAAATAACCTAGCTCTGATCGGGTTTGAACCATAGGCATTTGAGCGATAGGCTAACGCTCTACCACTGAGCTAATTGTGTCAACGAAAATCGTTCTATATAAAATGACTTACATAGAACTTGTTAGCAAATAATGATTTATACTAAACGATTTCATCACTGGAGTATATTATTTATATATAAAGCATTTCATACAACGTTTATTTATTTTGTATCAGTACGCTATATTGCATGCAATACTCAAATTAGTGAAATATAAGTCAGGCACAAGATATCCGCTGCCATCTTGTCTTATTACTGAATCAGCTCAGCTTTTTAAAATCACGTCTGCACTATAGTATTACAAAATAAACTTTTAATTTCGAACGTGCCTCTTCCTTTAGAACAGTTAAAACGATTCTCGGCTCGATAATCGGAACTGGTGGGTCCCATGATATGGATTATAAAGTTTGCATAATTCGCACGGCCGCCATCCTGAAATGGTATGGCGGACGACCTTGTAGTTTGGTCACAAGACGCATCCTATACGAAGGTATGCTGTTAACAAATTTGATAGAGATCGGATGATTTGGTTAGTCGTTATTTGATTTTACGTTTTGAACGTTTGAGTGGCCGCCATTCAGTTTAGTAAAGATGGCGGCGATATAAAACATGACACTGAGGTGTCCTTTGCTAGTGCTACCTTTGTACCAAGTTTCGTTCAATTCGCATTCACCGTGTTCGAATTGATAGGGAGGGACAGACATTCAGAGTACACACACTCACACACACACAGACTCACACACACACACACACACACACACAAACTCACACACACACATACACACACACAGACAGACACACTTTTTTCGCCCTGTGTTGATCTCATAAGTCTACTTTCATTTTTTTGCAAAAATCGAAAGTAGGCTATTAACCTTCAGCGTGCATTCTAAATCTTTACCAAAAGAATACAAAGTACGAAGGCTACGAAAACGTAAACATTTTTGTGTTAGAGCAGGCGCTCACAACCTGGTGCTCTTTAATGAAATGCGGTGCTCTCGTCACACGAGCCAAACAGTGTTCGCGATAACAAGCGCTCCTGAGATCCATTGGGTACCATCCAATTTGACTGGTGGTGAGAATATGTACAAATTTATATTTTAACAGTAATAGCGTGATAATTTCCATGATATAATGTGCCCATTTCAACAATGAAATATGCAAATCACAGTTTGCCAGCAATGCTCAATCGGGAGTATCGGGGTTCATGGTTTGTTCTCCCACTCTGTGACTTACACACTTTGGATTAAGCTGAGGATACACTTCCAAAAATAAACAAAAATCAAATCCTACTATTAAAACATTTAATTATCCAAAATATGGCGCTACAAAAATTAACAAATAAAAATACTGACACTCCACTTCACACTTGTCCAAAGTTGAACAAGGAATTCATTTTAAACAATTACAAAATCATAATGACTGGTTTTCCAAAAACCAACAAAACTTCAACTAAGTTTCACTTCCATATGGTGTAAATTCAAATTCTTTAAAATCACGAGCTCCAAATGGCTCGGTAAAGTTTACATACACTGTGCTATCAATTTAATACACATCAATTACTATTTACATGAGTATATCTTTTTTTAATCATAATATCAAAGTATGGCTAACACATCAATTAATTTTGGGCTTTCACAATGCTCATATGTTACCATCACTCTCTCTCAAGCCACCAACTCACTACCGTGATTGGGAAAAACTTGCGCATTCCCGAGCTATAGACGACTACTGAGCAAGCCAAACTTAAGATTACTCCCGGAATCTTAATGTCTCCATAAAAACTCGTGAATCACCGAATTTTAGAATAATAAAGTTAGGGATTTATCATTTTTGTCTTAAAAGACCATTATATTTTAAGAAAGCAACGATCTGAACTCTGCAAGCGATAATAATGGATATAAAGGGACCTCGGTTCAAAGACCGGGTCGTTAAAACAATCTTAAACACTTCTGTGTATTATAACTCAGACAGTCCGTTCACCAACCTACCGCAATACCAGAGGGCAAGGGCCTGTCTTACTACTTGGCTTGATTTATTGCAGGGAGAGAAGAGAGCCCACAGTATCGCTTTCACAAGGGACTGGCTACTTCAGCTTTACACACAGCTGTTTCAAATGCAATTCTCTGAATGACAAGGCTTCCGATACAAATTAACCATAAAACAACATATTTAGGTTCTACAGACCTTATTCTCTTAGCTTCGGTATAGAATAATTATGAAGTGTCCTCATTAGCGGGTGAGAAAAATTCAATAATACAACCAATATTAAGGGGCTTCAACACGGACGACTCTGAGATCGATCCTTTCACATGCCTCGGGAGCAGTATCCCAATTTTTAGGACTTATAACATTAGCGACTTAGGGTAGGCCTCGCCTATTACCCGCGCTCATAATACAACATAAATAGCACCCTTTTCAACATACAACACACAATGCCTGGTGATCACTATCACAACTTTGAGGACTTATAACAGTTCATTTACCACGACTAACTGTCCCTCATAATTACTTTTACCGAGCATTTCAACGCATTCCTAGCGTGAAAAATTACTTCAATGCGCGACATGGCGCTCATACATTAATTAGCCAAGATGCCTTCAAAGAACTAAATAAATTCAAATCAACGTTTGATCTACATCTCACAATATATATTACTCTCCCTCCATTTACAATAATCATTTTTTACCATAAAGAACATGTATTCATAACATGTATTAATTCATCTAAAGGAGCTCGGAAGCTACCACTTTTCATATATCAAATTCACAACATTTATTTATCCATATAATATTTATTATTATTATTACGCTTGCTTTACCATATTTATATCATTTACCATTTAAACTGATATTTTACTGAATATATTCCACAAGGGATTCATTTATATTTCACATATTTATTATATTTCTCTCAAATTAATCGTTCAGATCGCGCAATCTTTCTTTCACCTGTTATTAAACATCCCTACTCTCACTCCTGAGGATTATACGCGAATCTTCCCAAACACATAATAATGAAATAGTTACTCACATGACTGTACGGTCAGCGACCGAATTCTCCAACGATGGAACATTTTTCACCCACCAACTTCTTCTTAAGCCATTTTCATGGTTACATTTACACTCAATGACACTTTCTTAACAGCACATAAAATATATACCCTAATCACTTGGAATATAACGAATACCATTTTGTATTCGTTTTCACTTAACACAATACAATTTCACTAAAAATATTACACTCAAAAAATTTCACTATATTTACATTACATACAAATTTTATCACTTTGGCGTTAATTATTCGCCTTACACACGTGATTTCTTTTCCTTTCCCGTTTCCCCGGGATGCACTATAGCACGTCGGCTTCCTAATCTGACGAGATGATGGAAAGTCTCGTTCGAACTAAACCTCACTGGAACAGCTGATCTTCTAATTCTGAGTTTGACTATCGGCTTCTATAACTTTACTGCACGATGTCGTATCTTGCTAGACGATAACTTGTTCGTCTAAATAAAAGTCTGTCCTTGATGTATTACTATTACGATCGCTCGAACTGTTTGTCGGTAACCTAGTAATTTCCTTGTATTACTTTCTGTTACTTTGATTCGTGGCTTATTGGAGTACTCCCCAATGTTTAATGTTCATTTGTCCTCCTAGACAAAGCCTGGAACTACAATTCCTAATTTTTATCGTCCTTCGCTCTAGCCCCTAAATTCAGGAACACTAGGCGTTACTATTTCGTTCTACCCTGATCTGGTTCCTTAACATAGATAGAACTGTCTATTTCACTTTCCTTGGGTACTTCGAAATTTTATGATGCGTCGGTTCTTTAACTGAACTATTATATTCGAGTACCTATCGCCGGTTATTTCACAAGTCCACAGCCTAAACTTTGACTGTACTTGTGAACTTTATAAAGTCTGAAGCTTGCCGATATTATTCATATAACAGGATTCTAATGTGTCTCCACACGGCGATACTAATGACGATACTGCAAAGCCACTCCCATACGGGGTGCTCGTTGGTGAGACAGCGTAACACGACCTCTCACGGTCTGGTAAAGACTGCATGCGCTTCCTGGCTGATCCAGGGTTTATATCGAAATCGGCGGCAAAAAGATCAAAACCGCGTCTTGTCCAGCACTAACTTCTGAAGTAATTGTCGTATAATTTTGAAAAATATATTTCTGGAAAGCTCTTGTTTTAAAGGTAAACTGGTTTCTTTGATCAATGAAAATCGATCACACAATTCCAAGATATTAAATAATTGGGCTCCTCAGATATGTGGGTGGTGAGGTTTATTTTTCCATCTCTCCCAACTCTGGGCTCGGGGAATTACTAACTACGTCATGCCACGTCTGCAGTTCTTTCCTGTGCAAATATTATTAACTTTTTCCCCGCACAAAAATCTCTTTTCCAGAATGATCAACAATGATGTGTTTCTTTCATTAATTAAATGCTCGCCAATGGCTTAATTCTAATTATTTCTCTTCTTGCGCCATTGCAAGGTTGCCATTTCATAGCTGAGTAAGGTCTATTTCCGAAACTCATTCTCTCTTACTCGTCGTGGAAAGTTTTTCTCGTTCTATTAATAATCATGCGCCAGGTCCTTATCGATGCGTCAAGCATGATCTCACGTCCGCATGACTCGTGGTCACCCATTCTTGCACCACATTATAACAGCCCACTTCTTAAAATATTTCCAAGTCATTCTAAAGACTGCATTATTTCCTCTCTTCTTTTGCAAATAAAATATGGATTCGACGCTTGAACCAATTGCAGATGAGTTCAATAATATGTTTTTAAATTCCATTTTACTTGAGATATACGTAATTTCTTTATCTTTCAGGTAAAATATAAGGTGATAAGTTATAGTGGCACGTTTGAGGTTACGTTCATAACAAGTGGCAGTGATGCACATCGTACTTCTTTGCTGGTGGAAGTGAGATCTCTCTCAACACTATCTTTCTCAACTGCTGAAATATAACGCACCCATGAAAGATCGCAGAACTTCACCCTCTGTGAATTACCCTTGTGGATTTGAGACTAAATACCGCCACATCTTTTGATAGCCCTATAGGGAGAAGATAATATTTAGGGCTGGTAGTAAGCGATGTTCTATTAATAAATTAACAATCAATTAATCAAATAAATTGCAACTTATCGAAAACAATTATTCGATTAATCGACTCAACGTTCATTTTAGTAATCAATTAACCGAATAATCTATTAATCGGCTAACCAAAGAAACGATAAATTTTATTTATTTATATCGTATGGCAGAACAAGTATACATTATAAATACATATATCTTACAATTTATTTACAAGAGCCTCCGTGGCTTAGGCGGCAGCCAGTAGGCCTCTGACCCCTGTGTCCGTGGTTCAAATCCCGGTCACTCCATGTGAGATTTGTGCTGGACAAAAGCGGACAGGTTTTTCTCCGGGTACCCCGGTTTTCCCTGTCAAAAATGCCATTCCAGCAACACTCTCCACTGTCATTTCATTTCATCTGTCATTCATTTAATCATTTCCTCAGGGGAGTGTGGCAGGTTTCGGCAGCCGGCACAACTCATATCCTCACCGCTAGGGGTGGGGGGGGCTTCATACATTCTAAGCCTGTGCCGGTAGGTCGACTGGAACAGGCTGTGGATTTTAATACAATTCTTTACAAGTCAACATTCACAACTTAATGGCCAGACTTTTCAGCCCGTTCACTGCCTCTGTACAGGCACAATCGATTAATTGATTAGTAAACACGAGATAAGAATAGAAGTTTAAATGAGATGTCATCGCTTAAGTTGAGAATTAACGACCAATCGATTAATCGATTAAATGTTCAATCAATTAATCGTTTTGTATCTACTAATCGAGTTTTCTACTTCGAGAGCTCAAATTAATCGATTAAAAGTACCAGCCCTAATAATATTGTGGGAGCTCTTAGTTCCCCTGAAAAGGTTACGCGAGCGTTCCATGGTCTATGCCCATTATTTAGGTTTCCATTAAACTATTACGGTATTAGAGCTCAAAGGCTAAGTCTACATATTGTGAATGCAGATGACCAATCTTCCTTATGAGACGATGAGGCCATCCTCTTGCTGAATATTTGATAAGCGTACCAGGCCGCCCAACTCCTAGTTATGGGCAGGGCAACTCGAGTCTAGTGTATATTATGTGGACCAGCATGTATTAGTCCCACGGTGTTACTTGTGAGACCTCATACCTCATCTTGTTTTGATGGGGCTGAGACGATGAGCGATGTCATGTGAAATATGGCTGGTCCCTCAACCCCACACGCGCAATATCTCATGTGAACTTTCCTAGTGGAACACCATCAAATAAGGAGAATAAACCTTCTACAAAGCGTTGTTGTAGTTGATTCTATAGGCACTCTGCGACATGATGGTCATATAGCCCCGTGGAATTGGCTTTGTGTATATATATATATATATTTAATTAGCGCATGGCACATTAAAACATTAAATTATCACATACATGAAATTTGAAACAAATTCCTGCTATTAAAGTACAACTATCTACATAAATATATATACAAATATTTGATTTCATTTTGTAATAGGATTTTTTGTAGTACTTGACATTTCGATCTACTTATGCCTTCTATGGTTCCTAGCTGAAAAACACTGAGAAGGGCTATTTGTATTCACGTTTTGTGACATCAAGCAATATTTTGAGCCAGGAGATCACTGGGATTGTCTGGCTGCCTAAACTCCTTGGTGTAGATGTTTCCCACGGAGTGACCATTCTTTAGCACCACCCAGGGGACACTTGTAGCTTAAGGAATGCTACGGACGCGAACAGTCTTTGTCCCCCTGGATTTGTGTAGAATTAGTCTGATAAGCAGGTTCACTGTGATGTCTGTATAAGTGTGTGTATTTGTAATTGAGGTGTTTTTTTAAAATAAATTTATCGTATGGGCTCGGGTGCCGGGTGAAAGCTTTGTTATTTGAAGCCCAGAGGGCAGCTTGCATGTCGAATTTTGTTGTTCCTTGGAACGCTATGAAAGTCAATGAGGTTAGATATCTAAGCTCCTTGACACTATAGCGCTTTTGTAATTGAGGTAGGACTCGGGTAGTAAGTAACCATGACCTCAATTTAGGTGCCATCCTGGCATTTACGTTGAGTAGAAGTGGGAAACCACAGAAAACCACTTCCAGGAATGCTGAGGTAGGAACCAAATGTGTCTCTTGTCAGATTTTCCCTCACGAGGCTGAGTGTACCCCGTTCCAGCACTCAGATCTGAATTAAATTTCTTATCAGGGCCAGAAATCGATCCGTGCGGTAACAGCCACTACGCAACGGGGCGAAATTTATATAAAGCAAGTACAGTGTGTCCTCAAAGTCTCTCCGCAGCGCGTGTCTCACCTTGCGCGACGTGTTGGGTTGGAAGTACTGTGCCCAACGAGAGTTTGGCCCAAGAATCGAACGCTGGATATGTAAGATGAAAAGACGATTTAAGCCCACCAGGGAAGGAATATTGTAAAATGTTATACAAGCCGTACGTGACTCAAGCCACCCAGCTGCGAGATTAGGAGCAATTAAGGAAGCCATAAACATTGTAATCGACGATATGTGTCAAGAAAATATCAACAGATAAGGAAAGTTCTGCACAATCATGAGCTGTTAAGGTATCAGCAAGGAATCATTAAAACCCCTTTGGGCAAGCACTGTTTATCAAATTTATGAGTGTATCACTGACAGATTTAATGCGATTGAACCTAGTGTTTAACGACTATTGCATGATTCAGGCTGGCCCCAATTAGAGCTGAGGCCGCGATAAAATTATCACACCGAAGTCACAAAAGTCCCAGACAGTAGCGAATCAGTCTTAGGGGACAACATTGAATAAGATAAAATACTACACATTGATATCATACGTTAAAACATTCACAGGGACTAGGTCTGTTTAGAGGTTGGTAATCCTAGTTGCTGACACAGATTTAAATCGCGACATCAGCAGTGGTGTCATCGTCAATTAAAACGCAGGGATACGGAGGTTGGATGTACCTTTCCGCTGGCCACGGAGGGAGCATAATAACCTTTTTAATTAATTAAAAATAAGTAGATGATTAAATGGGATTCTGCATGACATGAACGCCAAAGTAAACATGTTTTACATATGCAAATAAAGTTTCAAGGAAATAGGGGCTTAGACGGGAAGAATAGACTCCTTAATCGCGTGAGGGAACAACGTTTTGATAAACTAGTATAAAATGAGGCCGAACGAGAATCAGTCTCTCAGTTCTAAAACGGACCTTTGAGAGGTCGGGTGATGGTCGTCCCATTTCAGCCCACGATTTAGGAAAGATGCTGGATCGCAGCATGAGATCATTAAGTGCATCATATTCACCGTAACAGAATCTACGGGTCATCGTGTCGTTATTTTAAGTTGATCACTATAGCGCCTGGCGTTGGATCACGTATAATTCACGGCGAGAATCAGTTACGCAGCGTCAAGTAAAGGAAAACTAATACCGTAAAAAGAGCGGGCTAGTATAAATAAAATACGCAAAGTCGAAAGTATACAGAAAGACGCGAAATAAGAGTGATAGTTACGGAACTTGAAGTTTTGGAGAGACAGTACTAACCAATTAGAAATCGGTGTCTCAGGAACACGAAATATAAATACACTGCGTCAAATAAAGACAGTATAAAGCAGCGAATCCTAGAAAGGAATAATATTAACAAGTATTAATCACGAATCATGAGTAGGGCCCTAGAAGACTGCGGGTTCGATACTCAAGATATAAAGCATCAAAAACACGAACTAGACAGGCTATGGGTCTCGAACAGGAGACCAAGTGTTAAAAGTGCTATAATGTTAAAGTGTCACAATATGTTTTTTGTGTCAGTGAAAAATAAATAAGTGTAATATATAAATGTCAGGGATAAGTGTTGCGATGGAATACTAGATATTCAGCTTGATATGTGAGTCTATCTAGGAAAGGAGTCATAGACTGGGTGAGTTGATGAAACGTTATTAATATGTCTTTGTTGTTGTACTGTGCGCGAATATCAATAGAGCCATTCGTCGACTAGGGAGTTAGACGAATGATTCATTGATGAAATAAATATGCAAATAATTGAAATATTGAAAAGGATGATGGTTAATCATTAGGACCGCCTCGGTGAAAATAAAGCATTGTTGGGATCAGTAAAGATAAAGGAATGAAAGCCCGATAAAGAAATATATGATGAATAAATTTGAAAGAAGGAATAAAAATGATAATTTAAATGGCTTATATTGTTGCCTAGTTATAAAGTAAATACGCACCATAATATAGTCTAAGTATAAAATCAAAGGGATAAGTTAAGTAATAATGGTTAAATTGTGTACCAAATAACAGATACCGAAAGAATAGAGCGTCATAATGAGATGAGTTAAGATATGGAATAATAAGAACGCAAATAATAATAATCAAATTAAAGAATAAAGTTATATTTAAATATCCGTGTCTAGGAACTCAAAGTGAAAATTAGAGCGAGAAATAATATGTTAATAAATTAAATAAATGATAAATATCCAAATAAATGGTGAAATAAAACATCCAAGAACGAATGTATTACCTATTAGGCTACTGTGCCAAGGTTGTGAAATAAATTGTAGGAATGCCGAAATCAGGCGAATGTCGTAAAGTATCCAAGCAAGTTGCTTTGCCGTAAGGGCCAATAAAAATAATAAAGTATAGTTTCAAGTTGAATATAAATATGCGTTAAGCCAGGATAAATTTATTCGTGAGATGGAAATGTAGTCAAAATTGTCGAAATGCGTGGAGGTAAATTCCCACCGAATATATTGTTGAAATGTAGAAGTCTCGTATATTTTGCCTAATGAAACGTTGTGTATTGTTGTATTATGGAAATGAAATAAATAAGTGGACGCCGTCGTCGTAATGAAAGTAAGTATACTAGCCAAAGCAGGCGAGGTATGCTATGTTGTATTGTTGCTGAGGCCGGGCTAGGTAAAGGACCTCCCCGAGTCGCTCAAGCCATTGTTGTTAAAATGCATTATAAGACTGGATGTATGTATAAATGGACGACGAGCATAGTGTCTCCGATCGTGCCAAATTCTTCGTTGTAATTCCCAGCAGAGCAAATTAAGTGTTATGAAACGGGGCGTCGTGTGAATGAAGCGTCGAAAGTTATGTAATCCTGCTGCAGGATGGGTATCCCAGCTAGGTATTGTTATAGGAAGATATTCTTGTGTAAAAGGAATTGTTGAAATATAAGTATTGTTGTTAGAGGCATTATAAGCATCGTAAAAAGTTGAAATAATAAACTACCGTACAGCCTCTCCGAATCAAATACTAATATCCTGGGAGCGAAAGATAATAATAATTAAATAAGAAAGGAACAAATATCCGTAGTGAAATGAATTGTAAATCTTGGAAATCATATGTTTAAAAGCTATCCTAACGTGAAAGCAAGGAGTGTCGGCTAGCCATCGTAAATCTCGTTGTCAAGTGCCACAGGAAGAGGGGGAGGTGGCCTTATGTGCACGACCTTGCCTCTTGTGAGAGAGAAAAAGGAAACATCTTAATGAGTTCGGTAGCTAAGTAGGGTCGAGTCGAGACTGGCGGAAAGAGAACAGTTACGCGGAAATTCTAAAATTTAAAACAAAAGGTGCAAGCAAAAATACTAATTGTAGAATTATTTCATGGGAATGAAAATGTCATCCCAAGTCAAAGTTTGAAACGCTATATAAAATTTACAGATTTGTCAAATAATAGATTGTTGATAAAGAAAATTCCTTCTTTCATGAATAAATAAGTAATGGGTTAAGAAATAATGGAATTTGTTATAAATCAATATCCCACAGTAATAAACAGTACAGTGCACAGTACAACACAAAGCAAATCACCTAGATGCATGGAGGGTAACTGGAGAGTTACGGGTTCGATCAACAGACATGGCATGTTTTTGTACAGTATTGTAATATGTTTAAAATCTAAGGCTTTGTGAAGAAATATTATTAAGATCCAAAGGACTTAATAAATGATAAATAAATAAATATTTAAGTAAACATCTTATATATAAAAGTGAAAGTCTGTATGTATGTATGTGGGTATGTGGGTGGGTCTGTTCCGTATACAAATCTACACCGTTCCACCAATCTCAACCAAATTTTGCATACACATAGTTTAGGACCCAGAACGAACCGCTGGCTACATGAATTTTCGATAGTCTTTCTAATTCTTCTGATTTCGGCCCTTTTGCACTCAAGCACAGGCAAATCAAATCATAAAATATACTCATGAAGGAATGGCAAGGCAGATAGTTTCCATGGCAAAATAGCTCAAGTCGAGACACGGCCGACTGGATGCCATTCGCGCTCTGCACTACCGGTATAGAAAATGAGGATCTTTACTTGAAATCCCGTTAGTTACTCAACTACTCACACAGCACTGTCAACCGAGTTTAGCATAACAAAGACTTGACACCATCTTCTACTATATATTTGTCAAATATCACTCACTCACTCACTCATTCATTCATCACGAAATCTCAGAAACCACCGAACGGATTGGAATGAAATTTGGTATGCAGCTTCCTCAAGGGACGCAAATGCCCATTAAAAGAGGATTTTTGCATATTCAGGTTCTAAAGGGGTGTTAAGGGGGTAGACCTGCCTTTCATTGAATAGCTATATCTCCCGATTGGTTTCATTGGGGGATGTGATACTCGGCATATAAACTAATCATTAAAAATAAGAATACATGTGTCTGAGGGTTTTTCGATGTGGTATATATTATGAGGTGAATGGGGTGAAAAGTGGGGATTAAAAGATTCCTAACGGAGCGTGTATCTCTTAAACGACATAGGCGAGGCGTTTGAAACTCAGCGAAAAAAATCAACATAAAAAGAAGTAAATATGTGTTAGACCGGTTTTTCATAAATGCAATTTATGGGGCCCACGGGGAGGGGTGAAATTCTGGGGTGGGGGGGAGGGCGAAAACAGGAAAGAAAGTGACCTAACTGATTGACTGACTGACTCACTCATCAAACTCAGGGGAAAAGTAAGTAAGTAAGTAAGTAAGTAAGTAAATAGCTGTTCGACAGTTTTTTTTTTCATAAATCAAATTTAAGGGGTTCATGGGGAGGGGTGAATTTCTGAAAAAAGAAAATTGAAAGAAAATGTCCTGACTCCCTCACTCACTCATCATCGCCCAGCCAAAATTATTGAAGTTAGAAACATGACAGTTTGGGGATATATTCATTGTTTGTCAAAACCGTCTACTAAGGGAGGATTTTCGGATATTCAGGTTCTAAAGGGGTCTTAAGGGGGTTAAACCTGCATTTCATTGAATAACAATATCACCCGATTGGTTTCATTGGGGGATGTGATACACGGCATATAAACTCATCATTAAAAAGTAAGAAGACACGTGTCTGATGGTTTTTCGATGTGATGTATATTATGAGGTGAAAGGGGTGAAAAGTGGGGATTGAAAGATTCCTAACGGAGCGTGTATCTCTTAAACGACATAGGTGAGGAGTTTGAAACTCAGCGGAAAAAAATCAGGATAAAAATAAGTAAATATGTGTTTGACCGTTTTTTCATAAATTCAATTTAAGGGTCCCATGGGGAGGGGTGAAATTCTGGGAGGGGGGGAGGGGCAGAAAAGAAAGTGTCCTAACTGATTGACTGACTGACTCACTCATCAAACTTTTGGGGGGGGGGGGGGAAACTGCTTTAAAGTAAGTAAATAGCTTCTCGACAGTTCTTTTGAACAATCAAATATAAGGGTTTCATCGGGAGGGGTGAAATTCTCAAGGAAAAAAAAATGAAAGAAAATGTCCTGACTCATTCTCTCACTCATCATCGCCCAGCCAAAAATATTGAAGTTGGAAACATGGCAGTTTGGGGATATGTTTGTTGTATGTCAAAACCATACACTAAGGGAGGATTTTTTGGATATCCAGGTTCTAAAGGGGTCTTAAGGGGGTTAAGCCTGCATTTCATTGAATAACAATATCTCACGAGTGGTTTCATTTGTGGATGTGATACTCGGCATATAAACTAATCATTAAAAATAAGCAGACATGTGTCTAAGGGTTTTTCGATGTGGTGTATTATTATGAGGTGAAAGGGGTGAAAAGTGGGGGTTGAAGGATTCCTAACGGAGCGTGTAGGCCTATCTCTTAAACGGCATAGGCGAGAAATTTGAAACTCAGCGAAAAAAATCAGCTTAAAAAGTAAGTAAATCGGTGTTCGACCGTTTTTTCATAAATTAATTTAAGGGGCCAATGGGGTGGTGTGAAATTCTGGGGGGAAAAAGGAGAGAAAGTGTCCTAACTGACTGACTAACTCACTCCCTCATCAAACTCAGGGGAAAAAGTCAACTTAAAAAACAAGGTGTTCAAGCGTTTTTTCATCAATCCAATTTAAGAGGCCCGTGGGGAGGGGTGAAATTCTGGTAAAAATAATTGAAAGAAAATGTCCTGTCTGACTCACTCACTCATCACGCCCAACGAAAACTATTCAAGTTGGATACATGAAATTTTGGGAATATGTTCGCTGTATGTCGAAAACGTCAACTGAGGAATGATTTTTGTTTATTCGGGTTTTAAAGAGGTGTTAAGGGGGTAAACGTGCATTTCATTGAATAACGATATCTCATGAGTTGTTTCTTTGGGGATGTGTTATTCGGTATATAAACTAATCATTAAAAATAATCAGACATAAAATGTCTAAGGGTTTATCGATGTGGTGGATATTATGAGGTGAAAGGGGTGAAAATTGGGGGTTGATGGATTCTTAACGGAGCGTGTATCTCTGAAACGACATTGGCGAGAAGTTTGAAATTCGACTGGAAAAACAGCTTTAAAGACAATTAAATAGGTGTTCGACCGTTTTGTCATAAATGCAATTTAAGAGGCCCGTGGGGAGGGGTGAAATTCTGGTAAAAATAATTGAAAGAAAATGTCCTGTCTGACTCACTCACTCATCACGCCCAACGAAAACTATTCAAGTTGGATACATGAAATTTTGGGAATATGTTCGCTGTATGTCGAAAACGTCAACTGAGGAATGATTTTTGTTTATTCGGGTTTTAAAGAGGTGTTAAGGGGGTAAACGTGCATTTCATTGAATAACGATATCTCATGAGTTGTTTCTTTGGGGATGTGTTATTCGGTATATAAACTAATCATTAAAAATAATCAGACATATGTCTAAGGGTTTATCGATGTGGTGTATATTATGAGGTGAAAGGGGTGAAAATTGGGGGTTGATGGATTCTTAACGGAGCGTGTATCTCTGAAACGACATTGGCGAGAAGTTTGAAATTCGACTGGAAAAACAGCTTTAAAGACAATTAAATAGGTGTTCGACCGTTTTGTCATAAATGCAATTTAAGGGGCCCTTGGAGAGGGGTGAAATTCTGGGGAAAAAAAACAGGAAAGAAAGTGTCCTAAATGATTGACTCACTAACTCATCAATCTCAGGGGGAAAACAACTTTAAATAAGTAAATAGGTGTTCGACCGTTTTTTTCATAAATCCAATTTAAGGGGTTCATGGGGAGGGGTGAAATTATCAAAAATAATTGAAAGAAAATGTCCTGACTGACTCACTCACTCATCATCACCCAGCCAAAATTATTGAAGTTAGAAACATGAAATTTTGGGGATATGTTCGTTGTATGTCGAAAACGTCCACAAAGGAAAGAGTTTTGGATATTCAGGTTCTAAAGAGGTGTTAAGGGGTAAATGTGCATTTCATTGAATAACAATATCTCACGAGTGGTTTCATTTGGGGATGTGATACTTGGCATATATTCTAATCATTAAAATAAGCTGACACATGTCTAATGGTTTTTCGATGTAGTGTATATTATAAGGTGAAAGGGATGAAAGTGGGGTTTGAAAGATTCTTAACGGAGCGTGTATCTCTTAAACGACATAAGCGAGGTGTTTGAAACTCGGAGGAAATCAATCAGCTTAAAAATAAATAAATAAATAAATAAATAAATAAATAAATAAATAAATAAATAAATAAATAAATAAATAAATAAATAAATAAATAAATAAATAAATAAATAAATAAATAAATAAATAAATAAATAAATAAATAAATAAATAAAATAAATAGGTGTTCGACCGTTTTTTCATAAATACAATTTAAGGGGCCTATGGGGAGGGGTGAAATTCTGGAAGAAAAACGTCCACTAAGGAAGGATTTTTGATGTTCACTCTCATCGACCAACTAAAACTATTAAAGTTAGAAGAATGATATTTTGGGGATATGTTTGTTGTGTGTCGAAAATGTCTACTAAGGAGGGTTTTTTGGATATTCAGGTTCAAAAGGGGTGTTAACGGGGTTAAACCTGCATTTCATTGAATAACAATATGACACGACTATGACGCGAGCGAAGCGAGGCTAAAAATGAGATGGTGTGTGTGTATTACTCAATCACGCATACCACTGGTCCGATTTACATGAATTTTACATGGAAGTAGTTGATTTACCTGGTTAACATATAGGTTACTTTTGATTTCAATAATTTGCACTATTTAAAGATGGCGACCATTTTAGTGACGTCACTACACCCTTTGGTT
The DNA here is from genome assembly GCA_946902985.2 of Meconema thalassinum. Classification (NCBI taxonomy): domain Eukaryota; kingdom Metazoa; phylum Arthropoda; class Insecta; order Orthoptera; family Tettigoniidae; genus Meconema; species Meconema thalassinum. The sequence continues at coordinate 257,152,838 of OX336392.1, read as the reverse complement.
TCAAACTTTCATATTTCCATTTCAAATAAAAAGAGAACGCTAAGAAATAGCAAACTTTTGATGGCATTTACGAGGTTTAAAATTACATTTTCTATCTGAAAGGTATCTCCAAACGGTTAGCGAGTAAAACCTAAATGTGTGCTATAAAACACGGTCAACGCCGAGCAGTGTAGTTGGACAAAATGTTCCATCCTTAATCTCCCTCTGCGCAGCATCTCGCCTATCCCCTGTTTTAACTGTCACTTTCAGATTTTAATTTATTTATGACGCGTAGCGAAGCACGGGTACTGCAGCTAGTAAAGGATAAAGGAAACCCTGAAGGGTAAATGAAATGAATGTAAGTGTCCAAAGCCTTGGAGAAATTATATGATTTAAATGATAGGCGCGCTCGACGTTTGAGTGAAATAAATAAAAATGTAAATAGATTAATTTAAGCAAGACAAAGTATTCACGAAACTTCACGGAACAATGAAATGACATTAGAGTGAATTTTGATGATTTTTATGTTGATTGAATGACACTTGAAGAGACAATACCAAGTGATTTGATTCTCATGTGTTTTGAGTTGATTATTTTGTGAGTAATACATGAAGAGATAATACCAAGTGATTTTGATTTTTATATGCATTTGAGTGAATTTCTTTTTCTTTTTATGAGTAAATAATTATTTTTAATTGTAATGTTGAGTTTTTCCTAAATCTTGTTAACCTGATTGTGTCTACATATCGGATGTGAAGTTAGTGGTGGAGGGAAGGTAAAGCGCCCCGATACTGGAGTAGCAAAAGCCGAGTACTAACTAAACATCCTCCGCTAAGCGGGTACAGTACATTCATGTTATGTTGGTGCAAGGAAGACAATTACACTAAATTAAGTAATGCAATTATATACACGGTACTCAGCACTATCACACTGTGCTCCGTAAAGTTTCCACCAGCACGGAAAACCTCTTCAACTAAAAACACACGCTCAGCAGTAGTAAGTATTCCAACTAGACTCAGCTTACACAAGAACTTACACCGCCAACACTGTCACGCACAGGGACTCACTGTCGGTAATAACGAACCGGTATTCCCCACCCTATCACACCAGTTGAAGGTCCAGACTGAACAAGTGCATGCTTATGCCAACCACTGCGGGGAGACTTTGCGTATACTGCGACATAAATGTGCTGCCAAACTAACACATCCCGCTAGGCGATACCCGCCTAGCTCACCACTGCGGAGAGACTTTGCGGACGGCCTGTAACTTCTTTGAGAATTTATCCACCAACGTCCATACGTTGTGCGTGAAATTATAATCCTCATTATTCCTGTTTCTACGAATTTGGGAATGAGGTGAGCAGTGGCGGCTTGTGACTTCTTAGGTCGGAAGCTCAATAGAGAATAGCGAGGCCTCAATAGTCTATTCGTAAGGTTGATCAAATTACCAAACAGTCATGTTTCGTATAAATAGAAATAAACTTCAATACGAGCGTTTTCCAGTTATTTGTTTCATCTAGAAATCGAATCCTGGACCAACAGAATTAGGGAAGGTCAACTTTCACACACAACAGATTAATGTTCTCACTTTAGACAATGATACTGTTGTTATTGTTGTTTCAGTTGAGGGGATTGGACAGCGTGGCCATGTAGCCTCGTGTACTTGGGTGTGTATTTTATTTGTTATTGTTGATTCATTTGGGTGTATGTGTGTGGAATTCATATGATAACCTGTGTCACTGTGATGGCTGTATTAGAGTGTGTAGCTGTAATTCAGCTTGTGAATGTGGCGGCCATGGCCTTCAGTTAGAAACTAACCCCGGCATTTTTCTAAGAAGATGGGGTAAACCACGGAAGACCACCTGCAGGATCGCTGAGGTGGAAATCGAACCCACCTCTTCTCAGTTTTACCTCACGAAGCTCAGTGTACCTCGTTCTAGCCCTCAGACTAGAATTATATTGTTTAGCAGGGCCAGAATTCGACCCTAGACCTCCGGGGCAACAGCCAAGAATACTATCCACTACACCAGAAGGTGCACTACTATACTAGTGACCCGAACAGAGTATTGAGAGCAACCTTGTATCAGGGAAACCATACATCATAGGATTACTCCGCTGGGTAGAGTAGTTTATCAAACCCTTCATCTGGATTACCATAATATATTGATTCAAAGCTCGGTATCAGTTGCAGACAGAGAGGTTGGTTGGTTGGTTCCTCACATTAGGGGCTGCGACAACGCGGTCATGTAGCCCCGTGTACTTTGGGTGTGTGTAGAATCTGCCTGATAACCGGTGTAAATTGTGATGGCTGTATTAGTGTGTGTATCTGTTTTAATTCAAGTAAGGACTGCAGGCATTTAATTTTTTCAGGTAGTTCCTACTTTTGCCGCCAAACGCCACCGTCAACGACCAACTAGTTCAGAAATTAGTTACCAGATGCCACCACAGTCGGCTCTTGACGACGAACGTAGGAACTTAAGAACGTTAGTCAAATCTTTAACCTATATAATTTAGCTCCGCACAGGTGTAATTAGTGGAAGGTTCTTTAAAATGCCATAAATCTATGACATGGGACCGCCAGATTTACTTCCCCTCCGAAGGAAGGCATACTGAGGGATTTTTAACGTTCTTAAAATATCCGACGATTTCGGCCGGGTTTGAACCCGCGATCTTGGGCTTAAAAACTCAGCATAAACGCGGCTTCGGTGGCGTAGTTGGTAGCATGCTGAGCTTCTATACCCAAAATCGTGGATTGAAACCCGGCCGAAGTCGTCGGATTTTTAGAGCATTAAAAATCCCTCAGTATACCTTCCTTTGGAGGGGAAGTAAAGCCGGTGGTCCCATGTCATAGATTTATGGCATGTTCAAGAACCTTCCACAAATTACACCTGCGTGAAGCTAAATTAGGTTAAATATTTGACAAACGCTCTTAGGTTCCGACGTTCGTCGCCAGGAGCCGACTGCGGTGGCATCTGGCAACCAAGTTCCGAACTAGTAGTTGTTGATGGTGGCATTTGGTGGCAAAAGTAGGAATTACTTGAAAAAAATCAATTTCTGCAGTCCTTACTTGAATTGAAAACAGATAACACACACTAATACAGCCATCACAATTAACACCGGTTATCAGACAGATTCTACACACACCCAACGTACACGAGGCTACATGACCGCGTTGTCGCAGCCCCTAAACTGAGGAGCCAACCAAACAACTATATTAAAGTCTAAGGTCTTGTGACAGTGCCAAGACAAACAGATCAATAGAATGATGTATGTGCTACGTGTGGCGAGGAAGCACAGTATGTCTAGGTAACCTCAAATAATAGGACCACGGGAATGAAGCTAGGAAACGAGTAAATGATAACACTGAGTGCCTGAGAGCCGTCCCGCTGGGAGCTTGCCACGGTGGGTGAGTGGTTATCATGTCGGACTACCAACCACAAGCTTGCAAGTTCGCTCCTGGCCATGGTAGGTGATTTTTGAAAGGCGACAATAATAACGGCATGCATGTCATACGATGTTGGCATGTTAAAGAACCCATTTGAATTCAGTAGGCCGTGTTCATACTGGCAAAATTATCTCGGCATTTTCCGCCAAAACAAAAAAGTTCCTCCATTCTCTACTAGAAAGCGCTATAGTGTCAAGGTGCTTAGATTATCTAACCTCCTTGACTTTCATAGCGCTCCAAGGAGCGATAAAATTCGACATGCAAGCTGCCCTCTGGGCGTCAAATAACAAAGCTCGCACCCGGCATCTGAGGCCGTACGATATTATTATTTTACAGCGTTAAAAATCCCTCAGTATACCTTCCTTCGGAGGGGAAGTAATACTGCGATGGCATCTGGTAACCAAGTTCTGAACTAGTAGTTGTTGACGCTGGTATTGTGTACCAGTATAACTTGTCTGATAACCTGAGTAATTGTGGTGTCTGTAGTAGTGATTATATTAGCCATCTTGACGAAAACGTAAGAATCTACCAGATAAATTCTTGTTGTTATTGTTCAATTTGAGGTGCATGTGCATCGTGGTCATTAGCCCCGTGTACTTGGGTACCAGTAGAACTTGCCTGATAACCTGAGTCGCTCCGTAATTGGTTGATTTGGTCTTGTTATATCCTGTTCTGTGTAGTTGATAACATGACAGCTCTGCTTGCTTGAAACACGCTACGGTAACTGTTAATTATCTTGATTTTGAGAGATATTTAGGTCGCTTCAAACTACTTGCAATAGCAATTATTGTTCTTGGATAACACGATACTGTCGTATTTCTGGAGCTAATAATCGTGCTCCATACATTTGATTCGTAGACCACCACCATTTTTTAGAGATATGTGATAATGATTAAATGATTGAAACATGTAACTTATCTATCAGATAACAGGGTGATAAAATAATCATTTTCCGCCCAATCTTTTTGAGCACTCCTGTGTTGAACGACCGAAGAGTAATTTTGTTGCTTGGTAATTGATTATTATACAGGCAATAATGAACAAGTAGTTCCGTGAAGAATTATACAGCCTATTTTCATATATCCTACTTATGTTAATTGCCTCTAGCAACATACACAATTTCAGTTTGTTTGCTGTAAAAGATTCGTAGATATTGAGAACCGACTAAAAATTTCGGATGGTCGCCATGTTGGATTTTATATATGTAGGTCCTAGAGTTATGTACTGTTACATGCAGATTATTGTGTACGTGTAGTATTCAAACTACAATCGCATAATTAGGACACAAGAAGTAACAAGGAGATTTTAAAATTTCGCACAGCTGCCATCTTGAGGTTATGGAAACAATTGAAATAAATTAGATGCCAGTGGATTACCATTCGTATAAGGATTTACTGTACCAAGTTTCACTACACTCGGATGGTTAAATTGCGAGAAACGTCCATGTGAATTTTTATATTTCGCGTCGTCTCCATGTTGGATTTGTGAACACCAAGTTATTTAAAGTCCTATAGGTGAAGTTAAGTTCATAGCCCCTATGAGCATTAAGAAATTCAGTTTGATTGCTATAATAGATTCGTAGATATTCAGAGCCGACTAAATATTTTGGATGGTTGCCATGTTGAATTGTTAAATGTATAGGCCATAGAGTCATGAACCATTAAAGGAAAATTATTGCGTAGGTTCAATATTCAAACTTTCAATTCGATCGCATGACTACATCACAAGAAATAAAAACTTAATTTTAAAATTCGCACTGCCGCCATCTTGAGGTTATGTAAACAATTGAACTAAATTAGATACCAGTGCATTACAATGTGTATAAATATTTCCTGTACCAGATTTCAGTATGTTTGGAACATTAAATCGCGAGAAAGGTCTATTTAAAATTTTCAACTTCGCTTGGCTGCCATGTTCGTTTTGTAGTTAACCGGTTTCTGAAAGTCTTATAGATGGAACTCCGTAGTGCCCTTTATCTCCGTAAAAGATTTCAGGAAGATACCGCTAATAGTTTCACAGATATGGAATGCCGGTGAAATATTTCGCACATCCGCCATCTTGTGGTTATGTAAACAATTGAACGAAGTTAGATGTCGGTGCATTACAATGTATATAAGCATATACTGTACGAAGTTTCATTGCGTTTGGTTGGTTAAATCGCGAGAAACGTCTATTTAAAAGTCGCAACTTCGCTTGGCCGCCATGTTCGTTTTGTTGTTACCAGATTTTCAAAGGTCACATAAGTGAACTTATAGTTGTTCCCTTTATCACCATACAAAATGTCAGGGTAATATCGGTAATAGTTTCGGAGATATTGAATGCTGGTGAAATATTTCGCACAGCTGCCATGTAGGATTGGTGAGTCGAAACAAAATTTGAAGGGCACGGTCGGGGTCGCAGGGAATAGTGCTATGAACTTACCGAGTTTCATTGAAATCGCTCCAGCCGTTTAGATTTTATTAGGGGGGGGGGGACACACACACGAATCACACTCACACACACACACACACGCACACACACACACACACACACGGATAAAAGGTGATCTCATAAGCCTATTTTTTCAAAATTGAAAATAGGCTAATCAATTCCAACATGGTGAAACCGAATTGAACGAAATTTGGTACAGAGGTAGCACTAGCAAAGGGCACCTCACTGTCATGTTTTACATCGCCGCCATTTTGACGAAAACGTAATGGCGGCCACCCAAATGGTAAAAGCTTGAATCAAATTACGCCCAAACTAATCATCTGATTTCTACGAAATTTTTCAACATTTTACTTTTATGTATAAAGAATCTTTTCAGCCAACTACACGGTCATCAGCCCAATAATTTGCGTATGGCGGCCATGTATGAGAGCAAATCGATTCCCCCTATCTTTTCCAACACGGTGAAACCGAATTGAACGAAATTTGGTACAGATGTAGCACAAGCAAATGGCACCTCAGTGGCATGCTTTATATCGCCGCCATTTTGACGGAAACGTAATGGTGGCCACCCAAATGTAAAAATATTAAATCAAATTACGACCAACTTAATCATCTGATCTCTACCAAATTTTGCATCAACTTATCTTTATGTGATAAGCGTTCTTTGGCCAAGCTACAAGATCATCAGTCCAATAGATTGCATACGGCGGCCATTTATGGGTGCAAATCGATTCCCCCTATCAATTCAAACACGGAAAACCCGAATTGAACGAAATTTGGGACAGAGGTAGCACTAGCAAGGGGAACCTCAGTGTCATGTTTTATATCACCGACATCTCGAAGGAAACGGAATCGCGGCCACCCAAATGTTAAAAGATTAAATCAAATTACGACCAACCTAATCATTTGATCTCTACCAAATTTTGCAACAACATACCTTTTTGTGGGAAGCATATTTTGACTGAACTACAGGGTCTTCAGCCCAATAGTTTGCAGATAGCGGCCATGTATGTGTGCAAATCGATTCCCCATATCAATTCAAATACGGTGAAACCGAGTTAAATGAATTTTTTTACAGAGTTAGCACTAGCAATTGGCACCCCATATTCATGTTTAATATCCGTATAGCACGTTGTATCTCAACAAGTTACTACCACCAACATTCAATCATACTCCTTGAAAAGGACAAAGAGTTATAACAATACCCATGCATTTAGGAGAAAGTAGGCTATATGTTCTTTACTGAACATCTTGTTTTTTTAAATCTCAAATGAGGATTGGGAAGACGGTGGCCGTGTCTTTAAGCCTGGAACAATGCTGACATTTGTCTGCAGTAGAAGTAATAAACCACGGATGAATGAGGTGGGAATCAAACCCACCTCTTCTCAATTTTGCCTCACGAGGCTGAGCGTGCTTAGTTTTAACCCTAAAATGAGGATTACATTTCTTGGCAGAGTCGGGAATCGAACCCGGATCTCAGGGGTGACAGTCAAGCATACTATTCGCTACACAACTACGGGGTCGTTTGAATTTGTGTCCTATCCCACGTTCAGACCTGATATTGACACCAAAATATCAAACACTAACAAATATTAGGACATTGGACTTGTGGCCACGATATACCGAACTCCCTAAAGAAAACAGCAGCAGAAAGAGCAGTTCACGAACTTATCTAGTTTACTTCATTTGTTCCGACACCTTGAGAGCTCACCCCTGTCGCCAGGCTAAATCGCTCCATTTAGCGGATTGTGCGAGATAACTAGGCCAAAGTTTGCGCCTGGTAAATAGGATTATAGGCGGGGTATTTAATTAGTGGAGATGTGAAAGTTTTCAAACTATAATGTCCGCACCTTGTGTCTGTGGTCCATACTACACAATGGAAACTAACGAAGTATGCCGTCTTTTGTGTCTAGCTGCGTTAGCACCTCAAAATTCTATCTCGCTGCTCATTAATTCCTACCCCATGGCGTAGCCATGCTTGATAAATCATGCACCACAGCCGCGGGGGCAGCTGCAGAGTGTCCGGAGGTCGGAAGTCCAAATCCCGGTGCTGCCAGTGGCTAACTTAAGTATACTTTTCCCCGGTTTCCCCTCACTCCCCCAGGCAAATGCCGGGAAGTACAGAACCTTACTTCAACTCCAGACACACCTACTCTAACACTCTCCCGACTGTTGCTGTTGTTTATGTAGGGGCATTGCGACATCATGGTCATGTAGCTCCGTGGACATGAGTGTGTGTGTATTACTTGTCTGATAACCTGTGTTACTGTGATGGCTGTGATAGTGTATGTATATCAGATGAGGTTTGGGAAGGAGGCGGCCGTGGCCTTAATTTAGGAACCATCCCGACATTCGCTTGGAGTAGAAATGGGAAGCTACGGAAAACCACTTCAAGAATGGCTGAGATGGGAATTCAATCCGCCTCTTCTCAATTTTGCCCGTTTTAGTCTTCAGACCAGAATTAAATGTCTTGGCAGAGCCGGGAATTGAGCCCAGGCCTTCGAGGTAAAGGCCAAGAGTGCTAGCCACTACGTAACGTGGCGGACTACTGTCGTACTACAGTTACACACACAACTATATTCATCACAGAAATACAGTTTAACAGAGAAGCTCAACACACACCCAACTACACAGGGCTCATGCCCTGTTAAGGTTAAGCCTAAAGCGGATGACATACAATAATAATAATAATAATAATAATAATAATAATAATAATAATAATAATAATAATAATAATAATAATAATAATAATAATTACAAGAAGTTCCGTGACTAACTAAACAGCCTACTTTTCTTAAAATTTAAGATTCGTGCCAATGAATAATCTATAAGGACCTATCTATGATAATGACGAAATTAAGTTGGTTATATCAAAATTTCTAATTATTTCGAAATATACCTGGCATAATGTAGCCTAATAGAGCACTACAGTTGGCAGCCCTGGTGACAATATATTCTTGGTTCCTTCTTTTAAGGTACAAAATACAAAATTTGGTTGAAGTCCAACGGATAGCATGGACGTTACATGCAGTTAGACAATGGATCTATCAACGTGCGTAAAATCATTTTGGCAACAATGTCATGCATGTGTTGGTCAGAAATAATCTGAAATATAATGATCTATTGTTATGCCAATTTTGGATGAAATCCATTTGTTAGTATAGAAATTACTGGTATTTTAAAATTGGACCTATCAGCAGGCTTCGAGTCGTCTTGGCAGCACTGACGTATATTAGTTTCTCCAAATTAATCTAGAATGGCACGTAGGCCTACTATACGTGTGCAGATTTTAAAGCTGTTGGCTTACATACTTTCTGATATATTAATATTAGGATAAAAATAGAGACAGCATTTATTAACAGTTGGCAGCCCTGGTTGCTCTTAAGAATAAGCATAGTCATACGAAAGTTGGTTGAAGTCCAACTGATAGTATAGAAGTTACATGTATTTAATTAAAAATTGGTCCTATCAACGGGCTTAGAGTCAAGTCGGTAGCATTGACAAACATAAGTACTCCAAATTAATCTATAATGTCAGCTACTATACGTGTGCAAAGTTTAAAGCTGTTGGCTCGCATACTTTCTGATATATTGGTATTTGGATTTAAAAAATTGCGAGAGCATCATCTGGACCAATGACCATGTAGTCAGGTCTGTTTATCATCATCTGGGCCAATGACCATGTAGTCAGGTCTGTTTGCCATCATCATCTGGACCAATGACCATGTAGTCAGGTCTGCTTATCATTTTCTGTACAACAATTATCATCACCATCATCATCTATTAGGCTGTGGTGAGTGAGTGTGTCTGGTGGCAGTTGCATGTTTATTAGATATAGTTCATTGTTTCATTAGACTGTGATGTGTGAGGGTGCATGTGAGTGTGCCTGGTGACGGACTGTTAAAGTGGTAGTATTTGTTGTTGGTGGAACTTGAGTATTTTTTTTTCGTTAGTAGAATTTGGTATTTAATTGTTAATAGAAGGTTAGTATTTTTGTTAGTAGAATTGCTCTTTACTTATTCTGAAAGGGAGTAGCAGCCTTTCAGAATAAATCAGTTCTTTACTTATCTTATAGACGGCTAAGATATTGATAATATAAGCCAACTAATGGCTACAATGCGTTCTGCTGCACGGCTGAAAGCAACGGGAAACTACAGCCGTAATGCTATTCCCGAGAATATGCACCTCTCTATGCATAATTACATGTGATGATGGCCTCCTCCCTTGTAAAATTTCAATCTAGAGGTAAAATAGTCCCCCGTTCGGATCTCCGGGTGGGGACTAATCGGGAGGGGGTTAACATCACAGAAGTGACAAAGGGGAAATCTGACATTCTACGGATCGGAGCGTGGAATGTTATAAGTCTGCTAGGAGGTGGAAGGTTAGAAAACTTAGAAAGGGAAATGGATAGGTTGAGGTTGGATTTGGTTGGGATTAGTGAAATGCGCTGGCAGGAAGAACAGGACTTTTGGTCAGGTGACTATAGGGTCATTAGCACTAAACCAAGCAATGGCCAAGCAGGGGTTGGCGTCATATAGAGTAGGAAACTTGGACAGCGGGTGGAATATTATGAGCAATATAGTGAACGGATTGTTGTAGCAAAAATCAATACTAAACTTACGTGCACCACAGTGGTACAAGTCTATATGCCTACCAGTCAAGCTGATGATGAAGATGTTGAAAAGGTCTACGAAGAAATAGATGAAATTCTGAGGTATATCAAGGGTGATGAAAATGTAATAGTAATGGGAGATTGGAATGCTGTGGTAGGAAAAGGCAGAGAAGGGAAGATAGTAGGAGATTTCGGATTAGGTGAAAGGAATGATCGAGGAAGCAGGCTGATGGAATTCTGCACCGGTTGGTCATAACTAACACCTTATTCAATAACCACAATAGAAGAATATACACATGGATGAGACCAGGAGATACAGGGCGTTACCAAATCAACTTCATTATGGTCAAGCAGAGGATTCGAAACCAGATTTTGGATTGCAAAACATATCCTGGTGCTGACGTAAATTCTGACCACAATCTGGTTGTTATGAAATGCAGATTAAAGTTGAAGAAACTGACGAAAAGTCAAAAGCCAAAAAGGTGGGCAATAGACAGACTGAAAGTGAAGGACGTAAACGAAAGATTCAAGAAGAGTATAAAGGAAGGACTCATGAAAAACCCGAAACCAACTACAATTGCAGACGAATGGGCACTTTTGAAGAATCAAATAACAAAATCCGCAGAAGAAAACATTGGTAGGAAAGAAAGAATAGGTAAAAAACCGTGGATCACTCAGGATATACTAGAATTGATGAATGAATGGCGGAAACACAAGAATGTAAGAGATGAAAAGGATAAATCAGAATACAGTCGTCTGAGAAATGAGGTTAACAAGAAGTGCAAGGAAGCGAAAGAAGAATGGTTGGAAGAGAAATGTGCAGGTATAGAAAATTGTCTGAAATTTGGAAAAGTAGACACAGCTTATCGAAGGAATAAGAACACTTTTGGAGAAAGGAAGACTAAGTGCTGTAATATTAAGGACACAACTGGAAAGCCTATAACAGATAGGGAAGAAAAGGTTGAGAGATGGAAAGCTTACATAGAGTGTTTGTATAAGGGAAAGGAGATTGAGAATCATGTAATGGAAAGGGAGGAGGAAATTGATGAGGATGCAAAAGGAGATTTAATATTGAGATCAGAATTTGACACAGCATTAGAGGACTTAAGCAGGAACAAAGCACCTGACATAGATGATATACCGATTGAGTTGATGCGCTGCATAGGAGATGAAGGTCTGATCAGGTTATTTCACGGTGTGTAGGATTTATGAGACAGGTCAGGTATCCCCTGATTTCAAGAAGAATGTTATTATCCCTATACCAAAGAAAGTGGGAGCTGACAGATGCGAAGATTACCGTACAATCAGCTTGATTACTCATGCTCCAAAGATCCTGTCTAGAATAATTTACAAGAAAAGGAAAGGAAGGAAGCTTGTAGTTTAACGTGACCGTTAATCTTGAGATCATGAGCCACGGGACCTCCTTTTTACGTGGAATCCGAACCACAGGACATGGCATTTCACATCGAAAATCTCACATGCATTGACCGGGAATCGAACCCGGACCGCCTTGGTGAGAGGCATACAGCTAGACCGCTGAGCCACCACGCCCCCTAATTTACAAGAGGATGGAAAGCCAGATAGAAACGGAGTTAGGTGAAGACCAGTTTGGTTTCAAGAAAAATGTAGGAACAAGGGAAGCTGTACTAAGTCTTAGGCTGATTTTGGAAGGTTGACTAAGGAATGATAAGATAACGTTGATGGCATTTGTGGACTTAGAAAAGGCTTTTGATAACGTTGATTGGACTAAATTGTTTGACATTTTGAAATCGATTGGAATAAAGTACAGGAATAGGATGGTGATATACAATCTATACAGAAACCAGACAGCCGTCATTCGAGCTGAAGGACATGAGAGAGAAGCTGGTATTCAGAAAGGTGTAAGGCAAGGCTGCAACTTATCACCCATACTTTTCAATCTTTACATTGTGCAAGCAATGAAGGAAATTGAATGAGTTTTTTAATGGTATGGACTCCGTCCTACGGAATGAATACATGATGAAAATTAATAAATATAAAAGAAAAATACTGGAATGCAGCCGAAATAAATCAGAAACCTCTATGGACATCAAATTGGCAGGTGAAAAGCTGAAGGAAGTAGGAGACTTCTGTTACTTAGGAAGCAAAATAACCAGTGATTCACGAAGCAAAGAGGATATAAAAAGTAGGATGGCTCAGGCAAGGAAAGGCTTTCTACAAAAAAGGAATCTGTTGACATCAAATATAGATTTAGGTATTAGGAAGTCATTTTTGAAAACCTTTGTCTGGAGCGTGGCTCTCTAGGGAAGTGAAACTTGGACTATTGGTGCAGCAAAAAAGAGGAGAATTGAAGCATTTGAAATGTGGTGTTACAGGAGAATGATGAAGATCAGATGAGTAGATAGGGTTACAAACGAAGAGGTATTAAGGCGAGTGGGAGAGGAGAGATGTTTCTGGCGAATGCTAATGAAGAGAAGATATAGGTTAGTAAGACACATACTAAGACACCCAGGAATAGCAAGCTTAGTTATGGAAGGAAGGGTTGAGGACAAGAACTGTAGGGGTAGACCAAGGTTAGAATATGTTAAACAGATTGCCTCGGATATAGGGTGTGTTAGCTATGTAGAGATGAAATGATTAGCTCAAGACAGGGAGACATGGAGCGCTGCATCAAACCAGTCAAAAGACTGATGACTCAAACAACAAACAACAAGAGAGCATTTATTAACAGTTGGCAGCCCTGGTGGCTCTTAAGAATACGCTCATTCATATCTGTTTAGGTACACATAGTACATACGAAGTTTGATTGAATCCATTTGTTAGTATAGAAGTTACATGCATTTAAATGTTGGACTTATCAGCAGGCTTAGAATCTTGTTGGCAACACTGTCATGTATGGCCTCCTGGAAAATAAACTGAAAAATTAATATCTATATGTGTGCCAATTTTGGAATAGTTATCTTGTATACCTTCCAAGATATCCAACATGGAACTCAAATTTCAATTGCGGTTTTTCAGCAGTTGATAGCACTGACATCATTTTCATGTATGGCATTGAGATGTTCTGGTATAGATCTTTACTCATACCAAATTTGGTTTCGATTGCTGCAGCCGTTTAGGAGTTGATAGGGGTCGACACACACACACACACACACACACACACAGACAGGCAGATGGACAGACAGACTGACACACATTTTCCCGGGTCGATCTCATAAGTCTACTTTTTCCTCATTTTTGCAAAATGTGAAAAGTAGGCTGAAAATATTAATAATAATAATAAGCTTAAAGCTTTTACGTTCCTTTTAACTACAGCGGGTTTTCAAGGCGCCAGGGGGCCGGAATTTCGCGCCGTAGGGGATCTTACATGTGCCATAAAATCTACTGACACCGCTCCCTCGTATTTAACCACCCTCAAACGCCAACTGACTAAGCAAGGATTTGATCCTGCAACTTTGAGCAGAGAAGGCAAGAACATTACCTCTGCACCACGCAATCAGTCAGGATGACATTACAACTTACGTTAGGGCTCATTTCAGTCAAGCCATAGCAAACGAGTAACCTACTCATGACACAATATTGAGATCAATATGCAAATTTGCATTGTAATGGTGTTCATATTGCATAGCACACGGAATACAAATGTCAAAGTTCTGCTACAGGCGCGCGCTGACCTACTTTTAACCCTCAACTTGCCTGTCTCATACGAGAAAATTATACCTAAATTATGGTTCACGTTGAAGAGTAGACCGGGAACTCGGTGCATTTACTCAAGGATTATCAGAAGGACCCTAAATATTTTCTTCCTAGAAGAAAAATTATAATAATAAGGATAATAAAATCAACGGGATATTTTTGTAACAATGTTTATATTTCCCAGTTCAAATTACCGCCATGAACAAACGAGGACTGAAAATTACATTATATTTCAAACGTAAAAAGCACTATAAATTAAAATCCACAGCCTGCTTCCAGTCTCCGACCGGGTCAGGAATGGAATGAATGAAGCCCCCATCTAGCGGCGAGGATATGAACTGTGCCGGCTGCCGAGGCCTGACGCACTCCTCTGGGGCAATGATTAAATGAATGACAGATGAAATGAAATGATAGTGGAGAGTGTTGCTGGAGTGAAATTTTGACAGGGAAAACCGGAGTACCCGGAGAAAAACCTGTCTGCCTCCGTTCTGCCCAGCACAGATCTCACATGGAGTGACCGGGATTTGAACCACGGACCCAGCGGTGAGAGGCCGGCGTGCTGCCGTCTAAGCCACGGAGGCTTGCGTAAAAAGCACTATAATAAGGAAAAATGTTAAACCATATTGGTTCGTGAACCATTACCATATTTATTTGCGAAGTATTGTCAATCGTGATGTTAGTGTATCAATTTTTATTTAAACTGTTTGATATACAACTTCGTGCAACTTGCCTTTCATAACGTTGAATTATATAATTATTATCCTTTTTATGTTATTATTTATTTAGCGTACGGCTTTTAGTGCTTGGAGTGTCCGAGGACATGTTCGGCTCACCAGAGGCTGTAGCTGCTTCCAGCGGACACCCATGGGGTGAGCTACAAATTCCGTTCACTTTCAAGTAGATCCAACTTTCGCAACCAGATGTCTATGACACCTAGTGGTGAACATTCAAACTTTGATAGAGCGTTTCAATGAAATCTAACCTAGAAATTTAGCCTCACAAAAGTTTAGTTAGTGGAAGAATGTTTTACATGCCAAAAATCTATGACATGGGACCGCCAGCTTTACTTCCCCTCCGTCCGGTTCCGTGGCTAAATGGTTAGCGCGCTATGATTTGGCCCAAAGTGCCCCGGGTTCGATTCCCGGCCAGGCCATCAAGGATTTTTGTCTCCTGGGGTTAATTCCCGTGCCGTCAACTAGAGAGACCTGCACTCAGCCACTCCGGAGGCCACACAATCATTATCATTACTTCCCCTCTGAACGAAGGCATACTGAGGGACTTTTAACGCCTTCGGCCGGGTTTGAACCCGCGACCTTGGGCATAGAAGCTCAGCATGATACCAACTACGCCACCGAAGCCGCCCAAATTAATTTATTTACATAACTCTTTCATTAATGTGTTCCTTGGTTCAATACCCTCAGGAGGAGTTTTTTGAAAAATCTTCACACCAGAATTAGTTTTAAGGGCTTACGTGAAACTCGGCATTGTCTCACACTAGAGCTCGTAGTCATAGAAAAGGCAAACTGCTAATCTAATCGAACGGATGTGGTTGAATTTCCGGTGAATAATCATCAGTCTATCGCGTGTCATCTTGGTTGGTTGCTTCCTCAGTTTAGGGGCTGCGACAACGCGGTCATGTAGCCCCGTGTACTTTGGGTGTGTGTAGAATCTGTCTGATAACCGGTGTTAATTGTGATGACTGTATTAGTGTGTGTTATCTGTTTTTTTTTAATTTAAGTACTGCAACTTAGAATTTTTCAAATAGTTCCTACTTTTGCCGCCAAACGCCAGCGTCAACGACTACTAGGCCAAGTTCAGAACTTAGCTACTAGACGCCACCGCAGTCGGCTCTTGGCAAGGAACGTAGAAACCTAAGAGCGTTGTTTACATTCTTAACCTATCCAATTTAGCTTCACACAGGTGCAATTAGTGGAAGTTCTTTAACATGCCATAAATCTATGACATGGGACCGCCGGCTTTACTTCCCCTCCGAAGGAAGGCATACTGAGAGATTTTTAACGCTCTTAAAAATCCGACGGCTTCGGCCGGGTTTGAACCCGCTATCATGAGCATAGAAGCTCAGCATGCTACCGAATACGCCACCGAAGCCGCCACGCGTGTCATCTTGCCGGCACTTCATAATAAGTGTTTAATGTGTCCTGTATGTTTGGAAAAGTGAAGAAAACAACAAAAAATTATTACAAATGCAGCAACAGTAAGATTCAGTGATGAACCGGGTTCGAGTGGACAATCGGACGAAAATGTATTAGGATGTTTTCAACATTGTGTTTCTTGCTTGAAGGGCAAGAACGATGGATTTATTTATTATTATTATTATTAGTAGTAGTAGTAGTAGTATGATTATTTATTTATTATTCGATAATCGACCAACTAGGGACCACGATAAGTTCCACTATACATTCTGGCGTATATTCAATTTACGATTGATACAGTAGATTTTCATTAGCTTGCTGTGTCGAGCACGGCGTTCATCCGACCACTTTGCGCTAGTTGTCCATTTCTCATCTCGGAAAGCTCCAAAAGTCAAGATGCTTGTTCTGAAAAGGTCTCGTTTGTGCGCGTCATCTGGTCCTAGGCCCATTTATTGGAGGTCTTTGTTGACGTTAACGCACCAGTTTTTGGTTTGGAGTTGAAATTGTTAAATATACGTTTTGTCAATCTAGAGTCGTCCATCCGTCGCAAGTGACAGTAGAAGCGAGCCCTGCGTTTGTGCATTGCGTCTGTGATCTCCTCTATCACAGAATAGATTTCTCGCCTGGATTTTGTAGTTTGGACCAACTATATTGTGGAGAATCTTTCTCTCTTTTTGCTTTAACTTAGCAAACGCACATTTCTGAAAGAGGATAAGGCATTCTGACGCATAGAGGGATTATTATTATTATTATCATTATTATTCTTCTTCTTTCTTCTTTCTTCGATTCGGCCAACTAGGGACCACGTCAGTTCAACTGTCTCTTCTTCCGAGCTTTAACTACCGCCCAGTGTTCCCGCATTCGTCTCCGGTGTTGTTCTTTTCTCTCTTGGGACCACACCTTCCCTGTCTTCAGCTTCGGCTTTTCCTGGAAACCTTTGTGCCTACGTAGTTTTTCCTGAAGTGGAACACGCTCCTGGATATCGTTAGGGGAAATTTCCATTTCACGTAGATCTTTCTCAACTTCCGTGAACCATGCCCCTTTGGTTTTCTTAACCTGAAAGTACGTCAATATCCGTTTTGAAATCCTGCCTGGGCTCATTCGTGTCACGTGGCTATAAAAGGCAATCCTTCTTTTTCGAATCGTGTCACTGATCTTCTCCACGTGCTTCTATAATTCGTGGTTGTGACGCCTTCTGTACTCGCTGTTTTCTTTGATAGGACCCAGGATTTTCCTCAAAATCTTCCTTTCTTTCGCCTCTAGTTTTTCCATTAAACCTTTCTTGTTCATTGTTAGAGTCTCTGCCGCATACAGAGCCTCTGGTCGAATAACAGTGCAGTAATGTCTAATTTTGGCGTTTAAGGATACCGATCTCTTATTGTAGATGTCTTTAGTCAGGTTGTATGCCATTTCCATTTTATTAATGCGTGACACGAAGGCTTCTTTCTCTGATAGGTTAGGCTCTATCCATTCACCGAGGTATTTAAACTTTTCTGCCTTCTGAACTTTTTCTAGTCCGACCTCCAGTTCCCTGGGCGCTGATTTTATGTTTGTCATGAATTGTGTCTTCTCAAAGGAGATTTGAAGCCCAGCCTTCAGTGCTTGATTTTTCAGTTGGTTAAGTTATTCTTCTGCCGTATCAATGGAATCTGAAATGATCACTAGATCATCTGCAAAGGCTAGACAGTCGATTGTAAGATTCATTATCATTATTATTATTATTATTATTATTATTATTATTATTATTATTATATGATCTATACATGAATAAATGTACTGTATATTGCTTTAGAATGTTCCACAGTTCGTCGTCTTAAATCTGAGCATCTTCCTCGAGTAAGTGACAGAATGGAAGCCTCAATTAGACTGGAGAGAGACTGAATTCCAATCAGAAAGTTAGTCGATTACGTTGGCGCAAGGTTCTCCTTCTGTCTCCACCATTGAGAAAGTGATCAAGTTAAAAGAGTATTCATTGTCTTCTTTGTCTCATTCTCTCTAGCTAGTTTTAAAATCTCTTAAAGTGTTAAGTTCCTCTCCATTAGCAACAAGTAGACTAACATATATTAGAAGACCAACAAGGGTTATTGTTGCTTTAGACGCTTGGCCATCATGGTCATTAGCCCCATGTACTTGAATATGTGTAGAATTTGTCTGATAGCCTGTAATATTGTGGCGTCAGTAGTAGTGTGTATACGTTATTAGCAATATTGATGCTTGAATTGAAGAGGAGACTGCCATGGCCTTAGGCTAAGAACCATTCTGGCATTTGCATTTGTTTGAAGTCGAAGTGGAAAACAACGGAAAGCCACTTCTAGGATAGCCAAGAGGATAATCGAACAAACCTCTTGTGAGTTTTGACTCGAGAGGCTGCGTGTACTCCGTTCCAATACTCCGAATAGAATTCAATTTCTCGGCAGAGCAGGGTGGGCAGCAATGAAGGAGATTTGATACCATTCTTAGCCAATTTCCATTGACGACAAAAAAATAGGCTTACGACATTACCATTTGTCCATGTGTGTGTATGTGTGTGTGTTCGTAATAAAATCCAAACGGCTAGAGTGATTTCAATGAAACTCAGTAACGTGTTATAATATTTTTTCCGATGCCGACCGTGCCATCAAATCGTATTACGTAGCACCAATCCAACATGGCGGCTGTGCTAAATATTTCACCGGCATTCTATATCTACGAAACTATTACTGATATCACTCTGATATTTTGCACGGTGTTAAAAGGAACTACTAGAAGTACACCTATGTGACTTAAAAAAGCGTGTTTAGTACAAAACGAACATGGCATCTGAGCGAAGTTGAAACATTTAAATACACTTTTCTGGCGATTTAACCATCCAAGCGCAATGAAACATGCTACAGAAAATGTGTATATTCATTGTAATGCACTGAAATCTAATTTAGTTCAATTGTATACATAATATCAAAATGACGGCTGCGCGAAATTATAAAATTAAGTTTAATTTCTTATGTCCTAATGGTGGGACTGAAGTCAACGTATGAATAATGAACCTATGCAATAATCGTCATTTAATAGTATATAACTCTATGGCCTGCATATAAAGGAATCCAACATGGCGATCATCTGAAATATTTAGCCGGTTTTCAATATCTAAAAACCTATGACAGCATTCAAACTGAAATTCTGTATGTTCATAAAGGTTAGTAACTTACGTTCACCTATGGGCCTTCAATAACCTGGTGAACACAAATACAACATGTACAGCGACGCGACATTTAAATATTTAAATGGACGTTTCTCGCGATTTAACCATCCAAGCGCAGTGAAAGATGGTAAAGTAAATGATTATACAAATGTTAATGCATTAAGATCTAATTTATTTCAATTGTTTTCATAACCTCAAGATGGCAGCTGTGCGAAATTTCAAAATCTCGTTTTTATATCTTGTGACCTAATCATGCGATTGAAGTTTGAATTAAAAACCTACGCCATAATTGTCCTGTAATTGTATATAATTGTATTGACTACATTATTTGAAAGTCCAACATGGCGACTATCCGAAATATTTAGACGGTTCTCAATATCTACAAATCTAATAGAGCAATCAAACTGAATTTTGTATGTTGATAGTAGCAATTAACATAAGTAAGATATGAAAATAGGCAATTTAGTTCTTCACGGAACTACTTGTTTTGAATGAGTGAATGTAAGAGTAGTAGAGTTCGCTAGACTCCAGATATTGCATCATCATGACCAGAAATTGCGTAATCCTGATGACGTCATGGGATGACGTCATGGGCCCTTAGAGCGAGCACGTGGTGCGGGAGCGAACATGTGCACTGCACGTGTTAGCGTGGGAAGGGGTTGGCCTTTTGGCTTGTTTAAGCGATGGTGATAAAAAGTTAATGGGTGTTGACGTCATGGGGGTTGTTTATTGGGATGCTAACTGTCATCTGACACCCGTGCGAGTGTGAGCATGTGTGCCAGTGCGAGCAATCCGCACATATGGCGCGCAGCTGTTATGTTTTTTTTTTGCTCGCGCCGGTTGGGCTGAGCGGAGAGGCGGCTGCTATCCACACATGTGGTGTGCAGCTGTTATTGTTTTTTGCTTAGGATGCTAACCGTCATTTGACACCCGTGCGAGTGTGAGCATGTGCACCAGTGCGAGCGATAACGTGATATGTCTGCAGTGTTCGCGTGAGACGTGGTTGACCTTTAACAAGTAGTGTTAACTTGGGGGTTCTGTCCACTAACTTATTGAACCCTCATCGTATCGGCCCCGAACCTGATATCTCGCAAACGTAGTAATGCCCCCCCCCCTCTTTTCCTATAGCCTCATTATTTAAATAAAATACCAAAGCAAAAAGTCATTCGCGGGTAGTGGGGTAGTGTATGTTCTCTTGCAAGTCGCGTGTGTGCTTGAATACGTATGGCTATGTTGGGAAAATGTTTGGTGGTGGACGAGGACTAGGGTTGTGTGAGGGCTCGTTTAAATGCTATTTTTCCCGCTCTATTTGATGGTGAGTTTTTTTTTTTTTTAATGGGTGGAATTTGGAAACGCAATTTGAGGTAAACGTGCGTTTTTGACATTTTGGCGAATTTAATGAGCTTGTAAGGCTAGAACGATGTGTTATTTAGGAATGGTGTGACGTCCTCTTTGCTATGAATGCGTGTCGGTATATATATATTTTAAAATTGTTGTTTTTTGAAATTGGTGCTATTTTGGAAACGGTGAAGATGAGAGAAACGTTTGTTTGACGTCAATGAAAGGTCCCTATGCCCTCTAGGCTGACAGCAAGTTTGAAGTGTGTAGGACAAAACAAAATGATAGCCTACTTTCTGGCGAACATTGGCGATGATTCGCGAACGCATGGTCGGATTTGAGCATATAGGGTGTCGTAGGACTTGTGGTGAACCACCCCCTGCTATGGACGGGAGTATATCCACCCCAAAATAAATCTACCCTTACCCGGAGGTTAAGTAGTGGTTATTTTTGTATGCATGCGCACTTGAGGACTTTTGTAAGAGAGCGGAATTTTTAAATGATTCTTTATAGATGAGGCTTTTAAAAAAAATTATTAAAAAAACAAAAAACTAATAGGTCATTCGCTTTTTAGTATCTCGCTAACCAATAATGCGATTTAAACATATGGGGTGTCGTAGGACTCGTAGTGAATTCTCCTTTTGTATGAATGAGGTATGTCAACCCCCAAAATAAAAACTACCCTTACCTGGGGTGAAAGAGCAATTTTTGTTTGTATGCACACCGGTGGCTTTTGTCAAAAGGGCCTAACTACACATTTGTTAATATTTTCTGAACCCAGGATGGGATTTTGCCATAGGGAGTAACCTAGCACTTGGGGTGACACCTAGTTTTTGAAAGTATGATTCATTTTTTTTAAAGGGCCTAACTACACTTTTGTTAATATCTCGTGAACCAATCATGCTAGGGACTTGTATGAGGGGTCCTAGCACTTGGGGCGACGTCCCCCTTTGTGGGGTGAAACTACCCCCCAAAATTGAAAACTCAATATCTTGGAAACTATGAACCCTAAAATTAGGCGTGATAGCTTTAAAAATAGGTGATGACATAGGCTTTTACCTGGATTGGTCATTTCACCCCTAAAACAGTAAATAGTCATGTTATGGGGAAAAACGTGTTAAACGCCTAAAAATGATAAATGAAACTAAGATCTTTTGTTTTTGATGAAAAATAGCAGGGGGTGAAAACTACCCCCAAATTGAAAAATCGATACCTTGGAAACTAAGAACCGTAAAATTATGTGTAATAGCTTAAAAAATTCATTGTGACATAGGCTTTTACCTGGATAGATGATGTCACCCCTGAAGCAGTAAATAGTGATTTTACAGTGGGGAAAAAGGTCTTAAACGGGTAAAAATGATAATTGAACCTAAGATCTTTTGTTTTTGATGAGAAATAGCACGGGGGTGAAAACTACCCCCAAATTGAAAAATCGATACCTTGGAAACTAAGAACCGTAAAATTATGTGTAATAGCTAAAAAAAATCGTTTTGACATAGGCTTTTACCTGGATAGATGATGTCACCCCTAAAACAGTAAATACTGATTTTACAGTGGGGAAAAAGGTCTTAAACGGGTAAAAATGATAATTGAACCTAAGATCTTTTGTTTTTCATGAAAAATAGTAGGGGGTGAAAACTACCCTCAAATTGAAAAAATCGATATCTTGCAAACTAAGAACCCTAAAATTAGGTTTGAAAGTTGAAAAATAGGTGATGACATACGCTTTTACCTCGATAGATTATTTCACTCATAAAACAGGGAATAGTAATGTTACAGGAGAAAAAGGTATTAAACACTTAAAAGCATAAGAGTTTTTTGAAACCATGCTTTTTAATGAATGTGTGTTTGGAGGATGACAGCTTGCAAATTAATATTATTATTATTTTTATTATTATTATTAGGTAATTATGGATTAATGTGTTTATAGCTAATGAATAAGGCTACAGAGTTGTATCAGGTGTTGTACAAATCAGGATGGCCAAACCGTTGCCATTCCCCCATGAATATACCCAAAAGAGCCAAAACGTTAAGGTTATCGACCTGAGATTTTATAAAACTAATTATCGGAGAGGGTGAAGTAA
The DNA here is from genome assembly GCA_946902985.2 of Meconema thalassinum. Lineage (NCBI taxonomy): Eukaryota > Metazoa > Arthropoda > Insecta > Orthoptera > Tettigoniidae > Meconema > Meconema thalassinum. The sequence continues at coordinate 257,129,946 of OX336392.1, read as the reverse complement.
GGTGTTGTTTTGGACTGACAGTGGCTAACCCTTTCCCATGATTTATGAATTCACCCAAAATGTTTTACCTGACAAGACTGAGTGTACCTGTTGCAGCCTTTAGAAAATCGAACCCGGACCTGTGTGGTGACAGTCGAGTTATATTAATGATCCTTTTTGAACAAACACAGTCTTGCATACTATCGCTGGGTTGAATCTGCACAGAGACACTGGCTTTGTTTGTGTAATGAGTCTTGGTGATAAGAACACGATGCTCTTGCCAGCAAGTTTCATATTACTCGTCTGCTTGATGGTGGACGTGATTCACACCGTGTTAACGTACATGACTTGATAGTTGTTAGGTAAGGGTTGACAAGGCTCAATGAACCTTATTGCAACCTTAAGATGAATATGAATTTCTTGGTATAGTCGGGGTTGCAAGCCAAGGCCTTAGGGTAGACAACCAACTATGTTAAACACTACACTGTGAGATGGTCAAATGATAATGTAACAGAACATATAGAAAAGTTTTATGTAGTTTAACGAATTGACTAAGAGCCATACCATGAGAGGTATAGGTAATTGAAATTGAATCCTTAGCTGTTGACCCTACTACATGTAAGCTATAGCAATGCCCACCTATACGCTATCATGTTAGAAAAAGAAATGTATGGGTTGTTTTAAACGGAGAATGATTGTGTTTACTGTAAAACACAAATCTGAATTTAAAAATAGTTTATGTCCTACATGATGTTTGAACTCTCTTTTTATTTATACTTTAGACAAACGCTAACATAGTTGTAATTCAGAAGCCATGGCTGCCTCCTTTCCAATCCTTCACCGTACACTGAAGTTAAAGTTAATAATGATCACGTTACAGGCAGCCAGTTTCAAAGCCATGAGAAATAAGTGAACAAAGTGTAAAATACTTGACCCAGTCGGGAAATCAACATGGTGTTGTTTCAAACAAAAGACAAGCGTTCTATAAACTTGACCACCAAGCTGTCCTATCGACCCCTAATTGTTTGGCTGATGGTGAAAATAAAATTAAATGTAAACTATAACTAAAACTAACTACACACTTATAACTAGAAAAATGAAATGTAAGACAAAAGGATAACAGGACAAATAAAGGACAGAAGGAATAAATAATGCCCCCTCAACCCTCAAGAATGTGGATTGATGAACTTGAAAGGAAGGAGAGCCATAAAAGGTAGATATGAAAGTAAAAGAGGAGAGGGTCCCGCTCCAGAGGTAATCGATAAAAAGGAGGAAAACTGGGCCCAGCTCAGGAATCCCTTGTGGTCGCAAACTTCCAAACTCATCAGCCGTAAGCCCCTGAGGGTGTAGGCATATCCAGGGTGCACCACAAGTGGTGGGGCTACATACACCCTACCTTTAGTGTGGCTTGTGCAATAGGCAGGAAATAACATAAAAATGAAAAGAAGGCTGCCTCCTCACACAAGGAGGGTATCAGAAAAAATAAACAAGGGTCAATTAAGTCGGAAAATAAAGAGACTCCCTAAGCCTTGGATAGCCTAATAATGTCGGAGTCGGTAGAGAACAAGAGTTGACCAAGTGTGGTCGACAGGAAAGAAGACAGACAGGAGCCTAGCACAAGTCAGTGGGAACAATGACGGATTCAGCTGGGGCTCCATGGTCGTCAACCTACATTCCACTAGATGAAAGCCCTTGTTTGGGGGTGGTGGAAAATAAACACCTCTTTTGTTTTAAATCACTGGCTTTAAGGACGGTTACAAATGGCATGCCATTATAATGCGATACTGGTCCTAGGGATATGCAAAATTGTATTAGATTGTCAGCAAATAATTGTGTACATGACCCCTTATTATTTTCCCTAATTACAGTACATGAGAATGATGACCATGATTTCCAAGCCCCTAAGTAAGACAAAAACAAATTATTTCCATTCCCAAACAGTTGGGGTGAGGTGAGGCGAGTTTTCTAAACGTCAAACACATGTGGTTTTCCACTTTTACTCCAGGTAAATGCCATGTTTGCCCACAGACAAGTGCAAAGAAAATCGAAACATGTTATGTTTGGATCAATTCCTTACCTACATGACAACATGTACTTGAAATAACAAGTAATGAGCATTCTATGTTAACAATAGTGAGATGCTTGCAAACTGCCAATGCTTAGAGCTCATTAGCGGCTTCTAAGGGAGGCAAGGAGTACACTTACTTGAAAAACTAACAAGAGGAGTGTTCGATTTTCCCACAACACCCAATCTGAAAGTAAATATAAATGACTATGCACTTAAGTCCATAACCACCTCCTTACCATTCCTACCCTTCATAGTCAAAGGCACACATTAATACAGCCATCACAGTGACAGAGGTTATTTGTAAAATATCTAAATATCTGAGATTTATCTTGAAATTGACCAGAATTTTGTAAAATCCACAAAATTTACCGCAAATTTAGCAAATTCCACCAAATTTCAGCAAAATCCAACAAATCACTACCAGATTTATTGAAATGCCATTGAATTATTAAAGAATGGTTTGAACTAGCTCAAATGTATATAAAATTACCCGAATATTGATGAAAATTCACCAAATTCTACCAAATTTAGCCAAGAGGTCTACAAACCATGAAATGTAACCATTTTTTAAAATTCACAACATATACTCGAAAATTCCATAATATTCCCTTTGCGTGTATATTTTTTTAGTTGTTGTTTCGTTTCCCACACTCCCTGCAGACAAATACCTGAACATGGCTTTATCCTAGACTAGGAGCTCCACATTCGACATGATAGCTGAGTTTCATCTCCCATAAACTCGTCTCTGAGGTGGGTGCCAGAAAAGGCATCCAGCTGCAAAAACCACACCCTCACATAGACTTTCATAACTTCTTACGTTGAGGTTCATAACACTACGTTGATTGATTTATCGGTTTCCTTTTCACAATTCCTGTCTATACATTCCTCTTGAAGGTTGCAAGATGCGTGCAAGGTTCCTAAAATGCAATTCAATTTAATAAATACCTTAAGATGGTTTGATTTGTTTAATGATATGGTGTTAATACTATTTTTAGGTCTTGACTGGCTTTGCAATAAGAATTGAATAACCAAACATGAGTTACCTATCAGGGAAACATTTTGGCCACTATGTTGGCTATTGACCAGTGAGTTTAGCTGTTTATCATTTTTTTAAATCATAAACAACTGAGGCTTAAACGTATAGATAAACCGTGTGACCATGTTTGTTAAACAAGACATTATACCAGAGACAATTAGGATACTTATGTAGAGTTTACCAAAAATAATGTTGTGTAACAGTAAATGCTAGTCAACAAACAGTTATACACTTCTAAAAAAATCATCATACAATACCTGAGAGCTCTTCTAAAATTATTGATGTGTAACATGTTTCCACTAACTTGCTATGTATTTTTTGGCTTGGGGGTGATTTTCAAGAAATGCAAATGGAACTGAAATGCAATACAAACAATGAGCGCGCCTGGTGGCTGAGATTGATACCACGACGTACTGTCGGTTATGTAGCTATGTGGAATGTATATCAAATATGGTTTACTTCAAGGTCTGGAGATCCCTACAATTCCTACAATAAATGATCTTGAAATGGTCATCCTATGGTGTGAAAATATTTATTAGGTATATATATATATATATATATATATATATATATATATATAAGGTTTGGTGGTCCCATTAAAGGTATTCCTACAATAAATGATTTTCAAGTTGTCATTCTATGACGTGAAAATATATAATATATGATATTTGCTAACAGAATATGCCACTGGAATTATTTTACAAGTAGTTATTTTAATGACAACAGAGTTCACTGTTAATAACGGAGAGCCCTATGTGGAATGTAGGATAACATGTAACATAATATACGTGATATGTCACAACTGTAAGGCTTGTGATTTTTTAAAGATGTCTTTATACCTATATTAATCACCCAGTTTACAAGACTGATAACTGTAATGCTACGGAAAAATCATAACAAATCAAAAATGTGCATTGGAAAACCAAAAAGTGGTTGAGCAAATATACAGTCAACATGCAAAAAAAAAAAAATATATATACAAATTGTGTTAATTAATTTAATTCAAATATATATATTTTTACAATAGGTACATACACACACACACACACACAAACACATACAGAATACAGCTCTTTTTTGTTCATGTTTGCCTGCTACAGTTTTTAAATATAACACTTGCTGAACATTATTTTAGGGGTGGGGGTGTTGCTGCGTTGACCAATTACACAATAATACCAGCTTTACGAAGTTCATCTTCTATTTTTAACAGCTCTTCCTCATAACCAATATGACCAGCCTGTTTACAGGCATGCAAGAGCTGTAGACGTTCGACTAATATATTAGGATCGTTCCATTTGCTATTTTTTATGAATGGTTTCAAATACTCGGGAAGCAGTCCATCATTTTCACCATCAACATCATTATCATCCTCATCATTATAATCATCTTCATAATGATCATCATTATCCTCGTCATCTTTACCATCATAATTTCCACATGTGTCCACAGTCTGTTCAATGGTTTGAGTTCCCTTTGATAGTGTTGAAAGCTTCTTTTTAGATGTACTAGAGTGCTTTAACAATATGTTATTATTATCACCATCATCATCCTTTTCATCTTCCCCAACCACCTTCTTGATGGGGTATGTTGTCTCTGATAGAGTTGAGGGCTTTTGAGATGTGTGTGTGTGTCTGATCATGGGTTTTACTGGAGGTCTTAAAGGTTTCTCATTAAACAACTCGCTAACAGCATGAGTGCGTTGTAGTGTATTAAACCCGAGGTTAATATTATCTTGAGCAGCACTATTTTTTTCTTGGACTTGGTTTTTTGCTTCGGTTTGAGTTTTCCTTACATTTACACTAGCATGATTATTAAGTTTACAATCATGACTGTTTGAAGAAAGTATGTCCAATTCTCTTGTCATAAGCATTCCTCGACACTGTTTCGATCGTTGCTTTGAACAGCGCCAAATAACAGTTCCATTTTTATTGCTTCGTTTCACAATATATGAATATCCTTTATAGTATGCATAAGGCTTACCATACCTAGTCACTGATACTTCCATATCAACTGTCAAGCATAAACTAATTTCTAGTAAAGACAACTTGGAAATAACAACAATAGATTAATGTGGGAGCATATATAGATGCAAAAAGAGGGAGCAAAAGTGGGGGTAAAAAGTGTCAGCGAAAGTGGGAGCAAATGTGGGAGCAAAAACTGTGAGCAAAAATTGGGAAGCAAAAAGTGGGAGCATATATGGGATGAATGTGGGAGCAAAAACTGTGAGCAAAAATTGGGAAGCAAAAAGTGGGAGCATATATGGGATGACATGTGAGAGCAAAGCAAATATAAAAAGTGGGAGCAAATATGCTAACAAATATGTCAACAAATATGCCGGCAAAAGTAAATACACAATTCAAGATAGTTGAAAGTGCAAAGAAAATATGGAAGCAAATATGAGAGCCAATGTAGTGTTTTTCTAAAACAACTAAGCATAACAAACTTAGTCATAACCTAACCTAACCTAACCTGCCCCAACCTCACCTAACCTAACTTCACCAATCCTAACATAACCTAACCTACCCTGCTGCTGCTGCTTATAATTATAAGAGTTGGCATTAATATGGGACACTACAACGCACTCATGCTGTTAGCGAGTTGTTTAATGAGAAACCTTTAAGACCTCCAGTAAAACCCATGATCAGACACACACACACATCTCAAAAGCCCTCAACTCTATCAGAGACAACATACCCCATCAAGAAGTTGGTTGGGGAAGATGAAAAGGATGATGATGGTGATAATAATAACATATTGTTAAAGCACTCTAGTACATCTAAAAAGAAGCTTTCAACACTATCAAAGGGAACTCAAACCATTGAACAGACTGTGGACACATGTGGAAATTATGATGGTAAAGATGACGAGGATGATGATGATCATTATGAAGATGATTATAATGATGAGGATGATAATGATGTTGTTGGTGAAAATGATGGACTGCTTCCCGAGTATTTGAAACCATTCATAAAAAATAGCAAATGGAACGATCCTAATATATTAGTCGAACGTCTACAGCTCTTGCATGCCTGTAAACAGGCTGGTCATATTGGTTATGAGGAAGAGCTGTTAAAAATAGAAGATGAACTTCGTAAAGCTGGTATTATTGTGTAATTGGTCAACGTAGCAACACCCCCACCCCTAAAATAATGTTCAGCAAGTGTTATATTTAAAAACTGTAGCAGGCAAACATGAACAAAAAAGAGCTGTATTCTGTATGTGTTTGTGTGTGTGTGTGTGTGTGTACCTATTGTAAAAATATATATATTTGAATTAAATTAATTAACACAATTTGTATATATTTTTTTTTTTTTTTTTTTTGCATGTTGACTGTATATTTGCTCAACCACTTTTTGGTTTTCCAATGCACATTTTTGATTTGTTATGATTTTTCCGTAGCATTACAGTTATCAGTCTTGTAAACTGGGTGATTAATATAGGTATAAAGACATCTTTAAAAAATCACAAGCCTTACAGTTGTGACATATCACGTATATTATGTTACATGTTATCCTACATTCCACATAGGGCTCTCCGTTATTAACAGTGAACTCTGTTGTCATTAAAATAACTACTTGTAAAATAATTCCAGTGGCATATTCTGTTAGCAAATATCATATATTATATATTTTCACGTCATAGAATGACAACTTGAAAATCATTTATTGTAGGAATACCTTTAATGGGACCACCAAACCTTATATATATATATATATATACCTAATAAATATTTTCACACCATAGGATGACCATTTCAAGATCATTTATTGTAGGAATTGTAGGGATCTCCAGACCTTGAAGTAAACCATATTTGATATACATTCCACATAGCTACATAACCGACAGTACGTCGTGGTATCAATCTCAGCCACCAGGCGCGCTCATTGTTTGTATTGCATTTCAGTTCCATTTGCATTTCTTGAAAATCACCCCCAAGCCAAAAAATACATAGCAAGTTAGTGGAAACATGTTACACATCAATAATTTTAGAAGAGCTCTCAGGTATTGTATGATGATTTTTTTAGAAGTGTATAACTGTTTGTTGACTAGCATTTACTGTTACACAACATTATTTTTGGTAAACTCTACATAAGTATCCTAATTGTCTCTGGTATAATGTCTTGTTTAACAAACATGGTCACACGGTTTATCTATACGTTTAAGCCTCAGTTGTTTATGATTTAAAAAAATGATAAACAGCTAAACTCACTGGTCAATAGCCAACATAGTGGCCAAAATGTTTCCCTGATAGGTAACTCATGTTTGGTTATTCAATTCTTATTGCAAAGCCAGTCAAGACCTAAAAATAGTATTAACACCATATCATTAAACAAATCAAACCATCTTAAGGTATTTATTAAATTGAATTGCATTTTAGGAACCTTGCACGCATCTTGCAACCTTCAAGAGGAATGTATAGACAGGAATTGTGAAAAGGAAACCGATAAATCAATCAACGTAGTGTTATGAACCTCAACGTAAGAAGTTATGAAAGTCTATGTGAGGGTGTGGTTTTTGCAGCTGGATGCCTTTTCTGGCACCCACCTCAGAGACGAGTTTATGGGAGATGAAACTCAGCTATCATGTCGAATGTGGAGCTCCTAGTCTAGGATAAAGCCATGTTCAGGTATTTGTCTGCAGGGAGTGTGGGAAACGAAACAACAACTACAAAAATATACACGCAAAGGGAATATTATGGAATTTTCGAGTATATGTTGTGAATTTTAAAAAATGGTTACATTTCATGGTTTGTAGACCTCTTGGCTAAATTTGGTAGAATTTGGTGAATTTTCATCAATATTCGGGTAATTTTATATACATTTGAGCTAGTTCAAACCATTCTTTAATAATTCAATGGCATTTCAATAAATCTGGTAGTGATTTGTTGGATTTTGCTGAAATTTGGTGGAATTTGCTAAATTTGCGGTAAATTTTGTGGATTTTACAAAATTCTGGTCAATTTCAAGATAAATCTCAGATATTTAGATATTTTACAAATAACCTCTGTCACTGTGATGGCTGTATTAATGTGTGCCTTTGACTATGAAGGGTAGGAATGGTAAGGAGGTGGTTATGGACTTAAGTGCATAGTCATTTATATTTACTTTCAGATTGGGTGTTGTGGGAAAATCGAACACTCCTCTTGTTAGTTTTTCAAGTAAGTGTACTCCTTGCCTCCCTTAGAAGCCGCTAATGAGCTCTAAGCATTGGCAGTTTGCAAGCATCTCACTATTGTTAACATAGAATGCTCATTACTTGTTATTTCAAGTACATGTTGTCATGTAGGTAAGGAATTGATCCAAACATAACATGTTTCGATTTTCTTTGCACTTGTCTGTGGGCAAACATGGCATTTACCTGGAGTAAAAGTGGAAAACCACATGTGTTTGACGTTTAGAAAACTCGCCTCACCTCACCCCAACTGTTTGGGAATGGAAATAATTTGTTTTTGTCTTACTTAGGGGCTTGGAAATCATGGTCATCATTCTCATGTACTGTAATTAGGGAAAATAATAAGGGGTCATGTACACAATTATTTGCTGAGTATCTAATACAATTTTGCATATCCCTAGGACCAGTATCGCATTATAATGGCATGCCATTTGTAACCGTCCTTAAAGCCAGTGATTTAAAACAAAAGAGGTGTTTATTTTCCACCACCCCCAAACAAGGGCTTTCATCTAGTGGAATGTAGGTTGACGACCATGGAGCCCCAGCTGAATCCGTCATTGTTCCCACTGACTTGCGCTAGGCTCCTGTCTGTCTTCTTTCCTGTCGACCACACTTGGTCAACTCTTGTTCTCTACCGACTCCGACATTATTAGGCTATCCAAGGCTTAGGGAGTCTCTTTATTTTCCGACTTAATTGACCCTTGTTTATTTTTTCTGATACCCTCCTTGTGTGAGGAGGCAGCCTTCTTTTTATTTTTATGTTATTTCCTGCCTATTGCACAAGCCACACTAAAGGTAGGGTGTATGTAGCCCCACCACTTGTGGTGCACCCTGGATATGCCTACACCCTCAGGGGCTTACGGCTGATGAGTTTGGAAGTTTGCGACCACAAGGGATTCCTGAGCTGGGCCCAGTTTTCCTCCTTTTTATCGATTACCTCTGGAGCGGGACCCTCTCCTCTTTTACTTTCATATCTACCTTTTATGGCTCTCCTTCCTTTCAAGTTCATCAATCCACATTCTTGAGGGTTGAGGGGGCATTATTTATTCCTTCTGTCCTTTATTTGTCCTGTTATCCTTTTGTCTTACATTTCATTTTTCTAGTTATAAGTGTGTAGTTAGTTTTAGTTATAGTTTACATTTAATTTTATTTTCACCATCAGCCAAACAATTAGGGGTCGATAGGACAGCTTGGTGGTCAAGTTTATAGAACGCTTGTCTTTTGTTTGAAACAACACCATGTTGATTTCCCGACTGGGTCAAGTATTTTACACTTTGTTCACTTATTTCTCATGGCTTTGAAACTGGCTGCCTGTAACGTGATCATTATTAACTTTAACTTCAGTGTACGGTGAAGGATTGGAAAGGAGGCAGCCATGGCTTCTGAATTACAACTATGTTAGCGTTTGTCTAAAGTATAAATAAAAAGAGAGTTCAAACATCATGTAGGACATAAACTATTTTTAAATTCAGATTTGTGTTTTACAGTAAACACAATCATTCTCCGTTTAAAACAACCCATACATTTCTTTTTCTAACATGATAGCTTATAGGTGGGCATTGCTATAGCTTACATGTAGTAGGGTCAACAGCTAAGGATTCAATTTCAATTACCTATACCTCTCATGGTATGGCTCTTAGTCAATTCGTTAAACTACATAAAACTTTTCTATATGTTCTGTTACATTATCATTTGACCATCTCACAGTGTAGTGTTTAACATAGTTGGTTGTCTACCCTAAGGCCTTGGCTTGCAACCCCGACTATACCAAGAAATTCATATTCATCTTAAGGTTGCAATAAGGTTCATTGAGCCTTGTCAACCCTTACCTAACAACTATCAAGTCATGTACGTTAACACGGTGTGAATCACGTCCACCATCAAGCAGACGAGTAATATGAAACTTGCTGGCAAGAGCATCGTGTTCTTATCACCAAGACTCATTACACAAACAAAGCCAGTGTCTCTGTGCAGATTCAACCCAGCGATAGTATGCAAGACTGTGTTTGTTCAAAAAGGATCATTAATATAACTCGACTGTCACCACACAGGTCCGGGTTCGATTTTCTAAAGGCTGCAACAGGTACACTCAGTCTTGTCAGGTAAAACATTTTGGGTGAATTCATAAATCATGGGAAAGGGTTAGCCACTGTCAGTCCAAAACAACACCTTACTTCACCCTCTCCGATAATTAGTTTTATAAAATCTCAGGTCGATAACCTTAACGTTTTGGCTCTTTTGGGTATATTCATGGGGGAATGGCAACGGTTTGGCCATCCTGATTTGTACAACACCTGATACAACTCTGTAGCCTTATTCATTAGCTATAAACACATTAATCCATAATTACCTAATAATAATAATAAAAATAATAATAATATTAATTTGCAAGCTGTCATCCTCCAAACACACATTCATTAAAAAGCATGGTTTCAAAAAACTCTTATGCTTTTAAGTGTTTAATACCTTTTTCTCCTGTAACATTACTATTCCCTGTTTTATGAGTGAAATAATCTATCGAGGTAAAAGCGTATGTCATCACCTATTTTTCAACTTTCAAACCTAATTTTAGGGTTCTTAGTTTGCAAGATATCGATTTTTTCAATTTGAGGGTAGTTTTCACCCCCTACTATTTTTCATGAAAAACAAAATATCTTAGGTTCAATTATCATTTTTACCCGTTTAAGACCTTTTTCCCCACTGTAAAATCAGTATTTACTGTTTTAGGGGTGACATCATCTATCCAGGTAAAAGCCTATGTCACAACGAATTTTTTAAGCTATTACACATAATTTTACGGTTCTTAGTTTCCAAGGTATCGATTTTTCAATTTGGGGGTAGTTTTCACCCCCGTGCTATTTCTCATCAAAAACAAAAGATCTTAGGTTCAATTATCATTTTTACCCGTTTAAGACCTTTTTCCCCACTGTAAAATCACTATTTACTGTTTTAGGGGTGACATCATCTATCCAGGTAAAAGCCTATGTCACAATGAATTTTTTAAGCTGTTACACATAATTTTAAGGTTCTTAGTTTCCAAGGTATCGATTTTTCAATTTGGGGGTAGTTTTCACCCCCCTGCTATTTTTCATCAAAAACAAAAGATCTTAGTTTCATTTATCATTTTTAGGTGTTTAACACGTTTTTCCCCATAACATGACTATTTACTGTTTTAGGGGTGAAATGACCAATCCAGGTAAAAGCCTATGTCATCACCTATTTTTAAAGCTATCACGCCTAATTTTAGGGTTCATAGTTTCCAAGATATTGAGTTTTCAATTTTGGGGGGTAGTTTCACCCCACAAAGGGGGACGTCGCCCCAAGTGCTAGGACCCCTCATACAAGTCCCTAGCATGATTGGTTCACGAGATATTAACAAAAGTGTAGTTAGGCCCTTAAAAAAAATGAATCATACTTTCAAAAACTAGGTGTCACCCCAAGTGCTAGGTTACTGCCTATGGCAAAATCCCATCCTGGGTTCAGAAAATATTAACAAATGTGTAGTTAGGCCCTTTTGACAAAAGCCACCGGTGTGCATACAAACAAAAATTGCTCTTTCACCCCAGGTAAGGGTAGTTTTTATTTTGGGGGTTGACATACCTCATTCATACAAAAAGAGAATTCACTACGAGTCCTACGACACCCCATATGTTTAAATCGCATTATTGGTTAGCGAGATACTAAAAAGCGAATGACCTATTAGTTTTTTGTTTTTTTAATAATTTTTTTAAAAAGCCTCATCTATAAAGAATCATTTAAAAATTCCGCTCTCTTACAAAAGTCCTCAAGTGCGCATGCATACAAAAATAACCACTACTTAACCTCCGGGTAAGGGTAGATTTATTTTGGGGTGGATATACTCCCGTCCATAGCAGGGGGTGGTTCACCACAAGTCCTACGACACCCTATATGCTCAAATCCGACCATGCGTTCGCGAATCATCGCCAATGTTCGCCAGAAAGTAGGCTATCATTTTGTTTTGTCCTACACACTTCAATCTTGCTGTCAGCCTAGAGGGCATAGGGACCTTTCATTGACGTCAAACAAACTTTTCTCTCATCTTCACCGTTTCCAAAATAGCACCAATTTCAAAAAACAACAATTTTAAAATATATATATACCGACACGCATTCATAGCAAAGAGGACGTCACACCATTCCTAAATAACACATCGTTCTAGCCTTACAAGCTCATTAAATTCGCCAAAATGTCAAAAACGCACGTTTACCTCAAATTGCGTTTCCAAATTCCACCCATTAAAAAAAAAATACCTCACCATCAAATAGAGCGGGAAAAATAGCATTTAAACGAGCCCTCACTCAACCCTAGTCCTCGCCCACCACCAAACATTTTCCCAACATAGCCATACGTATTCAAGCATACACGCGACTTGCAAGAGAACATACACTACCCCACTACCCGCGAATGACCTTTTGTTTTGGTATTTTATTTAAATAATGAGGCTATAGGAAAAGAGGGGGGGGGGGCATTACTACGTTTGCGAGATATCAGGTTCGGGGCCGATACGATGAGGGTTCAATAAGTTAGTGGACAGAACCCCCAAGTTAATAGGCTTGCGCATAATAGTTCGCGGCTGGGAGCGATCTGTTTAGTTCGCAGCTCCTTAGCGAACTAGTTCGCTCTTTTAGTTCGTTAGGTCCCATCTCGAATTCCCTGTATGACAGATCGTTCGCTCGCCGTGCTGCTGACACTGCACGCGCTCTTTGTTATAGCAGTCTGTCACCACTGATGACTCGTCACCAGTGATTGCTCTTTCACATTGCTCTCGTTTCAAGCAATACTGTAGGCTACTGTAACAGTTACTGTGCAGTTCGTGTATTAGATAGCGACATGTTGCGTGTGTAGTAATGTGGTTTACATTTTGATATTCGAAGATAAAAAAAATACAAAAATATGAGTATTGAAACATTAGTGAAATTCCTTATTCCTTCCTTATTTCCTTTTATTCCTTTTAGGAACATAGGGTAGCTACAAACTTCTTCCATCTCACTCTATTGTTGGCCATCCTTTTAATTAGGGTCCATGTCTTTCCTTCTGAGAAAACTTCTCTTTCTATTGTTTATAAAGCCAAAAGTCGTCATTTGTTTATCGTCAGGGGCGGATCTAGGGGAGGGCGAGGAGGGCGACCGCCCAGGGCCCCGCGGTCCGGGAGGCCCCGCGCCATGGATTGTTTTAAATTTAATTGATTTATTTTTTGTACTTTTCAAACTTTCGAACTAATTTATAATTCATATTATTTTATCAGTGCAGCTATGACCTCCCGTGCCCGTGTAGCAAGTTTAGATTTCAGTGAAATGATAGAAGACTTCAGCCGGGAAAAAAGTCGCAAAGTAATATTTTAATATTTCAGTTTACATAATCTTCTTCAATGGGACTTACAAGTTTCTTTCATATTATTAAAAAAATGTACTGTAGTGTATTCATAATATTGCAACTATTCTTTATTTTCTTCTTCTTTCTTCGATTCGGCCAACTAGGGACCACGTCAGTTCAACTGTCTCTTCTTCCGAGCTTTACGCATTCGTCTCCGGTGTTGTTCTTTTCTCTCTTGGGACCACACCTTCCCTGTCTCCATTTGATTTGATTTTTATTATTTCCTATTGTTGTGGGCCCCACCTTATCATACCACCCAGGGCCCCACAAGGCTTGGATCCGCTACTGTTTATCATTAGTGAAATACCGGTACCGTACCTAAAAGAGTAACAGTATGGACGATGTGTTCGTAGAAGCATACACTTATTATTCTCTTTATTTTTTTCTCTCGCGTGGGGCCGATAACCTAGACGTTAGGCCCCTTAAAACAACTATTACCATCATCATTTTTCGCGTGTATCGGCGCGTCACCATCCGATTCCATTTCCTACTTGTCACTAGGTGATGATAAGACGTACCCCCGCCCGCCGGAATTTTCATTTCTTACTTGCTTCGTGATATTCATTATTTGGCTGCTCTGAAACCGTTGGGTACATAATATTTATGGCAAGAATGGGAGGAATAGGGTTTTTTAGTTCAGAGTTTTTGTCCATAGAAGTTCGCTTTTCTTTGTGAAGCATCGTCATAATGTTCATTTCTTAAAAACAGGTAAAAGTAGTTGTATCACTATGTATCGAGAAAAATAAATATCAACTAGTTCATTCAAATGGTAATGTTAATCCAGTTCGCCGATTTTCTAAATAATTGGACATATTTTCAAATAATCCAAAATGACTAAGTTAAATAAAACTGTGGAATTATCCCCACATCTACATCAGTTAAATATCAGTAACTTATATTTATGAACCGCCACTGTATTACATTACAAATATAAGGTAGTTACTACTATTAGCGTGTTAGTTCGCTAAGGAGCTGCGAACTAAACTGATCTCTCCCAGCCGCGAACTATTATGTGTTATACTGTTATTATAATAAACCAACATTAAACAATCGCCGCGCCAAAACTTGACAATCTTGCCACTATCAATAGATACACTCAATCAACTGAGCTGACAACAAAACAAAGCGCATGCGATTGTGCAATGAGTGGTGATGTGACCAGCTGACGAGCTACGGCGGACCCGCGCTCTCGCGCTCTTACAAGTCGGTCAGCGGGAAAAGAGCGAACGAACTAACAAGCGAGCGATCTGGGAACTAGTTCGGTAGTTCGTCTGAGGGACCCGCTCTTCCGAACTAGTTCGTTCGCGAACTACACAAGACTACAAGTTAACACTACTTGTTAAAGGTCAACCACGTCTCACGCGAACACTGCAGACATATCACGTGATCGCTCGCACTGGTGCACATGCTCACACTCGCACGGGTGTCAAATGACGGTTAGCATCCTAAGCAAAAAACAATAACAGCTGCACACCACATGTGTGGATAGGAGCCGCCTCTCCGCTCAGCCCAACCGGCGCGAGCAAAAAAAACATAACAGCTGCGCGCCATATGTGCGGATTGCTCGCACTGGCACACATGCTCACACTCGCACGGGTGTCAGATGACAGTTAGCATCCCAATAAACAACCCCCATGACGTCAACACCCATTAACTTTTTATCACCATCGCTTAAACAAGCCAAAAGGTCAACCCCTTCCCACGCTAACACGTGCAGTGCACATGTTCGCTCCCGGACCACGTGCTCGCTCTAAGGGCCCATGACGTCATCCCATGACGTCATCAGGATTACGCAATTTCTGGTCATGATGATGCAATATCTGGAGTCTAGCGAACTCTACTACTTGTAAGCAACTTTTCCGGGATAAAAAGCTCATGAGGCCAAACGTCAAATAAAGGGGATTTTTACGTCAGTGATTTTAGGTCGAAATGCATAGTGATTGCCGTATGAACACAAAAGTGGCATAAACCAGGCCAAATCTAAATATATTGAGGGGCTAAATACCAATTAGCCTTCTCGCTGTACATGGATCTGTTGGGAGCCATTACACATCCAATTAATCGCAAATAATTCTGTTACGCGGCAGGTGACAAATTGCTCTCGAAAATATGTACTGTATGTCTTTCTACCACTTATTATTTCCGTTTTCATCGGGTTCGGGGATGAGATGCGATGAAAGTCTATGTGGCGGGTAGTTTTTACGTCCGGATGTCCTTCCTGATGGCAACCTCAGGAGATGAGTTAATGTGAGATAAAATGAATGAAGATGAATTAAACTTGGCAAGGATATGGAAGAAAGCAGCCGTGGTCTGTCAGAAGATACCGTCCCAGCATTTTCATAGAGTTGAAAATGGGAAACCTTGGAATACCATTTTAAGTACGGTCGACGGTGGGTCTCGAACCTACTTCTACCGAGTCCATAGATAACTTGGCCCCATGGCCTAGCATTGCACGTTAGCGAGCGTAGCTACCACTGTCGGTGACAAATGACTTTCCAATAAATTGATATAATTTATTACCTAGTTTAATAATAATCGGAGGCTGCTTTGTGGGGGTATGGACAATGGTCTGAGGAAGAGAATGGTGAAATGCTTTATTTGGAGTGTAGCACTATATGGAGCTGGGACGTGGACATTGAGAAAAGAGGAAGAAAAAGATTCGAGGCATTTGGGATGTGGATATGGAGGAGGATGGAAGGGATAAAATGGGTAGAGGAAGTGCCAAATTAAGAGGTGCTGATAGGAGTTGGGGAGGTGAAATATATACAGGGTGATTCTCTATGTAGGTTACAACTTCAATAATGTGTAATTATTTATTGGAACCACTTACAGACTTGGTGTATATGTCATTATATTGCAAAACACTTCAAGTCTTGACTCACGTAGTTTGTAGTTGCACAGTTGTCCGCCACGCGCGCCACATGCCACTTGTTGGAAATGGCGTCTTTCACTGGAGCGTAAAGAGCGAAGTGCGTGTTCTGGTTTGAAGAAACCAAGTCAGCAACGAGTGTATAGCGGAGGTTTCACACAGTATTTGACAAAGACCCACCCAGCAGACCAACAGTGTACAAATGGCACCAGACATTTACCGAAACAGGTTGTTCTGTGCTACAAACAAAGGCGCCAGGCCGAGCACCTGTGACTGGCGATGTGGTGGAAACAGTTGGGGAGAGGTTCGTCCGCAGTCCGGTAAAATCGAAACTGGTATCCCTCAGACCACTGTTTGGCGGGTATTGCGTCGACATTTGGCCATCAAAGCATACCGATTGCCCTTGGTTCAAGCACTAAGTGAAGCGGATAAACATATCCGACATGAATTCTGTGTTGAAATGATGGATCGCATCAGCCGTGATGAGTCATTCTTGAACAATGTGGTCTTCAGCGATGAATCAACGTTGCACCTTTCTGGCCGAGTCAACACAATTGACGTATTTGGGGAATGGAAAAACCACATGTGCACTACGTGACAGCCCCAAAGTGAACGATTTCTGCGCTGATTCGAGAGAAACAATTACCTGGCCGCCACGGTCCCCAGATTACACACCACTGGACTTCTTTCTGTGGAGCTTTGTGAAGGATAGGGTGTACATCCCTCCTCTACATGCAAATCTTGATGAACGGAGTCATCGCATCACAACAGCCATCGCCTCTGTTACCCCGGAAATGCTGGTTCATACGTGGCGGGAAATCAACTTCCGTTGGGATGTGTCCAGGATGACAAATGGTGCACACATTGAGCCGTAATGGATTTGTCAAAAAAAAACTTGAAGTGTTTTACTATGTAATGGCATATAAACCAAGTCTGTAAGTGGTTCCAATAAATAATCACACATTATTGAAGTTGTAAACTACATAGAGAATCGCCCTGTATTAAAGGTATTCAGGACCGGGTGAGTTAGCCGTGGTCGTTACGGCGTGACTGCTGGCAGTCGCTCACATCCGGGAGGCGAGGAGGTTTGAATCCCCCCACCGGCATCCTTGAAGATGGTCTTCTGTGGTTTCCCATCTTCCTTCCAGGAGAAATATATATTAAAGGTAATCAGGACCGGGTGAGTTAGCCGTGGTCGTTACGGCGTGACTGCTGGCAGTCGCTCACATCCGGGAGGCGAGGAGGTTCGAATCCCCCCACCGGCATCCTTGAAGATGGTCTTCTGTGGTTTCCCCATATTTCCTTCCAGGCAAATGCCGGGGTTGGTCCCTAACTATAGGCCACAGCCCCAACCTTCCAACTCCTCGTCCTTACATTCCAACTTCCCTCCCAAACGGTACTTGTAGCTCACCCATTGGGTGTCCGTCTCGAAGCTGCTACAAAAACTGGCGTGCCGAACATGTCCCCAGACACTCCCGGCACTAAAAGCCATACGCTAAAAAAAAGGAAACAAAATTGGCTTGGTCATTGGATGAGAAGAAATTGTTTACTTATGGATGCAATGGAAGAAACGGTGAATGGTAGAGGACGATTAGGACGGAGAAGATTCCAAGTGTTTGACAGTATAAGGATCGATGCAAAGTATGAAACAACGAAGAGAGTAGCAGGAGAAAGGTTTGTTTGGAGAGCTGCCATGTGAGGACCTGTCTTAGGGCAGATTATTGATAATAATAATAATAATATCGTATGGCCTCGGTGCCGGCTGCAAGCTTTGTAATTTGACAGCCAGAGGGTAGCTTGCATGTCGAATTTCGTTGTTTCTTGAATCACTATGAAAGTCAAGGAGGTTAGATATCTACGCTCCTTGAACACTATAGCGCTTCTAGTAGAGAAAGGAGGAACTTTGTGATGGCGGAAACTCCCGAGATTAATTTTGCCATTATAAACACGGCCTACTGAATTCAAACGGTTTATTTGACATGCCAACATCGTATGACATGCGTGTCGTATTTTGCCGCCTTTCAAAAATCACTTACCACGGCCAGGAGCGAACCTACAATCTTGGGGTTAGTAGACCGACACGCTATCCACTCACCCACCGTGGCAAGCTATAATAATAAAATAATGTTTGTCTACGAAACACATTCCAACACAGAATATACTCATGAAATACGGCAAGATACACAAGGTTAATCACTACAAGTACTCGGGTGAAATCATCGAACTCACAGGTATTCAAAGAGTAGCACAGAAAACATGTGAACTCAAAATGCAGAAAGCATACGGGAAAATCGCGAATATCTACAACAAGAGATACATGAGCATCAACACAAACATTAGTAGTATAATTCGCTAGACTTTGAATATTGCGTAATCCTGACCACGTGGTCCAGGAGCGGGGCATGTGCACTGCACGTGTTAGCGTGGGAAGGGGTTGACCTTGTGGCTTGTTTATGTGATTGTGATAAAAAGTTAGCACTGCATGTGTTAGCGTGGGAAGGGGGCGACCTTTTGGCTTGTTTATGTGATTGTGATAAAAAGTTAATGGGTGTTGACGGCATGGGCGTTGTTTATTAGGATGGTAACTCGAAATTCAGACTCCTCTTCCACTCCTACAGGGGAGTTTCTTGGTTCGATTCCGTGTTTTGTTATTTAATTCCCGTGGGGGGGCAGCCTTGTGTATCATGGTTATTAAGTATTGATTGATTATTGAATTATATTTTGGTAATTTCCCAAGGAAGTGTAGAGAGTCTTGGGTGTCATAACTTTTGAATGAGAGTGTACGGTGAGGCACTCGACATAGCCGGATCGCTACCAGACATGTGGTGTGCGGCTGTTCCGTTTTTGCTCGCGCCGTGCGGCAAGCAATGAGAGCACTTAGCGTATGTAGTGCATGGTTGTCGTTAAAGTTTTTGCTCGCGCAAGCTAAATAAGTAATCATATGTTGTAATGCGACACTCTGTTTAAGTACGACATATATTACCACAGCGTGGGAGTGGAGTGGTGTTACTCCTTCTCGCTATGATATGTCTGTTTAATTTAAATGATGTTAACATTTTTTGTGTTCTGGCTTGCTTCATGATCTCAATCTGGTTAAAGTGTTTTATATGCCATGTATAACTTTGAGTGTGTGAAATGAATTTCGATCTGTTTGTTTTTAGATTCACAGATGTCATTAGTCAAGTCTGCAATTTTTAATGCGAGAACGAGATTGGATGTCGGTTCCCAGAGCTTCATGTGAAATGTTTTAAAGAGGTTTTTTGGCGCTCTAACTTCTTAATATATATATAAGAGGAGATTGCTATGGAGCAGTAGTTAGCTATCTTTATCTGCAATATCATGAGTCTGTGCGAGGGGTTGATAGAAAAGTTAGTAAAATTGCAACGCATTATGATGTTTGCGGAAAGTGCCCTGAATCAAGGGTTGCATTTCATCGTCAGTGCAACGAAAATAGAGGAGGAGGTGTGGTATAACACCTTAACACCGGGAGAAAAGGAGGTTTTAAGCGCCGAAATATTCGAGCTGATGAGGGATCAACACCACTGCCGTGAAATTATTTTCAACGGCATGACATTTCACATTGTCAATATTATTATTGACAAGTTGAGATCCATCGGCTCGATGAATTTCAACGTGTTTGAACCTACATTGGCGGAAGAGCTAATGGCCGTGTTTGAACGGCCATTAGAGGAACAGCATATGGAAGAGCATATGGAAGAAGTGCAAGAAGAAGCAGAAGAAGAAGAAGAAGACCATCGAATGGAAGAAGAAGAAGAACATCGAGCGGAAGGAGAAGAAGAAGAAGACCGACAAGAAGAAGAAGAAGAAGAAGAAGAAGATGATGATGATGATGATGATGATGATGATGATGATGATGATGTTCAAATCTTAAATTCAATTCAATGGACAGTGGACAGTGGATTAATATTGTGCAGTGTAAATTTTATTTTTTAAATATATTTATTTGATCATTTGTGGTTTACATTAATTATATAATATGAATTAGTGAAAAATGATATGATCTTCGTTCTTAAAGTGGTAAGTAGTTCCTTTTCCAACAAGCTGCAGAGAGAATTGAAGATGCTGTGTTGTTTGCAGAGTGGAATATGCTGGTCTTGTGCACGGGGTAAGTAGAATCATTCTTTTCTTTCTTGCGTGTGTTGGTTTTAGCGAGCTGAAAAATATATATATAGAGACACATTAATAATAATAATAATAATAATAATAATAATAATAATAATAATAATAATAATAATAATAATAATAATAATATTAATAATAATAATAATAATAATAATATCTTTGTGAGGAATAAAAAATAAAAATAAAAAAAAAACTTACACTGTTCTAATTATAAGATATTTTTGTTGGGGATCCAAGAGTTGTGAGTTGAATCGAATCCAAGCCAAGATACGAAGGCTCGGGTTCCTTTTCTACGTAGTACTTTGTTGACTAAGTAAATATTAGGATGTTTTGTTCGTTGTAACTCTGCTTCGTAGAACGCACCAAATATTGGAGTATTTTTATTATCTTTTAAAAGATATGTTCGTGGATTAGTATTTTGAACTTTATAAATTGTAAATAATTCTGTTGTCCAATTACCTTCGTACCCTTTACTGAAGTGTTTCTTGATTTTTGATATCCTTACAATATCGCCGATTTTATATTTTGGTTTTCTTAAAGTTTCATTATATTGTGTTGGCAAGCGGGGTGGATTGTTTCTTTTCACATCATTAGGTTTCATGCCAATGCTGCGATGTATTTTGTGATTATACTTTACTAGTAACTCAGGCAAAATATGTACCCATCGGTAAGAACCTCGTGTTGTGAATTCTTTCCACATCGATTCCTTAAGAGTTCGATTGAATCTTTCTATCACACTCGCTTTAATGGAGCTGCCAGTGGAATAATGCTTTAGATTTTGTTTCTGAGACCATGTTTTGAATTCACTGTTATAAAATTCCGTTCCTCGATCGGTGTGAAAATAATTGGGCAATCTTTTACTTTGAGAATAAACAAATTTTAAGCTGTTCACAATCTCACTTCCTTTTTTGGTTTTAAGAGGAATTGCCCATGCATATTTCGAGTAAACGTCAATAATGGTTAATAAATATTTAAATCCATTATTCCATTTTGCAAGTTTGCACATGTCCACAAGGTCAGCTTCATGGAGGTCATCGATTCCTTTGCTAATAACACGTCGTCTTTTAAACTTTTTTCTAAGCGGTGCGTGAAGTTCTTTTGCAATTTCTCGTCTGATTTCGTTCATAGTTATTTTCCAAACAATGTTTTATAACATACTGTGCATTGTTTTACAAACGTTGGAATTTTTATTCAATATATCCAGCATTTCTTAGTTCTTCTTCTATTGCAAAGATTTCGCTGTCTAGTCCTGTGTGACCTGCAGCTTTCGATGCAATTAATGTTTTAAGTCTTGATACCAATTTGTTTGGTTCATTCCAGTGAACGAATTCAATATTGTTTCCGCCTTCAAATTTCCAAATGGCTTGTGGCGCGATGTGTTTTTTTTGACCATATCCAGTATGCATTGTAGTATTTGCTTCTTCATTTTCATCTGCTGTTTTTATAATTCCATCTATGTCTTCAGTGAGAAGGGGTTCAATTATATGTCTATACTTATAAGATTGCGTTCCTCTTGGAGCTGCATTGCTTGTATAATTTCTTTTGTGCACGTTTGAAACATTTAATAATTTCAAATATGAACTTAAATCACTCCTATCTATTAGAGTGGGGTCTGGTACTTTCCTTTGAATCAATTCAAGTAGACCTTCTGTAATAGGAAATTTTTCACCGCCAACTTTTATCCACTTTTTATCGAAGAAAACTCGTTCGCGTCCCAAGTATTGTTTATCATTTCTTATCGTTATACCAAATGTTCTATCCACGTTTTGTTTAATGAATGGATCAAAGTAGCGGTTAAGTAGTGAAATTATTTTGATGCTATCTCCATCTTCTTCGTCTGAAGTAGCAGTGGATTCAGAATCGTTATATTTTCCTTTTCTTTTTCGATTTTCTTTATTTTGAGTCGACGTATTAGCAATAGCTACAAGTTGATTTAATGAACTTGTTACTGGTTTAAAGTTAGTCTCTATATCTAATTCTTTTCGTCTAACATCATCTTGAAGTGAAAGATACTTGTCTTTAACATCTTTTTTTAAGCGAGAAAGTTTATCCTTTACACGACTTTCAGCTTTAATCTTTGAGCTCTTCTCCATGACTAAACGGAAATTGTGGTTGTTTTACTTATTTATAGTATATTCAAAATCGATTTGAAGAGGAAGATCATCAGTTTTATGTTTTTTCGGGTCTCTAAGTCGAAACTGAATTTCATCTTGCTCTTCAACGACAATATCACTACCATCCAGTTCAATCTCTTGACGTATATTTAAAATTGCATACACAATTGGAGATCTTGGTGAAACAAAAATTGGTTTTAATACGCCTTTGTAGGGAAGTTGGTACTGTATGTTATGATTATGAAGCGTGTATACTGGTGAATGGATTGATGGTGTGTTGGAGAATTTCAGAATAAATTTCGATAAGTTCTTTTTCTTTACTTCATCTTTTAATATACCATATTCTTCTTTGGATGCAGTAAAACTTTCGAGTGGTTCTTTGTTAACCATTTGCTCAATTTTTCCCAGTTCAGTTTTTAACTTGTTATATTCTTCTTTGGATTCAGCAGCATAACTTTCAAGATCTTCTTTTTTAACAATATTGAGATTGTTAGCAACACCCTCAATACGAAAACTCAGCAATTCTTCTAGGTTAAAACTCAGCAATTCTTCTAGGTTTGTGCCGTGTCTTGTGTGGGGTTTCGCCTAGGACACCAAGTTAGGCTCATCGGCGGGCTCTTGGTGTCCCCGCCCGGACCCCCACAGGAGTGACGAACTGCGCGCCACCTCCCTTTATATAAGGTGCAACTGCACCACTTGACTACGAGAACTAAAAGTTCAAGCAGCCTTAACCTCCCTATGAAGGCTTCCAAAAAGATGGTATATTGGCTTTCACGGCCGGTGAATTAAAACTCAGCAATTCTTCTAGGTTTGTGCCGTGTCTTGTGTGGGGTTTCGCCTAGGACACCAAGTTAGGCTCATCGGCGGGCTCTTGGTGTCCCCGCCCGGACCCCCACAGGAGTGACGAACTGCGCGCCACCTCCCTTTATATAAGGTGCAACTGCACCACTTGACTACGAGAACTAAAAGTTCAAGCAGCCTTAACCTCCCTATGAAGGCTTCCAAAAAGATGGTATATTGGCTTTCACGGCCGGTGAATTAAAACTCAGCAATTCTTCTAGGTTTGTGCCGTGTCTTGTGTGGGGTTTCGCCTAGGACACCAAGTTAGGCTCATCGGCGGGCTCTTGGTGTCCCCGCCCGGACCCCCACAGGAGTGACGAACTGCGCGCCACCTCCCTTTATATAAGGTGCAACTGCACCACTTGACTACGAGAACTAAAAGTTCAAGCAGCCTTAACCTCCCTATGAAGGCTTCCAAAAAGATGGTATATTGGCTTTCACGGCCGGTGAATTAAAACTCAGCAATTCTTCTAGGTTTGTGCCGTGTCTTGTGTGGGGTTTCGCCTAGGACACCAAGTTAGGCTCATCGGCGGGCTCTTGGTGTCCCCGCCCGGACCCCCACAGGAGTGACGAACTGCGCGCCACCTCCCTTTATATAAGGTGCAACTGCACCACTTGACTACGAGAACTAAAAGTTCAAGCAGCCTTAACCTCCCTATGAAGGCTTCCAAAAAGATGGTATATTGGCTTTCACGGCCGGTGAATTAAAACTCAGCAATTCTTCTAGGTTTGTGCCGTGTCTTGTGTGGGGTTTCGCCTAGGACACCAAGTTAGGCTCATCGGCGGGCTCTTGGTGTCCCCGCCCGGACCCCCACAGGAGTGACGAACTGCGCGCCACCTCCCTTTATATAAGGTGCAACTGCACCACTTGACTACGAGAACTAAAAGTTCAAGCAGCCTTAACCTCCCTATGAAGGCTTCCAAAAAGATGGTATATTGGCTTTCACGGCCGGTGAATTAAAACTCAGCAATTCTTCTAGGTTTGTGCCGTGTCTTGTGTGGGGTTTCGCCTAGGACACCAAGTTAGGCTCATCGGCGGGCTCTTGGTGTCCCCGCCCGGACCCCCACAGGAGTGACGAACTGCGCGCCACCTCCCTTTATATAAGGTGCAACTGCACCACTTGACTACGAGAACTAAAAGTTCAAGCAGCCTTAACCTCCCTATGAAGGCTTCCAAAAAGATGGTATATTGGCTTTCACGGCCGGTGAATTAAAACTCAGCAATTCTTCTAGGTTTGTGCCGTGTCTTGTGTGGGGTTTCGCCTAGGACACCAAGTTAGGCTCATCGGCGGGCTCTTGGTGTCCCCGCCCGGACCCCCACAGGAGTGACGAACTGCGCGCCACCTCCCTTTATATAAGGTGCAACTGCACCACTTGACTACGAGAACTAAAAGTTCAAGCAGCCTTAACCTCCCTATGAAGGCTTCCAAAAAGATGGTATATTGGCTTTCACGGCCGGTGAATTAAAACTCAGCAATTCTTCTAGGTTTGTGCCGTGTCTTGTGTGGGGTTTCGCCTAGGACACCAAGTTAGGCTCATCGGCGGGCTCTTGGTGTCCCCGCCCGGACCCCCACAGGAGTGACGAACTGCGCGCCACCTCCCTTTATATAAGGTGCAACTGCACCACTTGACTACGAGAACTAAAAGTTCAAGCAGCCTTAACCTCCCTATGAAGGCTTCCAAAAAGATGGTATATTGGCTTTCACGGCCGGTGAATTAAAACTCAGCAATTCTTCTAGGTTTGTGCCGTGTCTTGTGTGGGGTTTCGCCTAGGACACCAAGTTAGGCTCATCGGCGGGCTCTTGGTGTCCCCGCCCGGACCCCCACAGGAGTGACGAACTGCGCGCCACCTCCCTTTATATAAGGTGCAACTGCACCACTTGACTACGAGAACTAAAAGTTCAAGCAGCCTTAACCTCCCTATGAAGGCTTCCAAAAAGATGGTATATTGGCTTTCACGGCCGGTGAATTAAAACTCAGCAATTCTTCTAGGTTTGTGCCGTGTCTTGTGTGGGGTTTCGCCTAGGACACCAAGTTAGGCTCATCGGCGGGCTCTTGGTGTCCCCGCCCGGACCCCCACAGGAGTGACGAACTGCGCGCCACCTCCCTTTATATAAGGTGCAACTGCACCACTTGACTACGAGAACTAAAAGTTCAAGCAGCCTTAACCTCCCTATGAAGGCTTCCAAAAAGATGGTATATTGGCTTTCACGGCCGGTGAATTAAAACTCAGCAATTCTTCTAGGTTTGTGCCGTGTCTTGTGTGGGGTTTCGCCTAGGACACCAAGTTAGGCTCATCGGCGGGCTCTTGGTGTCCCCGCCCGGACCCCCACAGGAGTGACGAACTGCGCGCCACCTCCCTTTATATAAGGTGCAACTGCACCACTTGACTACGAGAACTAAAAGTTCAAGCAGCCTTAACCTCCCTATGAAGGCTTCCAAAAAGATGGTATATTGGCTTTCACGGCCGGTGAATTAAAACTCAGCAATTCTTCTAGGTTTGTGCCGTGTCTTGTGTGGGGTTTCGCCTAGGACACCAAGTTAGGCTCATCGGCGGGCTCTTGGTGTCCCCGCCCGGACCCCCACAGGAGTGACGAACTGCGCGCCACCTCCCTTTATATAAGGTGCAACTGCACCACTTGACTACGAGAACTAAAAGTTCAAGCAGCCTTAACCTCCCTATGAAGGCTTCCAAAAAGATGGTATATTGGCTTTCACGGCCGGTGAATTAAAACTCAGCAATTCTTCTAGGTTTGTGCCGTGTCTTGTGTGGGGTTTCGCCTAGGACACCAAGTTAGGCTCATCGGCGGGCTCTTGGTGTCCCCGCCCGGACCCCCACAGGAGTGACGAACTGCGCGCCACCTCCCTTTATATAAGGTGCAACTGCACCACTTGACTACGAGAACTAAAAGTTCAAGCAGCCTTAACCTCCCTATGAAGGCTTCCAAAAAGATGGTATATTGGCTTTCACGGCCGGTGAATTAAAACTCAGCAATTCTTCTAGGTTTGTGCCGTGTCTTGTGTGGGGTTTCGCCTAGGACACCAAGTTAGGCTCATCGGCGGGCTCTTGGTGTCCCCGCCCGGACCCCCACAGGAGTGACGAACTGCGCGCCACCTCCCTTTATATAAGGTGCAACTGCACCACTTGACTACGAGAACTAAAAGTTCAAGCAGCCTTAACCTCCCTATGAAGGCTTCCAAAAAGATGGTATATTGGCTTTCACGGCCGGTGAATTAAAACTCAGCAATTCTTCTAGGTTTGTGCCGTGTCTTGTGTGGGGTTTCGCCTAGGACACCAAGTTAGGCTCATCGGCGGGCTCTTGGTGTCCCCGCCCGGACCCCCACAGGAGTGACGAACTGCGCGCCACCTCCCTTTATATAAGGTGCAACTGCACCACTTGACTACGAGAACTAAAAGTTCAAGCAGCCTTAACCTCCCTATGAAGGCTTCCAAAAAGATGGTATATTGGCTTTCACGGCCGGTGAATTAAAACTCAGCAATTCTTCTAGGTTTGTGCCGTGTCTTGTGTGGGGTTTCGCCTAGGACACCAAGTTAGGCTCATCGGCGGGCTCTTGGTGTCCCCGCCCGGACCCCCACAGGAGTGACGAACTGCGCGCCACCTCCCTTTATATAAGGTGCAACTGCACCACTTGACTACGAGAACTAAAAGTTCAAGCAGCCTTAACCTCCCTATGAAGGCTTCCAAAAAGATGGTATATTGGCTTTCACGGCCGGTGAATTAAAACTCAGCAATTCTTCTAGGTTTGTGCCGTGTCTTGTGTGGGGTTTCGCCTAGGACACCAAGTTAGGCTCATCGGCGGGCTCTTGGTGTCCCCGCCCGGACCCCCACAGGAGTGACGAACTGCGCGCCACCTCCCTTTATATAAGGTGCAACTGCACCACTTGACTACGAGAACTAAAAGTTCAAGCAGCCTTAACCTCCCTATGAAGGCTTCCAAAAAGATGGTATATTGGCTTTCACGGCCGGTGAATTAAAACTCAGCAATTCTTCTAGGTTTGTGCCGTGTCTTGTGTGGGGTTTCGCCTAGGACACCAAGTTAGGCTCATCGGCGGGCTCTTGGTGTCCCCGCCCGGACCCCCACAGGAGTGACGAACTGCGCGCCACCTCCCTTTATATAAGGTGCAACTGCACCACTTGACTACGAGAACTAAAAGTTCAAGCAGCCTTAACCTCCCTATGAAGGCTTCCAAAAAGATGGTATATTGGCTTTCACGGCCGGTGAATTAAAACTCAGCAATTCTTCTAGGTTTGTGCCGTGTCTTGTGTGGGGTTTCGCCTAGGACACCAAGTTAGGCTCATCGGCGGGCTCTTGGTGTCCCCGCCCGGACCCCCACAGGAGTGACGAACTGCGCGCCACCTCCCTTTATATAAGGTGCAACTGCACCACTTGACTACGAGAACTAAAAGTTCAAGCAGCCTTAACCTCCCTATGAAGGCTTCCAAAAAGATGGTATATTGGCTTTCACGGCCGGTGAATTAAAACTCAGCAATTCTTCTAGGTTTGTGCCGTGTCTTGTGTGGGGTTTCGCCTAGGACACCAAGTTAGGCTCATCGGCGGGCTCTTGGTGTCCCCGCCCGGACCCCCACAGGAGTGACGAACTGCGCGCCACCTCCCTTTATATAAGGTGCAACTGCACCACTTGACTACGAGAACTAAAAGTTCAAGCAGCCTTAACCTCCCTATGAAGGCTTCCAAAAAGATGGTATATTGGCTTTCACGGCCGGTGAATTAAAACTCAGCAATTCTTCTAGGTTTGTGCCGTGTCTTGTGTGGGGTTTCGCCTAGGACACCAAGTTAGGCTCATCGGCGGGCTCTTGGTGTCCCCGCCCGGACCCCCACAGGAGTGACGAACTGCGCGCCACCTCCCTTTATATAAGGTGCAACTGCACCACTTGACTACGAGAACTAAAAGTTCAAGCAGCCTTAACCTCCCTATGAAGGCTTCCAAAAAGATGGTATATTGGCTTTCACGGCCGGTGAATTAAAACTCAGCAATTCTTCTAGGTTTGTGCCGTGTCTTGTGTGGGGTTTCGCCTAGGACACCAAGTTAGGCTCATCGGCGGGCTCTTGGTGTCCCCGCCCGGACCCCCACAGGAGTGACGAACTGCGCGCCACCTCCCTTTATATAAGGTGCAACTGCACCACTTGACTACGAGAACTAAAAGTTCAAGCAGCCTTAACCTCCCTATGAAGGCTTCCAAAAAGATGGTATATTGGCTTTCACGGCCGGTGAATTAAAACTCAGCAATTCTTCTAGGTTTGTGCCGTGTCTTGTGTGGGGTTTCGCCTAGGACACCAAGTTAGGCTCATCGGCGGGCTCTTGGTGTCCCCGCCCGGACCCCCACAGGAGTGACGAACTGCGCGCCACCTCCCTTTATATAAGGTGCAACTGCACCACTTGACTACGAGAACTAAAAGTTCAAGCAGCCTTAACCTCCCTATGAAGGCTTCCAAAAAGATGGTATATTGGCTTTCACGGCCGGTGAATTAAAACTCAGCAATTCTTCTAGGTTTGTGCCGTGTCTTGTGTGGGGTTTCGCCTAGGACACCAAGTTAGGCTCATCGGCGGGCTCTTGGTGTCCCCGCCCGGACCCCCACAGGAGTGACGAACTGCGCGCCACCTCCCTTTATATAAGGTGCAACTGCACCACTTGACTACGAGAACTAAAAGTTCAAGCAGCCTTAACCTCCCTATGAAGGCTTCCAAAAAGATGGTATATTGGCTTTCACGGCCGGTGAATTAAAACTCAGCAATTCTTCTAGGTTTGTGCCGTGTCTTGTGTGGGGTTTCGCCTAGGACACCAAGTTAGGCTCATCGGCGGGCTCTTGGTGTCCCCGCCCGGACCCCCACAGGAGTGACGAACTGCGCGCCACCTCCCTTTATATAAGGTGCAACTGCACCACTTGACTACGAGAACTAAAAGTTCAAGCAGCCTTAACCTCCCTATGAAGGCTTCCAAAAAGATGGTATATTGGCTTTCACGGCCGGTGAATTAAAACTCAGCAATTCTTCTAGGTTTGTGCCGTGTCTTGTGTGGGGTTTCGCCTAGGACACCAAGTTAGGCTCATCGGCGGGCTCTTGGTGTCCCCGCCCGGACCCCCACAGGAGTGACGAACTGCGCGCCACCTCCCTTTATATAAGGTGCAACTGCACCACTTGACTACGAGAACTAAAAGTTCAAGCAGCCTTAACCTCCCTATGAAGGCTTCCAAAAAGATGGTATATTGGCTTTCACGGCCGGTGAATTAAAACTCAGCAATTCTTCTAGGTTTGTGCCGTGTCTTGTGTGGGGTTTCGCCTAGGACACCAAGTTAGGCTCATCGGCGGGCTCTTGGTGTCCCCGCCCGGACCCCCACAGGAGTGACGAACTGCGCGCCACCTCCCTTTATATAAGGTGCAACTGCACCACTTGACTACGAGAACTAAAAGTTCAAGCAGCCTTAACCTCCCTATGAAGGCTTCCAAAAAGATGGTATATTGGCTTTCACGGCCGGTGAATTAAAACTCAGCAATTCTTCTAGGTTTGTGCCGTGTCTTGTGTGGGGTTTCGCCTAGGACACCAAGTTAGGCTCATCGGCGGGCTCTTGGTGTCCCCGCCCGGACCCCCACAGGAGTGACGAACTGCGCGCCACCTCCCTTTATATAAGGTGCAACTGCACCACTTGACTACGAGAACTAAAAGTTCAAGCAGCCTTAACCTCCCTATGAAGGCTTCCAAAAAGATGGTATATTGGCTTTCACGGCCGGTGAATTAAAACTCAGCAATTCTTCTAGGTTTGTGCCGTGTCTTGTGTGGGGTTTCGCCTAGGACACCAAGTTAGGCTCATCGGCGGGCTCTTGGTGTCCCCGCCCGGACCCCCACAGGAGTGACGAACTGCGCGCCACCTCCCTTTATATAAGGTGCAACTGCACCACTTGACTACGAGAACTAAAAGTTCAAGCAGCCTTAACCTCCCTATGAAGGCTTCCAAAAAGATGGTATATTGGCTTTCACGGCCGGTGAATTAAAACTCAGCAATTCTTCTAGGTTTGTGCCGTGTCTTGTGTGGGGTTTCGCCTAGGACACCAAGTTAGGCTCATCGGCGGGCTCTTGGTGTCCCCGCCCGGACCCCCACAGGAGTGACGAACTGCGCGCCACCTCCCTTTATATAAGGTGCAACTGCACCACTTGACTACGAGAACTAAAAGTTCAAGCAGCCTTAACCTCCCTATGAAGGCTTCCAAAAAGATGGTATATTGGCTTTCACGGCCGGTGAATTAAAACTCAGCAATTCTTCTAGGTTTGTGCCGTGTCTTGTGTGGGGTTTCGCCTAGGACACCAAGTTAGGCTCATCGGCGGGCTCTTGGTGTCCCCGCCCGGACCCCCACAGGAGTGACGAACTGCGCGCCACCTCCCTTTATATAAGGTGCAACTGCACCACTTGACTACGAGAACTAAAAGTTCAAGCAGCCTTAACCTCCCTATGAAGGCTTCCAAAAAGATGGTATATTGGCTTTCACGGCCGGTGAATTAAAACTCAGCAATTCTTCTAGGTTTGTGCCGTGTCTTGTGTGGGGTTTCGCCTAGGACACCAAGTTAGGCTCATCGGCGGGCTCTTGGTGTCCCCGCCCGGACCCCCACAGGAGTGACGAACTGCGCGCCACCTCCCTTTATATAAGGTGCAACTGCACCACTTGACTACGAGAACTAAAAGTTCAAGCAGCCTTAACCTCCCTATGAAGGCTTCCAAAAAGATGGTATATTGGCTTTCACGGCCGGTGAATTAAAACTCAGCAATTCTTCTAGGTTTGTGCCGTGTCTTGTGTGGGGTTTCGCCTAGGACACCAAGTTAGGCTCATCGGCGGGCTCTTGGTGTCCCCGCCCGGACCCCCACAGGAGTGACGAACTGCGCGCCACCTCCCTTTATATAAGGTGCAACTGCACCACTTGACTACGAGAACTAAAAGTTCAAGCAGCCTTAACCTCCCTATGAAGGCTTCCAAAAAGATGGTATATTGGCTTTCACGGCCGGTGAATTAAAACTCAGCAATTCTTCTAGGTTTGTGCCGTGTCTTGTGTGGGGTTTCGCCTAGGACACCAAGTTAGGCTCATCGGCGGGCTCTTGGTGTCCCCGCCCGGACCCCCACAGGAGTGACGAACTGCGCGCCACCTCCCTTTATATAAGGTGCAACTGCACCACTTGACTACGAGAACTAAAAGTTCAAGCAGCCTTAACCTCCCTATGAAGGCTTCCAAAAAGATGGTATATTGGCTTTCACGGCCGGTGAATTAAAACTCAGCAATTCTTCTAGGTTTGTGCCGTGTCTTGTGTGGGGTTTCGCCTAGGACACCAAGTTAGGCTCATCGGCGGGCTCTTGGTGTCCCCGCCCGGACCCCCACAGGAGTGACGAACTGCGCGCCACCTCCCTTTATATAAGGTGCAACTGCACCACTTGACTACGAGAACTAAAAGTTCAAGCAGCCTTAACCTCCCTATGAAGGCTTCCAAAAAGATGGTATATTGGCTTTCACGGCCGGTGAATTAAAACTCAGCAATTCTTCTAGGTTTGTGCCGTGTCTTGTGTGGGGTTTCGCCTAGGACACCAAGTTAGGCTCATCGGCGGGCTCTTGGTGTCCCCGCCCGGACCCCCACAGGAGTGACGAACTGCGCGCCACCTCCCTTTATATAAGGTGCAACTGCACCACTTGACTACGAGAACTAAAAGTTCAAGCAGCCTTAACCTCCCTATGAAGGCTTCCAAAAAGATGGTATATTGGCTTTCACGGCCGGTGAATTAAAACTCAGCAATTCTTCTAGGTTTGTGCCGTGTCTTGTGTGGGGTTTCGCCTAGGACACCAAGTTAGGCTCATCGGCGGGCTCTTGGTGTCCCCGCCCGGACCCCCACAGGAGTGACGAACTGCGCGCCACCTCCCTTTATATAAGGTGCAACTGCACCACTTGACTACGAGAACTAAAAGTTCAAGCAGCCTTAACCTCCCTATGAAGGCTTCCAAAAAGATGGTATATTGGCTTTCACGGCCGGTGAATTAAAACTCAGCAATTCTTCTAGGTTTGTGCCGTGTCTTGTGTGGGGTTTCGCCTAGGACACCAAGTTAGGCTCATCGGCGGGCTCTTGGTGTCCCCGCCCGGACCCCCACAGGAGTGACGAACTGCGCGCCACCTCCCTTTATATAAGGTGCAACTGCACCACTTGACTACGAGAACTAAAAGTTCAAGCAGCCTTAACCTCCCTATGAAGGCTTCCAAAAAGATGGTATATTGGCTTTCACGGCCGGTGAATTAAAACTCAGCAATTCTTCTAGGTTTGTGCCGTGTCTTGTGTGGGGTTTCGCCTAGGACACCAAGTTAGGCTCATCGGCGGGCTCTTGGTGTCCCCGCCCGGACCCCCACAGGAGTGACGAACTGCGCGCCACCTCCCTTTATATAAGGTGCAACTGCACCACTTGACTACGAGAACTAAAAGTTCAAGCAGCCTTAACCTCCCTATGAAGGCTTCCAAAAAGATGGTATATTGGCTTTCACGGCCGGTGAATTAAAACTCAGCAATTCTTCTAGGTTTGTGCCGTGTCTTGTGTGGGGTTTCGCCTAGGACACCAAGTTAGGCTCATCGGCGGGCTCTTGGTGTCCCCGCCCGGACCCCCACAGGAGTGACGAACTGCGCGCCACCTCCCTTTATATAAGGTGCAACTGCACCACTTGACTACGAGAACTAAAAGTTCAAGCAGCCTTAACCTCCCTATGAAGGCTTCCAAAAAGATGGTATATTGGCTTTCACGGCCGGTGAATTAAAACTCAGCAATTCTTCTAGGTTTGTGCCGTGTCTTGTGTGGGGTTTCGCCTAGGACACCAAGTTAGGCTCATCGGCGGGCTCTTGGTGTCCCCGCCCGGACCCCCACAGGAGTGACGAACTGCGCGCCACCTCCCTTTATATAAGGTGCAACTGCACCACTTGACTACGAGAACTAAAAGTTCAAGCAGCCTTAACCTCCCTATGAAGGCTTCCAAAAAGATGGTATATTGGCTTTCACGGCCGGTGAATTAAAACTCAGCAATTCTTCTAGGTTTGTGCCGTGTCTTGTGTGGGGTTTCGCCTAGGACACCAAGTTAGGCTCATCGGCGGGCTCTTGGTGTCCCCGCCCGGACCCCCACAGGAGTGACGAACTGCGCGCCACCTCCCTTTATATAAGGTGCAACTGCACCACTTGACTACGAGAACTAAAAGTTCAAGCAGCCTTAACCTCCCTATGAAGGCTTCCAAAAAGATGGTATATTGGCTTTCACGGCCGGTGAATTAAAACTCAGCAATTCTTCTAGGTTTGTGCCGTGTCTTGTGTGGGGTTTCGCCTAGGACACCAAGTTAGGCTCATCGGCGGGCTCTTGGTGTCCCCGCCCGGACCCCCACAGGAGTGACGAACTGCGCGCCACCTCCCTTTATATAAGGTGCAACTGCACCACTTGACTACGAGAACTAAAAGTTCAAGCAGCCTTAACCTCCCTATGAAGGCTTCCAAAAAGATGGTATATTGGCTTTCACGGCCGGTGAATTAAAACTCAGCAATTCTTCTAGGTTTGTGCCGTGTCTTGTGTGGGGTTTCGCCTAGGACACCAAGTTAGGCTCATCGGCGGGCTCTTGGTGTCCCCGCCCGGACCCCCACAGGAGTGACGAACTGCGCGCCACCTCCCTTTATATAAGGTGCAACTGCACCACTTGACTACGAGAACTAAAAGTTCAAGCAGCCTTAACCTCCCTATGAAGGCTTCCAAAAAGATGGTATATTGGCTTTCACGGCCGGTGAATTAAAACTCAGCAATTCTTCTAGGTTTGTGCCGTGTCTTGTGTGGGGTTTCGCCTAGGACACCAAGTTAGGCTCATCGGCGGGCTCTTGGTGTCCCCGCCCGGACCCCCACAGGAGTGACGAACTGCGCGCCACCTCCCTTTATATAAGGTGCAACTGCACCACTTGACTACGAGAACTAAAAGTTCAAGCAGCCTTAACCTCCCTATGAAGGCTTCCAAAAAGATGGTATATTGGCTTTCACGGCCGGTGAATTAAAACTCAGCAATTCTTCTAGGTTTGTGCCGTGTCTTGTGTGGGGTTTCGCCTAGGACACCAAGTTAGGCTCATCGGCGGGCTCTTGGTGTCCCCGCCCGGACCCCCACAGGAGTGACGAACTGCGCGCCACCTCCCTTTATATAAGGTGCAACTGCACCACTTGACTACGAGAACTAAAAGTTCAAGCAGCCTTAACCTCCCTATGAAGGCTTCCAAAAAGATGGTATATTGGCTTTCACGGCCGGTGAATTAAAACTCAGCAATTCTTCTAGGTTTGTGCCGTGTCTTGTGTGGGGTTTCGCCTAGGACACCAAGTTAGGCTCATCGGCGGGCTCTTGGTGTCCCCGCCCGGACCCCCACAGGAGTGACGAACTGCGCGCCACCTCCCTTTATATAAGGTGCAACTGCACCACTTGACTACGAGAACTAAAAGTTCAAGCAGCCTTAACCTCCCTATGAAGGCTTCCAAAAAGATGGTATATTGGCTTTCACGGCCGGTGAATTAAAACTCAGCAATTCTTCTAGGTTTGTGCCGTGTCTTGTGTGGGGTTTCGCCTAGGACACCAAGTTAGGCTCATCGGCGGGCTCTTGCTGTCCCCGCCCGAGTTTGTAAATTGCTTAAAATTTCTTTTAGTTGATTAACTTCAGTTCGTGACGCAGCATAGTGTTCTACAAACCGTTTATTTGTCACGTCTTGGTCGTTAACAGGGAACTCAACATTTGTTTTTGATGTTGTAGATTGTTTACAGTTTGTTTCAATTGATCAAATTCACGTTGGGAAGCGGCATATTGCTCAACAAACGTCTTATTTGCAACATCGTTATCGTATATGGGGTTGTTTACGTGAGTAATTCGTCCACTCATCATATTTAAAGTTCCACCATCGTCTACGTTTAAAACGTTTTGTTTATTAAATTTAGCGATTAAGTCTTCTAGATCTTTTCGAGAGGCAGCAAAGTTTTCTAAGTAATATTTGTTTATTGCATCTAACGAATCGATTGGTTGAGATATGTTTGTTATTCTTCTATTTAACATATCTACAGTTTCATCATCTCTGTTTATATTCAAAAGAGATTTTTTAATTTCATCGAGTTCATTTGTTACATGAGTTTTAAGAAAAGAATACGTTACCGCATCTTGATTTTGAATTGGATCTTTAACATTTCTTATTCTTTTGTTACCCAAGTCGAGAGTATCTTGATCATACGGAAAGTGATCTTCTGAAAATTCTCGCACTAAACCATGAATGAATTCTACTCGTTGTAACACTTCGGTTATTCGGGTCTCAAGATATTTTTTTATATTCGATGTATGTTGCTGCATTGCAATAAGGTTTACTGCATCATTTGCAGATGATGGTAAAGCTAAGCCCGCGAGACGTTTGTTTTGAAAGTCAAGTTCTTTTTTCTCTATTTTACAAATTGAAAAAATTAAACCTTTAAGCTCGTTAAAGTTTCGTTGTATGTCTTCTTTAGACTCGATTTTATTTAGCTCATTTAATAACTTCACTACATAACCTTTGTTGCATGCATCTTCAACATGTATTGGCATTCCAACATTTTTTAACCGTTTGCCGTTAATACTTAGATGTCCGTCGCTTGTTGTTGTTGTTAGTTGATTTTCATATTGCACTAGCTTATCATCAACATATGATTTAGTTGCAATATCATGTCGTGAAGTCGGTCGTCCGATAGACACATTATTGGTTTTGTTAAACGATGTCATAGTTAAGTTGTTAACCACGCAAAAGCTATAACACGAATGGCCATTTACCTCTTTTTGAAGTCATATTTATAACTGAAAATAAACATCAAAACCATTGCGATATCGACCATTTTGTAAATCGCTATCTTTATCGATAACCAAAAAACCAAACTTAGAGTTTTGCCAACAATACGAACAAATATCAAAGAACTGTTCATAGCTCATATCTGTATTTACATGATCGTTATATACGTGACGCAAGTTTGTTCCGTCTTGTTTAAAAAGAATTAAAAAATTAGCGTTATCTCTAATTAGATGTTTAGGTATACAAGAATATGTTTGACAAAGATAAAATACGTCAACGTCGTGATGACGACCTCTACTGAAATAATCTTTCATGTGTTGTTGTTTATTGCTGGCTACATCATCAAAAACAAATATAGAGTTTTTTCTAGCCATTTCTGGAGGCATTACTTCATCATTATCGGAAAAAAAATCACTTTTTATTTCTTTTATGGAGTCCAAAAACTTTTTTAATTCAACATATTTACTTTGAGCAAGTGATTTAGAATAAATATAAACGTTTTCAAAACGAACTCCATTTTTGTGGCATAATAAATTTAGCATTACGTTTGTTTTGCCACAGTTCGATGGACCGCAAATGATACATCGAATTGTGTTCGGTAGTAAAACACCATGCTTTCTTTTTTCACTTTTACTCTGGTTTTCAGCATTAGTAAATGAAATTACTGGTAGAGTGTTTGACTGCTTAACAAACTTCAACATGTCTACGTTTACGTCTGAGAATGCACACTGCACAAAAAATCACATCACATCAACATATATTGCTTCCACATGTATCATAACTTGTATTATGTGGAATAATAGTAGGATTTTCAGGATTTAAATCAACGTTGCCGACGTAAAACCCTCTTATATATGGACAATATGGCGCCCATTTTTCATGATCATTTAAAGGATTATCGTTTTCCCTCCAATTTTCAATTTCAATCTTACAGAATATACATTTCACCTTATCACCATGTCCAGTATAATAAAACCCTGCTGGTGCTAAACAAAATTCGTTTGGACAGGGAAGAGGCCAATTTTGAAAAGTTTTAAGTCTTTCATATTCGCATTTCAATTCTATGCTAGGAGAAATATTGTTTACGTAGGGGCAAGAAAAAGCCCATTTCTTATGTTCTTCAAACGGATCATCATCTTCTTCCCAATAACTAAGTTGCAGATTACAGAAAGCACACCTAACCATATCCTTATATCCAAAATAGAAAAATCCTGCGGCTGCTAACCATGCGGTGTTCGTAAAACTGTCTGAAGACCAGGTCTTAAATGTTTTTAGCCGATCTCTTTCAGATTTTAAATTCATTTCTTTTTGACTCAATATCATTTGCATTAACTGTTTTTTGGAATACTTTACACAATTAAAATACTTCATGATGCTGGTTTACTTCACAAAGAAAAGATGTTCACCACACAAAGCTAAATGCGAACTGACATGAATCAACAAAACACGTTGGCTAATATGCACGTGTTGGGTTGGCCGAGCGGTCTAAGGCGTTAGACTTAAGATCTAATTTTCAGAAATTGAAAGCGAGGGTTCGAATCCCTCACCTGACAATATTATTATTATTATTATTATTATTATTATTATTATTATTTTATTTACATGTAGAGTGAGGAGGTAATTGATCATTAATAAGAACTTTCATATGAAATGGTACAAAAGACATTTTTTTTTTCTTCTTTATTCATTTAGAATTACAATTAATACAATTTTATTTCTCTTGAAGTAATCTCATTCTTTTTTTAGTTGTCCAGATGAGTGTGGCTGTGTTGAGATGATCTTCTTCTTTTTAGTTGTCCAGATGATTATTTTCTGTAGACAAAAAAAAAAAAGATACACTGTGTTAAAAAGCGAACTAAAAACAAAATATGTATAGCTGTCAACTACAGTAGTAGATCTAAATTATTCACCTTTTATAGATAGCGATTACAGTTGTCACATTTGCAGCGAAGATGAAACAGTTGAAATTTCCTCTTTAGATGATCTGGTAGATGTTCCCACTCTAGACGAATTCGTTGTGGTTCATATATAGTCAGCACGTTTATAGGAAAGTAGTTCCAATCAAACTTATTAAAACCTCGAAGTCCACTGTTTCGAAACTTGTTTATTATCGAACACACGATTTTCATGATGCCATCAGAAGAATTTAACCAACGTTGAACAGCATTGACGTTGAATTTAGCACAACTATTGCTTCCCATTGCTAGAGATGGTAAATGTTTTGGACAATCTGTAGGTAAACGATGGCTATGCCTCAACATTAGGTCTGACATTCCATCAATCGTATTAAGATCGAATAATGAGTCTGGGGAAAGTGCTTTTAGTGCAAACAAAGAAAATTCCTGTGGCAAATTATATACAACTAAATAATCATATTTATTCTTAATAGACTCAAAAAAAGAAGAAAGAGTTTTTTCACAATATGCTGCAACCCATGTGATCACGGGGCTGAATGAAGGTATATTGCCGTTATTTAACATACAGTAAGCAAGTTCCAAACTGCCGTTTGGTAGCTTGCGAATGTCTGCAACTATTGGTTGCTTCTTATTCCACGTGCCAGCATCAGTAGAAGGAGAGTTTGTTGTTGTCAATTCCATGATTGCAACTAAAGTGAGAATACTTGTTTACTTGCTTGCTTATAACTTAGCAAATATTGGTTTAGATAATTACTTCATTCGTTAATGGTCTGTAAGATATTTGACGATCATGAATAAGAACACAATAAAGAGTTGTATCTTCAGGTATATTCTCACTTGTCTCGATTTCAATTCGCACATCGACTGAAGATGTCTTCACTGCTTCCACTTGTTCGAAACAATTAATTACAATAATCGGACAAAGAGACTTAAATTCATCTCGTGAAACCAGAGTCTCTGAACGAACATCATCGATCTGATAATATACATTACGAAATTTAACAAACATGTCATACAACTCGCTGTAGTCATTTATGGCAATTTCAGAAGTTGGCATTTCATAGGGATAAAAAATTGAATTTAAAAAAACTCTTATAGATTTAATGTTACAATGGTCGAAATAGGAAGAGCATGTGTTTAGTAAATTTCTTCTAGTTTGAAAACCTAATAAAAATTGACGTGGTTTTTGAGTTTCAGAAGTTGTCATTACAGTCCAACTATATTTAGTTGTTCTAGGAAGAGAAGGCAAGACGTGAACATCCCACGATCGATAACCAACCTGAATGGGAATATTTTTCTGCATTAGTTTTAATCTTTTAATTTGTTCTTCGTCCGATAATAATAAAACGGGAATTTTTAGATAAACTTTAAATAACCTGACCTTAGAAAGATCGTTTTCGGTTGTCGATTGCAACGCACGTGCGTCACTTGACGATCGGAGAAGTATTACCTCATGCTTGCAGTTTAAAATCGGCTTTCTGTAATCCTCTGCTATTCCTAACAGGTTGCTTAAAGGAAGTATTATATGAAAACGTTTTGTGTTACTATCAACAATATTTGCTTCACTTGCTGGCGTTGTTAAAGAGGGAAAATAACCGGCATTTTGTAAAGCTGTATATTCGTTTTTTGAATATGATGCAAAGGTTTTTATAGAACTTGTTATACCTAGATGGCGTGTACGATCAATTTCTTTACCATTTAACGTGATGCGAATTTCGCTAAAAAGATTAGCCCCAAAATTTTGGTCAGGATGCGCTGTAGTAGAAGCAGCTGGATTTATGTTAGAAGTAATAATTTGACCTTCTAAGTGAAGAACACCTTCTGATAATAAAACTATGTTTTCTTCATTTTGAATCGGTATTCGAATTTCATCATTATTTTCGAATTTATTAGCTGAATAAGGTTGATAAACTCTTTCTTCTCGTCGCACAACTCTGTTGTCAACCTCTCTTTTATCTGTTATGTTAAACATGTTAACAGCTTCAACTATAGATAGAAACTAAATAAGATTAACAATTGCATATATATTTATATTGAAATTAAAGTACGCGATAGCCTAAAGACTGTAAGAATTGTTTGTTGTTACTCGATAACTGTTTCTTAGATTTCAAGGTGCGATGTCGTTGTTTGTTTTTTTTTTTACAAATTTTAGCTGATTGATTTATATTATTTTTTCGAATCAGAGTCGACTTCTTTTTTTTCAAACTTTGAGTATTATATAGTATAGCCATATTTGTGATTGTTTTCTAGTATGCTTACTCAAGTAGAATGAAAACATAACAGTATTTCATTACTTTATATAGCAAGATATCGTGCTGGACGAATAATTAATTCTACAGTTAAATCTTCATCTTGCAAATCAATGAGCTGTTGAAGATGATCTTCAAGTTGCACAGATACATGTTGAATAAGCTTGGTGTTCATGGGCAAAAAATTAATCGTTGTTGGTTGTACAACAATCGGGTAACCAGCAGGAACATGAGCTTTAAAATTATATAAAGAGTGTGTTGGTTTATGGTTCAAATAAGAACTCGTACCAAGCACAAGGTTGCAACATACTCGAATACTATTAACAGTGTTAATTTTAATCATATATTCAGAATGATGAGTTGTGTTTGCCTTGAACTTTCTATGAGAAAAGCCTAACAAATCTGCAATAGAATCTGCAACACCAAAATCTATAGCAAACACTTTCGAATGTAGTTTACAATGATAAAAGACTTTATCATAATTAATATAAAATGATGGGAATTTGTCTTTGTCGCCTAATAAATGTTCAACTAATAAATCATCAATCTTTTCACTTAATTGTTTTAACGTATAGCTAGCATTGGGTATTATTAAAATCGCTCTATCCGCTTCGTTCAACTTTATAGCCAAAATGTTATTATTCTCGTTAATTGCAAACTTCATTATCGATTCTATTTTTCGATGAATTTCAATTTCTCTTTTATTCTCTTTAGGGTAAACTTTCTTTTCAATACCTAAAGGCCCTGCTACACTGTTGGCTACAGTGAAATCAATATTAAACGGGGAAGACAAAACGAGACGGTTGTCTCTTTTTCCATCTATATCCTCTTCCACATACAATTTTGTTTTTTCTAAATGTTCTGGTATAAGTTTCGACAATGAGTGATAACTAAGTAAATCATCAAAAGCCGAGGCTAGATCTTCAAATTCATAAATACCCGGTGGTACCACTAAATCAATTGATAAAAAATTAGTAAAATGAATGCGAAATTTATTATTTCTGTTGGTAACATTTCGAATAGAATTAGATGTATACAATCCTGCAAGTCCTATTTCAAAAAACTCTGCTCCTACAAGATGAATCGGGTTCTCCAATGTAACATCAATCTTCGAGCCTTTACCTTCAAGAGTTATCCGTCTTTCGAAAGCCATCTTTGAAATGTTTAAAGACGGTCTGTGTTTCCCTTATTTATACAATACAAGAAGACTAAACATAAATGTCCACAAATCGAAGAAGTAATCGATTGATATGAATGAAAATTATATTGTAGATAGCAATTTTTAAGATATGTTAAAATTTCAAATGGTGGTCTTAAATTACCAATACTATCAAAATAATGCACATATTTACCATGTTTACTGAAAGCTACCCAATGTGAACCGGATTTATCCATCGGTTCAAGGTTGACAATACAGTTTTCATTTTTTCGAGGATATCTTGGTAACGTATCTCGCATAAAGACTCCTCTAAAATTTGGAATCTTTAATTGATGTGCGTATTTAGCTAAATCGAAATTACTTAATGCTTTATTTGGTATTTGGTTAATTATCTTTTGTATGCAG
This sequence comes from Meconema thalassinum, assembly GCA_946902985.2. Classification (NCBI taxonomy): domain Eukaryota; kingdom Metazoa; phylum Arthropoda; class Insecta; order Orthoptera; family Tettigoniidae; genus Meconema; species Meconema thalassinum. Next base: position 257,087,732 of record OX336392.1, on the reverse strand, counting down.
GAGGATTTAAATAAATGCCTTGACCTCCTTTTCCTCGCATTGCTTCTATCATTCGATTGTGTCTTTTCATTTCTTTTAGTTCTTCTTGAGCAGCTTTCGCCTTGTTTATAGCAGACGCCACCCCTGCTGCTCCGCCTGCTAGACCCCCCAAGCCCGACAAGGCTGCAAATATCGGAAGTAGGGGTAAAATACCACCTTGCTTTTTCGATGTTCTTCTTCTTCTTTTTTTTAATCTTTTCTTGTTTTTTTTTTTATTATTTAAGTTTCGCTTACCTCCTCCAATCTTAGACTTAGCTTTCATGATGCCACCCACTGTTAGTGCAGCCGCTCTCTCTCCAAATGATGCGTCACGGGATTTTACACGAGACCAAGCTTTTGAAGCTAAAATTTCATCAGCCTCTCTTCTTTTGTTTGAATCTTTATGCTTTGCGTAAGCAATGTCGTGCTCTTTGCACGCTTTATCTAATATATTTATTCCTGGATCACCACGGCTCAATCGCTTTTCTAATTTTGTTCCTGGTCCGCAATATTCATATCCCGGGATGTGTAATTCCACGGGTAAATTATCAATAGTTTTATTAAGTACACGACTGATTAATGATCCACTTCCTGTTCGTTTATATTGAGTGGTAGAGTTGCTCCTCTTACAACGCACCATTACTAAATGATATGTAATATAAAGTAATTATACATATATATTTCTGGAAAATGGGAATGGTGGGGGGAGGTGTTTTTTTTTTAAATAATACACACAAAATTTGGGGTTATTATTTATTCTTTTTTTTCATAAGCAAAGGAACACACAAAAAATTAGTATTATTATTAACAGCATAAAAGTGTGTGTGTGAAAGAAATAAAGTAAGTGAGATGAAGTGCTTTAATCTCAAATTTGTTTCTAATCATTTTTTCAGAGAAAAATGACCAAACGGTAAAGTATCAATTCCGTTTTCAGTTATGTGTCTTTTATCTTCGTTTGATGAAATTGCCAACTTATTTTGCCGAACAGTAAATACAGAATGAGATTTTGAAATTATACAAACTTGAACTTTGTTGACTTTTTCTCTGTTATAAAGACACTTTCGATACTCATCAATATTCATACTTTTACTCACACTCTTCTTAATGCCTTTAGCCTTACACAAGCTATTCATTTCATCACACAATTTTATTGCATACATTTTGGGTCGTAACCCCACAAATTCTTCAACAATCCTTCCAGCATTTTCATCTTTCATTAAACCAATTTCACCTTTATTTTGTCTCACAATGCCAAAAGGATTGTTTGTTTCATAGTTTCCAGTATCAAACAAATTTGAATGCTGTTTCATGAACTCATAAATATCATCATAGAATATATACATAAAACTATCGGTGTCTGTGTATAACAACCTCACATTTGATTCAGGATTTGCTAAAATAACATTGTAATGAAAGTCATTCATTTTACATTTAGACAAATCTAATATAGATGCACCAACATATACTGGTTGATTGTGAAAAATCTTTAGTCTACTCATCTCGATGACCATACATTGTTCATCGAATATAATTCTATGTTTAAAATTAGCCTTAGCTATTAAAGACCTAGCACCACAAGCTCCATGCCATTTGGTGACCCATTTGATGTCCCTTAACTTCCTCACATTCATCAGTGAACGACCAAAAATTGCATTATTCATCAATTTATAAAAATTCTTTTCAAAATCATTTTTGGCATGTTTTCGTTTCTCGGTGTTCACATCAATATATGGTTTTAGCCATTGGCTCTGATTGAATTCAATTATTCTGTGAATACGATCTAATTTCATTCCTAGTTGAATACATTGCTTTAACAATCTATAATGCAAAACATAACGTTCTTTATTATCTAGGGTAGCCATTAGCTTTGTCAACTTTTCGGGACATAGAGGGTAATCTGAATGTTTGTCATGTAACTCTTGAGGATAAGTCAAATCTACTTCCAAAATATATCCAATTTCTGAAGTATCATCAATAGTTAAAACATCAAAGCCTTCAACATTTGCAACCCATTTAAACCCGCCCGTTGGAAGATATTCCATCATCGCATATCCATATAAATTATTAACGTCAAAGTACATTATGTAGGACTCTTGCTTTTTCTCATCATAAGTTTTCATATACTTATTATTAGCAATCGCATGTCGTGTTATACACTGAACATTTCCTCCTCGAATAGATCGTTCAAAAAAGTGTAACATATCAATATCTTGAAGCAATTCAAGTTGAACGTTGGTTATCTTTTTCATAGCACACCAAGACATAGATGGAGCAGTGTAAAAATGAGCTGCATCAATGCCATAAGTTTCCATGCCATTCGATCTAAAATTTTCAAAGACATCCGCCAAAAGAAGTGTGTCAACTTTTAAATACAAATCGGCGTATTCTCCTAATGTTTGACATGAAAACGTTTCCCACACCGATTGAGCAAACTCATACTCTTCATTCGATATTGTTTGATCATTAAGACTGCTATAAAACTTGGATATTTCAGGTAATTTAGTTTCGTTAAGTACATCCATACTCGTGACGTATTCATAGGGAAACACGCCTTTTCTCGCAGTAAGTCGAAACTGTGCATCATCATCATTAAAATAACGTCGAGTTATTTGCTTTGAATCTTCACTTAACGAAGATGAACATTGATCTAGTGAACAGGACAAGAAATTATATGTATCGAAAAATCTTAACTGAATGAATCCATTCTTAACCCGTACATACTTTGTAAACCCTTTATAACGTTCCATATTCACCGCCAACAAACTTATATTACCAGGATTATGTAACACCTCTCCATCACGTTTCTCACAAATTTCTTTAATTATAAAATGTCCATCATAGGCCGTTAGATTATGAAATGCTATAGGCAAAACCTTTGTTACTTTGTAATTTAAATTACAACTATTGTGTGCGCTTCCTCTATATTTTCCAGTTAAGTGACAATGATCGCGTACTTTGAGTTCATTAACTGCAATCGGTTTCTCGCAAATGTGACACATTTTACTTGACAAAAATAATCTTTCTTCATTTTCGGTCATCTTTAACATTGGCTTAACCGATAAGTAATATGTTTGAAGTTTATCCACAATACTATAAAGTTCCTTTACAAACAATTCAATGCAATTATTTCCCCTAAAGAGTTTGAAACTGCACAATTCACTATCGAAATTACAATGAAGGTATAAAGAAATGCTGTAAGGAATATGTTTATGTGTTAAAGTAGAGTTAGGAATGTCACTATTTGGAAAACAGGAGGAAATTGGAGACAAGACGCATTCAGTGTCTGCATATATTATAAATGGAACTGTATCTTTAACTCGGAATTCTGTAAAATTAACAAATCTTTGTTCATCAGTCGGCATTATGCTTTTTGCAACAGGAAACTGTTTACAGTCTGCAAAGTGAACATTTAACTCATCCTCAAGAAAATAATATGACAAACAACGTCTGCATATATAAATCCTTCTCTGAGTGCTAGTGACGCTTGAACGCACAAGGCGAGCAAGATTTCTAATTAAACAAAAGTGATAACTTTCACTGTTTCCAATCTGCAACATCAATAAGTCTACACTCCTTTCATATACTTTATCTGATACATACAAAGGTACAATAGTAAAAGTTTTTTTTCCTTTTACTTCGTTTGTTCCCATACATACCCAATTGTTTTCATCATATTGTGCTCCATACACATTTACAGAAATATTGTTTTGGTTTTCAAACTTGTTTAAATATTTCATTTCCATCGGAATTGGAATTCCATCTAAATTTAAAACATCTCTGTAATTAGGATAGGAAGAAAGATGATTCACGTTTCGAGTTTTTGGATACAAACCAGCAACCACACTCCACGCAAAACAAGCTTCCTTTGTATCATACAAATTTAGCACTGCATGTTTATTGACTATTACATCAGGCAATCTACTAGTATTGGACATTCCTACTCGAAATCCAACATATTTATTTATATTAATTCTCAAACTATGAATTTTTTCTAAAGCCCACCCGGAACCATTTACTTCAAATTCGCTCATTTTTGTCAATGTACCTTCAATGATATTCTTATTATAAAATTCATTTAAATCAGTATACTCGAAAACTACCTCATTTTTGATAGCAAAATATTTTGTTTCTGATATGTCGCGAAGCACGTATTGTGCACACAAAACTGAATTCACCTTTAAAGCTTGTACAGTTAACGCTTTCTTAACATACTTTGTAAACCAAATATTAGCATTCGCTAAAAATTCGCGAGGATCCAAAAACTCATTCTTAACATTTGATAATGCAAGTGTGTACACTCTAGAATTGAATGCCGTTTCAATTAACTCACAGCTCAAGAAAGATTCATCCTTTATTTGAATTGTAATTTCTTTGAAATTCACAGCTTGTTGCAATATGTGCTCACTAATAACTCTCCAACATTCAATCAACTCATCACTGTTCTCAATCAACTCGGTTTGAGTGTTTTCCCCGATTTGGTATGATACTGAAATAGCACCGTTTAGTTCACTTCGAAAATTAGAAACACTTTCAAATGCATTGTCCAATTGGTTTCTTATATTTTCACTGTTATTATGTAATACAATATCAACCTTTCTACGTTTGCTAGGAGGCGAGGTCATTGTTGCTGTTGTCTAAGCAAATGTCCAATTTGCACTAAAGTTAATACACCACCAACAGTTGGTGTACCATCACTGATGTCTAAGCATACGTCCAATTTGCACTATTGTTAATACACCACCAGCAGTTGCTGTAACATCGGTTTACCATAAACCTATAATCTTTTAAAGTATATTCAAGCCATTGTGATAAATTACTGCCTGTAATCTCCAATGAACAATGAACAGCCTCAAAAGGAAATTCATCCTGAAGTTTACCAAGCAAATTGTTTCTATACACATTCAATTTTGTTACATCGTAACACGTCATGGAAAATTCTATTTTGAAAACTTCATCAAATGTATTGTATCCGAAGAAACAAATAAAATGTTCATCTTCACATAATTCTTTCAATAGATATCTTAGAACTGTTTCTGTCACCTCTCGCTGACTATCCTCTGATTTGCTAACATTGGTAACGTAGACTGAAAATGTTGAAATTCCACTCGAAGATGTCCATTTGTTAAAACAAGCTTCTTTCTCATTACGACTCACCTCGTTATCATCTTCTTCCTCTTCTTCCGGTTGTTGAAAGCATACACGATGATACTCTATTAGCGGGTGCGATCGATGTTCAGTTCCACTCAGGAAATTAACAGTTTTCCACTTCATTATGCTGGTTGTTTTATTAGTTTATTTAGATAATCTGAAAAATTAAACAAATTAAGAAATAATTAGCAACTAAATATATCAATCGTTATATCAATCAATACATAATATATAATCCAATACTCACCAAAACATGTCGATGTGAGCGGTTCTTCAACCCAAAATACACCGTCATCAGTTTGCCCTCGAGTACTGTTTCAAAATGACTTGATGTGAGCGGTTCTTCACCCCCAAATACACCAGCATCAGTGTGCCTCCCATTGAGTTTAGTTCATCGATCTCTGATGCGCTTAATTTCGAAAATACTGCTGGTAGAAATACACTTGTTACTTCATCTTCAATGTTAATGTCCACCACTATTTTTCTTCCAAACCTCGTCTGTACGGGGCGAATAATTTGCACCACATATGGTAAATCAATGACTAGTTCTGCTAGTTTCTTATTAGAATACTCAGTACAAGATGATAAGTTATTGAACTTCGTTAGAGCTTCCATCACACAATTTGTTCCTCGTCGTTGACTTTCTTTATTTCTTTCACACACACACTCTTCGCGCAAAAGTAGAAGTTAAACTCTTCCATGCACTCGTCCATTTATATATCCTTCACCCCCACCCACACTCCAGAAACCATATGCTGCAAACATTTCTTTTTTTCCACTATTGCTTAAAGAAGTCAAAGATTACATTCTTAGCCAATGACGTTAAAGGTCAACTCTGTCTCACGCGAACACAGCAGACGAGATCAATCACACTGCTGCACATGGTCAAACTTGCACGGGTGTCAAATGACGGTTAGCATCCTAAGCAAAAACAATAACAGCTGCACACCACATGTGTGGATTGTTGATAGTGGCACACATGCTCACACTCGCATGAGTGTCAGATGACGGTTAACATCCTAATAAACAACCACATGACGTCAACACCCATTAACTTTTTATCACCATCACATAAACAAGCCAAAAGGTCAACCTCTTCCCACGCTAACACGTGCACTGCACATGCTCGCTCCTGGACCACGTGCTCGCTCTAAGGACCCATGACGTCATCCCATGACGTCATCAGGATTACGCAATATTCAAAGTCTAGCGAATTATACTACTAACATTCGACATTACACTACTGTCATTAAGTCCGAGACACTCTACGCCAGCGAGACCTTAAATCTCAACCTCAAAGGGGATCTCGAAAACATCAAGAACGTGGAAAAAAGATCATCCGGAAAATCTTGGGTCCTAAACTCACAGATGAAGGATATCGTTTACAATCACACACAATCTAAGAGAGATTCTCCAATATCGAGACAGATTTCCGCAAACGACGACTGCGATTCTACGGCCACATCATGAGACTGAGTGACGACCGATTAACAAAGAGAATTCTGACATCCTATTTAACCCTTTATAGGTTAGTGGTGTGTATATTAACCACCCGCTATGCCAATGATGTTGATGGTTGAATCTTTCAGCCATATGTCAACGAATTTTCTTTTGGAAGTGTTAATATTTCATAAAAACGTATTTTTCTGTCTTCCTGACGTGAGATGCTTGATTTTTTTAACAAAAATAATTCAAACGTAAATAATAAAATATCAAAGAAATTAAAATTGGAAATAAATAGCCTATTGTGAAAATGAATAAGCTTATTAATATACTATTGATATTAAATACGCGTATAAAACAATTCATAAGCTTATAAAATAGAATTATAAAAATATAAGATCTTAAAAATAATACTAAAAATAAAATTAGAAAAACATTTAATTAAAAAGATAACACAAAATAAATAAATTAAAATTTGGCTAAAATAAATAAATTTAAATAGATACAAATAAAATATTTTAATATTAGTTCTGCCCTATAAAGGGTTAAGAAGAATTAAAGTGATAACTGTCTGGATTATACAGTTCCAAATTGATCTCAGAATTTCCAATATCACACCAATAGTCATTGAAGATAGAATGACATTCAGACATAAGATCCACAGTTGGGAAATTACACCTGAAAATCGACCAAAGCGTTCGGGGAAAGAATGGACGATGGAACGTTGAGCTTGTCATAGCGACACGATGAAGGAGTTTTGAAAGGCCAAGAAAAGAAAACAGCAGATCTTAATTTATTTTAAGTGATCCTATTGGTCTAAACAGCTTAAATAATTAATAACTCGCATGATCATAAACCACACTTTCCGCAATAGGTTTATAATGAAAGCCTTAAGGAGAAAGGTTGTTGTGTTTTTATTTCAACCAAATGATTATAGAACACTATTTACATTTCAGTTAGAATTCCAAGTTCTACGTTCCCTAACTTAAGAAGGTAATCACTGAAAAATGGATCATCATAACACACACCACTTATTCGATATTTATGAAATTATACGATTTGAGTACTCATTCATTTGATTTACTGTTTCTGAAATCCATGCAAATTGACATAGGGGAAGGTCGGCTGGTAGCGGACGTCGGCTGGTATCGGCCAGTCACAGTTGTCTTTGTTTGAAATATGGGGCAGAACCTGTTTTGTTACTCAGAGGACTACCTGCTTATTTGAAGGGTGGACACACCCTATTCTGTCGAGCGGTAAGGCCATATATGAGCGGTGGTGTATTTCTGTTCTTTGTGTCATTCTCCGCCGGCACGGATTTATTTTTACCAAGGCGTAGCAGCTACAAGGGTATGTTGTATTTAATTTTAAGTACATTAGCAGAAACAGTATTCCTTTCTCTGTAATATCGTGGATTTAGAATCAGTTTCTTTTCGAACGTTATCGTTCAGCTCCTGTTTTTTTTTCTTAAGGGGGTAATTCGGGCGGTATCGGACACGAACCTGGCGTGCGGTATCGGACATCGCCTGTACTGGAATCTACCCCTTCAACCGTAATATTTTCATAGACCTGGACTTTCAATCGTCCTTCTCTGAACCTCCACTGGCTTCTATTGAAGAACCTTCTTCTTTTCTGTCTCAAACTTCACTTGTACCCTCAAATCAAGATTACCCATTAACCTCAAGACGAGTAGCATCACCAGCTGCACAGCCATCCCCACTATTTGAAGTTGAAAGGATCAACAGCAAGCCTTTTACATCCCAGGTGCTACTGGAGAAAATTTCACCCCTTCCAAGCCCTGCAAAGGAGAAATTAGATGCAAGAAACGACGTCGAGAGCAGAGCGAAGTACAGCGGTACTGAGAGAACACACAGCCAACGCACTTGGAATGGGATACCTGCTCCAATTTGGTTCCCCTTACCTCCCATCATATTACAACAGCATTATTATTGATGTGTAACATCCTGGATAGTTTTGTGGGAGTGATTTTGAAAATTGGGAACGGAAGTGTATCGGAACGATCGAGCTGGCAGTGGTGGATAGAACGGAAGTATGCACTGCCCGCTCGATCGATCGAACGGAAGTGTACTAGCTGGCAGTGGTGGAAAACGGAAGTATGCACTGCCCGCTCGATCAATCGAACGGAAGTGTACTAACGGACAGTGGTGGAAAACGGAAGTATGCACTGCCGGCTCGATCGATCGAATGGAAGTGTACTAGCTGGCAGTGGTGGAAAACGGAAGTATGCACTGCCCACTCGATCGATCGATCCAGCGGGCAGTGGTAAGACCCAGCTGGCAGTGGTACGAGAAACAATGAGCGCACGGTGTCGGAAAGTGATACCATGACGTACTCTCGGCCATGTGGAATGTATATGACATACTGAACGGAAAACGCTCATGCGAACTCTGGTGTCAAGTGATTGAAACAAATGACATGGTATATGTTCGAAGTCTTCGTATCAGTATTTAAATGGTAAAATGCCTTAATATCAATCATTGTAAGTAGTCGGCATTGCCGGTATTGTGCTTCTGCACAATGGCTATTCAAATATTAACCCACATAACGGTAATGCAGTCATCAATATAATATAATCGTAGTGGTTATACGAGAATTGAGCAAGCCTTCATGAACTATTACTGAATACATTCTCTTTACTCACAAGAGGGCCTATTCATAAGGCATTTTAAACTCAATTTCACGCAGGAACATTATCGAAACAAGCAAAATATAAATGAAACTTAATTCCGTAATGCAGTATTATTGGGACGTGGAAATAAGTCACCATATTGTGCCCAAACTTTACGTAGTCGAAATAGCCGTGGGGTTAGTGCCTATGACTGTGAATGTAGAGATCTCCGGTTCGAATCCCGGATGGGGTAGATATTTTTGCAACCAGATTATCATTTTAAACGATATTTATCATATCAATATGACTCATTTTAACAGAATTCATATGAAATTACGTGTTGGTCTGTGAATGAAGAGGACCTGTTTATAAGGAATTTAAGGTTATGAGCGGTGTCGCGTCTATTAAACTAGTTGATCCATATCGTATTCTTTATTTAGGCTACTGCTGGTGGAAGCTACAAATCTAATAAAATGAGTTCCGTATTATAAACTACAATATCTGAAAAACACTCCCTTTTACAATAGATTAATATTTGTGCCAATAATAGTATAAAATACCGGTGTATCAACAATTTCACGTGAGGTTTCTTCTATGTTAGATGTTACTCATCATATGCAACTACTGTAAGGCTCGTAATTTTTCTATGTTTAGTATCGTATTTTAAGTACAATATACAAATGCAATAATTTATTTGTAACTTATGTGAGGATTGAGAATGAGGCAATCGTGGCCTTAGGACTGGTGCCAGTTTGGCTTTTGCCTGGATAAGAAGTGGTCAAACCACTGAAGACCTCTTCCAGGATGGCTGAGGTGGGAATCGAGCCTACCTCTTCACATGTTTCCCTCATGAGGCTGAGTGAACCCCGTTCCAGTCCTTTGACTAGAATTAATTGTCTTGCCAAAGCCGGGAATCGAATCCACAAATCTGGGGCGACAGCCAAGAATGACACATTTTATTAAAACTGTAACTTATGATCGTCATTAGAAGGTTCGATAATATATACGTTTGGTTGTATCCTCAGTTTAGGAGCTGCGACAACGCGGTTATGGGTGTGTGCAGAATCTGTCTGATAACTGGTGTCAATTGTGATGGCTGTATTAGTGTGTGCTATCTGTAATTCAGAGAAGGACAGCAGACGATCAATTTCAAGTAGTTGCTACTTTTGCTACCGCCAACGACACCTAGCTGTGAACTTGGCTACTAGATGCCACCTCAACTGGCACCTGGCGACGAACGTTGGAACTTAATAGAGCGTTAATAAAATCTAACGTACAAATTTAGCTTCACACAATTGTAGTTAGTGGAAGGTTCTTTTACATGCCATAAATGTATGTCATGTTCCCGCCGGCTTTACTTCCCCTCCGAAGGAAGGCATACTGAGGGATTTTTACCGCTGTAAAAAAATCCGACGAATTTGGCCGGGTTTGAACCCGCGATCTTGGGCATAGATGCTCAGCATGGTATCAACTATGCCACCGAAGCCACCGATAATATCTACCACCACATCAATTTTGGGTTGATTATGGCTAGTGAACAAAGAAAATTCTTCCGCTGTACACTTTGTGACTCGTACTCGAGCAACAAACCAAATGGCCAGTTTTTATGAATATACGCAATGCAGTTAATATTGATGTAGGACTGTGGTGGACAATCGATGTGATTGGCACAAAAGTGGGCCACACTTCATATCCATGGGAAATGAGCTGGCAATTGGAATGATTTATTCTAATGTAAAACTACAGCCCCAGATGACCGGGTCGACCCTCTGCGTGCCACAATGACTATTTGTAATCATTAAAAGCATTGCCCTGACGAGTGCAGCATACCATAGGCGGAAAATGGAGTAAACCACATAATTATTTTCTCCCCTATCCCTTCAACCCTCCTGCTAATGTGGCTTCGACAGCTTTTGCTTTGTAATGACCAGGGGGCGGATGTTAAAATGTCAACTATTTTCTTTCGATAGTAAAAGTTATTCAGTGGGTGTTGTTGATTTATTTAGGTGCTTTGTGACATCGTGGTAATGTGGCCCTGTGTACTTGGGCGTGTGTCTAATTTGTCTGGTAACCTGAGTCCCTGTCATGTTTATACTAGTGTGTGTATTTGTAATTGAGGAGACTAGTTGCGTGGCTCAGCAGTAACGTTCTTGCCTGCTGTTCCCAATGTTGCAGGATTGCATTCTGACGCGGCCAGCTGGCATTCAAGAGTGCGCAAATGCGAGGGAGCCAACATTCCAGTTCCCCAGCGTCTTTGAAAGACACAGTAGTTAAATGGGTCGTAAAACCAATACGTTTATTATTACAGTAAGTAAGTAAGTAAGTACGTAAGCAAGTAAGCATGTGAGATAGTAGATAGATAAATCAATAATAATAATCATAGAGATCGCTTCCGTATCGTAGCGGTCAGCATGGTTAGCTGCCGCCCCGAGGTCCTGGGTTCGATTCCAGGCTCTGCCACGAAATTTGAAAAGTGGTATGAAGACTGGAACAGGGTCTACTCAGCCTCGGGTGGTCCTAATGAGGATAGGGGGTTCGATTCCCACCTCAGCCATCCTCGAAGTGGTTTTCCGTGGTTTCCCACTTCGTCTTCGGGGAAATGTCAGGATGGAACCTACCGTAAGGCCACGGCCGCCGCCTTCCCGATTCCTTGCCTAACCGTCCCACTCTTCCCATCCCTTCATCAGGCCCCCTGTTCACTTTGCAGGTGAGGCCGCCTGGGCATAGTGCTGGTCACACACCCCAGTTGTATCCTCGACTCAGAGTCTCCAGCTCCAGGACACTGCCCTCAGTGGCGGTAGAGGTGGGATCCCTCGCATAGTCCGTGGGAAAAGCCGACCCTGGGGGGTAAAACGATAGCGGGAAGAAAAATCATAATATTAATAAATAATGTTGTTGATTTTACGTCCCTTTTAACTGCTGCGGCTTTTAGAGACGCCGGGCTGCCGGAACTTTGCCCCGAAGGTGATCTTTATCGTATTAGCTCCCTTGCATTTGCGCACCCTCAAATGTCAATTGGCTGCTGCGCCAGGATATGATCCTGCAACCTTCGGAACAGCAAGCAAGAATGTTACCGGTGACCCACACTGTCAGATAGATAGATAAATCTATCAATAATCAATAAAGAAATAAAATTAATAGCAGATCACGTGCCTCACCCCTCTTAAGGACATATATTTCTATCAGAATGATCGTAAAATTAACCGAAAGCTGATATGCTCGCTATGATTGAGTTTATCCACTTTGACAATGCGACATAAAGATTATTGAGTGTACCTATCTGCAGGATATGAGAAAAGTACTGAGGGCTATAAGACCACGTTTAAAAAGACTTGGGAGTTATGAGTTCAGGATATTAAAATCTCCAGAGAAAATTGAAGGCGTTACTCGGCGCGGCAGTCGTTAATATTGATGGGCGTCTGAAAGAGAGAAGGCTGATGCGGTTCATTATTTACGGTGCTTGTAGGAACGTAGTCATCATCCCTTTTACTACTACTTTTCCCTTTTCATTTTGTTACCTTCTCGTACCGACGGTTCACATTCATAAAAACAATTAATTAAAGATAAATGCTGGAAAGTATGGGTGATTCTTTGGTGGCATTAAGGATACTGTGTACCGGTACTCTTGAGCATACGAATTGTCCACTTTGTACTAAGCATTTTCTCGTTTATGGTCACCATGGCAAATATTCTTGTAACTTTCAAAACGTAACTTAGTCTGAATTGGATGATAACCATATAGTGATATTTTTTAGGATCAAAAATCTGTAAAAATAAGACAAATTACAATATACTGAAACCTAATTATCTATCTACTCTAAGGTCGTGGGACGAAGTATTCGCTACGGTTCATCAACTACACAAAAGGAAAGTAACTTGATAACTTACACGCGTGATCATTTTCATCTTATTTATCTCATTGCCATATCTATCTTCTCCCGAGTAAACAGAGTTGGTCTCCTTGCTTTTTATAACGATCTAGTTCAATAGTTCATAATATCACCACTATAAAGTTCTAAGCCGCATCAGCCATCTGGCACGGCACCAATAGGCTATACAGTCTGTTTAGTTCTGCATCTCACCACTACCAAAGAACATAGTGCATACAGTAGACTGACGTTGCAAAACATTCAATCACGTTTGACTTTTATCGTGAAGAAACATAATACAGGAATACAAAAACAATGTGACGTAGTAAAAATGACAGAATCTCAAAATCTCCAACCTCCCCACGGACACTCCTCTTCCATATTCACAGCTAGACAGTGTGAAAAGCAAGTCAAACCAGGCCACAATGTAAATTGTTTTGTCTCTGGGAACAAGGCTGCCACTCTGTGACCTCACGCTCCCACTTTACTCACCACGGTGCTAACAAATGTTTTCAAATAAAATGAAGAAGTAAAAGAAAATTTTAATAATACAATAGTAATAATATAGTGACACTGCATCTACGGACCAAAGCAATTGGTCACGTTGCCAACATGATAACTCATAGAAATGAAATATATGTGAAGAAAAATGATAACCTAAACTAAACTGCCATGGGGGAATCCAAATTTAGGTTACAAACAAAAGAGAATTCTGATAAAAATTAACATTTATTCATTCAAGAACCCTTGTCGCAATTGTTTTTCAACGAAATATGATGGCGATTCAAAAAGTAAGTTACACTTCCCTGTTATGGCCCTATATTATACCATATACACATAGACAACACAGCTATGACAACATACAATGCAAGTTCACTTTTCCACATAGTCCCCAAGAGACTGCTAACATTTATCGGAACGGGCAAGAAACGTTTCAATTCCGGATGCGTATAAATCACCTCCAGCGCTATGTAACCCCCTGGATGCAGCTGCATTCACCTCCTCATCGTCCACCAATTCAGCCCCGAAACAAAGAGAACATCGATGGAGTGGGTGCACACCACATCACCACAACGAACGAAGGCCAAGTTTCAACCTTTAGCAGGAAAGGTAATGGCGACAGTGTTCCATGAAATGGAGGGTGTGGTGCACTTGGAGTTTATGCGGAAAGGCACGACAGTCAACTCTGCCTCGTATTTTCAAACGTTGAACGTGGAATCCGAACCACAGGACATGGCATTTCACTTCGAAAATTCTCACATGCATTGACCGAGAATCGAATCAGGTCTACCTTGGCGACAGGCCAACAGCTTCACCACTGCGCCACCACGCCCCTATTTGTTTCACAAATGGCGATTTTATGCTATAATACATTTAGCACTTAGAACTAAAATACTTGTAATAGTTAGTTATTGTTGCTTTAGGGGGTGGAACAGCGAGGTCATCTGCCCCTGAATGAAAGTACTAGAATGACAGAAATTTGCTCTTTTTGAAAATAGACTGCAGGAAACTAAGAAACCCAAACCTAACATATAAACATACAGTACACTTACAACATGAAGTACTACATCCAATCGTACATACGAACATTCCGTTTAATAAAATACTGTATTTTCTTTTTAGTAACAACCGTGAAAGGAATCCTTTTCGTTGAAACATTCTGAACATTGTGCACCCATAAGAAAGCTAACTAATTAGATGTATGTAATGAACAAATATTTCAGTCATTTTTAGTCATTTCGAACGTAACAAGTAAGAAATCATCTAAAATTAATTTTTTTTAGAGAATGAAAAATATTGCATTTATTTCGCAGATAACGAAAATATTTGTACTTTGAGCTAATTATGCATTTTAGTGGTAACTGAATGCCGTTAAAATCACTGGTACGGTTCATAACTAGTGATGGGTACATTTCTGGGAACTTTGCCATATTTCCCGGGAATATTTTAAAATTAAAACTTACAATTTCCACCTAGTCAATACTATACTTTTTTTTTATAAAATATTTCAAGGGTACATTTTTCAGGTCCCAATCTTTCTGGATCCTTCTTCAGCCCATAAAATCACACATGGAGCCCATCAAATCACAAAAACATCGATAAACACAAACATTCCCTGCAGCCAAAATTGTTAAAGTGTGGACTAGTGGGGATTTTTAAATTTGTAAATACTCTTAATATTTCTTCACATCAAAGATACGGAAAATCAATTTTTGGTTACAGTTTCTTTCCTATCATTAACATTGTGAACAGATAAAATTTTGCAAAACTAAACGTTAATCGTGTAAAATTTATTTATGTTACTGAGAAATGAAATTCATGTCAGAAGAAATAACTTACATAGGTATTTTCTCAATTTTGCACATCAAAAAAATTTTCCATAACACTTGTTTGCCATGATGCAGAGCGTATGTGGGATTGTGGGCGAGATTATTACAAATTGAACGGTATTCTGACAAATCCTGAAATCTTTATTCATGCGTGAAAAGAAAATTACAACCAGGAAGACATTTAGTTAGTTAAACAGGGACTGATAGTTGTTGAAATCTTACCATAATGTGACGTTTCAATAAGGAACATGGCCACTATGAGCATTCGGCAGGGTTCTTACTCGCCGCCGTGTCATACCACTGATCAAGTTGTCCAGGTCCTTTTGAGGCAGGCGATTCCACCCTTCGACAACGGTGGCCTCCATTATCACTTGGCGGGTTATGGGAGAGCGTGGACGCCGAGCTATAGCACGCTTCAGCATATCCCAGACATGTTCAATACAGTTCATATTCGGCGACATCGCAGGCCATTCCATTCTTGCAATGGCGGACTCCTGGAGGAAGTTCTGTACCACCGCTGCTCAATGTGGTAAGTATATGCAAAACTTTTTTGATGCGTATATGAAGGGTCCATGGGATGAAGGGGGAATGTCCCTCAAAATGTAAAATCGAAATATCAGCGCGATCTAGTGGGCCTCTTTGCGACGTACTGAAGGCACAATTGTGCCTGGCTATGAACAATGAGGGTCGTTAGAAAATGACGTTTCAAGTTGGCGCGTACATATAAGTACATACAACTAATGAAACTTTAAAACTTTTTTCCTGAACATTTAACATTTTTTTGACATTGCCCCTTCTTCCCGTGGACCCTTCATATATTTGTGATTAAATAATTACGTTTTAAGTCTTTCCATCACACATTGAATCACTCTCAAAGACTCAATTTTCACCGGGAACGCCATTTCATTAGGATCATCTTCATCTTCCTCCACGTTCTCTTCCTCCGTGTAAGTGTATGTATAATCTGCATTTGTGACAGTGTATGAATGTGGTGATGATGATGGGAGTGGTCCAATATCTGGGGTTCCCACCACTTTACTTTCGTCAGAATGGTTTATCAATTTCCAATTGTGAGAAATAAATGTTAATTTTCCAACCTAACTGAGGTCAACGCTAAAGTAAAGTAAATACCGAAAGAACTAAAAATTCCTGGTCTGGGAATATTCTCGAAAAAACTGACTGGGAATATCCACACATTTTTTCCCCAACATTAATCATAACACATGATGATACAGGACGTAATGGATATCGAACAAACTTTGCATATATATGAAATGCTATCAACCATAAGCTCCAAAAATTAGTGAATTAATCTGAATTTCCGGTAATAAATTCTAACAAAAACTGTAATAGGAAGCTTAAGAGCAAAACGAAGTAACATAATTATGTAGCTAAAAAAAAAGTCAACCCCTGGCACTATCCAGCCCATGACGGGCTAAGGCCGACCAAGCGACCGCTGCCCAGCCATTTGGCCTGCAGATATTGGGGTGACGCGTGATCAGCGCGTCGGGTCCCCTCGGCCGTTAATCTTGGTATTCGTGATCGGGGCGCTGTCTCACTGTCAGACAGCTACTCAATTGTCCTCACGAGGCTGAGTGCACCCCGTTCCAACCCTCACGTCAGTGAGCTAGTGGCAATAATATATTTGCCCCTAATTTGAAGTGACGACATATGAAAGAGAATACATTACTTATTTCCCATAGCCTAAGGAGCTCATTATAGCGCATGTCAGAAGTGCGACGCGTATCTCTCTCAAGAGAGAAGAAACGGAGAAGTCATTTTATTTCCCGCATGGTATTACTTTGCATTACTTGCATTCCCACTGGCGCAATAAAGAGCATATTGAAAAATACCGCGGATCTCTCGTTTCCCACGTCATCAGTCCCATATACCTATCAAATAACGATTATGACAATGATGATGATGCCAGTAATGATTGCAACAATACTAATCATTATTTGTGTGAGAAGTATAGAAATAAATTGATTCGAATCACATCACATCAAGTCCAGTCAAGTCAATTCCAACACAGTATTAACTTCACAAATATTAGTATTTATTGTAACTTTGTTACTTAGAATTGGTTTGAAGTGTCAACAAAGAAGGCTATACAAAAACTATGCCTCTACCATTATTTCATATTTTTATATCCATTGTATTGTCTTTCTTATTATTTGGTATATGCCTGCTAGAAGCACAAACATTTGAACACATTAATACAACGTATCATACATATTATTTCAGTAGTATAGATCCCTCCTGCAGCGCTCACAAGCGACCGATCGTGAAAATGAGCATTCAAATGAAAGAGAATAGACATTACCACTGACGCATTTCACTCTAATTTCATAAATATATATAATTTCTTTAAAAAATTACTTAAAAAAACTGTACGAAGTGTGCGATTTGTAGATACTGTTGCTGCAGGAAGATACGCTCCATAATTGCTGTCCACTTCACATTTTGGCCGCTGTGACGCCTGTTTCATGTCATTTCAATCTGAGATATTTCCTTTATCATTTTGCATTGATTTCAGAAACAGTAGTTTAAAGGAATGAGTAGCCTATTCAAATCGTATAATTTCATAAATACCGAATAACTGGTGAGTGTTACGGCTAAGCTGTCAATCAATGGACTCGGCACACAAATGACATTAGCAGTGACGAATTATTTCATAAATATCATTTTTTGTAAAAAGTGTGCGATTTGTAAATACTGTTGCTATATCATTGCTGTTCAGTTCGTATGTAGGCCGTAGGGACACCTGAAACGTAAATAGTGTTGCATAATTTGGTTTACAAAAAACATAACAACCTTTCTCCGTAAGTCTTAAACCTATTGGGGAAAGTGTGGCTTATGAACATGCGAGATTTCTCGCACAGGTCTGCTAATATATATATATAAACTAAATACATAATTCCTTTACCCTTTACAGATAGTTCACTCCATTTTTAGCATGAGTTTTCAAACCTGATTCCTAATGTTTTTCAAATGAACATCTCCAACTTGCTCGGAGGGCAGTAAGAAGTTACGGGTGTTCATATTTATTACATCTTGGAGTTTCTCCAATTTACGGGTTATGCACACCTTTGAGCATTCGTCACACATCTACATGCTGAATAAAAGCTTCCCTCTGGTCGAAAACACTCAGATCTTTCAGCTTTCATAGTGCATACTGCATAACATCGGAAGCACCTGTTTGTAAACCAATGATTTACTTAACAGAACTACGGATAACTTTTCCAACGTCATGTTAGAAGCTTTGCCATTAGATATTTTATCGGCGTGCTCTGGAAGGGATATACAGTATTACCTGCTGCTTCAATTGCTTCAAAACCTTGAACTTCTATCGAGTGTTAGCAGTGGTAACTTGACGAGTTGGTTAAGGGTTCTTGTTAGTTGATATATCAGTTGGATTTCAACCAAATTTCGTATGTGCTATGTGTAACATAACAGATATGACTATAAGTATTCTTAAGAGCAATCAGGGCTGCCAACTGTTAATAAATATAATATATTTTGTTTTACCTAATAGGCCTATCAATATATCAGGAAGTATGCAAGCCAACAGCCCTATACTTTGCACACGTATATATTTGGAATAATAAATATGTCAGTGCTGCCAACATGATTCTATGCTTGCTGATAGGTCCAATTTTAAAATACAAGTAACTTCTATACTAACAAATGGATTTCGTCCAAAATTGGCACAACAAGATATCATAATATCTCAGATTAGGCTATTTGCGACCAGCACACGCATGACATTGTTGCCAAAATGCTTTTACGCGTGCTGATAGATCCAAAGTCTAATAGCATATAACGTCCATTGTACTCCAACCAATTTTTTTATTCTGTACCTTAAAGATGAAACTAAGAATATATTCAGTCACCAGGGCTGCCAACTGTAATGCTCTATTAGGCTACATTATACCAGGTATATTTCGAACTAATTAGACATTTCGATATTACCAACTTAATTTCGTTATTAGCCTACTTTCGATTTTTGCAAAAAATGAAAGTAGACTTATGAGATCAACACAGGGCGAAAAAAGTGTGTCTGTCTGTGTGTGTGTATGTGTGTGTGTGAGTCTGTGTGTGTGTATGTGTGTGTGTGAGTCTGTGTGTGTGTGTGTGAGTGTGTGTACTCTGAATGTCTGTCCCCCCCCTATCAATTCGAACACGGTGAATGCGAATTGAACGAAATTTGGTACAAAGGTAGCACTAGCAAAGGACACCTCAGTGTCATGTTTTATATCGCCGCCATCTTTACTAAAACTGAATGGCGGCCACTCAAACGTTCAAAACGTAAAATCAAATAACGACTAACCAAATCATCCAATCTCTACCAAATTTGGTAACAACATACCTTCGTATAGGATGCGTCTTGTGACCAAACTACAAGGTCGTCCGCCATACCATTTCAGGATGGCGGCCGTGCGAATTATGCAAACTTTATAATCCATATCATGGGACCCACCAGTTCCGATTATCGAGCCGAGAATCGTTTTAACTGTTCTAAAGGAAGAGGCACGTACGAAATTAAAAGTTTATTTTGTAATACTATAGTGCAGACGTGATTTTAAAAAGCTCAGCTGATTCATTAATAAGACAAGATGGCAGCGGATATCTTGTGCCTGACTTATATTTCACTAATTTGAGTATTGAATGCAATATAGCGTACTGATAAAAAATAAATAAACTTTGTATGAAATGCTTTATATATAAATAATATACTCCAGTGATGAAATCGTTTAGTATAAATCATTATTTGCTAACAAGTTCTATGTAAGTCATTTTAAATAGAACGATATTCGTTGACACAATTAGCTCAGTGGTAGAGCGATAGCCTGTCGCTCAGATGCCTATGGTTCAAACCCGATCAGAGCTAGGTTTTTTGCTTGAAATGTTATATGTTTATTGTTTTGTAATGACTCAGATGTTTTAAAATTAAGCGTTATATTGTGCAAATTATGGTGTAAAATATATATTTAATTAAAACATAATTCGCCAGCAGATTTACTCGAGACATCTAGCTGCCAAAATGGTAACTTCCAGATTTTATTGAAAAGTTTCTTCTTCTGGCCGCTAGAATGCACTCGCTCTGTTAGGATTATATTGTTCGATATTTCACCACTAGATGTCCCGACTAGTCTACGTGGGGATCCATTGATTACTATACCATTATCATTCTATGCGCATCGAATTTGAAGAATGACAAGTTGATACTACGATACATTTTAACTTTTTATTTTAAAGGGTTTGTAACAGCCTATTTTGCGTTACTTGAAAATGTTATTAAGCGTTATATTGTCCACATTATGGTGTAAAATATATATTTAATTAAAACATAATTCGCCAGCAGATTTACTCGAGACATCTAGCTGCCAAAAAGGTAACTTCCAGATTTTATTGAAAAGTTTCTTATTCTGGCCGCTAGAATGCACTCGCTCTGTTAGGATTATATTATCGAAAATATCCACATAGTTTGTATACACACGTCTCTGTAGGGTCATGGAAAGATTTGTTAATTCAATTAGGGTTGTGAAAGCCATGCACAACCAGACGTGTAAAGACATACCTCAACTCAAAGTTGGATGTTGCCCACGGCAGGTCGTAATAATAATAATAATAATGTTATTGGTTTTACATCCCTTTTAACTACTGCTGCTTTTAGAGACACCGGGGTGCCGGAATTTTGGCCCGAAGGGGATCTTTAACGTGCCAGTAAATGTACTGACACGGCTCCCTCGCATTTGTGCACCCTCAAATGCCAGCTGACTGCGCCAGGATACGAACCTGCAACCTAGGGCCCAGCAAGCGAGAACGTTACCGCTGAGCCACGCCGCCAGTCCGGTCGATTATGTCTCCAGATCCATAACATTCTTGATATACTTCTTATCTTTCTTTCTTTCTTCAATGATGGTAGCAGTTTTTATCTAGGTCGTGGCGTTTGGTAGAGGTAAATCGTTTCTAAGGTCTTCAACAAAGAATAGTTCTATTATACTCTTTGATAATAACAACGAGTTATAACTATACTCATACATTTAGGAGAAAGTAGGCTATATGTTCTTTACTGAACATCTTGTTTTTCTAGATAGGTTCATATACTGTAGAATAATCATTGGCATGAAAAGTAGGCTCTTTAGTTCGTCACGGAACTTCTTGTTTATTACTGAAAGTCACTTGATCATTCCATAGGGTAAAGTGCGCGATATTTCATTTCCATCTGTAGTATGTACGTAGGAACTAAGTATCTTTGCGCAGCAGTAGGCTATTACTTTCCAATTTCTTGATTTTTTCTTTAGAACTTTAGAACACCTTTTCCCACGCCTTTATTCATTGGTATTTATCATTGACTTTTTTTTAAATTTATACTGGTTGAGATGGCTTTGAGAAAGGCTGTGACAAGGGTTATGAGCTTAAAAAGGACCGGAAACGTATCGACTGTCTATTTTATGTGATGATGGGAGACATAATTGATTGCTTTACATACATCTAGCAATATTATGAAGCAACTTTTCTTTTTCTGTTTCTAGTAATAGAGGCAGTCATTCAAGATAAACGAATTAATAAACGTGCCACGACTGGGCATGAACCCGCGCTGACTTCTGTTAATACGAGGTGTAATCATAGATACTGGTCGAGTGCTCTCCCAATGATTCTCTGCAACAGTTAAATTATGGCCATTGAACGTCAAATATTTTCTACGTTGTCTGTGTCACCATCTTTGTGAATCGAAGCTATTTAACGCGCCTCTAACAAGGTGCAACGTGTCCCTAACGAAGCACGTAAGTGAAGATAAGAGGGATGGTTTGGTACGCTCTTACTGTTAGTTCTTTAATAATCTTCATCCAAACACCATTCTCTCCAGGAACAGTGGCGTCTCTGGGACCTTTACAAGCTTGATAGACTTCACCCTCTGTCACCATTATACTCTCTAATTCGAAATATTCATGGTATTTCTGCTTCAAATCTCCACTCTTCGAGTCTTTCCGCTTTCCTCTACATTTCTCCGTAGATCTTGCGTCCCACATCTTCCTAAATTTGGTCCATATTCCTCACGCGTGATCTTCTTTTACGTCTTTTTCAATCAACATACGCCTCTATAATTGGTTTCAGGACTCCTTCATGGCATTTACTGTGAGTAAAATTCTAAGTTCTTTAAAATAATTCCAGATGCTCAACTATGGTAATATTTGAACCCATTGTGTGTTGCCTTTGTAACAATTGATGTTGCAACTTTTCAGTTGGTTAACACGAGTACAATCCCAATTGAGGCTAAATTAGTCTACTTTCAACACCTTCATCAACCGTCCTACATTCTTCTCCTTTCAGAAAAATGTTATCTACATAAATGAAAATAAAACTCTGCCTGCTTGCCACGGTGGGTGAGTGGTTATCGTGTCAGACTACCAAGCCCAAGCTTGGAGGTTCACTCCTGGCCGTAGTAAGTGATGTTTGAAAGGCGACAAAAATCACGCCACACATGTCATTCGTTGTTGGCATGTTAAATAACCCATTTGAATTTAGTAGGCGGTGTTCATAATGGCAAAATTAATTTCGGGCTTTTCCACCAACTCAAAGTTCCTCCTTTCTCTACTAGAAAGCGCTATAGTGTCAAGGAGCTTAGATATCTAATCTCCTTGGCTTTCATAGCACTGCAGAGAACGTCAAAATTCGACATGCAAGCTTCTCTCTGGGCATCAAATAACAAAGCTTGAACCCGGCACCCGAGGCCATATAATTATTATTATTTTATGGAATTAGAGAACATGACGTTTGTGTCATGTCACATTGTCAAGTTGACTTTCTATTCGATATTTATATTTCTGTTAGCTCATGTACTTATCACATATCAATTGAAAATATTTAAATGAACCTTCATGACAGCTGCCATTCACGCTAATATTTATGCGCATTGATACCTAGTTTGTAAATTATTTGATTAATGTAAAGCGGTATTTGTTTCTGTTCAATTGTGATGAAATGAATTTGCCAAACATCTTCCTTCATATTTTTCTCATCAAAAAGTATTACCCACTTAGAGTTTTAAGAAGAGATCTTAGCAAATTCTAATTTTCAGTTACAGTTTAATCAGAATATTGTTGTATAATGACGGTGTAGATTTGAGGACAAGTTAGAAATGTTAATAGACTTCGTTAATGAGTTTCTTTTTTGATGTGTAACATCTTTCCACTCGGTATCTGGATATTTTTGTGGCGCTCGGTAGCTGGACATGTTTGTGGGAGTGATTTTGGAAATGGGACGGAAATGGATGGGACGGAAGTGCACGGGACGGAAACAATAAGCGCGCGTGATGGCGGAGATCGGTACAACGACGTACTGTAGGTCGTGTGGCGATGGGGAATGTATATTGCATACAGTTTAGATCAAGGTTTAGAGACCCCATTTAAGATATTCCCACAATAAATAATCTTCAAGTTGTCGTTCTTTGGTGTGAAAATATTCATTTTATCATATTTGCTGAAAACAATTATGATTTATTAAATCTTCATAGTTTTGCTGTATTCTTATTTAATGTAAGCACTCGATGTACTGTCGGCCATGTGGCTATGTGGAATCTATACTGACGGGCAAAAAAAAAGTGGAACACTTCAATTTTTTATGTAATTTCTTAATTTATTCCACTAAAATGTATCGGTTTTCCAATATTTGCATTATTCATGTAAATGTTAGATGGTTGGCTACAGAAAATACTGAAACATGTTTTACAACACGCTTTAACTCACAAATTTCGTTACATTTCACAAATCTAACAATTTTCTATTTTTTACTAATGTTCTTTTGGGCTGTTTTTTTTTGCCAAACAAAACAGTGTTAATGTTTGCACTGCACTGCACGGGAACACTGGTCACTAAAACGAGTGTTTCCACCCTCAGCGTCCATGACAGCTTGTTAGGCTCATCGAAGATTGGTGGTAATTGGTGGTAATAAACCACCCTAAGAAATGCCAATTTATATTCAGGGATGTTTCAGATGTGTGTCCTAATGCGTGAAAAGCTTTTAAAATGTGATTACATCTTTTTCATGGCTAATTTTATACTTTTTAAATTACTGTTCCAATTTTTTTTTTGCCGATCAGTGTATATTGCATCAACCAACACTCCAAACAACGTAGGAGTTCTGTATATTAACGCCGACTACTAACAATAATTGAAACTTCGTTGGTCTAAACATATCACTGGGAGAAACACATTTAATATACCTTCTGCACACCTAATTTTTAATCGCGCCTATACTTGGAGTGCGCTCTATTGGCTAAACGAGGTCATTTTCAATAACATCGCTGGCATGGGTTCACTAACTGGCCGGTATAGAGTGCAGCTCGCATCAAGTAGGCAGTGGATTGCTTCCGCCACGGCAAATAACAATTATGATTCATTACGGTCAGGATTTGGCACTGGAGTTATACAAGTAGTTATTTCAATGACCAACACAGTTCACTGTCAACAAGGGTTTTGCGCTCCCGGGACACACATACTAGGATAACATGTCACATGTTACACAGCATATGCGACTACTGTAAGGCTCGTATAATTTTTTTAGCTGTTTCTATTTTATAATTAATCAATTCCTAAAGTAGGTGAGGGTTGAGAGTAAGTGCCGCAGCTTACTTGTTGCTACAGTATGTGAAAAAGTTGCGAATTGGAAACAGTTCACTCTAGTTCCTTTCTTAATGGTTATTGACGGGAGATGATGCACTATTGCAATAAAAGTAAAACCTGCCTTCAACGGAATTGAATGGGCTTCCAAAATATTTCCATTGAAGATAGGTTTCTTGTTAACGGTCTATGCTAAAATAATTCAACCTAGAACATGCATACAGTATACTGGACACACTAAAAACAAATAATAAACAAGATTTTCAGTAAAGAACATATAGCCTACTTTCTCCTAAATGTATGAGTATAGTTATAACTCGTTGTTTTTATCATAGTGTATAATAGAATAATTTCTGGGTTGAAGACCTTAAAAACCATTTACCTCTACCAAACACCACAACGTCGAAAACAACTGCTACCATCATTGAAGAAAGAAAGAAAGAAAGAAAGAAAGAAAGAAAGAAAGAAAGAAAGAAAGATAAGAAGTATCTAAAGAATGTTATGGATCTGGAGACATAATCGACCGGACTGGCTGCGTGGCTCAGCGGTAACGTTCTCGCTTGCTGGGCCCTATGTTGCAGGTTCGTATCCTGGCGCATTCAGCTGGCATTTGAGGGTGCGCAAATGCGAGGGAGCCGTGTTAGTAGATTTACTGGCACGTTAAAGATCCCCTTCGTGGCAAAATTACGGCACCCCGGCGTCTCTAAATGCAACAGTAGTTAAAAGGGACGTAAAACCAATAACATTATTATTATTATTACTTAATCGGCCTGACGCGGGCAACATCCAACTTTGAGTTGAGGCATGTCTTTACAAGTCTGGCTGTGCATGGCTTTCACAACCTTAATTGAATTAACAAATCTTTCCACGATCCTACAGAGACGTGTGTATAGCCTACCAACTAATTATATGGATATCTTCGATTGCTATTTGGCTGCAATAAAAGTATTAATTAATATCCTGAACTAGCACCAACGGCTAGAGTTCAGATTCTATGTGAAATCGGTTTGTTCTTTACTTCAATTAACATTTTCAAATAACGCACAATAGGCTGTTACAAACCCTTTAAAATAAAAAGTAAAAATGTATCGTAGTATCATCTTGTCATTCTTCAAATTCGATGCGCATAGAATGCCGATGGTATACTAATAAATGGAGTCCCATGTAGACCAGTCGTGACATCTAATGGAGAAGTATCGAACAAGATAATCCTAACAGGGGGAGTACATTCTAGCGGCCATAAACATAAACTTTTCAATAAAATCTGTAAGTTAATCTGTTGGCCGGCGTGCAGTTCGCCATGATAATTCACATTTTTGTTCCTAGATGACTCGTGCAAATCTGCTGGCGAATTTTGTGTTAATTATATATTTTCCATCGTACTATGCACAATATAGCGATTAATTTCAAAACGTCTGAGTCATTACAAAACAATAAATATAAAGAAATTCAAGCAAAAAACCTCACTCCGATAGGGTTTGAACCATAGCCATAAGATTGATAGGCTAACGCTTTACCACGGAGGCAAACGTGCGAACGGACATTAACCGATATCAAATGAGTTACATAGAACGTGTTAGCAATTAATGATTTACACTAAACGATTTCATCAGTGGAGTATATTATTTATATATGAAGCATTTCATACAAAGTTTATTTATTTTGTATCAGTACGCTATATTGCATGCAATACTCAAATTAGTGAAACATAAGTCAGGCACAAGATATCCGCTGCCATCTTGCCTTGCACTGAGACGGCTCAGTTTTTTAAAATCACTTCTGCACTATAGTATTACAAAATAAACTTTTAATTTCGAACGTGCCTTCCTTTAGAACAGTTAAAACGATTCTCGGCTCGATAATCGGAACTGGTGGGTCCCATGATATGGATTATAATGTTTGCATAATTCGCACGGCCACCATCCTGAAATGGTACGGCGGATGACCTTGTAGTTTTGTCACGAGACGCGTCCTATACGAAGGTATGTTATTACCAAATTTGGTAGTGATCGGATGATTTGGTTAGTCGTTATTTGATTTTACATTTTGAACGTTTGAGTGGCCGCCATTCAGTTTTGGTAAAGATGGCAGCAATATAAAACATGACACTGAGGCGCCCTTTGCCAGTTCTACCTATGTACCAAATTTCGTTCAATTCGGTTTCACCGTGTTTGAATTGATAGGGGGGGGGGGCAGACATTCAGAGTACACACACTCACACACACAGACTCACACACACAGACAGACACACAATTTCTCGCCCTGTGTAGATCTCATAAGTCTACTTTCATTTTTTGCAAAAATCGAAAGTAGGCTAAAAACGACCCATGGCGCTACAGCCCATGAAGGGTCTAGGCCTACCAAGTGACCGCTGCCCAGACATTTGTCCTGAAGATTATGGGTTGACGCGTGGTCAGCGCGTCGGTTTCCCTCGACCGTTAATCTTGGTCTCCGTGACCGGGGCGCTGCCCCACTGTCAGACAGCTACTCAATTGTACTCACGAGGCTGAGTGCACCCCGTCCCAGACCTCAGTCAGTTTCTGAAACTCTTGACGAAGCCAGAAATCGAACCTGGGGCCTCTGGGTGCTAGGCAAGCGTGCTACCCCAAAACATACATGCACATATATTTTTCAATGTTGTAAAGGAAGCTTGTAGTTTAACGTGACCGTTAATCTCGAGATCATGAGCCACGGGACCTCATTTTTACGTGGAATCCGAACCACAGGACATGGCATTTCACATCGAAAATCTCACATGCATTGACCGGGAATCGAACCCGGACCGCCTTGGTGAGAGGCATTCAGCTAGACCGCTGAGCCACCACGCCCCCTTTCAATGTTGTATTTGCCTATTTGTGCTACAAATTAATACAGTATTTTATCACTTTTACTCTCTTGTTAAGATCAGCACTACTCTTGCTTTCGATGCCATAATGATTGGTTAGTGGGTTCCTCAGTTTAGGAGCTGTGACAACGCGGTCATGTAGCCCCGTGCACTTAGGGTTTATGTAAAATCTGTCTGATAACCGGTGTTAATTGTGATGGCTGTATTAGTGTGTGTTATCTGTTTTTAATTCAACTAAGGACTGCCGACATTCAATTTTCAAGTAGTTCCAACTTTTACCACCAAGCGGCACTGTCAGCGACCAACTAGTTCTGAACTTGGTTACTATATACCACCGTAGTCGGCTCCTGGCGACGAACGTTGGACCCTAAGAGCGTTAGTCAATTCTAACCTATAATTTAGCTTCAGACAAGTGTAATTAGTGGGAGGTCCTTTATCTTGCCATAAACCTATGACATGGGACCGCCGGCTTTGCTTCCCTTCCGAAGGAAGGCATACTAAAGAATTTTAACGCTCTTGAAAAATCCGACGCTTGGGCAGGGTTTGAACCCACGACCTTGGTCATAGTAGCTCAGCATGCTACCAACTACGCCACCGAAGCCACCGCCATAAAGATTACTGCCGAACTATGTCAGTAATGTAAGTTGTGAAGTGCCTAGTTAAAAGCTGAATTCTAAGCTTAGACTAAGACAGGCATTTTTTGATTGACGGTACATTAAAGCGAACATTGGGGAAAGCTTGAGGAGCAGTACACTGGCAATTAGCCGAACACTTTGACGTGCAAGTTGGAGAACAAAAGAAGGCAGACGAATTTCACATTCCTTGTTACAAATGTTAGTGTTGCCAAGGTAGACTTTCACTGGCTGTATGAAAATCTTCTGAACACTGCATTCCGGAACTTGGGAATTTTCCGTTAAAATGCGTATTTTGATTCGCGTTACCCGCTTAACACAGTTCCGTTTATTGAAGGGAATTTAACACTATTTTCACCCCCCCCCCCCTCATCACCCCCGCCCCCCTACCCCCTCAGGTTCAGAGGACCGTCATATATTTCCGTTTAAGTAAAGCGGGAAGTGTGAAGCGACAAAAAAGGCTAAAATCATGAATCTTCGAGAGGTCAATCAAACTAAATAAATCATCTCGGCACGCCAGAAGGCGGAGGTCGATATCACCGGGCAGACTAGAGGATAGGCTAAAATAGGCGAAATATGCAGGTTTTCGTAGGTGGATCATACCTCATTTATTGCGAGAATGTATTTTACAATTGGAGCTTAATTGACTTTTTTTCGTCTTTCTATGCATATTTTTCAAGTTTTATTGTCTTATGGGGACGGTAATCTTCTTGTCATTTGGGGTCCACATTTATACTTGTGGTCACACTGGCCTTATGCAAGATTTGGAACTGATGTGTAACTATCTAACAGTCTGATACTTCTTCACGCCAAATTTTGTCTCCCGCAGAGATGTTGGTTGGTTCCTGAGTTTAGGGGCTGCAACAACGCGGTCATTTAACTACGTGTACTTTGTGTGTGTGAAGAATCTGTCTGATAAACGGTGTTAATTGTGATGGTTGTATTAGTCTGCAATTCAGGTAAGGACTGTAGACGGTCAATTTCAAGTAGTAAATCCTAATTTCGGTACCAAATACTACAGTCAACGACACCTAGCTGTGAACTTGGCAACTAGATGCCACCGCAACCAACAACTTGCAACGAAGGTTGGAACTTCCCCTCCGAAGGAAAGCATACTGAGTTTTTTTTTAGCGCTCTTAGAAAAACCGACGACTTCAGCCGGCTTTGAACCCGCATCCTTGGCCATAGAAGTTCAGCATGCTACCATTTACGTCACCGAAGCCGCTTCCCACAGAGTCAGATGGAAAACTGAATATTGTTTGTGTATCCAAATTGGAATTTGGTACAAGAGTCGAACCCACGATGGATCAGAAAAATAAGAAAATGGGACGTTTTTACAAAATTTTAAAGCATCAAAAGGGTTAACACCTTAAGACACATAAGGGTGACGCATCGAACTTGTGAGGCAATATTACAGCGATACGGCAGGTGCGAGATTATGTCAGTGCTAACGATGCTGAAAGGAGTTGACGCAGAGATTAAAATAACCCAGCCAAATTTTCCACTCTAGACGGAGAGAGGAGATGAAACATATAAGTGCTAACGCAGCGATAAAATTGACAACGCCGCATTCAGGAAGTCGGCAGAAATCAATGATATTGGCTAAAATAATCAAAATGTTTAGAGAATTTCTCAACAGATGATATTTATTTTGGGAACTAGAATTTCTAGGATGGCCAAAGTTCTTAAGAGTTACGCCAAACAAAGGAGCTCTGTCAGCAATATATAAAAGGGGATTTACCGCGACAGGGAGTGGGGATGATAGTAAAAAGAAACACCCGCCTACGCAGTTGAGGAGCGACACGAATTTTTATTAAATCTCCCCATGATCGAATTTGGAAATAGTTCGCATATTTGGAACGTTTGGATTATATGCTTTAAGATTATATAAATTTCAAAAGGATACCACAAAAGGTTTAGGAGTTAGTTTTTGCAACGTAAGCAAAGTAGTTTTTTTTTCTACAAATCGTATAAATGGGAAGCCATTGCAAGCACACGATAGCAGTCTTCAGTTTTAGCTGGCCCGCGGAGGCGTTGCACGTTAGTTCGAGTACAGTCTACAAGCAGTCTTCAGTTTTAGCAGGCCCGTGGAGGCGCTGCACGTTAGTTCGACTACAGTCTACAGTTCTTCAGTTTTAGCAGGCCCGTGGGGGCGCTGCACGAGTTCAAGTTCAAGTTGGTGCTCCTCTGGGGAGGACACGCTGGGTCGATACAGTTCAGTACAGTTCAGTCTACAGTTTTTGCAGGCCCGGTGACGTGTTACATTATTCCAGGTCGTAGAGAACTCCAAGATGAAGACCATCAGTAGAAAGTGAAAATCATAAACCATTAGGCCGAAGTTGGGCCCGAAAAGGCCATATAAACACTATTTTGAGACACTCAGTTATTCAGTCTGTTGGAGTGCGGATGTACGTTGCACTAGATCTGTTATTACGTCCAGTTTTCTGATATCCCAGGCCTTGGACAGGTCATGGCGTTTCATTATCATCGGTACAGTTTGAACCTCATGCAGGTCATACTCGTGAAGTTTAACCAGGACCTAGTACAGGTCACGTCACGTCAATAGTCACGTCAGGACACAGTTATCGAGAACCTCAAAGAGGACAAGTAATATTCGCGCTATAGTAAAAGACAGTATCTTCGCCTAGAGTACAGGCAAACACATTACGAAGTGCGCCGCGCTGAACATTATAAAGTCAAGACAA
This sequence comes from Meconema thalassinum, assembly GCA_946902985.2. Classification (NCBI taxonomy): domain Eukaryota; kingdom Metazoa; phylum Arthropoda; class Insecta; order Orthoptera; family Tettigoniidae; genus Meconema; species Meconema thalassinum. The sequence continues at coordinate 257,056,487 of OX336392.1, read as the reverse complement.
GTGAATAGTCTTCACGGACAAAGTACCATTATCTTCCGAAAGAAAAAGCGATTTAGGCATCAAAAAGTGAGGAACGTTGAGTTCCAGGTCGCGAGAGATTAAAAGCACGATAGACCAAGCTGTGTCATTAAAAGATAGGGGTGAACTCAAGAGGTCAGTTCGAACTCTGAATACGCCGATCAATTGATATAAAAAGAGATATACGGTCTTAAAGCAGACGTAGGCCAAATATAAGACTCATATTGAGGAAATCGTCAGGACAGTTACCGCCTAGAGACAGTAAAACCGAAAAATAGGACCTTCGAGGTAACGAGAGAACTAAGACTATAATCCCAGGATAAGAGCAGCACTGTTCGAGCGATCACATGTCCAATGCTGGTACAAGAGACTTGCGTCGAGGTGGAAGTCGCCGATAGGTTGTCGAAATCACTGAGATATGGTGTATAGTGAAGTGATATCTGAAGTGTTGTAAAAAGAAGAATAATGGTTGTTTTAGTGGATAGGAAGTGCTACATGTAAAAAGGGAAAATGTATTTTAGTGTTTCTTGTGTTAGGATAAGTGATTATAATATGAAGTATGTGAAAAGCAGTGTCATGAAATTGTGCTAAGAATAATTTGAGATGGGTGACACCATCCTAGCTTATGATCAACGGCTGTACACGGGGTAACTCGCAATGATTTTATTATCATTAATATTGAACCATGAACTGAATAGTGGAAATCAAGTATTAATTGGCGAGTTTGGTCTTGATTTTTGCTATGTATTTAAAAATGCACTATATGATTGAAACATGTTGGGATGAAAGTAAAAGTGAAGACCGCGGGAATGCCCGTCGGATGTAAAGATGAAATGGGATCAATAAATGTAAAAATAATTAAAACCCGAAAGATGATGATAAATAAATAATGGATTGAAAGGAAGGAATCGGAAATAATATTATAAATGGTTTGAATTTTCGCCCACATAAATAAAAGTAAAGTAGCTAAGCGCAATAATGAAATGATGAAAAATCGATAGAATAATATATGTAAATGGTTTAAATGCGTTACCAAGTAATCTTATATCTAATATATAAAAGTGAAAGTCTGTCTGTATGTATGTAAGTATGTATGTGGGTTGGTTCCGTATACAAATCTACACCGTTCCACCAATCTCAACGATATTTTGCATAGACATAGTTTAGGACCCAGAAGGAACCACTGGCTAGATGAATTTTCGATAGTCATTCTCATTCTTCTGATTTCGGCCTTTTTGCACTCGAGCAAAGGCAAATAAAATCAGATAATATACTGATAAAATAATGGCAAGGCCGGCTATCTCCATGGCAACACTAGCTCAAGACGGAGCCACCAAGTTTGTATCTATCTCGGTGAGAGGCCATACTACACCCACTGCCAGCTAGATCACATCCCTCCAAGCTGCTTTAAACTGCCTGTCCATTTAGCACAAGATAGGTTGCAGCATCAACCCACTGTGATCGCCGCGGCATTTTCACTGCCAGCTGGATCGCATCCCTCCTGGCTGCTTTAAACTGCCTGCCCATTCAGCACTCAGACGCGTACTGGATATACTGTATATTAATTCACCACTAGGTTGCAGCGCCAACCTTCCGCGGCTTTTTAAGGGGACGATACCTGAAACGAAGGGTTTTTAACTTTGGAGGCTTAATATCGAGATCGAAAAAACGCGAAAACATGGCACTAAGTTAGTTCTTTTGTTATTCAATCAGCATAAAGTATATGCTATTAATTCAGACACATACTTACAAGCAAATTTTCAGTATAAAGGAAATAAAAAAATACATAACGAAGGGTTTTTAAGTTTTGAGGCTTAATATCGAGATTGAAAAAACGTGAAAACATGGCACTAAGTTAGTTCTTTTGTTATTCAATAAGCATAAAGAATATGATATTTATCATTCAGACGTTCACGGCCCGTGACACTATCGATAATGTAGAATTTTGGGCTTATGTCGTGTTTTATTTAATCAAACTCGACGAGTTTCGAAAGAAACCATGTTTGTCGTTATCAGGAATAAAACGAAAATTGGTAAAATGGCTTGTTGATTAGGCTGCGACGAGGTTGTTGATTGGAATGGAAATACGACTAAATTGTTGCTAAGAGAAAGCAACAAAGAAACTAAAAAAGGTGCCTTAAGTTTGACGCCATTGTAGCCCCATGTTAGGGACAACGAAAAGCAGCAGTGGGTATCTACAGAGGTCCCTGTACTTGTGGCAAGGCTTATATCGGGCAGACTTCGAGAACGATATGTACTCGCATTAAGGAACATAATAGATGTATCAGGCTCATTCAACCTGATAAATCAGCCGTTGCTGATCATGCTTTAACACCTGACCATGATGTCATGTTCCAAGGAGTGGATGTTCTTGCCCGTATAAAGCAATATCGTCCCAGAATCATCAGGGAGGCGGTTGAAATACGTAAACACCCAGATAATTTCAATCGCGACACCGGCTACAATCTCAGTGAGTCCTGGCTACCTATTATCAGAACCCTCAGAAAGTAATACACTGTTGATTTTCGTTGTCCCTAACATGGGGATAAAATGGCGTCCATCTTAGGGAACCTTTATTAGTTTCTTTGTTACTTTCTCTTAGCAACAATTTAGTCGTATTTACGTTTATTCCTGATGAAGAAAGACATGGTTTCTTTCGAAACGAGTCGAGTTTGATAAAATAAAACACGGCATAAGCTCAAAATTCTACACTATGATATTTATTTATTATTTATCGTGTGGCTAGAAAATAGATGAATTACAATATAATAAATGTATATATAAATAAGTAAATCATATGTGCAGTATATAAATCACAAGAACATAGGTTGCGTTCGCATTCACAACGAGATGTCCAGTTGTTGACGCCAGTCCAGAAAGGGAGATGCAGCAGAAATAACATCTTGAGGTGATCCAGCATACTTCCTCATCGGACATTATTGAATAATATGCTCTACGGTTTGAAGAGGAGCTCCGCAGTCACAGGCAGGAGAATCATGAAGTCCCCATTTATGTAGCATGGCGTTACATCTGGCGTGACCTGTTCTTAGGCGATTTAACTTTACCCACTGATTTCTCTTCAGGTTAAATCCCGGAAGTCTTATAGTAGGATCTAGAATACCTTGATGTCTCACAGGAGCAGACTTCCAGTTTTGGCGCCATTGTTCCGTGCAAATAATGTCAGGTATGTTATGCCATATTGGGTTCCTTGATCTAAGACGACTGGAGGAAAGATCATTAAGCACTTCATGAATTGGGAGATCCTGTAGGTGATTTTGTTGATGTACCTTTCTCCACTCACGTACTGCTGCTTCCTGTCGTCTTAGGTCTGGAGGTGATATGATACTGATAGTGTTTAACCAGGGAGTTGGGGGTGGATCTCAGTGTACCTGTTATGACCCTCATACTTTCATTCAGATGAACATCGATCTTTTTAGTATGATCACTACCGTGCCACACTAGGGCACAATACTCTGCTACAGGATAAACCATGAAGAGGGCAGTCGTGCGTAGTGAAGTTGCATCAGCACCCCATGATGTGCCAGCCAATTTCTTCATGATATTGTTCCGCGATTTGAGTTTTTGGCCTGTGTATTCCAAGTGTTTCTTGAAGGTTAAGGAACGGTCCAAGGTGATGCCAGATACTTAGGGCTGAAATTGTGCTTAACTCTTTGCTGGCAGAAGGTCACTTTCAGCTGTTGGTGGGCAATGCGGTTGCAAACATGATATTAATTTAGACACATACTTACGGGAAAATTTTCAATTTAAAGAAAAGCGAAACATACATGGTGGTGGAGGTGATTATTTTCAAGGGGCGAAATGTCTAGCTTATTTTCCCGTAATTATACGGTAGGGATGATTAAAAAAACAAGATGTTCAGTAAAGAACATATAGCCTACTTTCTCCTAAATGTATGAGTATAGTTATAACTCGTTGTTATTATCAAAGAGTATAATAGAACTATTCTTTGTTGAAGACCTTAGAAACGATTTACCTCTACCAAACGCCACGACCTAGATAAAAACTGCTACCATCATTGAAGAAAGAAAGAAAGATAAGAAGTATATCAAGAATGTTATGGATCTGGAGACATAATCGACCGGACTGGCGGCGTGGCTCAGCGGTAACGTTCTCGCTTGCTGGGCCCTAGGTTGCAGGTTCGTATCCTGGCGCAGTCAGCTGGCATTTGAGGGTGCACAAATGCGAGGGAGCCGTGTCAGTACATTTACTGGCACGTTAAAGATCCCCTTCGGGCCAAAATTCCGGCACCCCGGTGTCTCTAAAAGCAGCAGTAGTTAAAAGGGATGTAAAACCAATAACATTATTATTATTATTATTACGACCTGCCGTGGGCAACATCCAACTTTGAGTTGAGGTATGTCTTTACACGTCTGGTTGTGCATGGCTTTCACAACCCTAATTGAATTAACAAATCTTTCCATGACCCTACAGAGACGTGTGTATACAAACTATGTGGATATTTTCGATAATATAATCCTAACAGAGCGAGTGCATTCTAGCGGCCAGAATAAGAAACTTTTCAATAAAATCTGGAAGTTACCTTTTTGGCAGCTAGATGTCTCGAGTAAATCTGCTGGCGAATTATGTTTTAATTAAATATATATTTTACACCATAATGTGGACAATATAACGCTTAATAACATTTTCAAGTAACGCAAAATAGGCTGTTACAAACCCTTTAAAATAAAAAGTTAAAATGTATCGTAGTATCAACTTGTCATTCTTCAAATTCGATGCGCATAGAATGATAATGGTATAGTAATCAATGGATCCCCACGTAGACTAGTCGGGACATCTAGTGGTGAAATATCGAACAATATAATCCTAACAGAGCGAGTGCATTCTAGCGGCCAGAAGAAGAAACTTTTCAATAAAATCTGGAAGTTACCATTTTGGCAGCTAGATGTCTCGAGTAAATCTGCTGGCGAATTATGTTTTAATTAAATATATATTTTACACCATAATTTGCACAATATAACGCTTAATTTTAAAACATCTGAGTCATTACAAAACAATAAACATATAACATTTCAAGCAAAAAACCTAGCTCTGATCGGGTTTGAACCATAGGCATCTGAGCGACAGGCTATCGCTCTACCACTGAGCTAATTGTGTCAACGAATATCGTTCTATTTAAAATGACTTACATAGAACTTGTTAGCAAATAATGATTTATACTAAACGATTTCATCACTGGAGTATATTATTTATATATAAAGCATTTCATACAAAGTTTATTTATTTTTTATCAGTACGCTATATTGCATTCAATACTCAAATTAGTGAAATATAAGTCAGGCACAAGATATCCGCTGCCATCTTGTCTTATTAATGAATCAGCTGAGCTTTTTAAAATCACGTCTGCACTATAGTATTACAAAATAAACTTTTAATTTCGTACGTGCCTCTTCCTTTAGAACAGTTAAAACGATTCTCGGCTCGATAATCGGAACTGGTGGGTCCCAAGATATGGATTATAAAGTTTGCATAATTCGCACGGCCGCCATCCTGAAATGGTATGGCGGACGACCTTGTAGTTTGGTCACAAGACGCATCCTATACGAAGGTATGTTGTTACCAAATTTGGTAGAGATTGGATGATTTGGTTAGTCGTTATTTGATTTTACGTTTTGAACGTTTGAGTGGCCGCCATTCAGTTTTAGTAAAGATGGCGGCGATATAAAACATGACACTGAGGTGTCCTTTGCTAGTGCTACCTTTGTACCAAATTTCGTTCAATTCGCATTCACCGTGTTCGAATTGATAGGGGGGACAGACATTCAGAGTACACACACTCACACACACACACACACAGACTCACACACACACATACACACACACAGACTCACACACACACATACACACACACAGACAGACACACTTTTTTCGCCCTGTGTTGATCTCATAAGTCTACTTTCATTTTTTGCAAAAATCGAAAGTAGGCTAATACAACTACTTCCAAATAATTTAAAATTTAACTTACATACTAGACGATACGAAAAGAAAAGAATAAGGGAAATTAAAGACATGAAAAAGAAAAGCCTCCGGCCGCCGAAGAAAGGGATGTTGATTAATTTAGGGGCTTTGGAACATCGTGCTCATGTAGCCCCGTGTACTTGGCGGTGTGTTGAATTTGTCTGATAACCCGTCTTATTGTGATGGCTGTATTAGTGTGTATTTATAAGTCCAGTGAATTGTCCGATGGTAACTCATGAAATGAGATGCCTCGGCATTCAAACTTGACCTGTTCTGATTTACAAAAGCACACACATCAATACGCCACCAAAAAATACAAAACACAACTTCACCATTAACATCAACACAAAACAAATGTCTGTAACAGTGACTTGAAAAAGCTGCGAACACAGCGCCTATATTTGGAAAGGAGGTTGTACGCATAAACCAATACTGTAATATTGTTTAATGGGCAGGCAGTTTAAAGCAGCCAGGAGGGATGCAATCCAGCAGGCAGAGGCCACACCATTTATTACCTAAAGTACGATAAAAGCATTAGAAATCTGAACGCAATACAAATCTGAAACCGTATCTCTTTTATTAACAGGGGTCGTAATAGGGAAATGAAATTAAAAAAGAAATACATTGGCAAACCCTGCATTCGACATACTATTGCAGATTGTTCTTAAAGTAGCATTATTTTCTTTGTGGTTAGATTTTGGATGATAAGGACCAAACAGTAGCTACGGCGGTAGTAACACAATTTGCCACCAGGACCGATGTGGCGGTGGTAACACAGAATGACACCAGGTACCGCAATGGACAGAGACAATCCAAAGATATTAGTGTTTGCCATGACAACACTTGGGTTATTGACAAACGAGTGCTGTTCTTTGTACACATATCTGATCTATTATTTCTTCAAATAAAAAGGGTGTTCATCCCACATTTTGCTGATTTCCTATGTCTTAGCCATTTTAGTGCTTACTGAGCAATGATATTGTGTAATGGTGTGGTTATCACGAATTCCCTGAACTCCGCTATAGCATTTTAGTAATCATTACGGTATGGATTTAGAGAATATATTTCTTATCTTACGAATTATTTTAGGGGCTAAAGAAGCCCAAATGTGTTCTCAATCAATGCATCGTATTTAACATTAAACTGGGATTATACGTTGTTGCATTTACTTTAACTAGGTGAGATAGGTTGGATGGCTCCTCTGGTTAGGGGCTGCGACAACGCGGTCATGCAGCCCCGTGTACTTTGGATGTGTGTAGAATCTGCCTGATAACCAGTGTTAATTGTGATGGCTGTATTATTGTGTGTTATATGTAATTCAGGTAAGGACTACAGATAGTCAGTTTTAAGTAGTTCTTACTTTTGCTACCAAATGCTACCGTCAACGACACCTAGCTGCAAACTTGGTTAAAAGGTACCACCGCTGCCACAACCTGACGGTGAACGTTGGAACTTAATAGCGTTAATTAATTTTAAATTACCAATTTTACCTTCACACGAGTGTAGTTAATGGAAGGTTATTTTACACCACATAAATCTATGACATGGGCCCACTGGCTTTACTTCCCCTCCGAAGGAAGGCAAACTGAGGGATTTTTAACGCTCTTCAAAAATCCGATGACTTTGGCCGGGTTTGAACCCGCTACCTTAGGCTTAGAAACTCAGCATGCTACCAAATACGCCACCAAAGCCGCCCAATATGAGATAATAGGCATGGAAATACAGCAATACTATTCCCTTTTTTTTAGCGTATGGCTTTTATGCCGGGAGTGTCCGAGGACATGTTCGGCTCGCCAGTTTTGTAGCTACTTCGAGACGGACACCTAATGGGTGAGCTACAAGTACCGTTGGGGGGGAGGGGGAAGTTGGAATGTAAGGGCTAGGAATTGGAAGGTAGCGGCTGTGGCCTATACTTGGGGACCAACCCCGGCATTTGCATGGAAGGAAGATGGGAAACCACAGAAGACCATCTTCAAGGTTGCCGGCGGGGGGATTCGAACCTCCTCGCCTCCCGGATGTGAACGACTGCCAGCAATCCATGCCGTGACGACCTCGGCTAACTCACTCGGTTACTATTCCCTAATATGCAGCTATAGTAGCCTACACACTGACTTATGTACATGAATAAGCCATTTCTCATTAATCACACCATTTGTGCGGAGTTAAAAATCGTAAGTATATTTGACTTCAGAATGATGACTTTATATTCCAAATGTTGAATAATTTAAATATTGTTTCCTTTCAAAAAAGTGGATGCAATAATTTAAAAATTAAAGAGCTCTATGTGAACAAAACGTCTAAATCACACCCATTACAACAAAAATAAAGACTAACAGGAAAGTACTGTAATTGTCAGACTAGATCCGTGAGAAATGTGCATATACAGCCCTTTTTTTTTGTTATTGATGCATTCTTTACTACGTTATTGTACTCCACAGTACTCTTCGCCTAGATTTACAGTGAGTCAATATTGCACTTGATTAACTTCAGAGCCCTGGAGAACTATGTTTTAAACACACTTAGGGGCAAAGTGAATATACTTTGCGAAATATATTGGCATGTATCTTTCTATAACAAGTAAATACACATCCCGGGCAACGCCGGGTAAAATAGCTAGTATATAATAAAAAGGATTGTCTGTGTGTTCGTCTTTTATGCGTTCACAAACCATTCATCCGATTGCGATCAAATTTTGGCGAGTTGTTGTAAACACATCCGGGAGGTTTATAGGCATAGTAAATCCATTTCAAAATAGATAGCGTGCGAGTAGTTTAAACAAATGCGTAATGGCGATGCGTTCATATACAATTCATCCGATTGCGATCAAATTTTGGTGAGTTGTTGTGCACAGTCCCGGAAAAGTTATAGGCGTAGTAAATCCAATTTACAATAGATGGCGCGCGAGTAGCTTCAACAAAATGGCGTGCGTTTGTTTCAAGAAAGTCCCACATGCGTTCATATGCCATTCATCCCATTGGGATGAAACTTGGGTGAGATGTTCTGATATCGATGAAACTTGGGAGAGAGGTTGTGTACATTACAGGCAAGGTTTATGGCTTAGTAAATCCATGTTATAATAGGTAGCGCACGAGTAGATTCAACAAATGAGTGATGACTCGTGAAGCGTTTCAAAAAAGTCTCGTATGCGTCCATATACTATTCGTCTGATAGCGATGAAACTTGGGTGAGATGTTGTGTACACTTCAGGGAAGGTTTCTGGCTTAGTAAACCCACATAACAATAGGTAGCGCACGAGTAGATTGAACAAATGAGTGACTACGCGCGAACGTTTCAACAAAGTCCCGTTTGCGTTCATATACTATTCGTCTGATAGCGATGAAACTTGGGTGAGATGTTGTGTACACTTCAGGGATGCTTTCTGGGTTAGTAAATCCACTTAAAAATAGGTATCGCACAAGTAGATTAAACAAATGAACGACGACGCGCGAAGTGTTTCAACATAGTCCCGTATGCCTTCATAAACCATTCGTCCGATAGCGACTAAACTTACGTGAGTTGTTGTGTACACATCAGGGAAGGTTTCTGGCTTAGTAAATCCACTTAACAATAGGTAGCGCACAAGTAGATTCAACAAATGAGCGACGACGGGCGAAGCGTTTCAACAAAGTCCTGTATGCGTTCACATTTTATTCGTCCGATAGCGATGAAACTTGGGTGAGAGGTTGTGTACACTTCAGGCAAGGTTTCTGGCTTAGCAAATCCACTTTACGATAGGTAGGGCACGAGTAGATTCAACAAATGAGCGACGATGCGTGAAACGTAACAACATAGTTCCGTATGCGTTCATATACCATTCGTCCGATAGCGACTAAACTTGGGTGAGTTGTTGTGTACACTCCAGGGAAAGGTTCAGGCTTAGTAAGTCCATTTTACAATAGGTATCGCACAAGTAGATTCAACAAATGATCGCCGGCACGCGAATCGCATAAACAAAGTCCTGTAGCGTTCAAATACCATTCATCCGATTGCTATGAATCTTTGGTTGAATTGTTGTGCACACTCCAGGAAAGGTTTCTGACTTAGTAAATCCTTTTTACATAGGTAGCGCACGAGTTGATTCAACAAATGAGTAACGGCGCGCGTTTCGTTTAAAAAAATTCGTATGCGTTCATATACCATTCATGCGATTGCAATGAAATTTAGAGAAATGTTGTTTCCACTCCCGCAAATATTTCTGATTTTGTAAATCCATTTTACAATTGGTAGCGCACGAGTTGATTCAACTAATGAGCGACAGCGCGTGAATCGTTTCAACCAAGTCCCGTATGCGTTCATATACCATTCATCTGATTGTGATTAAACGTTGGTGAGTTGAGTACAGTCCTGCGAAGGTGTATGAATTAGTAAATCCATTTTTCAATGGGTGGCGCACAAGTAGATTCAACAAATGAGTGAAGGCGCGTGTATCGTTTAAACAAAATCCCGTATGCATTCATATGCCATTCATCCGATTGCGATGAAACGTTCATGAGTTGTTGTGTACACGCCAGGGAAGGTTTTCGACTTAGTAAATCCATTTTTCAATAGGAAGCGTACGAGTATATTCAACAAATGGGTGACGGCGCTCGAATCGTTTCAACAAAGTCCCGTATGCGTTCATATACCATTCATTTCATTGCGATGAAACTTTGGTGAGTGGTTGAGCACGCTCCCATGATGTTTTTTGAGAGAGTAAATCAATTTTACAATAGTTTAGAGGTGGTTAATGGAAAATAAATAAATATTGGGAATCCAAAAGCTCTTCAACAAACAAAGTTACAACGGCAACACTTTCTTTGATTGGCATTGCAACGCATGCCGGGTAGAGCTAGTGAATTATAAATGAAAGCGCTAGAGTAAATAATTGAAATTTTGATAGAATAAATATAAAAAAACTCGGATTTATGTTGATATTTATGGTCGTAATAATGAATTTATAAAGTAATGTAATGGGTGAATACGGATCACCAAAGAATAAAAATATAATGTTATATGGTAGGCTATTAGGCCAAAGTTTTGAAAGAAAAATCATAAGAAGACTCGGAGTCTTGCCGCTAAGGGATAAAAGTGTTGTTGAACAATACATAAAATATGAGTATCCAAGAAAGATATAAGGCCGAAAGGGCCTATAAATAAATAAGTGTAGCTCAAAGTAAGCAAAGAAATGCGTGATCCAGGATATACTTCGTTCGCGAGATGAAAAGTTATAAAATGTTGGTAATATGTTATGGTATGAGGGCGTGACCCACTGACAGACTAAGGGTTCTGGTCAGGTTTTTATTGAAGTTATGGTATTCACATGTAAGACTAGATGAGTATTCCCAGCTTTGTCATTCGTTGGAATACGCCCGCTTAGGACCAGAATAGCGTATCTACAAAAACACTAATTTTCAGGAAGCGAGAAAAACTAACAAAATTGTTATTAATTGGCATGTAACTGGTTATATATATTGATTTGTAAGTCGGTGATTTTTTATATGTTGCTAACATATTTCCAAAGATCGTTGTTCACTTATTTCTTACATGCAGTGTTATAGAATCATGGTATAGATTTTTTTAAGGTCATTAACAGAGATACGCTATTTTGGCTCTAATGATTTTCTATTGAAATTATTTTACATTAGCTTATGTAGGTAACTTGAGTGTAGGAGTGAATTTATTTTGAATCATTTAATGATTCTATTTCTTAACCTTTAACTGAAGAAGTGAAGTTTGTAGGTTTACGTGACCGTTAATCTCCAAATATTGAGCTACTGGACCTCCTTTTTACGTGTAAACTGAACCACAGGACATTGTATTTCACTTTGAAAATCTCACATACATTGACCGGGAACCGAACCCGGTCTGCCGTGGTGAGAGGTCAACGGTTGGACCAGTGCGCCACCACGCCCCCTAACCTTTAACTTGTGGCGTGAAATAAAAGAAATAAACATCTGTTCCTCCTTAATTAAATCTTGCACGGAGATGTTGTTTATGTTTGCCTTCTTATCAGTGTGCTCATGCTGACACTTAACACCCTCGTTGATGAAATTTTAGTGGCCCTGGTTAGCTCGCCTAGGTAGGTTGAAGTTTCAAGTGGACTGGCAGACCTCACGTCACTACCAGTTACGGTTAGGTTCCAAAGTGTGTTGTACGTGTGAATCAGTGAAAAGTGATCTGCGGTGCATTTGTTTAATTTTAAGTGGCGACAACCAGCATCATAAAATTTATCAGAACGTCTGCATACTCATTGTATTATTAGATTTTAAACATATTAATATTACCAGAGAAACATATAACATAATGACAGTAGTTGTATGAAGTGTCAAATGTTCGTTTTTGAGATATATTTGTCAGGAGTCTCTTAGACCTCACGTTGGTGTATTCTTGGAATACACGGTATGATAGAGTATATTTTTAATACTCTTTGCTTGTTCATTTCTTCCTTTTTCTCAAACACCAACAGTGATCTCCTAGTTTCTCTTTGGTGGTCATGTCTCTTATGTCATTTGTGAGTCTGTTCTAGATATATATCTTCCATGACTCACCTAGCGTCATCTAGCAGCGAATCTGTGAGGTTCCTCAATTCTTCCCTGTACAAGAGGACTTCCTTTTCCATCTCGCCACCAGATCTCGTCACCATCGCCAGCTATCATCTCTGTGATCAAGAGAACTTCGTCTACTTTTTCACTCACCATGCTGCGCTAGTATCGTCTGTTATCAACTCTTTGAAGACCATTCATCAAGAAAAACATTTAATTTTCTTATGTTGGTTACGCTTATATGTATTCCTTTTGTCTCCTACCCCCACTCTTTTCCCTTTCCTGGTCCCTCGGCGTTTCGCTGAGTGGGTCTCACTTGTACGTCGACCGTCGACTCAGTCAAGGCTCAACTAGAGCCAGCCTCCTGAACTAAAGAGGCATTCTTTAGATTCCACGCCATGTTGGAACTTTAATCGTCAAAGGGAACTTCTCCTTCGCCATGCAGCAATGATAAGTACAGACTTCAGGTTTTAACCTCCTCTTCATCGGTTTTAATTCTACATGCTTTTAACTATCATTTTATAGGCAGTGTGAGATTACTATATTTTGGGGAAATATCCTCCTTCCCGGGTTTTACCATGTTGGGCTTTTGGCTGTCTAAGCCAACCCTAATAGAAAGTAGTTTTTCTTAAGCTAATTACATGAGAAATCTTCTCACAACGTGGGATATTATCGAATACCCGCTGTCTATAAAATATTTTGCTCGTTCCACCGCTGGAATAACTTTGGCCCCATTCTTTAGTCAAGATTGCTCTGGAACCTTCCAGAATCTACCAGTCACGACGTCATGTATTTTCCACTCATATGTGTGAATATTTTCTCAAACTAAAGGATCTTCCTTATTATTTAATGCTCAATAGCTAATTTTCTTCCACCGTTGGAATGTTCTATGGCGCATTTAATTGTAATCCACAACTTTCTCAAGCAATAGACTCTCGCCTACCTAGTGCAACCAGTTATTTTTCATCATTGCAATAACTTTCTTTGCCATAAACTTTCGTGTTACTACAGTGAACTTTTCATCCATTTAACAGACTATAGTGAAAACTAGTGCTTGTTCAACATTTCTACCGCGTCGCGATCGTCCGATTACCATAAATAAGGCCATGAACATTTATCCTCAATCCCAATTGATCTTTCCTTAACCTTTTACTAACAAGCCATATTAATAAAGTTATTTCTAGGTCTCACGAAAGGGAAACTTGCCCCATTTGTCACGTGATTCCTATTTAAACATAGGAAGTCTAGAACGTTCCTTTTGACTTTCTCTTCAGGTTTCACAGTAAGTGACCTGTCCTATTTTGTATAACTATTATAAACGTAATTCAGCGTAAATATAAGAAGTTATAGGAACTTCTCTTTCAGTCTACCTGCTTTCTTTTTTTGTTATTTCGAAGTTGTAACTTTTTCTAAGATAGGTACTTGGAAATTTTTGAAAGTACCCACCTTGTACTCGATTTAATGTCTAACTTTAATTACTTCATTTGTCTTTTTTAAATCTTACAAAGATTTTAGTACATATAAAGGTTTGAAACCTAAAGAATTGTTAATTGCCTGGAGCAAACTTTAAATGTTAGGAGGTCTGCCACCCCAAATTGTTAACAAAAATTGAAACTATATACTTGTTAAATATATTAGACTCTTTTGCATTGTTAAATAAATTCAAAATTTCCTTTTTGACTCATCATTTCTCTGATACAACGGTTAGGCAAGATCCTGTCTTCCCTGACTCTTCCTAGGTTCATGCCCTCGTTAATGCAAATTATTGGCATTCTTAGAATTACTTGTTCAAAAACGAATTCATTTGAACAGACATACAATAGGCCTATTACTCTCTGTCTTGCCAGACCATCACCCTTCCCCATAGTAGGCATATGCATGCTTGAGAGGGAATACACTAAAGCAATTCTCTTGCAAACCGCCCAAGTCCTAGCTGCGTTTTCCGTCAGCTTCAACCAGGTCCTTACCCACTTTAGGTATCAGAAAGCGGATTTGCAGTGGCAACCGCCTTTGAGTGCATTTAAAGTTAAATTTATATTTTTTGTGGGACTCTCCTCCTATTTCTCTCTCCTTTCTCTCCAGTCCGAAGCCCACCTCCTTTTCTTTATCATCTTCCCTTGGTGGTTAGGTTATTCCTCAGCCAATAATCTACCCACACGTCACAAATTATGTTCCGAATTCCATACGTCACCAGTTAAAGGTTAAAGGTACAAGTGTTATTAGGTAACACGTTAACAATAGATCATGAATGGCTGAGTGATTTTTCTTCTCATCCTTCTTTTAGTAGTATTGTTGTCATTATCTTCTGGAGTGTCATTCTGTTCTTTAATCCGACAAAAATTTCCGTAAGTGCTAATGACATCGCAAATTCCAAAATGATAAGAATATATCTTCTCTACTTTCTTCATCAAAGTTACTTGAACACTTTCTATGGCAATTCGAGCGGTCTTTATGATGTAAGAATTTACCCGGTTTCAGAATGTTACTGTCACTTTTATGGGGCTGTCCACTTTGCCTGTTCATTTTACGTTTGTTCCTTTTCCACTCAGTTGGCTGAGTGATTTTTCTTCTCATCCTTCTTTTAGTAGTATTGTTGTCATTATCTTCTGGGGTGTCATTCTGTTCATTAATCCGACATAAATTTCCGTGAGTGCAAATGACATCGCAACTCCGACCTGCCAATGGGACGCTGGTACTGATTTTTGTTTTTCTCCTAAGAGTGTGGGCCTCCATATCATGCATGCATTTCATCGTCTGTTGTAATCCCATTCGAGGATGATGGCACAAATGAGTCTTCTGAAATTTCTGATTTTTCATCATTACTTTTGTCATTTACGTCAATACGAAAACCTCCTTCAGAGGTGATTTCTCTCCCATTAGGGCATTCTTGAAATTTATCTGGTGCCGTATTGTATTTTATAGCACTTACTATAGACTTAAAACCACACGAACTTTCTTGCAGACCCTCAGAATTGTGATTTTGTTTTCCAGAAACGTTCGTGTGTTCTGCCTAAGTTTTCTCCTGTTCGGAATCTAATTCTAATTCTGAATCCACATCACTTCCAAACAAACTCTGCTTTAGGATCAATGGGCACTGGAATTGCGGATGGCGGCTCTGGAAAAGCGATGAATGTAGTACTTAGTGTAGTCATAGCCTCTGGGAACCACATGCGTTTTATAATTTAGTTAATGATAGCATTCATAAAGATCCATGATCACTGACTTGGCCTCTCCTCAAATCAGTTATAAAATATATTCCTGAATACAATGATCTAGCTCCAAAGAAATCAACATTACTTTGGTATACAGTATTTAATGCAGCCATAATCTTCTGATCTCGCTTAAGTGGGGGATGTGATCAGAAATGCAAGCTTTTTCTTAAAAAATCATTACAACCATAGTTTATGAGTTAAAGGCATGAAATGGTGTGTGTAGATAGATAACTAACTGTAATAAATGACAAAAAAATAAGTAGAGACCTATATGTAAGTCAAATACATTAATATTATAAGATATTTAACAGTTATGCCCTTTTTGTATGGAAGACATAACAGGAATTCTAATGATACAATCACTTCGACATTTTTACTGTATGAAGTTATCACTACAATATGAATACTGAACTAAAATAAATTACATATGCGTATTAGTTCTTTACTTAAAAAATCCTGAACTTACTGTCGCAGAAATAAGACATTTTTTCATCACATAAAACCCTATAAATAAAAAGTTCAATAAGTAATGATTACAATTATAGTTCCATATATTCCACAATATGTAATGAACAACTCCTTAAAAAATCGTAACTTGCCGATTGATAGTTTTTGGGAAAAGGCTTCAGATTCTACAAAAAATATATATTAGAGAAAAGTGCATTTACACATTTAGTTACCATATTCAAACATGAAAAATGCTTATTTGATTTTTAAATTCCCCATATTCATACTCTTCATCCTCCAAAATGTTTTCTGCCCTCTTATTTCTTGTCCGGCTTCCAGCTCAAAATCAGACATCCCTTTCTCAGCTTTCATGAGTCTGTTCTTGTCAATGGTGTTGGACACCTTTAAGGTGAACACTCCTGGATTCACACCAATTATAGGTGCAGAGTTTGACATTTAATGCCATTTAATGAACTTCCATGCCTCCGATAACTATAAAGTTTATACACAATGTAAATTACACTATGTAGATTACGCATAATATGTTTCCAAAAAATCTATTTTTGACACAAATTTCATTACATCCCCCCTTAAATACATCATATCTATTCAAACTTTGTACTGGAATGAACGAACTCACCACCAACTGAAAGGCATTTAAGCTACTACAGCACTACTCGAGTCCAAGTTATGTGAACCTGAGAAGAGTGTCGATAGCGGACGATAATGAGAGATGTAGGGGGTTTCCGGTCCGTGCGTAGTAACAGAACCAAATATATTGGTCGATCACTCACTCATTTGCAACACCTCACTGGTATAGGCAACGGGCCTATGTTAGCAGTATTGGAATAGAAAGGAATCCTAGGTAACATGGTGGGCTGTTGAGAGGTCCTTCGCTTCCTGCCTCCCATGTCACCTCACTCCACAAGTTCATAGATCTTGGAGATACAATTAAGTAGTAAGGAAAAGGCGGTAAGCTTAACAAACCTTTAGTGTGCGCCAATATATTCAGTTCGAACCAAAGTAGCCTATGTACATTTACGCTGATACTGCTCTAACATTTTTCTCGTAATCCATAGAAGCAAAGTGACGTATCTTAACTTACAACTTTTAGGTATTAACGATATCTTGCGGTAGGTAGTTACGCTATAGGCTTATTTCAAAAAGTATTAAGATTACGCTTACGCTGTTTTGGCAGTAAATATGCTTCATTCTAACTAAGAAAAGCCATGCGATACGCCAATTTGGCTATTTTTGTAGATACGCTATGCTGGTCCTAGGCCGGCGAATAAATCGTCGTAAGAAAGGTTGTTATATTGAAGCGTCGCAAATGAATTGATATATTATGTTATGTTGCATGTAAGACTGGATGAGTATTCCCAGCTTTGTCAGTCGTCGGAATAATGTTGTTGAAAGGGATCGTCGTAAGTGAAGTTAGTTGCATGTAAGACTGGATGCGTATTCCCAGCTTTGTCAGTCGTCGGAATAATGTTGTTGAAATGAATCGTCGTAAGTGAAGTTATATAAATGAAGTCGTCGTATATTCTCTCCGAACTAGTGTCCAATATCCTGGAAACACGAAATATAGTTGATAATAATAAAATGCAAATGACGAAGTAAGAAATTGTATGCGAATTAGAGCTTGGATAATCACGTTTGTTTGAAAGAAACTAAGAGGAATGTAAAAGCAAGGCGATACGCGAGACGCCTTAAATCATACGAAGGGCCAAGGGAGGGGAGAAAGCCGGCCAGCCCGAACCTACCCTAATGAGTGAATGAATAGACCTTGTATCAAGTTCCACTGCCGAGTGGTTTTTAAAGGGATACAAGCAGTAAACTCTTGCAACAGGGAAGTTTTAAATGAAAGGTGCTATACGAAATGGAATATAATGGGAAGGCTGAGATTGATACAAATTCTCTCAAGCCTCAGTTTGAAGTTATTAAGTAAATTTTTGAGAGATTTGGTCAATATTAAATGTTTTGATGAAAAGCGATTCCTTTCCTTCAAATATAAAGAATGAACGGGTTATGAAATAATGAAGCTTAATGTAATCAAAGGATCCCCTAAAATAAAGTGAACAGTGCTTGGTGCAATGTAAAATGAATTACCTGGAGCATTAATACATGAACAGAGAAGTAGAGGGTAGACCCATGACATGGCGTATTGTAAATAAATATATTTGTTGTTGTTTTAAATACCTAAGGCTTTGTGAAGTGGTAAATCAGTCTAGAAACTGAATGAAATGCAAATAGAAAGGTATAGGTAAAAGAAGCCCTGAAGGGTATTGCGAATATAAGTTAAATCTCCAAAGCCATAGAAGATATAAAAGTGACTAAAGTGAAAGGCACGCTCGATGTATAAATAAATATAAGACTTAAAGGAATAATTAAAGGATAAATAGAATAAGCAAGACAATTTTAAGTGATTTCCAGTGAATGTTAAGTGATTTTTGAGTGATTTTTGATTCTTACTTGAAGGGACCATACCAAGTAAACGATTGCTTTTATATTATTTGTTTTGTTTGATAGTATTTGAGTATAATAAATGGTTGTAAATTGTAATGTTGAGTTTTTCTGTAGTTCTTGTTAACCTGATTGTGTTTACATATCGGATGTGAGGTCAGTGGTGGAGGGAACGTTACGCGCCCCGATACCGAAGTAGCTAAGCCGAGTACTGACTAAACATCCTCCGCTAAGCGGGTACAGTCGGTTGGTTCTTAAATTTAGGGGCTGCGAAAAGGCGGTCATGTAGCCCCGTGTACTTTGTGTGTGTGTAGAATCTGTCTGATAACCGGTGTTAATTGTGATGACTGTATTAGTATGTGTATTGATTTAATTCATGTAAGCACGGCAGACGATCAATTTTCGAGTAGTTCCTACTTTTGCCGCCAACGCCACCGTCGACGACTACTAGTTCGGAACTTAGCTACCTGACGTCACCACAGTCGGCTCTTGGCAACGAACGTAGGAACCTAAGAGCGTTGTTTACATTCTTAACCCATACAATTTAGCTTCACACAGGTGTAATTAGTGGAAGGTTTTTTAACCTGCCATAAATCTATGACATGGGACCGCCGGCTTTACTGCCCCTCCGAAGGAAGGCCTACTGAGGGATTTTTAATGCTCTTAAAAATTCCGACGACTTCGGCCATATTTGAACCCGCGACCTTGGGCTTATAAGTTCAGCATGCTACCAGTTACGTCACCGAAGCCGCTTCCCACAGAATCAGATGGAAAACTGAATGTGATCTCGTGCAATGGTGTTGTCATGGCAACCTCCGATAGCTCATCCCCCATCAATTTAGAAGCGTTGTCATGGTAACCTCTCATGGCTCTAGGCATTTTCTTATAATTCCGAAATCATTTTTCTCATCCCTTGGCGTAATGGTGGGTCATATCAAAAATTATTTCAGACAAAATTTTAGGTAATGATTAGGGGAATATTGTCCATGTCGTACGGTTTTGATATTGTGCCTATTAAGAGAGACATGATCAATGTTTCGCGAGAAACCCACTTTTTTCCACCCCTTTGGCCAATGGTTGGTGCTATCAAAAAACTTGTTAAACATATATTTTTGGGCCTTATCTGACGCATAGTATGAACTTTGAATGGATTCGGTATTTCACATATTAAGAGAGTTATAGTGATATTTCACTTTTTCGAAAAATGCCCCCCATTTTCATCCCCTTTGAACGATTTTGCCCATTAACCAACTCGACCTAGAATTTAAAGGATTTTTTTTAGCGTATGGTGTCCGAGGACATGTTCGGCTTGCAAGTTTTGTAGCTGCTTCGAGACGGACACCCAATGGGTGAGCTACAAGTACCGTTGAGGAGGAAATTTGGAATGTAAGAACGAGGAGTTGGAAGGTTACGGCTGTGGCCTATAGTGAGGGACCAAGCCCTGCATTTGCCTGGTAGAATGATGGGAAACCACAGAAGACCATCTTCCAGGTTGCCGGCGGGGTGATTCGAACCTCCTCGCCTCCCGGATGTGAGCGACTGCCAGCAGCGCCGTAACGACCACGGCTAACTCACCTGGTATTATAAGGTGATACATATTATGTAAAAAATTCAAAGTGATTAGTGCAAATATATAGGCCTACATACATATACACCTAAATTATATATAAAATTTTGAACTGACGGTAGTTTTGGGGTCTAGACGATGTGAAACGCGAAGATATGTCGAAATCATCCGGTAGTCGAAACATGGTACCCATTGCAATAGTTAGCTTTCTAATAAAATCTACCTAAAACCAAATTTCGAAAATCACTTCCGTCCTAAATGCAGTTTCGGTAAAACAACCTTACTTCGCTTGCTTCTTAAATCGTTTTCTTTTGGTTCACATCCTAGACAAATTAACTTATATACATGATTATTTCCTTCAATGTGTTCCTTCGTTCAATACCCTCAGGATTTTCTTTATTATTTTGATAAATCTTCACACCGGAAGTGAAATGAAACTCTGCATTGACTCACACTACTGTCGACCAAAATATTATGAGTACTCGAGTTTGAAGGTTGTTTGTGAAGTAACCAATAGACCTACAACAAATCCAATAACATCATCATTTTCGTCGTCCTATTTTAGGTTAGTTCATGTAGGTTTTGAATTTTGAATTTATATTTTAATATTTGTTATCGCAGTTGGAACATAAAAAGTGCCCGTTTTTAAGCGTGTTTCAAACAGGCGTCACATTTAAGAATTATTATCTCACAAACCTCTCAACAGATCGAATCCAAATTCTAACACAATATACATTGGAATGTTGTACAACAGGTTTATTAATTTTAAAATTTTGTGTGTCAAAGAAACAATGTTGTTATGCCTTTTGTAAGGTAACTTTTTCTCGGCTCGACATGGTTTGAAAATGTAGTTCTTGCTCGCGTTGTAATTCTTATACTTCAAAAAGGTATGCTGTATGATTGTGAAATACGTAAATTAATTCACTTATTTTATATCGGTTTGTATTTGTACGGGGAATTAAGACATGGTTCACCAGTTAGCTGCTCCGGTGAAAGCTGTACAGCGTTGCCAAGATGGGCTCCATCATGCGTCATGGCGCGCCTCGCTCGGAAGTGATGGGCTCCATATCAGCAACGCTGTACAGCATTTCCCGGAGCGGCTAGCTGGTGAACCATGTTTTAATTCCCCGTAAATATACAAACCAATATAAAATAAGTGAATTACGTATTTCACAGTCATTCATCATAACTTTTTGATGTATAAGGATTACAAAGCAACCAACAACTACATTTTCCAACGACCCCGAGCCGAGAAAAAGTTACCTTATAAAAATGATAACAACTTTCGTCCTTGAACACACAAAATTTTGAAATTAATAACCCAGTTATAAAACATTCCAATATATATTGTGTTAAAATTTGGATTCGATCTGATAACGGGTTTGTTAGATATTCATTCTTCAATATGACGCATGGTTGAAACACGCTTAAAAACAGGCACTTTTTGTGTTTCAACTGCGATAAAAAAATATTACAATATAAATTAAAAATTCCAATCCTACATGAACTAACGTAAAATAGAACGACGAAAATGATGATGTTATCGGATTTTATATAGGTATCTTGGTTACTTCACAAACAACCTTCAAACTCGAGTGCACATAATAATTTGGTCGACAGTAGTGTTCGTAGTAGTAGAGAAGAAAGGATAACTGCTAACCTAATCGACCGGATAAGGTTGAGTTTCCGGTGAACAAACAGTCTGCCCGGTGTCATCGTTCTGGGACCTCGCAAGAAACGTTTTGTGTGACCTTTACGTGTGTAAGGAGAAAACGACGAACATTGATTACAAATGCACCAAAAATGGATCAGTGTTCATGGAAGGTCTAGCCTATGACATTAAAGGATGTTTTCAACATTGAGCTGCTTGCCTTAATGGCTACAACTGTGGATATTTTCTTCTTATCCGGCGGCGTAGCCATGCGCGTAGAATCACTCTCCACCACCATGATGGGGAACTGCAGCAAATCCGGAGATAGAAGGTTTGTCACCTCACGTTCACAGCGTATATTCTTAGTGTGGTTTATCCCAAGTTCATTTTACCACTCCCTCCTGGCAAATGCAAGGATAGTACCACATTTCGAGTCCCGAAGCACCTACCTCTTTTTCGACCACAATAATGACAGTTATACACATTTTTTTTAAATTTCAGGCAATGGCCTTACAATTAATATGAAAATATACTCAAAATTTAGCTAGTAAAATCAAATATTTACGAATACTTTTCGTTCGTGATTTACACTTCAGTATATAATAACGCTCACATTGTTCGTGACAAAGTTCACACACGCAATTATTATTTAGGTCATGGAAATCCTTGTTAATGCACAGTTCGGTGTGAAAACCGAGCACCGCCATCCAGGTCACTACATGTCGTAATTTATGATTTGCCTATCTCTATTCCATAGTCATCACCGCTTCCCATATTTGTTCGTCTTTTTCCTACCTGTTCCAATAAAGCAGCCCTTACCGCAGGTGTCTTTGGCAACAAATACTTCAAAATAAGATCTTACAATAATAACGTTTATTTCGTTATGATGTAGATCAATCTCGATGGTGTGTATTTGGACAAGCCCAAAGTTCTTTTGAGAAGTCTAGCTTTGAGACTCTCAATATATTCCAGCTGTTGTGTGGTCAAATGTTCACAGATGATTTATAATCCATATGCTAGTGTGGGTAGTATCTTCGCTTCAAACAGCCTCATGGCAGTTCCCACAGAAACACAGATCATTAGACAAATTGAACATCCACCGAAGTCAACGGGACTGATGCCCAAATCCCCTAAAACAAATTAACAACAACTTTGTTCATAGAGAGACCTAGGAATGATTCAACTCGCCGTTCGTGGTAACCACCATTACTTTCTCGATATACATATTTTTTGGGAAGATGTAAGTCATACTATTTTCATTTATGGAAAAAATAGGCTTATGAGAACACATTTTGTCAGTGTGTGTGTGTGTGACCCCACCAAAAATAAAATCTAAACGGCAGAATCGATTTCAATGAAACTCGGTAAGTAGGCTACGTACTTCTATCTTGTCCGACCTCGACTGTGTCTTTCAAATTTTAATATGTTTCTTCAATCCAACATAGCGGCCGCGCAAAATATTTCACTGACATTCTATATCACCGCACCAGTAACAGATATAACACTGAACTTTTGTACGGTAATAAAGTGTACTACTACAAGTTCACCTATGGGACTTCAAAAAACCTGTTCTGTACAAAACTAACATGGCTGCCAAGTGACGTTAAAACATTTAAATAGAATTATCTAACGATTTAATCATCCGAGTGCAATAAAATTTGGTATGGTAAATGTTTGTACAAAATGCTATCTACTGGCATCTAATTTAATTCATCTGTATTCATAACCTCAAGATGGCGGTCGTGCGAAGTTTTAAAATGTATTTTTTTATTTTTTGTGTCCTACTCATGCGATCGAAGTGAACATTTGAATAATGAACTTTCGCAATAATCTCCATCAAATGGTACACAACTCTATGGCTGACATATAGAGCAATCTAAAATGACGACCACCTTTCAAGTGGGGCTTAAATCCTCAACGTTACACTCCTTGAAACAACAACAACAACAACAAGCAACAGTCTTAAATCTGGCGCTATGCCACTAACGAGAAGTATACATTGGCAAATTACCGAGACTAGCATGATATTATAGCCTAATAATTACCCTTCCAGTTATGTGGCTGCTTCCTTCCAGCCAACAACTGGTGCTCGCCTTAATGCAGTTCCGCTAGCTGTAGACGTCTACAGTAGAACCGCTAATGCCTTCGCTCGTGCACCATCCACTTCGCGTCTTCACGCTGACCATTATCCTTACATCTCCTCTGCATTAGATTACCATTCATGGAAACTGCGTTTGTTAGTAAGTGCTCTGTTATATTATAAATGCTGGTCTCGTTTATGCTAATGTGTCTTTCTTTTGGATTATCTCGCATGTTTAAGGCACTGTTATGGGGGGATATACGGGATATTTCAAAATAGTGGTATCTCCTTATTAGGTCATATTCTGTAAGAGCATACCCATACATATCTAAAATTACAACCTCCTTAGGCACTTGGTTATGGAATCAAAAGATTTCAAACGATATTGCAGGCCAGAACTGATTTCTGGGCCTCCTCGTAGTCAACAATAAGTTCCGTGACGAACTAAAGAGCCTACTTTTCTTAAAATTTAAGATTCATGCCAATGATTAATCTATGTGGATCTATCGAGAATAATGACGAAATTAAGTTGGTAATTTCGAAATTTCTAATTAGTTCGAAATACTGTATACCTGGCATAATGTAGCCTAATAGAGCTCTACAGTTGGCAGCCCTGGTGACTCAATATCTTCTTAGTTCCATCTCTTAAGGTACAGAATACAAAATTTGGTTGAAGTCCAATGGATAGCATGGACGTTACAGGCAGTTAAACATTGGATCTAATAGCGCGCGTAAAATCATGTTGGCAACAAAGATATACATGTATTAGTCAGAAATAATTTGAAATAATATGATCTATTGTTGTATCAATTTTGAATGAAATCCATTAGTTAGTATAGAAGTTACATGCATTTTAAAACTGGACCTATCAGCAGGCTTAGAATCATGTTGGCAGCACTGGCGTAGGCCTATATTAGTTACTCCAAATTAATCTAGAATGCCAGGTACTATACGTGTGCAATGTTTAGAGCTATTGGCTTGCATACTTTCTGATATATGGGTATTTGGACAATAAAAATTGAGAGCATTTATTAACAGTTGGCAGCCCTGGTTACTCTTAAGAATCGGCATAGTCATATCTGTTATGGCACACATAGCACACGAAATTTGGTTGAAATCCAAATGATAGTATAGAAGTTACATGTATTTAAAGTTGGACATATCAGCAGGCTTAGAATCATGTTGGTAGCACTGACGTATATAAGTTACTCCAAATTAATATAGAATGTCAGGTACTATACGTGTGCATAGTTTAAAGCTGTCGGCATGCATACCTTCTGCTATATGGGTATTTGGATTTAAAAAATTGAGAGCATTTATCAACGGTTGGCAGCCCTTGTGGCTCTTAAGAATACGCTCAGTCATATCTGCTTATATACACGTAGCACATACGAAATTTGGTTAAAATCCAACTGAGAATGTAGAAGTTATGCATTTAAATTTGGACGTCTCAGCAAGCTTATAATCATTTTGGGAACACTGCCATAAATGGCCTCCTGGAAATTAAATGGCAATAGTGCCAATTTTGAAATAGCTCGCATTCATACCTTCCAAGATATCCAACATTGAGCTCAAATTTCAATTGCGATGTTTCAGTAGTTGGCAGCACTGACATCATTTTCAAATATGGCCGTGAGATATTCAGGTATAGATCTTTACTCCTACCAAATTTTGTTTCGATTGCTGCAGCCGTTTAGGGGTTGATAGGGAGGGACACACACACAGCCAGACAGACAGAAGGACAGACAGATAGACAGACAGACAGACAGACACACATTTGCCCGTTCTCATAAGTCTACCTTTTCCTCATTTTTGCAAAATGTGAAAAGTAGGCTAATAAATACAAAACTAAAACTAAGGTCCGGTAAAAAAAAACATCCAAAATCAAAATTGTTTCCAAACCAATTGTTTTATTGACATTCCTTACGTCTTTCTCTATTTTTATACATAATTTCCATTCATATTTACACATTTTTCACATCGTTCCACAAGCTTTTGAATGCCCAAGTCGTAGAACTCGGCCGCCTGCGAAGCTAACCAGTCTTTAACAGCTTCTTTCACTTCATCATCTGTGTCGAAGCACTTGCCGCCAAGAAACTCCTTTAGGCAGCAGAAAAGGTGGAAATCACTTGGCGCCAAGTCCGGACTGTACGGTGGGTGGTCCATCTGTTCCCATCCAAATATCTTATTTAGAGTTTGCGTGTCATTCGCAGTATGGGGTCTGGCATTGTCATGCAACAACAACACTCCAGACGACAAAAGACCACGTCGCTTATTCTGGATTTCACGTCGAAGTTTAGTCAGGGTAGCACAGTAGGTGGCTTTATTGATCGTTGTCCCTAAAATAGTGAATCGTCGATCTTCACGAATTTTGTCGTCAACCGCATGAACCAATTCGTCTGAAATCACTGATGGTCTGCCAGAGCGGGGTTCATCGTGCACATTTTCACGTCCTTCATTAAAGGCTCGCACCCACTTGCGCACTTCACTGTCACTCATTATGTTAGGACCGTACACTTCAGTAATCTGCCGATGAATTTCTGCCGCATAAATGTTTCTTGCAGACAGAAACCGGATCACTGCCCTTACTCCACAATCGGCGGGCTGATTAATTGTCTTAAACTTTGTGAACTGACACTATCAACAGCACACAGCAACAGTAACAACGCTACTGGTGGCTTTTGCCGCGCAAGGCGTGCCAGGAGTTGGCGCGCATGCGTGTTTTGCCCTCGGCGCCGCATTAAAATATTTACGGCGATTCGGTCCTTACTTTTGGAATTACCCTCGTAGTTAGTGAATCGTAACTGCCACGCAAGAAATGGTCCAGCCCAAATTGGATCAGAAAGGTCATGGAAGATGTAGGAAATCCTACAAATGTCGGGCAGATGACCTCGCTGGTTTGCCCCTTAAAACAACACTAACTTGTAGAAATGAAGCATCGTGGCATCTCCAGAATGTGACTGTATGGCTCTAGGTCAAACCACTCCGCTTATTGTGAGTGAGTGTCAGCTCCGGGCTTATCCAGGCAACATGGAGGACTTCTTTATACCCACAGCAGAAACAGTGCAATGGCCATTTAGTTGTGAGGCACTGGAAATTGAGTGGTATGTTTCTTTGATGTTTTTTGTTATGGTGTAATTTAGTAAGTAACTAGCAACCCTTCCCAGCTTCGCCCGGTACGATAAACGGTTTACCCATCGTAAGCTTAAATGGTGCACAGACGACAGGTCCCAGACGCAATTCAGAGAAGCCGAGGTGAACAGCGAAACTCCAAACACTTACTGTATACTCTTCTCTGAAATCTTAACTCGACACTACTCGACAGTTTGATGCTGGCCGACGCTGGGGTGAGAGGCTCGCTTGCTAGCTCGTAATCTGGCTCGAAAATAGTAATTTGAATTTTCACTGGAAGAAATGAAAACGTAAAAACACTCATAATGGGCGATATATTAAAAATAGGCATATGCTGTCACTGACTTTTATGTTTAACTGTGCATGCTGAATAATTCTTACACTCATAGTAGGCCTATATAGATATTTTTACGGTTTACCCAGAGTAAGCTTAAAAGGCACACAGGCGGCAGGTTTATCTGCGACTCGATTCAGTTAAATCGTTACTGCTCGGTTTACTTTGGACATAAATGAGTCGTTCTCTACACAAATCTTCCTCGAGAAATCCTTTATAGATTGATGAAAATCGCATCAAAATCCATCCAGTGGTTCTCGAGATTACCCGTTACATCCAAGAATTGGAGACTTTGTTTTATATTATGTAGAGATGTACCGGTACATATATTTCTTTCCATACGCTAATCAAACAAACAATCAAATAGATAAATACATAAAAATAATCATTCATTAATTAATCAATAACAGGTACCAAAAGACACACGCAGTCCGAGTTCCGTGAAGTAAGTGTGAATGAGTAATGCGATGAATGAAGAACATTAAGTCATTCAGTCGTAGTTGCCCGCCATGAGTGAGAATCAAAATACGGTTCTACTCAGCTATAATCACGAGGTTGAGTGAAGCCCATTTAAATCCCCAGATCACAAAGGAATTTATTGGCAGAGCCAGGAATTAAAAACGGGACTAGAAGGATCGTAGCCAACAATGCTGATCAATTGTTCTTGTTATTGTTTTCAGTGATTATTTAGGGGCTTTACGATATCATGGCGATTAACCCCGTGTGCTTGGGTGTGTGTACATTGTGTTTGATAAACTGTGTTACTGTGCTGCCTGTACTAGTGTGTGTATTTGTAATTGAGGTAGGATTTGGGTAGGAAGCGGCCGTGGCGTTAGGTTAGGTTCCATCCCTGTATTTGTCTGGAGTAGAAGAGGCAGAAACCTCGGCAAACCAATTCCAAGATGGTTTAGGTAGGAATCGAACCCAACTCTTCTTATGCTTTCCTCACAAGGCTGAGTATATCCCGTTCCGACCCTCAACCAAGAATTAAATTCCTTGGCAGAGCCTGTGTTTCATCATGGCTAAGTCATTCCGTTTTATTTTTTATTTTTATTTAAATATACATAAATAAGAGTTTAGTGCTTTTCAGTCGGTCAACACGAATGTACCCAAAAGAGCTGGGTTATGCCCTAATCCTGAAATAAATTGCATGAGATTAATAAATACACTATAAAGACCAGTTTCGATCGTCAAGCGATCATCATCAGATCCAATACACTTAGGCTATAAAATCTATGTTTGAAAATGCAGGTGAAAATATTTACAATATATACAATTATATAGTTGCAGTATTGGTAATGCAACTGTCGGTGTATGCTAAATGCAGGATATATGATGTTAGGTGAAATGCTAAATGGCGATAGATATCCAGAGTTTGTATATTTGGAGTGATTATATGGTTGTAAAAAATCAACTATGGTTTAACTGTAATAATGCAGGCTACTACTTATCTGGTTTAAGAGCCGACTGCGGCGGCATCTAGTAGCTCAGTCCTGAACTTGGCCTAGTAGTCGTTGACGGTGGCACTTGGCGGCAAAAGTAGGAACTATTTGAAAAATTCTTAGTTGCAGTACTTAAATTAACAAACAGATAACACACACTAATACAGTCATCACAATTAACACCGGTTATCAGACAGATTCTACACACACACAAAGTACACGGGGCTACATGACCGCGTTGTCGCAGCCCCTAAACTTAAGAACCAACCAACCAACCACTTATCTGGTTGTCTTCCTCGCTGGGGCTACGAGCAGTATCGTGTTCACTCTCACTCCAGTTGTGGTCGACTGAAATGGGCTGTTGTCTCAATGACACCGGTTTTTCCCTTTCTCCCCCCTGTTCCTATGTACTGTGCGGAGTCAGTGCGATGTGTTTATGTGGGATGTTGCCAAATCTAGATAAGATGTATGTTATTGAATAAGGTGGGTCTACAACTATTAAAGACCGTGGAACATTCCCCGCCACGCGTGGACCAATAGCCATTCAAACTAAGCGCTGCCCGGTCTTTAGAGGACGTCCAGGCACCTTTAATACTGCCGCGAATACGGGCCTTGGTTTATTACAGAAAAAGTTACATCGTACACCTGATCCAGATAAAATTTACTTATTGAAACCGCCTTATCCCCCCCCCCCCTTTTTTTATTCACTAAGGAATCCGAAACAGACCGAAAAATAAATTATCTCGACATCATTATTGAACGTAAAGACAACGAGCTTTTATATTCCATATTCCAGAAAGCCACAAAAACCTCGCATGCAATCGACAATCAGTCTAATCACCCTAGTACGCACAAAGTAGCGGGGTTCAATTCAATGGTGCACAGGGCTTTAAACATACCCCATACCCATGTCAAAAGACAACTATACCGGTAATAAGGAAATAAGAACCTTTAGGCAAAAGCAAAGGAAAACAATTTCCTACCAAGCAAAATAAACCAAATTATAGCCAAACATAAAAATACAGATAAAACGATTCCCAAACCGAATATTAATGAGAAAAAATGCGCGTTTCAACTATGTGAATGGAATACATATAAAATCACTAATCTGTTCAAAAATCAAGGCATAAAGATAGCATTCCCAATGAAAAACACAACCGATAGACACCTACAAAATAGCAATCTAAATAACATGACCCTATCCGAAGTCAGGGGTATATTCTATAACGTGCCAAGACACTGGTTGTCAACCTAATTTCATCGGACAGAGTGGAAGACGAGTAGACACACGTTATAATGAACATAGGAATGCGATAAGAAACGGAACACATTCAGCCGTATGCGAACATATGTGTGACGCGGGGCACAGCTTTACTAACATTGAGACAGACCTAAAAATAATTCATCACGAATCGAAAGGCAGAGCTCTTGACATAAAGGAAGAAATCGAGATACACCTAGGCAAACGAAACGATCCCAACAATCTAAATGAACACACGTTTATGGAGAGCTCACCCTTCTTCACTCTACTAAAAACACACCCTGTCGGAAACAAGACACAATTTAGCAATACAGCCAAGCTAGATAAAAAAGGGGGGGGGGGTGTACTTAGGGTGATTTAATAGGTAAATGTTATCTGGTTCAGGTGTACGCTGTACCTATTTTCTGCAATGAACCAAGGCCCGTATTCGCGGCAGTATTAAAGGTGCCAGGACGTCCTCAAAAGACCGGGCAGCGCTTAGTTTGAATGGCTATTGGTCCACGCGTGGCGAGGAATGTTTCACGGACGTATATAGTTGTAGACCCACCTCATTCGATAGCATATATCTTATCTAGATTTGGCAACACCCCACATAAACACTTCGCACTGACTCCGCACAGCACATAAGAATAGGGGGGAGAAAAGGGAAAAACCAGAGTCGTTGAGATAACAGCCCATTTCAGTCGACCACACCTGGAGTAAGAGTGAACACGAAACTGCTCGTAGCCCCAGAGAGGAAGACAACCAGATAAGTAGTAGCCTGCATTATTACAGTTTAACCATAGTTGATTTTTAGAACCATATAATCACTCCAAATACACAAACTCCGGATATCTATCACCATTTAGCATTTCACCTAACATCATATATACTGCATTTAGCATACACCAACAGTCGCATTACCAATTCTGCAACTAAATAATTGTACATATTGTAAATATTTTCACCTGTATTTTCAAACATAGATTTTATGGTCCAAGTGTAATGGATCTGATGATGATCGCTTGACGATTGAAACTGTTCATCCTAATGTATTTAATAATATCATGTAATTTATTTCAGGATTAGGGCATAACCCAGCACTTTTGGGTACATTCGTGTTGACCGACTGAAAAGCACTAAACTCTTGTTTATCAAGGCAACACTGAAACAAGATGTTCAGTAAGGAACATATAGCCTACTTTCTCCTAAATGCATGGGTATTGTTATAACTCTTTGTCCTTTTCAAGGAGTATAATTGAATGTTGGTTGTAGTAGCTTGTTGAAATACAACGTGTTATACGGATAATAAACATGAATATGAGGTGCCCTTTGCTAGTGCTACCTCTCTAAAAATTTCATTCAATTCGGTTTCACCGTGTTTGAATTGATATGGGGAATGGATTTGCACACATACATGGCCGCTATTTGCAAACTATTAGGCTGATGACCTTGTAGTCAGTCATAAGATGCGTTCCACAAAAAGGCATGTTGTTGCAAAATCTGGTAGAGAACAAATTATTAGGATGGTCGTAATTTGATTTAAGCTTTTAACATTTGGGTGGCCGTCATTCCGTTTCCGTCAAGATGGCGGCGATATAAAACATGACACTGAGGTGCCCTTTGCTAGCACGGAACTCGGTACCAAATTTCGTTCAATTCGATTTTACCGTGTTTGAATTGATAGGGGGAATCGATTTGCACACATGCTTGGCCAACATTGGCAAACTATTAGGCTGATGATCTTGCAGTTTGGTCAGAATATGCTTCGTACATAAAGGTATGTTGTTGCAAAATTTGGTAGAGACTAGATTATTAGGTTGGTCATAGTTAGATTTAAGCTTTTAACATTTGGGTGGCCGCGATTACGTTTCCGTCAAGACGGAGGCGATATAAAACATGACACTGAGGTGCTCTTTGCTAGTGCTACCTCTGTACCAATTTTCGTTCCATTCGGTTTCACCGTGTTCGAATTAATAGGGGGAATCGATTTGAACACACACTTGGCCAACATTGGCAACTATTGGGCTGATGATCTTGCAGTTTGGTCAGAATAAGCTTCCCACATAAAGGTATGTTGTTGCAAAATTTGGTAGAGACTAGATTATTAGGTTGGTCATAGTTAGATTTAAGCTTTTAACATTTGGGTGGCCACGATTACGTTTCCGTCAAGACGGCGGCGATATAATACATGACACTGAGGTGCCCTTTGCTAGTGCTACCTCTGTACCAATTTTGGTTCCATTTGGTTTCACCGTGTTCAAATTAATAGGGGGAATCGATTTTCACACATAGATGGCCGCCATCCGCAAACTATTAGGCTAATGACCAATTAGTTTGGATAAAGGATGCTCCTTCCATAATGGTACGCTGTTGTAAAATTTGGTAGAGATCGGATGATTAGGTTAGTCGTAATTTGATTTAAGCTTTGAACATTTGTGTGGCCGCCATTACGTTTCCGTCAAGATGGCGGCGATATAAAACATCACACTGAGGTGCTCTTTGCTAGTACTACCTCTGTAACAAATTTCGTTCCATTCGGTTTCACCGTGTTCGAATTAATAGGGGAATCGATTTTCACACAAAGATGGCCGCCATCCGCAAGCTATTAGGCTGATGACCTATTAGTTTGGTCAAAGGATGCTCCCCCCTCATAGGTATGTTGTTGCAAATTTTGGTAGAGATCGGATGATTAGGTTAGTCGTAATTTGATTTAAGCTTTGAACATTTGTGTGGCCGCCATTACGTTTCCGTCAAGATGGCGGCGATATAAAACATGACACTGAGGTGTCCTTTGCTAGTGCTACCTTTGTTCAAAATTTCGTTCAATTCGGGTTCACCGTGTTCGAATTGTTAGGGGGGGGGCAGACATTCAGAGTACACACACTCACACACACACTCACACACAGACAGACAGACACACAATTTTTCGCCCTGCGTTGATCTCATAAATCTACTTTCGTTTTTGCAAAAATCGAAAGGAGGCTAAAAATGGCTTTAAACCCCACAATATACGAGGCACGTCAAGAAAGCAAGTTCCGTTTGGTAATAAAATTAAATTGTGTACAGATACAGAAAAATTATATATTGCACAACATTCTACACCTCTTAAACTATTTTTCCACAAAACTGCCGAACTTTTGCAGGCATTTGTCATAGCGTGGCACAAGTTTTTGGGTACCTTCTTCATAGAATGTTGCCGCCTGTGTCTTCAACCAGTTGGAAACATCTTTTTTCAGCTCATCACGTCCCAGCCAAATCCCTGTAGGAGGTTTTTCGTCACATTTGCAGTGTGTGGTCGTGCGTTGTCGTGAAGAAAAACAACACCTTTTGACAACAAACCTCTGCGCTTATTCTGTATTGCGCGGCGCAATTTCCTAAGTGTCTCGCAGTAAGCATCTGCTTTGATTGTTTGACCACGCGGTAAGAAATCAATGAGTAAGAAGCCTTTCCAGTCCCAGAACACTGTGCACATCATTTTCCGAGGTGTCAAGATTTATTTCGGCTTAACCTTTGCTGAGGATGAAGTGTGCCTCCATTCCATTGATTGCCGCTTACTTTCAGGGGTGTCGTAAGAAACCCAAGTTTCATCTCCTGTGACTATCTGTGTCAGAAATTCTTCGCCGCCTTCATTGTAACGGGTCAAAAACTGAAGTGCACTACCCATCCGTTTTGTTTTGTGTTGCTCCGTATGAATCTTTGATACCCAAAGTCGGCAAAGTTTACGAAAGTTCAGTTTTTCGGTAACAATTTCATGAATTAGTGATCGTGAGATTTGGGGAAATTCCAAAGCGAGAGCACTAATTGTAAACCTGCGGTTTTCCCGGATCTAGTCATCAATCGCGTGAACCAGTTCTTCTGTAACCAAAGATGGACGCCCACTTCGTTCTTCATCGTGCACTTCACTACGTCCTTCATTGAACTGTCGGACCCATCTTCTCACCATTGAATCACTCATCGCATTTTGTCCTTACACTTCGCAAATTTGCCGATACATTTCAATTGGTTTCACTTTCCTAGCATTCAGAAAACGAATCACAGATCTGATTTCACAAGCGGCGGGATTTTCAAACACCGACGTTGTACGAGTCAACATGCACAACAACGTGTACGTGGCTGACAGCGCTCTCAAAATGGCGCACGTTTCTTCTCCTTGATACAGAGCGTCTACCGCGCATATGCGGAACTGCGCTGCAGCGGAACGTACAACTAGTTGAAGACACAGGCGGCACACGTCTATGAAGAAGGTATACAAAAACTCGTGCCACGCTACGACAAATGCCTGCAACATTTCGGCAGTTATGTGGAAAAGTAGTTTAAGGGTTGTAGATTGTTGTGCAATAAATATTTTTTCTGTATCTGTACACAACTTAATGTTATTACCAAACGGAACTTACTTTCTGTACGTACTTTGTACATAAATGTGTTATTTTCTCTTAAAACGTGTTGCGTCAAGGTTCCTTCCATGTTTGGTGAATGTGAAAGGTAATGCGGAGAATTTAACTACTGGAATGCCTGTTGGGTTGTGTGTTATTCATGGAATGTGTTTGATGGTGTTTGTAAAAGTCCTCATGAACATCAAACAGATTTAGAAATTCAGCACAGTGTCACTCGAAGGCTAGCTCCACTCAATTCAGAGCTTCAGAGCGACGTATAAAAACGATGATGCACAGTAGGTACGAGGGGCGTTCAGAAAATGATGATGATGATGATGATGATGATGATGATGATGATCATTGTTGTTTTAAGGGGCCTAACATCTAGGTTATCGGCCCCTAATGGTTTGGGTGATAGTGAAAATTAAAGATGATCACATGTAACCTACGACTAAAACTAACTACTCTCTTACAAACTAAAAGAGGAAATGCGAAACAAAGAGGAGAAGAATGGAAATAAAAGAGAGGAGACAAGGAAATGCCCTCAACCCTCGAAGAATGAGAATTGAGGGACTTAGAAGGAAGGGGAACCAAGAAAGGCAGAGAGGAAAGAGGAGCGGGCCTACTACAAAGGCAATGGAAGAAGGAGGAAAACCGAACCCAGCTGAGGAATCCCTCGGGATCGCCAACGCTCGAACTCACCAGACGTGGGCCCTTGAGGGTGTAGCACAATCCAGGGTGCACCAGAAGTGGTGGGGCTACTTATAACCTGCCTCCTTGAGGGCCTTGAGCAGTAGGCAGGAGATACAATGAAAATTAAACAAGAGGGCTGACCCCTCGGAGAATGAGGGAACAGGAAAGATGTGACAAGTGCCAATTAAGTCGGGAAAGGGAAAGACTCCCTAGGCCTCGGATACCCTAATACCGTCCGGGACGGAAAAGAACAAGGGTTGACCAAGGGAGGTTCAGAGGAAAGATAACAGAGAGGAGTGCGGCGCAAGTAAGTGGAAGCAATGCAGAACCTAGCTGGGGTCCCGTGGTCGCCAACCCACGTCCCACATGTTGTGAGCTCCTGGGGGGCGTCCAGAAAGTAAGCTTCCCTATTTTTCCTGTAAAGTAAACATAATTAGGCGGGATATTTGCGCATGCGTAACAGATCTATGGCATAGGAAGCACATGCCAGCCGGTCAGGTCCCACCTGGTGCCAGTAGCGCGGAAGCAGTGGCCTGAAATGGCAGTTCTTATTCCTTCTCCCACCGCGTGCGAAACACTGCGGATATTGTGACGTGCTTACGTGGTACGCTTACTGCCAGTGTTGTGCTGCTCCATGAAAATTCCCGTCCAAATATGGTTCGTCACACGCCAACTGCTCTGCAGGAGTTCGGCTGGGAGGTGTTTGATTATCCACCATACAGCCCTGATGTTTCTTCCAGTGATTTCCATCTGTTCCTGTGCCTCAAGAAATTCATGTTCGCCGGGGAGTGTTTTCACAACGACGAAGAGCTGAAGAGGAATGTCACACGCTGGTTCCATTCCAGGTGACAGACTTCTATAACACAGGACTACAAAACGTTGATACCACGCTATGACAAGTGTCTCAATTCGTTTGCTGTCTATGTCGAAAATTAGCTGACACATTGCTGTACCTGTTGCCAATAAAGTCTTGCTTATAACTATGTTTTCTTTTAAAATATAAGGAAACTTACTTTCTGGATGTGGCTGGTAATTGCTCGGAGACAGGTTCGTACACACCGCCAAGCGTTCTGAAGCTGTTGCATTACTCTTATAACTCCTACAATAGGGGATGGATGATATGTTTGTTCGTCAGGCGAACAGGAGAATAAGATCTAATGAAGTTCACTTGAAGAAAGAAATAGGCTATGTCATCCAAGTAACCCCCTAACGACAATTGCATTTAAAGTGTAATAATTAATTCATTAATAAGATATAATCCATGCAATATTTTCCAAGTTAGAAGGTGTGGGAAAATTAGTGTTTGTTTCCCGTCCAATTTATTTGGACACATTAACATGTTGACCGACTGAAAGGCAAGTTCTTCTAGACTTCGACTGCATTGAATATAATGCTTGAAAAGGGTGCTTCAAACTTTTATCTACAGGGTCATTCATATAAAATAAGAACGCCAAGCGGCGGCTTTGTTCTCCGCCGTTGCGGTGACCTTCGCCGAGCAGGTGGCGCGCCACGGCTCCTGCTGTAGTATTGAAAGCGCGCGCATAGTACATAAGAGGGCTGTTTTTTTTCTTTTTTTTCCAAGTTCCGATGGACTGTATAAAAATAACAGATTGACATTACCAAACTTGACCTTGCAATAAGCGTGCAGGTGTTCAGTCACCAGTCTGAACCTCAAGTGCTAACATGGTGAGACAGTTATCATTGCAACATCGTATTTTTTTATGTAAAACTTATTTTAAGTACGAGTCGGCTCGGCGGGTACGTGATGCATTTGTTCAGCAATTTCCTGATGAAGTGCCACCTTCACTATCACAGATTCACGTAATTGCAAATAAGTTTGACACTACTGGCTCGGTGCTCAATAAAAAACATACGCGCACACGAACAGTTTTAACAGAGGATAAGTTAGATGACATTGGCGAGAATCTTGAACAGTCTCCGAATAAATCACTCACAAAATTAGAACAAATAGGGGTTTCGGTTTCATCTGCATACAGAGCTACAAAGCTGTTACATATCAAACCGTACAAGTTTACACGGGCCCAATGTTTAAAACCTGCTGATCCAGCCACAAGAGTGAGATATTGTGAGTGGTATCTTGCATCATTGAATGATCGTTTATTTGACCCACAGCTTGTGTTCTTTTCGGATGAGCCTGGTTTCACCTTAATGGGCGTGTGAACAGTCATAACTCTCGCTACTGCTGTGCAGAAAACCCTAATGGTGTTTATGAAGTCCCTCATTATGATAGTAAGATCGGTGTTTTGTGTGCTGTTCGTGCCGGAAGAATAATAGGGCCAATTTTTTTCGAGACGACAGTAAATGCAGAGAGGTACCAGGATAACATTTTGAAGCCGTTCTTCAATCAGTTAACGGAAGAAGAAAAATCGCGAGGGTGGTTTCAACAAGATTCAGCCCCTGCTCATACAGCAGAAGATTCCCTTCTTACAATCTCGGAAGTGTTTGCAGACAGAGTGATCAGTGTTGGTCTATTTCCCCCTCGTTCTCCAGATCTAACAGTGTGTGATTTTTACTTGTGGGGTAAACTGAAAGAACAAGTGTATCGAACAAATCCTCACACATTGGAGGAACTGAAAGAAAACATTACGCTGGCAATCAGGAACATTACAGTGGCAGAACTCGCTCGCGTCAGCCAGAATGTGGTTACCAGATACAATGCCTGTATAACCCAGGAAGGACGACACTTCCAACATCTTTTATAAGGTAAGACTCAACGACTTGTTCGTTTTTTAATGATAAATTTTTGTTTTTCCGTAAATTTTAGTTATTTTTATAATTATTAGTTTTTTCTTGTTTCATTAATTTTCGGTCTTTCCACCTCTAAATTTTAAATGTAATTCCAAATTTGTATACGGTAGTTCAATCTGTGTTAAGAGGGGCAGATGACCACGTAGTTCCTCCCCTTAAAACAACAATAACTAACTAATTAACTGAAGTAATATTTCAGCATTGAACACACGCTAGCAAGGCCGCTGCATCTGTAGCATATCCGGATTGTACACACGCTTAAAGCAGGGGGCCATGGCGCGCCAAATGCTCGGTGAAGGTCACCGCAACAGCGGAGAACAAAGCAGCCGCTTGGCGTTCTTATTTTATATGAATGACCCTGTAGATTAACAAAACGTATTTCATTTATGTCACTAAATTATTATTTTTTGTCTCGTTCTAAAATGACAAATTAATCGTATCGCTCATTTTCTGGAAAAGTGACATGATGTCTGTGTGAGACTGTATTTTAAGCTTTTAAGACAGTTACTAAACTGTGGATTATTTTTTTTCGTGTGGCCTCCTGAGAGGCCGAGTGCAGGTCTTTCTAAGTGACGCCCGTGGGCGACCTGCGCGTCGGGATGAGAGATGGAATTGATGAAGGCGAATGAAACTGGGCAAGGATGTGGAAGGAAGCGGCCGTGGCCTGTCAGTAGGTACCGTCCCAGCATTTGCCTGGTGTTGAAAATGGGAAACCACGGAAAACCATTTCAAGGGCGGCCGACGGTGGGGCTCGAACCCACGCGTCTACCGAGTCAGCAGAGTGCTTGGCCCCATGACCTAAAGCTGCGCTTTAGCGCGCGTAGCCACTACTGTCGGTATTTAAATGATGTCAAGGCTTTGATGCCATATTGACTTGGAAATGTATAAGTTTGTTTTAGATGAGTGTAGCAGACACCAACGTAATTAGGAAATATCAGTTCTGTTGATGTAATTGCAATATTTTTGGAAACTGGCACAACAATTTATGTAGTCCTACGTCACGAAGAGAAATGATAGAGTAGTGTCGATTTACAGAAAACAATCGATAAGGAATACATTCCAGTACTATACTCAAGATGGAGACACTGCTGTGTATGTGGGGCTTTCCCTTTCTCTATCCGCCGTCCATAAATTGTAGGCACAATTTTTGGTAAATAATTTCTTTCTTCTTTCTTTTTCTTCGGCTTTTCCAAATTAATTGGGGTCACCGAAGCCAATCAGGCTCGTTTTTTTGTTTTGGCTGGGGATTTAAGGCCGGATGCCCTTCCTGACGCCACGTGCTTTTTCAGGTGAAAATTCCACCCCGCTGTCACCGGGATTCGAACCCCGGCCGTCCGGGTGAAAGACGAGCGGCTAAGCCACTGCGCCATCACGTTCCCCCTTTTGGTAAATAATAATAATAATAATAATAATAATAATAATAATAATTATAAGTAGAAATTGAAAAAGTACAGATTTTTTGTTATGCCACTGCTGTAGCAAATCTGAGATATGTGCTTAATTTACTTCGTGTGCCCATGTGTATGACATTCGCTTTAACTTCAGAATGATGGCTCAAATTTTATGAATTTTGGTGTGTTGAATTTGCCTTATTCAACGGGGCAAATTATATAGTTTTTGTTGACAATACTGTGCCAACTTTAAGTACCAACTTAGGGTTAC
Source organism: Meconema thalassinum (assembly GCA_946902985.2). Taxonomy (NCBI): domain Eukaryota; kingdom Metazoa; phylum Arthropoda; class Insecta; order Orthoptera; family Tettigoniidae; genus Meconema; species Meconema thalassinum. The sequence goes on along the minus strand of OX336392.1, from coordinate 257,016,883 downwards.
ATCTTGAATCTCATAAGTGATTAACCCTAGTTTAACCAAATTTTGTACGAATGTAGTAAGGACTACTGTGCCCTTTTATCGAGAAATATGCAAATCACAGTATGCCAGCAATGCTCAAATCGGGATTTTCGGGGTTTTGGTATGTTCTCCCACTCTGTGACTTACACATTTTGGATTAAATAGACGATACACTTCAAAAATAAAAAAAACAAAATCAACTCCTATTATAAAACATTTAATTAACCAAATATATGGCGCTACAAACAAATTAAACAAATAAACTACTGACCAATCCTTCTAACTTGTTCAGAGTGAACAAAGAATACATAAAAATCAAACAAATATTGTATTAAAATACATGGTTTCCTTCAAACCAACAAACTCATAATTCCTTTCACTTCCATAAAGTATCCCTTTTAAATTTCACTACAGACACGAGCTCCAATGGCTCAATACTTTCCACTATAAACTGTGTTATTCTTTTACACACCTCAATATCTATTTAATGAGTTTCTTATAATCAAAACAATATATAATCGTATTTAAAGTACCTGTTACTAATTGTCCTCATTGAACTCGTGAAATCCTACATCAATACAACATTATATTAGGGATTTTTATTTATTTGTCTTAAAAGACCATTATCACATAAGAAAGCTACGATCTGAACAGGCAAGAGGTACTTTCAACTACAAGAACCTCGGTTCAAATCCCGGGTCATTAACAAATTCTAAACACTCACGGTGTATTATTACTTCTCACATACGGTCCTCTCCGACCTACCACACTTACAATAACGAGGGGTCGGACCGTAACCACTCGGCGCGATTTATTGCCTAGAGGGGAGGCCTCAAGCCTTGCCCACACGGGACAGCTACATTCATGCTTTTAAAACAGCTATTTCTTCTTCACAGTTCTCTGAACAGACCTGGCGTTTCTTTCATTTATATTAACAACATTATTTAGGTTCATAGACCACTTTCGTAACCTTGGCATTTATTAATTATGAAGTGTCATCATTGATGGGTAAGAATAATTCAATACAACAACAATATTTAGGGGCTTTACACAAACGAACCTTGGTTCGATTCTTCCACTGCCTAGGGAACTACATCCCATACTGGAGGACTTTAATTCGCGGCTTAGGGCGAGCTCGGTCTAACCTGCGCTCATCAATACAATAAATTCGTACCCTTTATACAACGCCTCGTGATCCACATCACTAATGGAGGACTTATCATAGCTCAATTACCGCAATCAACTTTCCCTCATAATTAATTTACCAAGTGCATTTAGATTCAACGCCTTCCTAGCGTGACAATTTACTTTAATGCGCTACATTGCGCTATACATTACTTTAAGGCCTAGCGTCGTCCAAAGAACTGATAAATTCAACATCAACAATTGATCTATACCTCAATTTTTATATTAATACTCTCCCGTGACAATAATCGCTATACTTTAAGAACATGTATTTACACCATGTCTTTATACTTTTACTAGAGATCAAAAGCTATTACTTTCATATAATTCAACTTAATCTTCATTTATATAGTTTTTATTATTATTATTATTATTATTACGCTTGCTTTTATAACATTTATCAAATACGCTGATATTTTATCTCATACATTTCCTCTAAAGGATTTGTTCATTTCACATAATTATTTTATAATTTCTCAATTTTTATTTGTTCAGACCGCGCTCTTATTCTTTTATTTGTTATTCAAAAACATCCCTATTTCTCAAACTCCGGTGGATTGTACACAAACATTCCCCAACACAAAAACTAATGAAAATGGTTACTCACATGTTCAGATCGGTCCATGACCGTACTTTCCAACGATGTTTCATTTCGCCCACAATTTGTGATTAAACCATCTTGCACAAATTCATTTCATACACTGACATATCTTGACACACATATAACTCATATACATTAAACACTGGTAACATTTTAAAATACACTTGTGTATTCTTCTATGATACAAAATAAAATCACTGAAACATTAGTATTTAACACAATTTTATATATTTACACTACACAGATTCTAATCACTGAGGCTTTTATTAAGCCTTTCACACGTGATTTCTTGACTCCCCGTCTCCAAGGGTGAAACTAGTAAATGTCGGCTTCCTATCTTGACCAGAATGTGATAGTCTCGAACAATCTACCTCCTCCCAGGAATAGTACTCCTTCAATTCCGGTTTCCTGACGATCAGCTATTATTATTATTAGCTCGAAATGCTCCTTTCTAGACCCTATTGGTTGGTCTAGCGAAAGCCTGTCTTGTCCACGGTCCCCCAGATAATCTATCGGTGACCTATTATTTCTAGCATCTAATACTCCTCGTAACTTAATGCTTTTTATAGTTCGTTTGTTTCCTTGAAACAATGTCTAGAATTTACTTCTCCTTTCTGATTATTCTGTTCTCGAATTCCTATCTTTTCAGAATACTATGTGAACCTTATTCTGTACTGCCCCCGTAATTGAATTATATAAAGACCACGGTGGCTATATTTGAAATTTATAAGGAAAGTTATGGTTGTCATAGTTATGACGTGGGTAGTCATGACGTAAGCACGGATGACGTAAATGTTATACCAGCAAGCTACTTGAGCTGAGATTCTCAGTGACGTCAGCATTTAGTCGAGAATGTTCCAAGATTTACGACGCAGTCGCAGGAAACGAGGAATTCTGCTGAGGAAGAAACTATGCTATTGGAGGAGAGGCATGAACCAATCAACGATAGTTTAAAGGAAGACGGAGATTGCTAAAACTATGGTATTTTTATTACTTTTGGAATGCAGAATTGTGGAAATCCATTTGCAGTAAAAGCATTGATTTGGAATGTTGGTGAAATTTATTTTCAGTTTTTGAATTTTGAAAATCCGTCATGTATTAACGAAGTTGGAACTTCTAGCGATGACGCAGTATCACGCTTTGGAAGGGATGGAAACGCCCCTCGTGAAGTTAATAAAAGGGCTTGCGCAGAAGAGAGGAGCCTTCTTTCGTTCTCTGATCATTCTGAGATCTCATTCTCAGATCATCGAAGTATAATTGTGAAAGTTCTTTTCTTATACATTCATTATAGTGAGACGTCGAAGTGAACAGCAGTGAAAAGAATCGTCTTTATAACGTGTGGCGAGGCCACTATATTAACGAGATCCAGGTCAAACTAGGTGAAGTTGAAACGGACCTTAGTAAGCTTCTACAAGTTTAGCTTCGAACAGTTAGCGGTCTACGATAAGCTAATTGTATTGTGCAGTGCTACATGCAGTTATAGAGAAAAGCAGAACAATTTCGACCGATTAGTTCGAAAGATATTAGCAGTTTTATACGACTGAGAAAAGTGATTATCTCGCCACAAGAGAAGCACTTTCATATAGCCAGAATCAACGCAACGGCTGACGCTGCGAGTGGAATAGAAAGACTTCAGATTGCTTGGTTACAGAACAATACGGTATAATGGAGCAATTGAATACGGCAGTTTGTTCTTCTATCACTACAACCGAAGAGCAGATGGAAGGCTAAGGCGCTTATTGCAATTGGGACATACTTCAACGGAGTAAGATAGCGACATGGAACATCGCTAATTGCTATTCCACACAAGCGAACATGCGGTGAATACCATCTACACCCATGTTTCGTAATTAAAGGCTGAATACCATCGAACAGCCATAGAAACAATTTCATACTCTGAATATGAATAATTTCTTCGGAAATTTCTACAAAACTTCATGACGATTGTCTACTGGAACTTCAGGGAATTTTTCAAGAGAGGTCAGGGTGGACCCGACTCACAAAGAAGATTATTGCCGGAAGGATGTCTATTCGTCTTCGAGGAGCAGAGCGATTCACGGAGAAGGAAGCAGTTCGATTCTCCGAGGGTGCTATTTCCTATTTCGAGGATGGAGCTCAACTTTAACGTGGTGAAATGGATTCATCAGCAGTCTTCTTTGGGGAATTTTCCTCTGGAACGTCAATCGGCAGATAAGGTAGTCGTGAACGTTTATTGTAGTTGAGTATATTAATGATGTTTGAGCAACCATTTTTCCCATATTTTTATCCTCATGTTTTTGCCCTATTTTCTTGTTGAGATTCTTATTCTCAGTACATCTTGATGAGCTTTGCATTTTTCGACGATTTAATAAGACATTGTTATGTCATGGGCATAGTAAATGATTTTGGATCAGTTGAGACTGATAGTTAGATTTTCAGTAATTAATATTTTTTTTGTAGTCACGATTTGACTGTAAGTTAATGATTTTTAATGGCAGATTTAAATTCAGACAGCATGTCATTTTATTAAAGTAATTCTACCCCAGTTTAATTACTTTGACCAATTTTCTGTCATCATCAAGAAGGAAGAACATTTCAATGATTTTAGAGCGTTAAAATCTCTTACGTTGTCGACGATCTTGGAAATACTAGTCGTTATTTGAATTGATTGCAACACAGACATTTATCGTCAGTTATGAATGAACATTGCATTATAGACACTTTTGTGAAAGAGTAACTTTAATAATGAATTATTGAATGCATTAAAGTCAAGTACTTTTGTTAGGAGTTTTTCTCAATTAGAGATTTATAGAACGATGTTTGCATTCCCCAGTCTAATTGGATTCTATTCGACTACTTTGCATTTTTGTCGCACTTTATTTGAAGATAGTATTTTTATACTACACATTTCTTTTAAGATGTTAATCTTAAATTTTGATAGACCAGACAGGCGTATATAAGCGTATTCACTATTAAATTTGTTTGTGATTGGCAAGTTTTGACTTCATTTCGGTTCATGAATGAAATCCACGAAGGTTAAATAGAAAAACAGTTTTGAAACAATTAATGATTATAAAAATTTTTAAGTGGAACTATGAATGTATAATCGCTAGTGCAGCGCGTGTTGAAAGTCGCTGAGATATAATGCCCTTGAATATGAAGGAAGTTCCCACAGGAATAAATGTTAAAGAATTATTTGTGGAAGTTTTGTAAGTTATGTGGAAGTTTAATACCATATAGATTAATATATGATGATTTTGGGCATATTTTTAATGCAGTTGGTGCATTAACTTGTTAGCGAAGGATTTTCCGCTGGAGTAAGATTGTCATAGTTCGTTGAAAATAAATCAAGTGAATTACTGTTATAATTAACACGAGTTTTGAAAGAATTTGAGATAAGATTTTGAATGAAGGTTGCCGTCACAAATCATTATTAAAACCTTTATTAAACCAGATTGTGACACTAATATGTATAACTAACCTTCATTGGTCGATTATATTAAACACGATTATGAAAATTATCAACCGAATGAACATGTGGTTAATGTATTTATTAAATTAATAATTTAAACAATTTAAATGTTAATATTGTAAATAATTGCTGTAAATATTTTTGAAAATAATGTAAAACGAGAGTGATGTTAAAGACGTGCTTATAATATTTTATTGTCTTTGACAAACATTATAAACAATTTCTAATTGTTATAAATAATTTATGTGATTTTGTTATAAACATTTAAGAGCTAATTAAACAATTGGATGAGAAGTTAACAAGTTTAAGGAATTAACAGAATGATTCAATAGGATGTGAGCAAAGTACTTGAAAGATTTGCGTAAGTATAATGTGATCTGTCTTGTAGACAGATAAAAGTTTGAGAGAGCAAGCTGTATGTTACGTAACTCAGCACGTGAGAAGGGAATGCATTTGACCAGTATGCAACAGGTTCGAGGGTAGCTCGCAGCTGGGCCAACATCTGGTTCACAGAGAGTGAGGTCGTCCGCACTCCGGCCTTGCGACTATAAATACCATTCTCATGTTTATTAAAAGGAAACCAAATGCTCTATATATATGTCACACCCTGACGTCCTTTTCCAATCCAATAGTGTTATGAATATTACGTTATTTGGAGCTCTTGGGAGCTAAAATGTTTTATATCATGTTGTATGATAATTTTTGCAAGTCCTACAAGAGGACGTAGTTAGATTGACTTGGGCTTCTGATAGCCACGTTGATTTTGTTGTGTTAGTAAAATCATACCCTTTATTAGAAATAAAGCTTTTGTACAGTTCAGAGTTCTCGTCTTCGTCTTGGCTCATTTTTAAATGTCATGGTGGAGGTTATTGTGTGAACGGACTTTTAGTGATCCTGTTGTCAACTCAAACCCCGAGATAATTAAGAGGTAAGTAACGGTAAGTATGAACCCCCGTCTATTTTGGTGTGTTCCACAATGATTTCCTGTGAACTTCTGTGCTCTTATCTCGATAGTATCTGTCAGTGCCATTTTCATTGATGTAACTGTGCCGGTGCAATTGATAATTGGCAATCCGATTGAGGGGGCGGATATCTGACAGCCTACTATCCAGGTAAACGGGGACAGTACGAATGTTTATCTCGCTGTTATGGTACTTCAAAAACGTTACGATACTTTCGGTCGTCTAATTGAACTGTATTTTGAAGACCTATCGCCTGTGCTCTAAGTTCGCAGCCTGCTTTGACTATAATTACTGAACTTTTCACTGTAAGATTGATACTGGCGGAATTAAATCCTGTATTTAGGATTTTCCTAATTCTCCACACGGCGATACTATAATAATACTTCTCGGCCACTCCTTACGGGTGCACGTTGGTTGTCGATAAAGCGACGCCCTCGGGCTGTCGGATACTGTCTATACGATGTGATACAGCGTTTCCCCTCAAGGAATGCTTGTAGACTGCATTAACGATGATAGTGACACAGTGTCACGCCCGCAGGCTGACAATAACTGCTTATGAACTGCTTATACTTGTTGCACTGTATGACCTCCCCTGAGGTTCATACGTCTGAATACTGCGTGATGCAGCACCTCCCCTCAAGGAGTCCTTGTAAACTGCATTCGATGTGATGCTTCAACGTCACGCCCCCTGGACGGACTAATACTGCATGATTAGCCTGGCCCTGCCAGGACTTTTATACAAATCGGCGACAAAAAGATAATTTCTACGTCTTTTTCGGAACCAACTTTTGAAGTAATGGTCGCACACTTTTATAAATTATATCTCTGGAAAGCTCGTTTTCTAAACGTAAACTGACTTCTTTGTACTGTAACCTTATTTTGAAGGGTACGATTACGCCACTGACGTTATGTCAAAATTTGACATTCGTTATTTATATCATGTGTTATTTCGGCAGTTAATTAGCCACACGTTATTAAGTGTAGGTTTAGTCCATATAATGTATTATCATGATTAGGTTTTGTTACGGTATTAAGTTGACAGAAGTCAGAGGCTGTTTTTGTAATTAGCTAGCGCTTGAGCACTAAGGGTCATTTCATGAGCTTACGTCTTCTCCCAGAACAGCACGATGTGAAGAAATACTTTACCCACGTAGTCAACAACAAAAGCCGAGAGACAAGCGAGCGGTACTGAGAAGGGGTGCGCCGAGTGACAAGGGTGCGGGAAGTGGAAAGAGGCGCTGAACAATAGAGACAGTCGTGGTACGACTTAAGAGGAGACTCCTTTATGTGAAGATGGAGAACTCAACGAGACCTGGTGGAAGACAGTCGCAGGAGGACAGTTTTGCAGGAGCTGTATTTAGGACGTATGCCAGTCCGATACATTATGGTGTTGGCAGTGTCATGCGCATAACATCATAAGAGTGGTTAAGGGACTTACAATCCACCACCATTATTAATTCTGAGTAATCTAAATACCACAGAATTAATGGTAGCCTGTTATTTACAATAAATTCCACGTATGAAGATGGACTTCTACCGCCTACAACAGCAGCTTTCTCTTGGGGAGAGACTCTTCAATAAAGCCAAATCATCGTTTGGTAAGCTCATTCACTTTATGCACAAGCTCTCTTTCTTCACTCTTGAATAAATCAACCTAAAGTATTAAATTCAGACCTAGATTAAATTAAATTCATAACGCCTCCGTTTTCTTGCAACTTTTGCCTGTCTTAAATTCTTTTGTTTACTTTCTACGTTAAGTCATTAATTAATGCATTTTCCTAACTTGTTTGTTTTTGATGCCATTAAATTTTTATTTAAAGTAAATGCAGTCTGTCTCCTTTCTAGATGATAGAAATAGATATAAGCCATCCTCTTTTCCCCGAAGCAAATGTTATTCAGGTTAATGACTAAGTCATACCACGACTTGAGTCGATGGAGTCTGGTGAATGTTCTACCTGAGCTAGGACGTAAAGTTATTTATGATTTATTGGGTTATCGCTCTCAGATCGAACCCTTGGCGCCCAACACTCTTACATATAACTTCAGATCCGGTGACCACTGATGGGTCATATCAAATGGTAAGTCAGGTAAAAAAATTGGATACAGAAATTAATAATCTGGCAGGTTTTGGTCTTATATATTGTTCCAAATTTACATACACAGCCAGAAATGCCGTTACATTGTCGCCGTAAACGTGGGACGAAAACCTGATAACATTTGTGGAGGGAAAAGTGACATATTTCTGTACCTGCATTTTGGGGGATTTTATATATCAACGTGAGTCAGAATGAGTGATTCAGAAGACGATATGTTACTACGTAGTCAAAAACAGCTAGGGAGTAAGATGACGAAGGAGAAAGAGGATGAAGCGCGTAGTAAGTTAGTAGAGGAAGGTAAAAGCAGCACAGGGATGATGTCGGAGGTAAATCCCAGTAATGATGGTGAGAAAGAAAGTCCGGGAGATATGAAGAGCATGTTTGCGAGTCTTATACATGTATTAAATACGAAATTTGATCAAAACAGTAAAGAAATTAGTAGTAAACTAAACGATAAATTGGAGGAAAACAGTAGGGAAATTAAAGAAAGTAATAAAGAACTTAACAGTAAATTGGATCAAAACAGTAAGGAGATGGATAAGAGATTTGAGCAAATTAAGGGTGAAATCAGGGGTGTGATGGAAGAGAAGACGAAAGAAATCCTAGCTGACATGGAGAGTAGATTGAGGAGGGTGCAAGATGAACTTGAGAGTAAAATAAGTAAGCAAGCTGAGGAATCTAAAGAGTTAATACAGCTAGAGACAAAGCAAATTAAGAAACAATTGGGAGGAGAAATTGAAAAAGTTCAGAGTACAGCTATGGAGGTTAAAGAACAGCTGGGGGGAGAAATTAAAAACCTTCAGGGAGTAACAACGGAAATTAAAGAACAGCTGGGCGGCAAAATCGATAAGGTTCAAGCAGAAATTAGTAAAGAAGTTGAAAATTTGAAGAAACAGAGTAAGGAAAGTATAAGTAAAATTCAAGAAACACAGGATAGGCTGAATGATAAAGTTGAAGCAACAGATGGGAGCATAAACGCAAAAGTTATTAGTATGGAGAAACGAGCAGAGGAGAAAATTGTCGAGCTTGAAAATAAATTAAAGTCTAGAATAAGACAAGAAGCAGGTCAGAGTCGAACGACATATATGAATAGTACGCATAAAGAAATAGAGTTAGGGAAATTTAGCAATCGGCAAGGATGCCCCATGGAGTTTCTAAATACTATTGAAGTGAGGTTTAAAGAAAGATTGGAGGACGGAAACATCGAATGGTGTAATGTTGTTGAAATATTAGAACAGGCCTTCGTAGGGGAAACCAAAAACTGGTTTGCAGTTTATAGGGACGGTTTTGAAGATATCACAGACTTCAGACATAAATTTTGTGATAAGTTTTGGAGTGAGAGCATACAATCACGGTATCGTGAGGGAATCGTGTGCGGAAAATACAACGCAAGGGGTAATCTCAATATGACGGAATATTTCCTGGGGCAAGTGTTGGTTTGTAAATACTTGGATGGACTGAGAGAGGAAAAAGATGTGGTAAGGCTCCTGTTAAGGCATTTCCCTTACCGAATCAAAGAGGCGGCATGCATACAAAATGTAAAAACTGTCACGCAAGTAGAGAGCCTACTAGGTACCTTTGATGCGCTAGGGAAAGGTTCAAGTGAAGAAACAGTCACTAGAAACCAGGGCAATTATAACAATCAGTCTCAGGATGCAAGAAATCAAGGAACGCAGGGAAACAGTGGCGAAGGAGGCAATTATCAAAATAGGGGTCAGAGTGGAAACAATTACCAAAACCGGGGTAATAATTTTGTGACGCCCTATCAAAACAGGAATAATTACTCGCAAGGCAGGAATTATGATTCGCGAGGAAATCAAGGTAGGGGTAATGATGGACGCAACGGACACGGACAGGGTAACTACGGTAATAACCCTAATGTTAATCATAACCGAGGATATGGGAGAGGTAATCCCGTAGGTAATAATGAAAATAGTAACCAACAGAATGTGAATAGTAATAGCCAGACGAGCGTTGCGACCACTAGTGAAGGTAGAGACAATAATAGTAATTTAAACGCGAGCCAGACTGTATCATAAGGTCAGGATCTCAGTCTGCAACGTGCCCTGTTTTAACCCTGATACAGGAACACTATGACCTAAACGTAAGGAATGATTTGTTAAGTGAACTATGTGACGAAGCAATACTACCAGTGGCGGGTAATATAAGTCCGATCATTAAGCTACACGTGTCCGGGACGTGTACGAATGTGTTAATAGACAGTGGCTGTGTAAGGAGTTGCATAAGCAATGCTTATTATGATAAATTAAAGGGAACTGGGGTAAACTTTGAAGAATTGCCAATTAAGAGTACTTTTGTAATCACAGCCGTGGGTAGGAAGTCTAAAATTATATCAAAACAGGTGTTAATAGAAATAAATATAAAAAGTCACGTCGAGAATCAAGTGTGCCTTGTAATTCCAAATCTAGTGTACGACGTTATTTTGGGTTCTGAATGGCTGACTAGGGTGTCAGGAAACATATGTTATGAAGAGTGCTGTATTACATTTAAATTTGGTGGTGCTGAAGTGGTGATACCGTTCAATGAACAATATAGGAGTAGTGTAGTAGGAGTGATGTGTACGTTAAATGAGATGTCTCAAGCTATAGAGCAAGAGTCAGGAACTTTTGTAGGCAGTGTGGTTACGAACGAGAGTCTAGATGACTCGTTACGTGAAGCTGCGTTCCTTGGAGATGTAGAGGAAGATAAGTGTATGCTGCTCTACGATGTTTTGTCAAATAATAGTAGGATATTTGAAGATCGAATTGGTAGAACCAATTGTTATGTCCACTCATTGAACGTTGTTGACAATTCGGTATTTACCGGTCACCGCTATCCTGTGCCTTTTGTCTATCAGAAAGCCGTAGAAAGTCAGATCAATCAGATGCTTCAGGACGGTATAATTGAGTATTCTAACAGCCCCTATGTAAATTCACTTATTACAGTACCTAAGGCAGATGGAAAAGTCAGGATATGTTTAGACGCGCGTTTAGTTAATGCACACATTTCATCAGACCAATTAAAAGCTATGTCTATACAGGAGCTAATGCAAACTTTTGAGGGAAAACAATTTTTTACGTGTGTTGATTTAAGTTCTAGTTTCTGGCAAGTTCCTCTTAAAGTTGAAGATAGAGCCTTTACCGCTTTTAGTCATCAGTACAATCTGTACCAATTTTGCAGGGTACCCTATGGATTAAAGGGCAGTTCAGCAGCGCTGATAAGAGCACTGAACATAGCTTTAGGTGATAACACGGGAGATTATGTAACTATATATATTGATGATCTTGTAATCAGTTCGCGTACATTTGAAGAGCATTTGGTTCACATGGACACGGTTTTTAAGAGACTAGATAAGGCAGGGTTCACCCTGAAATTGTCAAAATCTACGTTTTGTAAGTCACAAGTAACTTTCCTGGGTCATAGTGTGTCACGTTCAGGGGTAACTCCAGAAGAAATTCGGATTAACAAAATCCTCGATGCAAGTGTGCCACAAAATGTTAAACAGCTGAAGACGTATTTAGGAATCTGTAATTTTTTTAGACGATTTGTGTTAAAATATTCTAAGTTAATAGAACCATTCAGGGACCTCTTAAAGCAAGGAAGCAGATGGAGATGGGATGTGACTCATGACGAGGCATTTCAAGCTCTGAAACGAGGTTTTGAACAAGCAGTTGTTTTAAAATATCCAATAAGAGACCAGGAATATGTGGTGATGACAGATGCCTCACATATAGGTATAGCAGGAGTCTTGTGTCAGAGAGATACGGAGGGAAATTTACGGATTGTATCCTTAGCCTCGCGTGGACTTTCTGCCGCTGAGAAACGCTACACCATCACAGAATTAGAGCTACTTGGGATAGTATTTAGTTTAGGGAAATTCCGTATGTATCTACTCGGAAGTAAATTTGAGATCCACACAGATCACCACGCATTGTTGTACATGAAAACATGCAAATTAAGTTCAAATAGAGTAAGCCGTTGGATTCTAGCATTACAAGAATATGACTTCACAGTTATGCACATTAAGGGTAAAGATAATATCCTAGCCGACATGTTATCACGTGACTCCAGTCTAAGCAGGGATAATTCTATTATTAAAGCAGAAGGAATTTTATTGTGCGCTTGTGTAGATCAAGGCAATAAGGCATCGTTACAGAAACTGAAAGACATGCTAGTGGAACAGCGTGATGATGTAATCTTGGGTGAGGCACTCGCAAGGTTGGAAGGGGGCAACTCAGACATAGTGAAAGTGGGAAGGTTCGCATATAAAATGCAGGACGGCCTTCTCGCAAGAAGATGTAGGAAGGATCGCTGGGCAATATGCGTACCGGGCACTTTGAGGGAGGAATTAATATGGTTTATGCATAAGGAGCTGGGACACTTTGGAGCCAGCAAAGTACTTTATGAAATTGCTCATGACTTTATCTGGGAGAAAATGGGAAGGGACATTAGAAAAACCATAGCTAAGTGTGACACCTGTCAGAGGAGCAAGTATCCAGTAAGATATCTAGTTGGGGAAAGACAGGCAGTTCTCACAAGTAGTCCCGGCGAACTACTGTGTGTGGACCTATTTGGCCCAGTCATTCGAGGTCAGTACGGCTACGAATATATATTCATAGTTATTGATGCATTCAGTAAATACATCAAACTGTATGCGCTAAGGAAAGCCACGGGACTCGCATGTAGCCGACTGATCATTAACAAGTATATACCCGAGTTTGGCGTTCCGCTCAGGATATTATCTGACAGTGGACCACAGTTCACTGCAAAGAAATGGAGAACCAGTATGCAGGAAGCTGGTATCACATAGGTTCATTCCTCTGTAAGATACCCCCAAGGAAATTCTGCAGAGAGACCGTTAAGGGAAGTGGCTCGTCTTTCTCGCACTCTGGTGAATGTCAACCATTCGGCTTGGGTTGGACATCTTCCCAAAGTCGAGACTTGGCTGAATTCTGTCCAGCACGAGGGCACGAAGATGACACCGTACGAAGTTCACTTCGGTAAAAGACCACAGAATGAACTAGCTAGAGTATTGGGCTTAAATGAGGGGAAACTACCAGGGATGGATTACATTGTCCAGTTGGCGAAACATAATTTATCAAAGTCAGCTGAAAAAAGAAGTCGCCAACAAAAGCAAATGAAATTCAACCTATTCAATCCGGGAGACAGAGTCCTGTTAAGAGTACCGAAGCAGTCGAATAAATTAGAGAAAGTGATGAGCCAGTTCTTTTTTTATATGAAGGCCCTTACACGGTTACCAAACGTATAGGGAATACTGCCTATGTACTAGAAGACGATACGTCAACTCGATTGTACGGCACGTACAACATAAATAGCCTTCGGAAGTATATATCTTAAGTGAACCAGAAACAGGCAATATTGCAAACATTATGCTGTTGAGCAGGTAAATCAAAATGGTAAATACCTAGGTATTAATGAGGTATCAGATGTGGTCAGTATCATTGATCTGTGTGAGATTAACTGTTAAATAGGAGAGGGAATCGAGATGAAGGGAGAACTGGTATGGAGTTTGGTACTTAAAGGGAGTTATATCTAAAGGGACAAACAGGACAGGAATATGATGGATTGTATGTATTTCTAGTGTTGTTCTTTTTTTTCAGTGATATACACGTAATGACATATGAGAGAGAGAGTTTGGGTGATAGAGTCATATAGCACAACCAAATTACTAGTGATTGTGTGTGTGATTGACCTCACTCAAAGCACTCAAAATGGGAATTCCAAAATCAACGAACTTGCAATACAAGGTGGTTTGGGAAATCAAACTGCAGATCACAAAGTGAACTCGTGTGATTTGAAATAAGAAAATGTGACAAAGGGGAAATAAGAGAACACATATATGTCTTTTTTTTACACATATAGGTAAAATAAACAATGAGCGGTAATGACCGCAAGACAATAAAAATAAAACAATAAGCTATATGCGATTGAGACATAATAGCCTGAGCAAAAAACATTGGTGTTAAACCAAAAGAAGAAATGTTGATTGTATATATAAATGTCTATAAGGGTAATTTATTATGTGTATTATGTTATATTAGGGTTCTATGTTAATTTACACGTGTCTTAGGAAGATCACGCGGAATATAGTAAACGATAGTCTGCGTGATTTTCCGGGACGAATGTAACCTTATTTTGAAGGGTACGATTACGCCACTGACGTTATGTCAAAATTTGACATTCGTTATTTATATCATGTGTTATTTCGGCAGTTAATTAGCCACACGTTATTAAGTGTAGGTTTAGTCCATATAATGTATTATCATGATTAGGTTTTGTTATGGTATTAAGTTGACAGGAGTCAGAGGCTGTTTTTGTAATTAGCTAGCGCTTGAGCACTAAGGGTCATTTCATGAGCTTACTTCTTCTCCCAGAACAGCACGATGTGAAGAAATACTTTACCCACGTAGTCAACAACAAAAGCCGAGAGACAAGCGAGCGGTACTGAGAAGGGGTGCGCCGAGTGACAAGGGTGCGGGAAGTGGAAAGAGGCGCTGAACAATAGAGACAGTCGTGGTACGACTTAAGAGGAGACTCCTTTATGTGAAGATGGAGAACTCAACGAGACCTGGTGGAAGACAGTCGCAGGAGGACAGTTTTGCAGGAGCTGTATTTAGGACGTATGCCAGTCCGATACATTATGGTGTTGGCAGTGTCATGCGCATAACATCATAAGAGTGGTTAAGGGACTTACAATCCACCACCATTATTAATTCTGAGTAATCTAAATACCACAGAATTAATGGTAGCCTGTTATTTACAATAAATTCCACGTATGAAGATGGACTTCTACCGCCTACAACAGCAGCTTTCTCTTGGGGAGAGACTCTTCAATAAAGCCAAATCATCGTTTGGTAAGCTCATTCACTTTATGCACAAGCTCTCTTTCTTCACTCTTGAATAAATCAACCTAAAGTATTAAATTCAGATCTAGATTAAATTAAATTCATAACGCCTCCGTTTTCTTGCAACTTTTGCCTGTCTTAAATTCTTTTGTTTACTTTCTACGTTAAGTCATTAATTAATGCATTTTCCTAACTTGTTTGTTTTTGATGCCATTAAATTTTTATTTAAAGTAAATGCAGTCTGTCTCCTTTCTAGATGATAGAAATAGATATAAGCCATCCTCTTTTCCCCGAAGCAAATGTTATTCAGGTTAATGACTAAGTCATACCACGACTTGAGTCGATGGAGTCTGGTGAATGTTCTACCTGAGCTAGGACGTAAAGTTATTTATGATTTATTGGGTTATCGCTCTCAGATCGAACCCTTGGCGCCCAACACTCTTACATATAACTTCAGATCCGGTGACCACTGATGGGTCATATCAAATGGTAAGTCAGGTAAAAAAATTGGATACAGAAATTAATAATCTGGCAGGTTTTGGTCTTATCTATTGTTCCAAATTTACATACACAGCCAGAAATGCCGTTACAGTACGTGAAAATCGATCGTACAGTTCTGAGATATTAAATAAAATTTGGTCCTTAGCTGTGTGGGTGTTACAGTTGATTTTTAATTCCCCACTCCTCGGGTCTCGGGAAACCCCCAATGACGTATGGCCACGTTTGCACTTCTCTCCTGGGCAATTATTAAAACCTTTTTCTCCACACAAAAATCTCTATTCCGAAATGATTCACAATGCTGTATTTCTTTAGTTAATTTTATTCTTGCAAATGGGTTAAATTTAATTATTCTTCTTCTGGCACAGCTGCGCGGTTGCCATTTTACTGCAAGGTAAGGGCGATTTCCGAAACACGCGAAACACGCTCTTTGTCACTCGCTCGGAAAATTCCACTCGTTCTATTTATATTCGTGACTGGCTCCTTATCGATGCGTCAGGCATGATCTCATTTCCTGGCCACCTGGCTTCAGTTTATTTCACAACGTTATGCTAGCCTTCTTGTATAAAATCTTTCTATGTTCCTCTGAAGACTGTATATTTCCTTCCTTCCTTTTACAAAAATACATGGATTCGACCCCTTAAACCAATGGTACATGGGTTCACTACTAAAACACGCTTCATGAAAGTACAGTAAACTGAACCATGAAACTCTCGTTAAGAACAAACAAATGTTATATTAGAAAGAAATAAAGGGATTCTGCCTTTTCAATACATAAATTAAACCTACTCACAGGTACATGTTTCGAAGGTTGTTAACTCCCTCTTCCTCAGCCTGTACAATAAATATCAATGATTAATTACCTTCATAAGTACATAAGTGACATGAATACAGTTTATGAAATAAATAATGCGAAGTTCATCAATCGATTGTTTCCGATTCTCCATAGAAGATCTTCTAATTGGATTTCCAGGCCTGGGTGTATTAAAAAGCCGCTGAATCAGGTCGATGTTGTGAGCCGCTATTTGGTTGCGTCATCGTAGGTTCGAACTAGTCTCCATGCTGCCCTTGGAGAACATCATGGCAAAGAAACCAAAGAATCCCTGCAGCCGTGCCATGCCCCGCCGTATGCAGTGCGTTTGGGCGCGAACAACAGCAGATCAAAAACGTGTTGCGCAAATATCACTCCTTTGATTGTCCAAAGACATGCTAGGGGAGGAGGGGAAGGGAAATTCTTTGATATTTATTGTACAGGCTGAGGAAGAGGGAGTTAACAACCTTCGAAACATGAAACTGTGAGTAGATTAAATATAAGTATTGAAAAGGCAGAATCCCTTTATTTCTTTCTAATATATAGTTAGTCAATACGGACCTCAATTACTGACATTATGAAACAAATTTTAGCCAAAGATAGTACCCAGATAAGGCCCTTTGTGGGTCCCTTAATCAAACGGTTTATATTTTGACCATCCTATCCAAATAAAAATAGCAAATACATGAGTTTTCATTTTCTAACTACCGGTACTAAAACTAAAATTTGTGTAACGTCTACAACTTATGCTGATTTTGTGAAGCTTACTGAATGCCAATTTTGAAAAGCATTGTTCCTTTGGAACGTGAATTATGAATTAAGTACTTCAAGATTACAAACATACAACATATTGGGATTTATTAGCTGAGAAACTTGCAACATTGGCGCCCGATTTCTCCCATAGGGTAGTATTTGACTGACGAATTCAGGAGGGATCCGTGCCGAGAAGGGGATAAGGTATAAACAAATTATGCAATAGCACACGTTAATATTTATCTGGTGTATGCCATAATATTCTGATTTATTTAGGATTATTCACACTAAACGAGGTTGCACATGATGGGCGTTGCAAGACAATAAATACCATGATGTATGTTTGCTTGTCTGCTTTATCACACAACCCGCAGTGCAGTTGTGTTGGTCTGGATGCCAGCCTAAAAGACCTTTGGTTCAGATTTTAAGATGCAGTGCATGGAAAACAAATAAGTCATGTGAACATTGAATGAACTGAGCCCATAGAGCTTAGTTTGTCTAATTTATATGTAAATGCGATGAACGCGGGTATTCCTTTGTCACCTCGCAAGCCTCCCAGACAAACAAGTCAAGTTGCATGAGATGGATTAGTAAATAAATACACCGAGCTTATCTAATGCGAATATTTAGGAATACGAAAAAGATAAATGTGCCAAATAAGGCCCACTTAATGTTTAAATAATTTTTGTATTTTTACTAGAAGGGGAACAAATCTGAGCATTGCCCGGGATTTAACTTGAAGGTAATCAGTAATGAAAACTTGGGTTATTAATTATAATCACTGGAAAATATTTCAGTAATAATACAATATTTAAAATGTTACTAGCGAGCCTTATTATTAACACCCTTTCCAAATAAGGCCCACTAATTGTTTCAAAAAAGGCCTATATGTAAATGAAAAGAGATAAAGAAATGTACATTAAGCCGAAAATATCAATACAGTATATTATTCTACAAATCACATTCTTTGAAATTATATACACCAGAATTGTGTATGTTAAATTTCCAAAACATGAAACCTAGAAATAGTAACAAAAAGAGCTTCGGACACCGTTTTCAACTCGACTGAAGCAAACATCGTGGAATCGTTCGCCTCAACAGTTGTAGTTTCTAGTGTACCCGTTAAAGGCTAGTAGCTGTCAGAAACATTAAGAATCTTGTAGAATTTCGAATATTGCGCTAAGAAAATCACACATGGGCCTTATTTCGAACCGGGCCTTATTTGGCTCAAGTACCTTACTCGAATAGATTGTAAATTCGAATAATATTCGAATAATTCAATGTTTCAATACTTGAACGTGCAAATAATTGGAATAGTAAACTATTCGTACTTTCGAATCAAATATTGAAGATCCTCAGCCTGCTTCCAGTCGACTAACCGGGTCAGGGTTGGAATGAATGAAGCCCCCATCTAGCGGCGAGGATATGAACTGTGCTGGCTGCCAAAGCCTGTCGCACTCCTCTGTGGCAATGATTAAATGAATGACATAAAATTAAATGATAGTAGGGAGTGTTGAATTAAATGTTAACAGGGAAAACCGGATTACCTGGAGAAAAACCTGTCTGCCTCCGATTTGTCCAGCACAGATCTCACATGGAGGGACCGGGATTTGAATCACGGACCCAGCGGTGAGAGACCGGCATGCTGCCGCCTAAGCCACGGAGGATTCTCGAATCAGATATTCGTTTTCGAAATTATTCAAACTGTTCTAATAACCCGAGATTAGAAAATTTACAGCCCTAATGTGAAGGTTGTGTGCTTTAGCTGAAATATGTACAGGTTTCGTCCCTCTTATTAAATGTCAGATGCATTTTCTCAATTTCAGTTGTGTTCTTTAAATGTGTAGATAGGGGCCTATAGCCATCCAAACCCACCACTTCTCAGTTCTGTCAATCGCTGAGTGAACGCCATTCCAACACTGAGACCACACATACATTTCTTGCTAGAACTAGAACCTCTGTGGTGGCTCCCAAGAATTCTAGTCACTACACTATGACGTAGATCCTGATAAATTTGGGTTCTGTCTCACGTACAAGGAGAAATTTCGTATTATTACTTGCTGTTTATTCAGCCTCAGGAGACATTAAGAAGTTACATGACATGAAGTAGAGTGCCCTAGATCAAATATCTAGGATATGTAAGATTGATACGTTGCGCTAACTAGCCACATACAGTAAGTTACCTTTAATAATTTGGGAGACAAATGACATAGATGTTCCACTCTTTAAAACAATAATCACCAAAACTATGATTCACAGACTATTTGGCGAGTTGCATGTGCCAGGAATTCTAATTAATATTCAAGCAATTAAGCGGCCTTTCGATGGACTGAGTTTAGTGTTAATTCCGATACGAACATTATTACATGGTGTGCTATACTCAGTAGGTCGTGAAGCAAGTAGTTGGAGATCTCTTATCAAGTCATCTAGATGCGAGGTGCGACTGGACTCTTTGTTGTAACTGCCTACGTGAAGCAATAAAAGGGTTATTGCACTTAAGCCAAGTTGGACGTTGGTAAAACTGGGACATGCAATGAAATTTAACGTGGATTTTAAGCAAATACAGCGATAAACACAAGTTTATTCGAACGCTACTATACTCTGACACTTGCTATATAGGGGAAATTAAAAATGACTGGCATTTAAATAATAAAGCATTATAATTGGATATAAAATAGCGTACACTTCATTTATTTCCATTCACCATTACGATAAAGCAGATTTCCATTAGAATCGTTGACAGTGTAAAGAAACGGGTGTGCCCGATGGTTGGACAGGCGAGAATGGAGGGTGGGACACATCCCATCATTAAGAGAGCCACTCCCAATATTTCAAGCCCGTGTAAATAGCCTATATTTATTGAGATTTCCTTCTTTCTCTGAGAGACTGACTGGCTGACTGGCTGATTTATTTATTGATTGATTAATCGATTGATTAGTTTAGGTAATACCTACATAAAGCTAAGAAGTCCCATTTACTGCATATGATCGTTTTTGTTTCAGTAAAAAACAGTACTTTTGTGTAACAGTAACATCTTCTTCGCTGAGTAGAGAGAACGCTAGACTTTGGTTTGACGTGTCTTAAGTTGGATCCCTGGCCATGTTGTGGTGTTTTAAACTTGAACAGTAATTCTCTGAACTCGAACTCAGAGGCAAGGCTTTTGTGACATTTTCTCAATTAATTTCATTCCCATCACGGTACCCAATTCACCTATGGAAAACCACACGGAAATCTGTACCAGTCATTATTCAAAAATACATTCAAAATAACGAAATAATTAATCAAGAAATGCTATGAAGTGACTGTCTTTAATTATCACTAACCGTCAGCCAACAACGCAATGGTACATCATAAGATATTTCTCACAAAGGCGGGCCAGGTTCCATTCCCGGTCAATGCACGTGAGATTTTCATAGTGAAATTTCAAGTCCAGTGGTTTGGGTTCTACGTAAAAATGGAGGTCTCGTTGCCCATGATCGCAATTAATGTTACGGTCATACGGAGAAGTTAATAGCACAAGGAGGAGGCGTGAGAGATATCCAACAGTGTCCTGTTTCATCTTACGTTCGTACTGTTAATCACAATTTGTCAGGCAATATGGCTGTGCGTTATCTGCAATAAATTGCATGTGCTCAACTTGGAGTTAGTTAGAGACTATTCATCATGTTATTATAAACGTTGCGTGAGGTTCTGATGTTGCATGCACCTCTGCCATTTAAACCCACTCAGAGAAGATAAGAACTTGCGGTGGTCGGAACGGCGGTTGACTAGGTTACAGCAGACTTGCCCGCGCACAAACATAACCTTATCAATTCGTTAGTTCTTGGAATGCTCGTACTTGTATGGTTGGCAGAATATGGAATATTATGGTGGTGGTTGATTAATTTAACCCTTTAAGTGATAGTGGTCTCTATATTAATTGCCTGTCATAAGGACAGTTTATGCTTTCAAATATGCTGATAGTTGAATTTTTCTGCCAAATTTCCGACAGTTTTCATACCGAAGTGCTAGTATTTCTAAAAATCAAATATGTCTATATATCTACTTGACTTAATCTGTTGAATAAATTAAAAAAAAGACATTAACAATTAAAGTGTAAAAATAAAATATAAATATAGAAATAAAAAATCATAAAATAAAATTACAATAATAAAAGGAATGTAAAACTTGAAATAATGAATATAACTATAAAAAATGAAAATTGTAAAAATCAATTGGAAATTAGTTAATTAATTCATTCAATAAAAAATATCAATATTAAATCTATAAGAATATAAATTGAAAATTAAAAACCAGTCAAGAAGCTCCATGACGAACTAAAGAGCCTACTTTTCATGCCAATGATTATTCTACTGTATATGAACCTATCTAGAATAATGACGAAATTAAGTTGGTAATATCGAAATGTCTAATTAGTTCGAAATATTCCTGGTATAATGTAGCCTAATAGAGCACTACAGTTGGCAGCCCTGGTGACTGAATATATTCTTAGTTCCATCTCTTAAGGTACAGAATACAAAATTTGGTTGAAATCCAATGGACGTTACATGCAGTTAGACATTGGATCTATCAGCACGTGTAAAAGCATGTTGGCAACAATGTCATGCGAGTGCTGGTTAGAAATAATCGGATATATTATGATATCTTGTTGTGCCAATTTTGGATGAAGTCCATTTGTTAATATAGAAGTTATATGTATTTTAATATTAGACCTATCAGCAAGCATAGAATCATGTTGACAGCACCGACTTATATTAATTACTCCAAATTAATCTAGAGTGTCAGGTGTTATATGTGTGCAAAGTATAGAGCTGTTGGCTTGCATACTTTCTGATATATTGTTATTAGGGCAAAAAAATATAGACTGCATTTATTAACAGTTGGCAGCCCTGATTGCGCTTAAGAATACTTATAGTCATATATCTTATGTTACACATAACACATAAGAAATTTGGTTGAAATCCAACTGATAGTATAGAAGTTACATGTTTTTAAAAATTGGCCCTATCAGCAGGCTTAGAATTATGTTGGTGGAACTGAAGTATATACGTTACTCCAAATTAATCTAAAATTTCAGGTACTATACGTGTGCATAGTTTAAAGCTGTCGGCTTGCATACTTTCATATATATTGGTATTTGGATGAAGAAAATAGAGAGAGCAATTATTAACAGTTGGCAACCGGGTGAGTTAGCCGTGGTCGTTACGGCATGACTAATGGCAATCGCTCACATCCGGGAGGCGAGGAGGTTCGAATCCCCCCGCCGGCAACCTTGAAGATGGTCTTCTGTGGTTTCCCATCTTCCTTCCAGGCAAATGCCGGGGTTGGTCCCTAACTATAGGCCACAGCCGCTACCTTCCAACTCCTCGCCCTTCCCTTCCAACTTTCCTCCCCAACGGTACTTGTAGCTCACCAATTGGGTGTCCGTCTCGAAGCAGCTACAAAACTGGCGAGCCGAACATGTCCTCGGACACTCCCGGCACTAAAAGCCATACGCTTAAAAAACAGTTGGCAGCCCTGGTGGCTCTTAAGAATACACTCAGTCATATAATTAATAATGTAGAAGTTATATGCATTTAAAATTTGGACGTATCAGAAGGCTTAAAATTAATTTGGCAACACTGTCATGTATACCCGCCTGGAAATTAAACTGAAATATTATTGTCTATATGTGTGCCAATTTTGAAATAGCTCCCATTCATACCTTCCAAGATATCCAACATGGAGCTGAAATTTCAATTGCTATTTTTCAGCAGTTGGTAGCACTGATATCATTTTCAAATATGGGCTTCAGATATTCCGGTATACATCTTTACTCATACTAAATTTGGTTTCGATTGCTGCAGCCGTTTAGGAGTTGATAGGGGGGACAAACACACAGTCAGACAGACGGACAGACAGACAGACAGATACACATTTTCCCGGATCGATCTCATAAGTCTACGTTTTCCTCATTTTTGCAAAATGTGAAGAGTAGGCTAATAAATATGTAAACAATAAAACTGTAGGAAATGAAAATAACATTATTAATAATTATAATAATTAAAATAAAATTTTAAAACACATAAAAATAAACAAGATGTTCGGGAAAGAACATATAGCCTACTTTCTCCTAAATGTATGGGTATAGTTATAACTCTCTGTCCTTATCATCTCCTAATTTCTTCCTATTTGAAGTGCAAATTGGCACACAGGATTTGAACAGTGGCGTTCAAACCATAGTTTATAATTTACCCCAGCATTTTGCAATTTCATCAGCAAACACTCCAAACACCGACTACTTACAATAATTGAAACTTCGTTGCTCTAATAAGGCCCATCTACAATGCGCAGTCGGCAGTCCGTAGTTGGTAGTCCTCGGTCGGCAGTCGCGATCGACTCCGTGTATACTATAGGCACCATACACAACATGAAGTTGCAGTTGGTAGCTGGCAGTTGGCAGTCGCGAATTTTATCCTTGACTGCCAACTACCCGACAGCAGCAATATAATAGCCAATCAGAGCAGATCAGAAACTGACGGCACGTTGTTGTTCTGTGTCGTATACGAATGATATAGGACTAAGTGAAGTAACTTCGCAACCCGTTAATTTATAGGCTAATCTTAAATACACGGTATAACAAAATAATCCATCTCCAAATCATCCATATTGCAAGTTTTGAGGTTATCAACAACGCCTCAGTGCACAAGGAATAAACGAATGTCACTGTATTATTACTCCTAGCAGTCGTTAAGACTGGGTTCACTAACTGGCCAGTATAGAGCGCTGCTCGAATCTATAGTTTCTGCATAGTACTACTGAAGGCTGGTAGATGACACTCCGGTGGAGAATGTCGTCTTTAGCCTATTTTCAATTTTGAAAAAATAGGCTTATGAGATCACCTTTTGTCCGTGTGTGTGTGCGTGTGTGTGTGTGTGTGATTCGTGTGTGTGTGTCCCCAAGAAAAATCTAAACGGCAGGAGCGATTTCAGTGAAACTCGGAAAGTTCATAGCACTATTCCGGGCGACCTCGACCGTGCCCTTCAAATTTTGTTACGACTCACAAATCCAACATGGCGGCTGTGCGAAATATTTCACCAGCATTCAATATCTCCGAAACTATTACCGATATTACCCTGGCATTTTCTATGGTGTTAGAGGGGACTACTATAAGTTCACTTATGTGACTTTTGAAAACCTGGTAACTACAAAACCAACATGGAGGCCAAGCGAATTTGCGACTTTTAAATAGACGTTTCTCGCGATTTGACCAACCAAACGCAATGAAACTTGGTACAGTATATGTTTATATACATTGTAATGCACCGACATCTAACTTTGTTCAATTGTTTACATAATCACAAGATGGCGGATGTGCGAAATATTTCACCGGCATTCTATATCTCTGAAACTATTAGCGGTATCTCCCTAAAATTTTGTACGGAGATAAAGGGCACTACTGGAAGTCCATCTATAAGACTTTCAAAAACCGGTTAACTACAAAACGAACATGGCGGCCAAGCGAATTTGAAAAATTTAAATAGACCTTTCACGCGATTTAATGTTCCAAGCGCACTGCAACCTGGTACAGGAAATATTTATACTCATTGTAATCCACTGGTATCTAATTTAGTTCAAGTGTTTACATAACCTCAATATGGCGGCAGTGCGAATTTTAAAATTAAGTTTTTATTTCTTGTGATGTAGTCATGCGATCGAAGTGAAAGTTTGAATAATGAACCTACGCAATAATTTTCCTTTAATGGTACATGACTGGCCTATACATTTAACAGTCCAACATGGCGACCATCCGAAATATTTTGACGATACTGAATATCTACGTATCTATTTTAGCAATCAAACTGCATTTTTTAATGTTCATAGGGGTTATGAACTTCTGTTCACCTATAGGACTTTACATAACCTGGTGATCACAAATCCAATATGGCGGTGACGCGAATTATAAATATTCACATGGACGTTTCTCGCTATTTAACCATCCGCGTGCAGTGAAACTTGGTACAGTAAATCCTTATACGAATGTTAATCCACTGGCATCTAATTTATTTCAATTGTTTCCATAACCTCAAGATGGCAGCTGTGAAAATATTTAAAATCTCCTTGTTACTTCTTGTGTCCTAATTATGCGATTGAAGTTTTAATACTACACGTTCACAATAATCTGCATGTAACAGTACATAACTCTAGGACCTACATATATAAAATCCAACATGGCGACCATCCGAAATATTTAGACGGTTCTCAATATCTACGAATCTATTACAGCAATCAAACTGAAATTGTGTATGTTGTTAGTGGCAATTAACATAAGTAGGATATATGAAAATAGGCTGTATAGTTCTTCACGGAACTACTTGTTTTTAATATATAATTTCCATTGCAAAAAGCACCATATAACGCTTTATTTTATAACGTCTCAGTACTCATGAAACAATGAATATAAAAAAAATCAAGCAAAATAGTTCTACTTTGAGAGGATTTGAACCCCGGCCAGCCACATGAGAGACGGGAGCTCTAACCACACAGCCAATCGTACACTCATAACTCGCGCGTTATCGATCAAATACATATAACGTACTGTATTAGCAAATAATCACTTGGACTGAAGATTTCTTCACTGGAGTGTATTTCAAACCGAGTTCATTTCATATTAAGTTCATATAATTTTTGCCTATTTTCAACTTTGAAACAAGATGTTCAGTAAAGAACATATAGCCTACTTTCTCCTAAATGCATGGGTATTGTTATAAATCTTTGTCCTTTTCAAGGAGTATGATTGAATGTTGGTTGTAGGAGCTTGTTGAAATACAACGTGCTATAAGGATATTAAACATGAATATGAGGTGCCCTTTGCTAGTGCTACCTCTGTACCAAATTTCGTTCAATTCGGTTTCACCGTGTTTGAATTGATAGGGGGGATCGATTTGCACACATACTTGGCCACCATCTGCAAACTATTGGGCTGATGTTCTTGCAGTTTGGTCAGAATATGTTTCCCACATAAAGATATGGTGTTGCAAAATTAGGTAGAGACTAGATTATTAGGTTGGTCGTAATTACATTTTAGCTTTTAATATTTGGGTGGCCGCGATTACGTTTCCATCAAGATAGCGGTGATATAAAACATGACACTGAGGTGCCCTTTGCTAGTGCTACCTCTATACCAAATTTCGTTCCATTTGGTTTCAGCGTGTTTGAATTAATAGGGGGAATCGATTCTGACACAAAGATGGCCGCCATCCGCAAACTATTAGGCGAATGACCTATTAGATTGGTCAAAGGATGCTCCCTCCATAAAGGTATGTAGTTGCAAAATTTGGTAGAGATCGGATGATTAGGTTAATCGTAATTTGATTTAAGCTTTGAACATTCGTGTGGCCGCCATTACGTTTCAGTCAAGTTGGCGGCGATATAAAACATGACACTGAGGTGCCCTTTGCTAGTACTACCTATGTACCAAATTTCGTTCCATTCGGTTCCACCGTGTTCGAATTAATAGGGGGAATCAATTTTGACATAAAGATGGCCTCCATCCGCAAACTATTAGGTGAATGACCTATTAGATTGGTCAAAGGATGCTCCCTCCATAAAGGTATGTAGTTGCAAAATTTGGTAGAGATCGGATGATTAGGTTAATCGTAATTTGATTTAAGCTTTGAACATTCGTGTGGCCGCCATTACGTTTCAGTCAAGATGGCGTCGATATAAAACATGACACTGAGGTGCCCTTTGCTAGTGCTATGTCTGTACCAAATTTCGTTCCATTCGGTTCCACCGTGTTCGAATTAATAGGGGGAATCAATTTTGACATAAAGATGGCCGCCATCCGCAAACTATCAGGTGAATGACCTATTAGATTGGTCAAAGGATGCTCCCTCCATAAAGGTATGTAGTTGCAAAATTTGGTAGAGATCGGTTGATGAGGTTAATCGTAATTTGATTTAAGCTTTGAACATTTGTGTGGCCGCCATTACGTTTCCGTCAAGATGGCGGCGATATAAAACATGACACTGAGGTGCCTTTTGTTAGTACTACCTCTGTACCAAATTTTGTTCCATTCGGTTGCTCCGTGTTCGAATTAATAGGGGGAATCGATTTTCACACAAAGATGGCCGCCATCCGCAAACTATTACGCTGATGACCTATTGGTTTGGTCAAAGGATGCTCCCCCATAAAGGTATGTTGTTGCAAAATTTGGTAGAGATCGGATGATTAGGTTAATCGTAATTTGATTTAAGCTTTGAACATTCGTGTGGCCGCCATTACGTTTCAGTCAAGATGGCGGCGATATAAAACATGACACTGAGGTGCCCTTTGCTAGTACTACCTATGTACCAAATTTCGTTCCATTCGGTTCCACCGTGTTCGAATTAATAGGGGGAATCAATTTTGACATAAAGATGGCCTCCATCCGCAAACTATTAGGTGAATGACCTATTAGATTGGTCAAAGGATGCTCCCTCCATAAAGGTATGTAGTTGCAAAATTTGGTAGAGATCGGATGATTAGGTTAATCGTAATTTGATTTAAGCTTTGAACATTCGTGTGGCCGCCATTGCGTTTCAGTCAAGATGGCGGCGATATAAAACATGACACTGAGGTGCCTTTTCTTAGTACTACCTCTGTACCAAATTTCGTTCCATTCGGTTGCACCGTGTTCGAATTAATAGGGGGAATCGATTTTCACACAAAGATGGCCGCCATCCGCATACTATTACGCTGATGACCTATTGGTTTGGTCAAAGGATGCTCCCCCCATAAAGGTATGTCATTGCAAAATTTGGTAGAGATCGGATGATTAGGTTAGTCGTAATTTGATTTAAGCTTTGAACATTTGTGTGGCCGCCATTACGTTTCCGTCAAGATGGCGGCGATATAAAACATGACACTGAGGTGTCCTTTGCTAGTGCTACCTTTGTACCAAATTTCGTTCAATTCGCATTCACCGCGTTCGAATTGATAGGGGGGGACAGACATTCAGAGTACACACACTCACACACACAGACACACACAGACTCACACACACACATACACACACACAGACAGACACACTTTTTTCGCCCTGTGTTGATCTCATAAGTCTACTTTCATTTTTTGCAAAAATCGAAAGTAGGCTAAAAATAGGCTTATGAGATCACCTTTTGTCCGTGCGCGTGTGTGTGTGTGTGTGTGTGTGTGTGTGTGTGTGTGAGGTGTGTGTGAGTGTCCCCCTAATAAAATCTAAACGGCTGGAGCGATTTCAATGAAACTCGGTAAGTTCATAGCACTATTCCCGGCGACCTCGACCGTGCCCTTCAAATTTTGTTACGTCTCACCAATCCAACATGGCGGCTGTGCGAAATATTTCACTAGCATTCAATATCTCCGAAGCTATTACCGATATCGCCCTGAAATTGTGTACGCTGATAAAGGGCACTACTAGAAGTTCACCTATGAGACTTTCAAAAACCTGGTGACTACAAAACCAACATGGCGGTCAAGCGAATTTGAGACCTTTAAATAGACTTTTCTCGCGATTTAACTATCCAAACGTAATGAAACTTGGTACAGTAAATGTTTATACACATTGTAATGCACTGGAGTCTAAATTAGTTCAATTGTTTACATAACCTCAAAATGGCGACTGTGCAAAATATTTCACTGACTTTCTATATCTCCGAAACTATTACAGATATCACCCTGCAATTTTGTACGGTGATGAAGGGTACTGATACAAGTTTACCTATGAATATTTCATAAACCTGTAAAGTACAAAACGAACATGGCGACCAAGCGAATTTGAAATGTTTTAATAGACTTTTCTCGTGTTATAACTCTCTGAGCGCAGTGAAATGAGGTACAGTAAATGTTTTTGCAGATTGTAATGCACTGCCATCTAATGTAATTCAATTGTTTACATAACCTCAAGATGGCGGCTGTGCGAAATTTTAAAATTAAGTTTTTATTTCTTGTGTCGTAATTATGCGATCGAGGTGAAAGTTTGAATAATGAACCTAGGCAATAATTGCCCTTGAATGGTACATAATTCTATGGCCTATACATATAACAATCCTAAATGGCGAGCTTCCGAAATATTTAGACAGTTCTCAATATCTATGAATCTTTTACAGCAACCAAACTGATTTTTTTTTATGTTCATAGAGACTATGAACATATGTTCACCTAAAAGACTTTCGGTAGCCTGGTGAGCACAAATCCATCATGGCGGCGACGCGAAGTAATAATATTTAAATGGACGTTTCTCGCGAATTAACTATCCGAGTGCCGTGAAACGTTGCACGTTAAATGCTTATACAAATGTTGATCCACTGGCATCTAATTTATTTCAATTGTTTGCATAATCACAAGATGGCTGCTGTGCGTAATTTTAAAATCTCGATTTTTCTTCTTGTATCCTACTTCTTGTGTTCTAATCATGCGATAGAAGTTTGAATACCACACGTACACAATAATATTAATGTAATAGTACAAAAATAAAAATCCAACCTGGCGACCATCTGAAATAATTAGACGGTTCTCAATATCTACGAATCTGTTACAGCAATTAAACTGAAATTTTGTATGTTGATAGAGGCAATTAACATTAGCAGGATATATGAAAATAGGCTGTATAGTTCTTCACGGAACTACTTGTTATCAGTAGGTTATATTGCATGCAACATACTGAAATTAGTAAAATGTAGGTCAGAACGAGAGATCAGCTGCCATCTTGTCAAATAGCCGAGACGATTCAGATTTTTAAAGTCACTTCTAGATTATAATATTACAATATAAACTTTTAATTTCGAACGAACCACGTCGCTTAGAACTGATTAAACGATTCTTGGTTCGATGTGCACAAGGAATAAACGAATGTTACTGTATTATTACTCCTAGCAGTCGTTAAGACTGGGTTCACTAACTGGCCGGTATAGAGCGCTGCTCGAATCTATAGTTTCTGCATAGTACAACTGAAGGCTGGTAGATGTCACTCCGGTGGAGAATGTCGTTTTTTTTTAATATATAATTTCCATTGCAAAACGCACCATATAACGCTTTATTTTATAACGTCTCAGTACTCAAGAAACAATAAATATAAAAAAATCAAGCAAAAAAGTTCTACTCTGATAGGATTTGAACCCCGGCCAGCCACATGAGAGACGGGAGCTCTAACCACACAGCCAATCGTACACTCATAACTCACGCGTTATCGATTAAATACATAACGTACTGTATTAGCAAATAATCACTTGGACTGAAGATTTCTTCACTGGAGTATATTTCAAACCGAGTTCATTTCATATTAAGTTCATATAATTTTTATCAGTAGGTTATATTGCATGCAACATACTGAAATTAGTAAAATATAGGTCAGAACGAGAGATCAGCTGCCAACTTGTCAAATAGCCGAGACGATTCAGACTTTTAAAGTCACTTCTAGATTATAATATTACAATATAAACTTTTAATTTCGAACGAACCACGTCGCTTAGAACAGATTAAACGATTCTTGGTTCGATAATCGGAACTGGTGGGTCCCATGTTATGGATTATAAATTTTGCATAATTCACACGGCCGCCATCCTGAAATGGTACGTTTGATGACCTTGTAGTTTGGGCACACGACGCGTCCCGTATGAAGGTAGGTTGTTACCAAATTTGGTAAAGATCCGATGATTAGTTTGGTCGTAATGCATTATTAAGTTTTGACCATTCGATTGGCCGCCATTACCTTTTGGTAAAGATGGCGGCAATATAAAACATGACACTGAGGTGCCCTTTGCCAGTGCTACCTCTGTACCAAATTTCGTTCAATTCGGTTTCACCGTGTTCGAATTGATAGGGGGGGACAGACATTCAGAGTACACACACTCACACACACACACACACAGACAGACTCACACACATACACACACACACAGACAGACACACTTTTTTTTCGCCCTGTAGTGATCTCATAAGTCTACTTTCATTTTTTTGTTAAAATCGAAAGTAGGCTAAAAATAGTTTTGTCTTATAAAGAGTTAAGGGGGAACATACAACTTAATGAGAAAAAACAATACCAATTTTAATAACTCAGTCGTAAATCTTGTACAACAACTATATACATTAGGAAACACACACATCGTGCTATTAGAAGGAACGATATAAAAGTTCAAATCGTAACTATTTTTATACATTTTTCAAAATTTGGTCCTTGCTTTATGCTTATCTTCACCGTTTCCCTCATATATTCTATGTTTATATGAAGGTTTGGACTCTCTGTTATCTAACGTGGGTAATAAACCATCAGCTAAAAATGAATCTCACACATTTCCACATTATTCATTATTTAAGCGTAGCCTAATTATTTCATTTCTATTGTGAGCAAACTCGAAAAATATTTTCAAGGACTGATAAAACCACGAAGGTTTAGGTGAGTATCATATTGTAGCTGAGTGTCTAACACCCACTTAAAAGAAACACAAATTCTAAAATTCCGATAAACATGGGAGATATGAGGGAAATGGTGAAGATCAGCCCAAAGCAACAACATTTTTAAAAACGGTTAAAAAAAAGTTCAAATTTTCGAAAATTTAAAACTGTGTTCTTTTGCATGCTGCCGTTTGATTTGGCTTATGGATCTGTTAAGCATAAAGGCTTCTTCATTGATTGTATACGGATGGTGAAGTATTTTAATCCCACTTATGTCATTTCAAGCTATTGACCTTTCCTTGGAGCGAAAATGTGAATGAACTGTCCACTGGTTTCCTTCATATATCTAATTTTATATTTGATGGCTGAATTCCATCATCGTCACTTACTATTTCATTTTGCTCTATACTTTAAAATATTGTTCTACAACCTACTTATGTGATGCACCATATTATGTTTTATATTTAAGTGCCATGCTATTTCATAATTGTCTTGCTTTACAATTGGCTGATGAAGGGGATAAATGTGCTTCTCATAGCAATACGTGTGTTTTTCTTTGGAAATGTATTTACTGTAATTCTTGTACAAGATTCATAAAAGGCACGGTTATATTATTAAAATCGTAATTGTTTTGTTCCCCCTTAAGGGCTTGCAACATTGTGGTCATCATAATCATCGTGTAAGTTTTATTAGCCTAGATACATTTTGCAACAAGTAGTTCCGTGATGAACGAAAGAACAGAGTTGGGCAAAATACTCACAAAATGTATTTTCGATACAAAATACAAAATACTCACAAAAAAGTATTTTAGATACAAAATACAAAATACAGTTATAAAATTCCTGAAAATACAAAATACAAAATAGTATTTTAAAATACATTTCAAAATACAAAATACTTAGTAAAATATGCTTCTCTTCCATTCAAACTTTTCAAAATATTATTATTATTATTATTAATATTATTATTATTATTATTGTTATTATTATTATTATCGGTGATCAAGACGGGTGCGTGCATTAACGTGCAAGGCCAAAGGATTCAAATCCCACCGTCAGCCTCCATGAAATGGTACTTCCTGATGGGCCTTGGTCGCTGTTGCCCTGTTGTCATTTCGTTTCCCATCCAGCTCTGTGTTGAGGATGGCGTCAGGAGGATCATCCAGCCGTGAAAACCACTGCCACATAGAAATTTACCTCACTTTGTCCTCGAACCCACAACATGGGAAATATATACGGTATAGGAATTGTTATTATTCATTCACTCAATTTCCCTAATCGGCCAACTAGGGACCACGATAAGCCTCATCTTACATTCTGGTATTTGTTCACTTTTCGCTTGATCCACATTGTCTTCATGAGCTCACTGTGTTTAGCACGACGTTCTTCTGTCCATTTCGCACCAGTTGTCCGTTTTTTCGTCCCGGTAAGTCCCAAACGTCTTGATGGCTGCTCTATAAAGGTTTCGGTCTTGTGCATCTTCTGCTCGTATCCCCATTTCTTTCAGATCTTTCTGGACGTTAACATACCTTGGCATTGTCGTTTTTGGTTTTGAGTCGAATATACTGAAGATACGTTTCGTCAATCGGGAGTCGATCATCAGTCGTATATGACCGTAAAAGCAAACTCTGCGTTTTCGCATTGTATCTGTGATCTTCTCTATCCTCGAGTAAATTTCTTGCCTCGATTTTCTGATGTAGATGCCATTTTTGTAGTCCGGGCCAAGTATGATGTGTAGGATCATTCTTTCTTTTTCTCTAACTTCGCGAGTAAATATTTCTCGGGTAGGATAAGGCATTCAGATGCATATAGCGGTACTGGTTTGATGACAGTGTTGTAGTGACGAATTTTTGTGTTCATAGAAAAGCACTTTTTGTTATATAAGTTGCGGGTGGTTTGAAAAGCGACTTCCATTTTCTTGCTTCTTGCTTCTATGGCTTCCTTGTCAAGGCCATTTTGCTGGATCCATTCCCCAAGATATTTAAATTTATTAACACGGTTTATCGTTCCATATTTGGTGTTTAGTTGTGCTGTATCATCCTTGATATTATTATTATTATTATCGTATGACCTAAGCTACCTCGTGGAGATGCGGCCTCGATGACGTAGTTGGTAGCATGCTGAGCTTCTATGACCAAGATAGCGGGTTCAAATCCGGCCGAAGCCATCGGATTTTTAAGAGCATTAAAAATCCCTCAGTATGCCTTCCTTCGGAGTGGAAGTTAAGCCGGCGGTCCCATGTCATAGATTTATGGCATGTTAAAGAACCTTCCACTAATTACACCTGTGTGAAGCTAAATTGTATAGGTTACGAATGTAAACAACGCTCTTAGGTTTCTACGTTCGTTGCGGTGGCGTCTAGTAGCTAAGTTCTGAACTAGGCCTTGTAGTCGTTGACGGTGGCGTTTGGCGGCAAAAGTAGGAACTATCTGAAAAAATCGAAGTTGCAGTCCACATGAATTAAAAAACAGATACACACACTAATACAGCCATCACAATTTACACCGGTTATCAGACAGATTCTACACACACCCAAAGTACACGGGGCTACATGACCGCGTTGTCGCAGCCCCTAAACTTAAGAACCAACCAATCCTTATAATGGTATAATGATGAGCACCACACAATATTTTGAAACTATAACCCCACCCTCGCATTGGTCAATCTTGGCTATACAACTGCCACAGTTGATGCTAACAAAGATATTGGTAGTTTTGCAGCATGGTGATGCCCACATCTGCCCTTCCAGGACGGCTGAGATGGGATTCGAACACACCTCTTCTCAGTTTTGCCTTCGAGGCTGAGTTTATCCCGTTCCAGCCCTCAAACCAGAAATAAATTCCTTGCCAGAGTCGGCAATCGAGCCCGGGCCTCTGTGGTGACAGCCAAGAGTGCTAGCCACTACGCAACACGTCGAACTTATATATATATAGTGTATATGTGTACTGTTTAAACAGGATGAAACTATTGAGAAAACGCTATCATTCAAAGATTATCTAACAAAGACTGCTGACAACCGCAAGACGTAGAATGACATTTTGTGGAAGCTTTGTCGTTCCACTTAGGGTCCAACACCAATATTCTCTGTTGTTCAGCTGTTGACTTCGTATAATCTGTCACTGAATACTGTGCACCAGTTCGGATAAAGAGCTAGTTGTCGTTGCGATATTGTGTTCATGTCGCCCCGTGTACTTGGGCGTGTGTGGAATTTCTCTGATGAATTGTGTTATTGTGATGGCTATATTAGTGTGTGTAGCCTATTTGTATTTCAGATAAGGATTGGGAAGGAGGCGGCCATGCTCTTAATTTAGGTACCATCCCGGCATTTGCCTGAAGTAGAAGTGGGAAACCACTTGCAGGATAATTGAGTTGCCTCAGACCAGAATTATATTTCTTGACAGATTCGTGAATCGAAACCGACCTCAGGAGTGACAGCCAAGAATAATAGCCACTGCACCACGAAGTAGTCGGATAAATAGCTCTCGTGCCAAGATAATAGGTGTGCAGCTTAATAACTAAGGCCCGGAAGATCATGCAAAATCATATTTTTGCATATTTATGCATATTTTGGTTATTTTGGCACAATGCATCATATTCTTCTCCTTTGCCTGTTTAAGTGCATATCTATGCTGGAGAATAGTGTATATTTTAATTTCCTATTGTTTTGAAGCGCTTTTTGTTACTTCATGTTCAGTCGTATATTTCTATTCGGACTCCAAGAGTTTCTTGGTTGGTTAGTCAAACCTGAACATTTCCTTGTTAATGATAAAGTTGCTTTCACCTCCCTTAAATCACCCCGAGTATTTGTATATTCTGATAACTAGTAGTCTGCATTGCCAGTAAGGAAAAACCGGATTCTCCAACAACTGAAATACCTTCGTTCCATTCATTTATCACCAGTTCACAATAGGGGTTCAGCTTATGAATGACCAGGGATTTCCACAAATATTACCTGGACCTATTATCTCAAATTCCTTAATTCCAACCTTCAGTGAAATACCAAGCTGCTTACTGTCAACCACAGCAAGCACGGAGGTATGACTCCAATAAAAGCTAACGTCGTTGTTAAGTTGCGAAATTTTTTGAAAACATTTGGGAATGAATTATATTCTACCGACGATAGTGTCCTTTATTGTAAAATTTGTGAAGGAAATGTAGGGAGTTTCTGGAAAGTTTTCTGTGGCTGAACATTTGGAACCCGCCAAACATAAGAGAAATGTCGTTAAAAAAGAAATAAAAAAAGAAAAACACACATCAATTCAGCCCTTGTCAGCAAGAAGAAATTTCAGGAGACTATCACAGGATAATACTGAAATTATTTCAATACAGTCCCTTTTGCAAGTTTATATCAATTATGTTTAGCCTACTTTTCACATTTTGCAAAAATGAGGAAAAAGTAGACTTATGAGATCGGGCAAATGTCTGTCTGTCTGTCTGTCTGTCTGTCTGTCTGTCTGTCTGTCTGTCTGTCCTTCTGTCTGTCTGACTGGCTGTGTGTGTGTCCCCCCCTATCAACTCCTAAACGGCTGCAGCAATCGAAACAAAATTTGGTAGGAGTAAAGATCTATACCTGAATATCTCACGGCCATATTTTAAAATGATGTCAGTGCTACCAACTGCTAAAATATCGCAATTGAAATTTGAGCTCCATGTTGGATATCTTGGAAAGTATGAATGGGAGCTATTTCAAAATTGGCACACGTACAGATCATAATATTTCAGTTTAATTTCCAGGAGGCCAAACATGGCAGTGTTGCCAAACTGATAATAAGCCTCCTGATAGGTCCAATTTTTAAATGCATATAACTTCTACACTATCAAGTGGAATTCAACCAAATTTCGTATGTTGTATGTGTACATAACCAGATATGACTGAGCGTATTCTTAAGACCTACCAGGGCTGCCAACTGTTAATAAATGCTCCTAATTTATTTTATCCAAATACCAATATATCAGAAAGTATGCAAGCCGACAGCTTTAAACTATGCACACATATAGTACCTGACATTCTATATTAATTTGGAGTAACTTATATACGTCAGTGCTACCAACATGATTCTAAGCCTGCTGACAGGTCCAATTTTAAATACATGTAACATCCATACTATCATTTGGATTTCAACCAAATTTCGTATGTGCTATGTGTACCATAACAGATATGACTATGCGTATTCTAAGGAGCAACCAGGGCTGCCAACTGTTAATATGTGCTGTCCCTATTTTTGTTACCCTAATATCAATATATCAGAAAGTATGCAAGCCAATAGCTCTAAACGTTGCACACGTATAGTACCTGGCATTCTAGACGAATTTGGAGTAACTAATATACGTCAGTGCTGCCAACATGATTCTAAGCCTGCTGATAGGTCCAATTTTAAAATGCATGTAACTTCTATACTAACTAATGGATTTCATTCAAAATTGGCACAACAATAGATCATATTATTTCAGATTATTTCTGACCAATACATGCATGACATTGTTGCCAACATGATTTTACGCGCGCTGTTAGATCCAATGTTTAACTGCATGTAACGTCCATGCTATTCATTGGACTTCAACCAAATTTTGTATTTAGTACCTTAAGAGACGGAACTAAGAATATATTCAGTCATCAGGGCTGCCAACTGTAGTGCTCTATTAGGATACATTATGCCAGGTATACAGTATTTCGAACTAATTGGAAATTTCGATATTAGCAACTTAATTTCGTCATTATTCTAGATAGGTTCATATTCTGTAGAATAATCATTGGCATGAAAAGTAGGATGTATAGTTCTTCACGGAACTTCTTGTTTATTCTGAATTCACTATGTAAATATTGTAAAATTATTTTCATTTTTTTTAAATCAATGGGTATTAAAATTGTATACGAGTTATACTTAAAAATGAACATAATAAAATAATTATTGATGGTAAGACTGCTTGAGGATCCATAAAATAATATTTCCTACTATTTAGAACTGTTTCTTAGTTGAGATGTTTAAAAAAAAAGGTGTATGCCCTAGTTATATGTCCGTCTGTTCATATTTTCTTTATAGCGCTGTCAGGCAAACAGTGAGGCATTTCATTCAGACTACTCTCTGATATCCTAAAATGGTGATGTAAGAAATCAGCACCACGGGACACTACAGTAAATTGACTCAACATGTTTAATTTGTACATTCCGTTATAAATTATCCTTTGTAAGTAATACCGTACCGGTATGCCACAAAAGAATAAAAAACATAATTAATGAACGAAGTTGGGTCATTTATAATTATTAACAACCAACCAACAACGGCAGCTGGTGCCCAGATGTCTGTGGTCTCGGTAGACGTGGGTCGAACCTCACCGCCGGCCGTCCGTGAAATAGTTTTCCGTGGTTTCCCATTTTCAACTACAGACAAATGCTGCGACGGCACCTTCGAATGTGCCACGGCCGCTCCCTTCCAAATCCGTGCTTATTTTCATTCACCTTCATTCATATCATCTCTCATTAACTCCTCTCATGAGGTTGGCACCGGGTGAGTTAGCCGAGGTCGTTTCGGCATGACTGCTGGCAGTCGCTCACATCCGGGAGGCGAGGAGGTTCGAATACCCCGCCGGCAACCTTGAAGATGGTCTTCTGTGGTTT
This sequence comes from Meconema thalassinum, assembly GCA_946902985.2. Classification (NCBI taxonomy): domain Eukaryota; kingdom Metazoa; phylum Arthropoda; class Insecta; order Orthoptera; family Tettigoniidae; genus Meconema; species Meconema thalassinum. The sequence goes on along the minus strand of OX336392.1, from coordinate 256,978,633 downwards.
CCCATCTTCCTTCCAGGCAATTGCCGGGGTTGGTCCCTAACTATAGGCCACAGCCGCTACCTTCCAACTCAACTCCTCGTCCTTGTACATTCCCACTTTCCTCCCCAACGGTACTTGTAACTCACCCATTGGGTGTCCGTCTCGAAGTAGCTACAAAAACTGGCGAGCCGAACATGTCCTCGGACACTCCCGGCACTAAAAGCCATACGCTAAAAAAATGAGGTTGGCGAGAGGAATGACATCCGACTGTATAAACTATCCACCATAAGGACGCGAAAATATATATTATCTCATTTCCGTCCCAGTTGAAACAGGAATCATACGCATTATAGTTATTATTACCGTATTATTATGGTCATCTTATCACTACCGACAGCGGTCACCCGCTAACGCACAGCGCTAGGCAATGTGGTCATGCTCCATGTGGACTTGGTAGACGTGGGTTTGAACCCCACCGTCGGCCATCTTGGAAATGGTTTACCGTGGTTTCCCCACTTTCAATTCTAGGCAAATGTTGGGACGATCCTTCTGACAGGCCACGGCAGCTTCCTTCCACATCCTTGCCCAGCTTCATTCATCTAGATCTCTCATTAACTCCTCTCATGTTGGTGTCAGGAAGGGCATCCGGTCGTAAATACATCCGCCACATAGCGTTTCATCGCATCTCATCCCCGATCCCGTTAAATAGGTAAAAGTAAGGGGTAGACATACATCGTCATCCATCCTTATCGTAGAGGGTGTGGTGGAGCAGCGGTCAAGCTGTTGGCCTCTCACCACGGCGGAGTGGGTTCAATTCCCAGTCAATGCTTGTGAAATGCCATATTCAGTGATTCGGATTCCATGTAAAAAGGAGGTCCCGTGGCTCATGATCTCGAGATTAACGGTCACGTAAAACTACAATCTTCCTTCTTCCTTCCATCCTTAACGTATGCAACTACTGTATTCAAGACAAATACAGAGATCCAAGTTTCTTTTTCTGGCACTGACAGGGCATCTGCTCAATCCTAGACCATAATAAATACAGCCATGCATACTACTACAAAAATCACACAAACACAGGTTATCAGACATATTTAACACACACCCAAATACATCGGGCTGATGATCAAGATTTATTAACAACAACCATCATATTTATTTTCGTCTGGCTCGTGGTGCAGTGGCTAGCAAACCTGCGAAGAGCGGAAGTGGTTTTCCTCTTATACTTCAGGAAAATGCCGGGATGGTTCCTAACTTAAGGCCACTGCCGTCTCCTTCCCCAAATTAAATATAAACCCACTACGGTACTACTACAACATTGACCCACAATAACACGGTTATGAATGATATATATATATATACATACACACATAAGTACACGGGACAAAATGATCACGATGTGATACAAGCTCGTCAAATGAAAGAACAGCAACTTATTTGTCAATTCAAAGTTTTATACAACTCTTACACTACTCTTACGGGAGACAATTGCCGCATTTTGTACAGCCCTTATGTGAGCACTTCCAGGAATTTTCGAACAATACTAGTTAACAGGTTCAGACAACCTCATGCGTTTGGGAATTTCATACTACGTAGCTTGAGGCTACTGCTTGTGGAAAGGTTTCCAAGATCAAACACACTGATAACAGAACATCGGGAGACATCCTTCGGAGATTTTGTTCTAAATGCATCCTAAATAAATAGCATTGCACATGGTCTTACTAGGTCGCTTTATTGCTGGAAGAGTTGTATTGATCTAAAACTTAATGTCTACCAATTGACTTAAATTATTAAAAGCGAAAATAATGGAAGATAAAACTGAAAATTACCTAATGCAGTGATTGTATTTTGATTGTATTTTATGTATTTTGAAAATACAAAATACTCATGAAAAGTATTTTCGATACAGATACAAAATACATGTTCAAAAATGTATTTTCGATACAAAATACAAAATACAAAAGTATCGAAAATACGTATTTTAAATACATGTATTTTCGATACTGCCCAACTCTGCGAAAGAACCTACTTCCCTTGAAATATAAGATTCATAGCAATGTTGATCTATATAGCTAGACCTACATATACTAAGTTAAGTTGATACAATAGGACTTTATTATTCGTTCGAAATACACCTGAAATATTGTAGCCTAATTGAGCACTACAGTATGTTTGAAAAAGTTTACATCCATGGATTCTAAGATACTGAGATTTTATGGCTTAAATACTCAGATGTAGTTAGCGGGCCAGCTGCGTCTGAAATGCTCACAAGTATCCAGAAATATCCTTTACGGCATACACACAAGAAGCCTGGACCATTCTCCGTAAGATTTCGTTCTGTGGGGTAGTGTTAAGAATCACCGCTACCTGCCAGCCTGCATTGATTGAATTGAGACGTACAGTTGCTGCAGTTGTTGCGTGTATTACCCCAGATATAATGACCAAATAGTGCGAAGCGCAATATATCGGTTGGTATTTTTGTCGTATGATTTAAGGTTCACACATTGAATACTTGTAGTGTGTGCTGTTAAAACACATACAGTTACTCCTTCAGCCCATATATCTATTACTATTGTATATATTACGTAACAAAATGAAATAAATACACCTTTAAAATCCTGATATATTTTCGTATACACCCTATATATCCTTTTCTATTGTTTAATTCAATAGTGATTTTATTTTTACTTATTTTTTAAAAAATTTTATCAAGCACCATATTTCAAAGGATTACGGAGACAAACCTTGGTCTATAGAATTATTAAAACTTCTGAAATAAACTTTGCTAAAATAAGGCCGACAGTTTCATCCACCAACACTTTTGATAATATACACTGACATTATTATTAGTAACCGAACACCATCATATAACGTATTAAAGACCGGAGACGAGTTAATTACGTTATTCATCAAATTTGAATTCTCCCAATGACAGCATATATTTATTTATTTATTTTATTTAGAATGGTGTATTCTAATAGAACCGCGAAAGCAAAGCTAATCGCCAAACTTACACAACATAATATTCTACTAAAGTAGGAAATGTTTGAATATTGAACTTCAATATTTATTTTATTTTTACTTATTTTTAATTTTGATCCAGCACTATAGTTCAAAGGGTTACAAAAGTTATATTTGGTTTGCAAAATACACTTCAAAAGGAAACTTTGCTAACATAAGGCTCATAAATTCAAAAGCAGTGATCTTACGATAGGTGGTTGGTATACAAAACACTATCGTATAAGGTGTTTAGACCGCACACGAACCCTCACGGTTTAATTAAGTTATGCATCTAATCTGAATTCTCCAAATGGCAGCATATATAGAACAAGTAGTTCCGTGAAGAACTATACAGTCTATTTTCATATATCATACTTATGTTAACAGCCACTATCAATATACAACATTTCAGTTTGATTGCTGTAATAGATTCGTAGATATTGAGAACTGACTAAATATTTCGGATAGTCGCCATGTTGGATTTTATATATGTAGGTCTTAGAGTTATGTACTGTTACATGAAGAATATTGTGTAAGTGAGTGTTCAAACTTCAATCGCATGAAGATGGTATATTGGCTTCCACGGCCAGTGAATTAAAACTCAGCAATTCTTCTAGGTTTGTGCCGTGTCATGTGTGGGGTTTCGCCTAGGACACCAAGCTGGCTCATCAGCGGGCTCTTGGTGTCCCCGCCCGGACCCCCACAGGAGTGACGAACTGCGCGCCACCTCCCTTTATATTAGGTGCAACTGCACCACTTGACTGCGAGAACTAAAAGCTCAAGCAGCCTTAACCTCCCTATGAAGGCTTCCAAAAAGATGGTATATTGGCTTCCACGGCCAGTGAATTAAAACTCAGCAATTCTTCTAGGTTTGTGCCGTGTCTTGTGCGGGGTTTCGCCTAGGACGCCAAGCTGGCTCATCGGCGGCCTCTTGGTATCCCCGCCCGGACCCCCACAGGAGTGAAGAACTGCGCGCCACCTCCCTTTATATTTGGTGCAACTGCACCACTTGACTGCGAGAACTAAAAGCTCAAGCAGCCTCAACCTACCTATGAAGGCTTCCAAAAAGATGGTATATTGGCTTCCACGGCCAGTGAATTAAAACTCAGCAATCCTTCTAGGTTTGTGCCGTGCCTTGTGTGCGGTTTCGGAAACCAAGCTGGCTCATTGGCCCGTACTGGGGGGGGGGGGGCACCAAGAGCCCGCCGATGAGCCAGCTTGGTGTCCTAGGCGAAACCGCACACAAGGCACGGCACAAACCTAGAAGAATTGCTGAGTTTTAATTCACCGGCCGTTAAAGCCAATATACTATCTTTTTGGAAGCTTTCATAGGGAGGTTGAGGCTGCTTGAGCTATTAGTTCTTGCAGTCAAGTGGTGCAGTTGCACCTAATATAAAGGGAGGTGGCGCGCAGTTCTTCACTCCTGTGGGGGTCCGGGCGGAGACACCGAGAGCCCGCCGATGAGCCAGCTTGTTGTTCTAGGCGAAACCGCACACAAGGCACGGCACAAACCTAGAAGAATTGCTGAGTTTTAATTCACTGGCCGTGGAAGCCAATATACTATCTTTTTGGAAGCCTTCATAGGGAGGTTGAGGCTGCTTGAGCTTTTAGTTCTTGCAGTCAAGTGGTGCAGTTGCACCTAATATAAAGGGAGGTGGCGCGCAGTTCTTCACTCCTGTGGGGGTCCGGGCGGAGACACCGAGAGCCCGCCGATGAGCCAGCTTGTTGTTCTAGGCGAAACCCCACACAAGACACGGCACAAACCTAGAAGAATTGCTGAGTTTTAATTCACCGGCCGTGAAAGCCAATATACCATGTTTTTGGAAGCCTTCATAGGGAGGTTGAGGCTGCTTGAGCTTTTAGTTCTCGCAGTCAAGTGGTGCAGTTGCACCTAATATAACGGGTGGTGGCGCGCAGTTCGTCACTCCTGTGGGGGTGCGGGCGGGAACACCAAGAGACCGCCGATGAGCCAGCTTGTTGTCCTTGGCGAAACCCCACACAAGACACGGCACAAACCTAGAAGAATTGCTGAGTTTTAATTCACTGGCCGTGGAAGCCAATATACCATCTTTTTGGAAGCCTTCATTGGGAGGTTGAGGCAGCTTGAGCTTTTAGTTCTCGCAGTCAAGTGATGCAGTTGCACCTAATATAAAGGGAGGAGGCGCGCAGTTCGTCACTCCTGTTGGGGTCCGGTCGGGTTCACCAAGAGCCCGCCGATGAGCCAGCTTGTTGTCCTAGGCGAAACCGCACACAAGGCACGGCACAAACCTAGAAGAATTGCTGAGTTTTAATTCACTGGCCGTGGAAGCCAATATACCATCTTTTTGGAAGCCTTCATAGGGAGGTTAAGGCTGCTTGAGCTTTTAGTTCTCGCAGTCAAGTGTTGCATTTGCACCTAATATAAGGGGAGGTGGCGCGCAGGTCTTCACTCCTGTGGGGGTCCGGGCGGGGACACCAAGAGCCAGCCGATGAGCCAGTTTGATGTCCTAGGCGAAACCCCACACAAGACACGGCACAAACCTAGAAGAATTGCTGAGTTTTAATTCACTGGCCGTTGAAGCCAATATACCATCGTTTGGAAGCCTTCATAGGGAGGTTGAGGCTGCTTGAGCTTTTAGTTCTCGCAGTCAAGTGGTGCAGTTGCACCTAATATAAATGGTGTTGGAGCGCATTTCGTCACTCCTGTGGGGGTCCGGGCGGGGACACCGAGAGCCCGCCGATGAGGCAGCTTTGTGTCCTTGGCGAAACCCACACAAGACACGGCACAAACCTAGAAGAATTGCTGAGTTTTAATTCACTGGCCGTGGAAGCCAATATACCATCTTTTTGGAAGCCTTCATAGGTAGGTTGAGGCTGCTTGAGCTTTTAGTTCTCGCAGTCAAGTGGTGCATTTGCACCTAATATAAAGGGAGGTGGCGCGCAGTTCGTCACTCATGTGGGGGTCCGGGCGGGGACACCAAGAGCCCGCCGATGAGCCAGCTTGGTGTCCTAGGCGAAACCCCACACAAGACACGGCACAAACCTAGAAGAATTGCTGAGTTTTAATTCACTGGCCGTGGAAGCCAATATACCATCCTTTTGGAAGCCTTCATTGGGAGGTTGAGGCTACTTGAGCTTTTAGTTCTCGCAGTCAAGTGGTGCATTTGCACCTAATATAAAGGGAGGTGGCGCGCAGATCGTCACTCATGTGGGGGTCCGGGCGGGGACACCAAGAGCCCGCCGATGAGCCAGCTTGGTGTCCTAGGCGAAACCCCACACAAGACACGGCACAAACCTAGAAGAATTGCTGAGTTTTAATTCAATCGCATGATTAGGACGCAAAAAGTAGCAAGGAGTTTTTAAAAATTCGCACAGTTGCCATCTTGTGGTTATGGAAACAATTGAAATAAATTAGATGCCAGTGGTTTAACATTCGTATAAGTATTTACTGTACCAAGTTTCACTGCAGTCGGATGGTTAAATTGTGAGAAACGTCCATATGAATATTTATACTTCGCGTCGCCGCCATGTTGTATTGTGATCACCAGGTTATTTAAAGTCCTATAGGTGAACTTAAGATCATAGCCCCTATGAACATAAAAAAAAATCAGTTTGATTGCTATAATAGATCCGTAGATATTCTGAGCCGTCTAAATATTTCGAATGGTCGCCTTTTTGGATTGTTAAATGTATAGGCCATAGAGTCATGTACAAATGAAGGAAAATTATTACGTAGGTTCATTATTCAAACTTTTACTTCGACCGCATGATCACGACACAAGATTTAAAAACTTAATTTTAAAATTCGCAAAGCCGCCATCTTGAGGTTATGTAAACAATTGAACTAAATTAGATACCAGTGCATTACAATGTGTACAAACATTTCCTATACCAGATTTCATTGCGTTTGGAACATTAAATCGCGAGAAAGTTTTGTTTAAAATTTTCAAATTCGCTTGGCCGCCATGTTCGTTTTGTAGTTAACCAGTTTTTGATAGTCTTATAGATGAACTTCCAGTAATGCCCTTTATCTCCGTAGAAAAATTCAGGGTGATACCGCTAATAGTTTCAGGGATATAGAATGCCGGTGAAATATTTCGCACATCCGCTATCTTGTGGTTATGTAAACAATTGAACCAAGTTAGATGTCGGTGCATTACAATGTGTATAAACATATACTGCACCAAGTTTTATTGCGTTTGGTTGGTTAAATCGCGAGAAACGTCTATTTAAACGTCGCAAATTCGCGTGGCCGTCATGTTGGTTTTGTAGTTACAAGTTTTTCAAAAGTCACATAGGTGAACTTCTAGTAGTTCCCTTTATCACCGTGATAAATTCGAGGGTGATATCGGTAATAGGTTCGGAGATATTGAATGCTGGTGAAATATTTCGCATAGCCGCCAAAATTTGAAGGGCACGGTCGGGGTCGCCCGGAATAGGGCTATTAACCTACCGAGTTTCATTGAAATCGCTCCAGCCGTTTAGAATTTATTAGGGGACACACACACACACACATACGCACACACAGACACACGGACTAAAGGTGATCTCATAAGCCTATTTTTTCAAAATTGAAAATAGGCTAAAAACTAGAATGGTGTATTCTATTAGAACCATGGTAGTAAAAGCTATTCACGAATCCGACACAGCATAACATCCTACTACAGTGGGAAATGTTTGATGGGATAAAAAATAAACTCCTCTCATGACAAGCGTCTTCTAGACTGTCAGTTATTTTCTTATTTTTCTTCTTCACAGAATTCCCTTCCTTAGACTAGCAAATACCTTCGTATAATATGCGGTAACATTAAACGTTACGGCTTCGACACCAAATAATCCATTGAGTAATCTGCATGATGATATACGGGTTCTCTTTACCCGCTTCATGGGAGCCATGAAAGCAGGATAAAGTTTTCTAGGCGCACATAAAATGTTTAACGGAAACTGCTAAGAAAGGCGGCCAATCCACTTAAGCTGGTTGCTTTATGGGTTGCCAACTAGCAGGCTGTATCGCTCACATAAGCTACCCCTGGGAACATGGAAATTCAATCTCACTCAAATGAAGCGGCTAGGCGCCATTAGCTGTCCATGATTATTCAAACTAGACCACTAGATATAGCGCTGCACAGGATTGCACATCCCCAGCCATCTGCTATCTCATACATATTTTTACTTCACGTGCAGTTACATCAAAGAATGCAAAGTCGTAAAGCTACTGCAGGCAATCTTCGGACTTGGGATTAGAAGCACATCGTCGACCATACTTGAAAAAGTATTAAGTAATTTCCAATTTTCATCTACAGGAAATACGATAGATCTGAAGCCACTTTTCAGTGTTAGCTTATTAAAAAAGGATATATATTCTTAGGGATTATTGAAGGAGAAGAAGAAGAAAACTAAGAGATGACACGTTTCGCTCGTCAAGCGAGCATCATCAGACCCAAATGTATAAGACAAATAGCTCTTCAACACCCTATTCAGAGATAGACCCTGCACTCCAAAAACAAAAAGTAAGTGTGATAATTATCTCTATAACAAGTAGTTCCGTGAAGAACTATATAGCCTATTTTCATATATCCTACTTATGTTAATTGCCTCTATCAACAAACAAAATTTCAGTTTGATTGTCCTAATAGATTCGTAGATATTGATAACCGTCTAAATATTTCGCATGGTTGCCATATTGGATATGTATATACTGTATGTATACCTTAGAGTTATGTACTATTACCTGAAGAATATTGTGTAGGTGTATTATTCAAACTTCAATCGCAAGATTAGGACACACGATATAAAACCGAGATTAAAAAATTTCGCAAAGCCGCCATCTTTTGGTTATGAAAACAATTGAAAGAAATTACATGCCAGTGGATTAAAATTTGTATAAGCATATACCGTACCAAGATTCACTGCGCTCGAAAGGTTAAATCGCGAGAAACGTCCATTTAATTAATTAAATTTCGCGTCTCCGCCATGTTGGATTTGTGCTCACCAGGTTATTGAAAGTCCAATAGGTGCACTTATGTTTATAGCATCTCTTTACATACAAAATTTCAGGTGGATTGCTGTCATAGATTAGTAGATATTGAGAGCCGTCTAAATATTTCGGATGTTCACCCTGTTGGATTATAACTTATGTAAGCCCTAGAGTTATATACTAATAGATGAGGATTATTGCGTTGGTCCATTACTCAAACGTTGACTTCGATCTCATGGTTAGGACACACGAAATAAAAGGGTTAATTTAAAATTTTGCCCAGCTGCCATCTTGAGGTAATGTCAACAATTTATTGAACTAAATTGGATGTCAGTGCATTACAATGTGTATAAACATTTGCTGTACCAAGTTTTACTGCGTTCGGATGGTTAAATCGAGAGAAAAGTCTATTTAAATATTTCAACTTCGCTTGGCTGGCATGTTCGTTTCGTAGTTAACAGGTTTTTGAAAGTCTCATAGGTGAACTTATAGTAGTGCCCTTTATCACCGTACAAAATTTTATGGTGTTATCAGTAATAGTTTTGGAGATATAGAATGCCAGTGAAATAATTCGTATAGCCGCCATGTTGGATTGGTGAGACATAATAAAATTTGAAGAGCACGGTCGGGGTTGGCCAAAGTAGTTCTATGATCTTACCGTGTTTCATTGAAATCGCTCCAGCCATATTTTTAAGGGGGACACACACACTGATGCACACACACACACATACTGTACACACACACACTCACGGACAAAAGGTGATCCCATAAGCATAATTTTAGCCTGTCTTCATTTATGAAAAACATTAAAAATATTTGTTTTCTATTTGTTTGCAAGCTTGATGTGTTAGTTCAATAGTAGTACAGTGGAACGTGGCTAATTCGAACTTCCATAATTCGAAATCTTCTTTAATTCGAATTTTTCTCTTGGACCCTAGCATTTTATATACAACCAATGCTAAAAAATCGTGGTTAATTCGAATTATATTTTGGTTAATTCGAAGTTTTTAGTGTAAAAAGCCGATCGGAAGCCAAACAGTTGGGACAATTCCCGAAAAAGCTGTTCCGAGTGCAGCCCTAAGCAAAAAACCACATCACAGAACTTACGCGGTTTGTTTAAAGAAGAAATGACGTAAGTAGTTCTGTTTTCCGTTCCTTAAATTAGTTAGATTCTTTTGTGATGGCTGAGAGACTTAATTGTTGGAAACAGGTAAAAATCTCAAACTATTTTGAAAAACAGTAGATTCCTCTGAGGCTTAACTAGAATGCTGAATTACTACTGTCGTTAAATAGGTGAATAGTACATTTTGGTTTTATTTTTCATTTTAAATTTTTGAGGTTATTCACGATACAGTCATTACTCAGTACCGTTGTCTGTTAATCTGCTTTGTTTAACGTAAATCTTTAGGTAAACGTAATACAATATATTTTCTCTATCCTTTTCAAAGAACTTTCTTAATTCGAATTTTTGGATAGTTCGAATTTTTTTACTGGTTCCTTGAGGTTCGAATTATCCAAGTTCCACTGTATTCATTATCATCCATAAAACCAATAAATTAATCCACCGGACGAAACCAAGCACTAGGCCTACTGTTAGTTATCTATATACAGTAAGTCGTGATCTAAATAGGGTATGGTGGGCAAGTTATATATAGCTAAGGAGTAAACATCTACTACTACATCATTTCCAGAATTGTTTTCTTGTTTAGAAAAAGTGTATTGGCTATTTTCAGTAGTTAATTATTCCCCCCTCCCCAGGAATTGGCTTCAACAACGAACAACTCTGTAACTAAGTGAAGCGTGTTTCATGTGAATGACTTTCTTGTTCGATGTAGCAGCCGATGTAGATGGCATGTAGCCTTCACAGTGTCCGGAGATATCTCGCGCCGGTGATTAGTAGCCTACTAGCCGGTCCACTTACATCAATATAAATTTCCATACCGTCAGTTGTGTCGAGGATGTTTACAGATTTGGGTAGTTCTGTCATAGGGTAGGTCGGGGACAACGGGGCAGGGTGGAGATTTTGAAGGGAACTGGAGTTCTGGTGCTGAACATGTACCGTGGGGTTATCCGTCAGATGATACAAGCTTAGGGCGGAATTACGTCAGCTATCGTGCCAATGACGGAATTCCCGCAAGTAGTTCCTGGCAGTGGGTGGGGTCATTGAATTGGTACCCTCACTGTCTGGTTTCCGTTTGTTATAGTAGTTCCTACAGTGGTATGTTGTTTCCCATGTCATACAAGTTAAACTGGCACGCAACAATATAATATAGTAACACTATATTTAAACACAAATTGTGCTGAATGTTCCGGCATAACTCAACAAAATGACAGTGATTCGCCCCGGTGTGCAATTGGGCTCTTCAGTTGGTTAATGCACACCTCACCAAGACACTGTCTAGTACACACTGGGAAGGCCATTGCAAGACGAATTTGATACATGTGTATCCACGTCACGAGCAAAGCCAGTGCACTATGGGAGTCGAAAACTCCATTCCAAAGCAATTATAACCTTACCTTGGCATTGAATATATAATTTTCAAAAGAAAAATATGTATTGTCAGTTGTTGAGTTATGCTGGAACATTTAGCACAATTTGTGTTTAAATATATTAATGGCTCAACGGACAATACATATTTTTCTTTTGAAAATTATATATTCAATGCCAAGGTAAGGTTATAATTGCTTTGGAATGGAGTTTTCTACTCCCATAGTGCACTGGCTTTGCTCGTGACGTGGATACACATGTATCAAATACGTCTTGCAATGGCCTTCCCAGTGTGTACTAGACAGTGTCTTGGTGAGGTGTGCATTAACCAACTGTAGAGCCCAATTGCACACCGGGGCGAAACACTGTCATTTTGTTGAGTTATGCCGGAACATTTAGCACAATTTGTGTTTAAATATATTAATGGCTCAACGGACAATACATATTTTTCTTTTGAAAATTATATATTCAATGCCAAGGTAAGGTTATAATTGCTTTGGAATGGAGTTTTCGACTCCCATAGTGCACTAGCTTTGCTCGTAACGTGGATACACATGTATCAAATACGTCTTGCAATGGCCTTCCCAGTGTGCACTAGACAGTGTCTTGGTGAGGTGTGCATTAACCAACTGAAGAGCCCAATTGCACACCGGGGCGAAACACTGTCATTTTGTTGAGTTATGCCGGAATATTTAGCACAATGTGTGTTTAAATATATTAATGGCTCAACGGACAATACATATTTTTCTTTTGAAAATTATATACTCAATGCCAAGGTAAGGTTTTAATTGTTTTGCAATGGAGTTTTCGACTCCCATAGTGCACTGGCTTTGCTCGTGACGTGGATACACATGCATCAAATACGTCTTGCAATGGCCTTCCCAGTGTGTACTAGACAGTGTCTTGGTGAGGTGTGCATTAACCAACTGTAGAGCCCAATTGCACACCGGGGCGAAACACTGTCATTTTGTTGAGTTATGCCGGAACATTTAGCACAATTTGTGTTTAAATATATTAATGGCTCAACGGACAATACATATTTTTCTTTTGAAAATTATATATTCAATGCCAAGGTAAGGTTATAATTGCTTTGGAATGGAGTTTTCGACTCCCATAGTGCACTAGCTTTGCTCGTGACGTGGATACACATGTATCAAATACGTCTTGCTATGGCCTTCCCAGTGTGCACTAGACAGTGACTTGGTGAGGTGTGCATTAACCAACTGAAGAGCCCAATTGCACACCGGGGCGAAACACCGTCATTTTGTTGAGTTATGCCGGAATATTTAGCACAATGTGTGTTTAAATATATTAATGGCTCAACGGACAATACATATTTTTCTTTTAAAAATTATATATTCAATGCCAAGGTAAGGTTTTAATTGCTTTGCAATGGAGTTTTCGACTCCCATAGTGCACTGGCTTTGCTCGTGACGTGGATACACATGCATCAAATACGTCTTGCAATGGCCTTCCCAGTGTGTACTAGACAGTGTCTTGGTGAGGTGTGCATTAACCAACTGAAGAGCCCAATTGCACACCGGGGCGAAACACTGTCATTTTGTTGAGTTATGCCGGAACATTTAGCACAATTTGTGTTTAAATATATCAATGGCTCAACGGACAATACATATTTTTCTTTGGAAAATTATATATTCAATGCCAAGGTAAGGTGATAATTGCTTTGGAATGGAGTTTTCGACTCCCATAGTGCACTGGCTTTGCTCGTGACGTGGATACACATGTATCAAATACGTCTTGCAATGGCCTTCCCAGTGTGTACTAGACAGTGTCTTGGTGAGGTGTGCATTAACCAACTGAAGAGCCCAATTGCACACCGGGGCGAAACACTGTCATTTTGTTGAGTTATGCCGGAACATTTAGCACAATTTGTGCTTAAATATATTAATGGCTCAACGGACAATACATATTTAGCCTATTTTCAATTTTGAAAAAATAGGCTTATGAGATCACCTTTTGTCCGTGTGTGTGTGCGTGTGTGTGTGTGTGTGTGTGTGTGATTCGTGTGTGTGTCCCCCCCCCCTAATAAAATCTAAACGGCTGGAGCGATTTCAATGAAACTCGGAAAGTTCATAGCACTATTTCCGGCGACCTCGACCGTGCCCTTCAAATTTTGTTACGACTCACCAATCCAACATGGCGGCTGTGCGAAATATTTCACCGGCATTCTATATCTTTGAAACTATTAGCGATAAAAACTTGAAATTTTGTACGGAGATAAAGGGCACTACTGGAAGTCCATCTATAAGACTTTCAAAAACCGGTTAACTACAAAACGAACATGGCGGCCAAGCGAATTTGAAAATGTTAAATAGACCTTTCTCGCGATTTAATGTTCCAAGCGCACTGAAACCTGGCACAGGAAATATTTATACACATTGTAATCCACTGGTATCTAATTTAGTTCAATTGTTTACATAACCTCAAGATGGCGGCAGTGCGAATTTTTAAATTAGGATTTTATTTATTGTGATGTAGTCATGCGATCGAAGTGAAAGTTTGAATAATGAACCTACGCAATAATTTTCCTTTAATGGTACATGACTCTATGGCCTATACATTTAACAATCCAACATGGCGACCATCCGAAATATTTAGACGATACTGAATATCTACGAATCTATTTTAGCAATCAAACTGCATTTTTTAATGTTCATAGGGGATATGAACTTAAGTTCACCTATAGGACTTTAAATAACCTGGTGATCACAAATCCAACATGGCGGTGACGCGAATTATAAATATTCACATGGACGTTTCTCGCAATTTAACCATCCGCGTGCAGTGAAACTTGGTACAGTAAATCCTTATATGAATGTTAATCCACTGGCATCTAATTTATTTCAATTGTTTCCATAACCTCAAGATGGCAGCTGTGAAAATTTTTAAAATCTCCTTGTTTTTTCTTGTGTCCTAATTATGCGATTGAAGTTTGAATGCTACACGTTCACAATAATCTGCATGTAACAGTACATAACTCTAGGACCTACATATATAAAATCCAACATGGTAACCATCCGAAATATTTAGTCGGTTCTCAATATCTAAGAATCTATTACAGCAATCAAACTGAAATTGTGTATGTTGATAGTGGCAATCAACATAAGTAGGATATATGAAAATAGGCTGTATAGTTCTTCACGGAACTACTTGTTTTCTTTTGAAAATTATATAGTAGCACTACTTATGCTTTCTACTGTATAAGTCATTGATGATAGGTTATTGTGTGCCACATATTATAAGAAACGGGGTCATTGTTGCTTCAAAGAGCAACCTTCAGTACTTGAGTGTCTTTCCAACCGGGAAACTCAGGATTGAATTCCCTCGTTTCTCAGGAACTTGAAATAGAGTACCAGCCCAGCATTTATCTGGTGTTACAAATGTGTCTGTTAGGTAGTCAACCCGAAGGCTGTTTGGATCCTCAAAAAGTGACACCATAGTTTGTGTGGGTTGAAACCCACAATAACCAAACGGAGCACTATAATGGGTCGTACTAGGCAAGGTGAGGAATGAGGTTGTTTGCCATTGCTTTCCTCACTGAGTCGGTACAGCAGTACCAACCCTTCGAGTAGAACCTTTCACAGCATCCATAGACACTAGCTATGCCATGAATGACATTACTCAGCACCACTCATACCTCAGTAGCTCCCATATAATCACAGCCATGAATGGGACTGAGACATCGGTGAAAAGTCACATTTTACTCTAGCCTGTGCCAACAGCCAAACGCAAAAATACTGCATCGATCAAGACATGGTAAACAGGTGGAGTTGCTGTATAAATAGGAAATACGAAATACTCTTCCAAGGATGGCCGACGGTGGTATTCAAACCCACTCGACTACTGGCTGCGGAGATAAGTCTGGCCCCCCATGGCTTTGCGCTATAATACCCAGAACTAACATGCTTCGTCAGTATTTTCCTGGAGTGACTGTGGCAAAAAGTGCACAAGAAATTAACACTCATATTGACAGTTTGTATTGAACCCATGTGCCATAGGGTCCAATGAGGGCGAATCCATGCATTTGGGAAAGAAATGAAAGAAACGTATAGTTTCTAATGTAACTTAAAGAAAGATCCAGCTAAGATGCTAGCCTAATATGGTGCAAGAGGCGAGGACCAGGTGTTCGTGAGATGAGATCACTCCTCTTGACATTCAGAAGGGAGCGAGTCATGAGTATTAATAACCGAGTGGAAATTTCCCAAGATTAAACAAGGAAGCCTGACTCGGAAATCGACCTTACGTTGCTGGAAATTGACAACACCGCTTATGCGCCAGAAGAGGAATAATTAAATTTAACCCGTTTACAAGTATAATAATGGGTAAACAAGTACAGTACAGTGAATCATTTCGAATGAGAGATTTTTTAGTAAAGAGAAACCACTTAATAATTGCGCAGGAGAAAACTTCAAACGCAAGACGATGTCATCGGGGAATTACCAAGGCCTGTGTGGAGGGGAGAAAGCAAAAGAAATGCAACACCCACACAATTGAGGACGAGAAATTAATTAATATCTCCGAATTGCACGATCGATTCTTAGGGGCAATGAGATTATTTGACAGTGAGAAGACGAGCTTTCGGAAGGTATAATTTTTATATTTGTGCCACCATTATTTTAGAAATTGGCCACAGAAAGGACTAGAGTCTTATCTTTTTGTAGTGAAAAGGTATAAAACTCCTGGCCTCACCAAGCCAATCATGCAGTTATTCTGACAACCCGTGAGGGTGTTACTACGCATGCAGTTCCGACAGTCCGTGAGGGGCGTAAGACTACATCACAGCACATCAGTATCCAGACAGCCGTGTGGGGCGTAACTCTGCGTCACATCGAAGACAGTTACTAGTACTCCTTGAGGGGAGAAACGCTGTGTTACACCGCAGAAGTAATATCCGATAGCCATAGGCGTCGCAGTATTAACAACTTGCTTGCCTCCATAAGGAGTGGTAAAGAAGAAATTTAAAGTATCGCCGTATTGAAATATTAGGAAAATCCTAGTTACAGGATTTAGGCCCGACTGTATACAAGTTATAGTGAAAAGTTCGTAAGATATAGTCAGAGCAGGCTGCGAACGTCGGACTTAAGGCGATAGGTCGTTAAATAGACGAACGAATATATCATAACGTACGGAAGTACCGTAACAGAAGATAAACTGTTATCTAAATTAAAGAACCCAAAAAGGACAGAACAGAATAAGGTTCGGAACGTATTTCAGAAAACGTAGGAGTGCTAGAACCGATCAAATAAAGAAGCACGGAGACTATAAACATTATCTCCAGAAAGCAGGCGAACTATTCTAAAAGTACTAGACTCGAGAAGTACTAGCTGCTATAAACTAAATCTATAGGTCATTGAGGAGACCTCGATCCGAATAGACTTTCGCTAGGATCGATAAGCCAGATCTACAAAGAAGCCGTTCAAGCTAGATAAATAGCCGGTCATCCAGGATAGGAGTAGAAGAATTTGGATTCCAGGGAACAGTAGATGTTTCGAGACTTTCGTATTCTGCAGGATAGGAAGCCGACATTGAATAAATTTCACCCTTGGAAACGGGAATTTAAGAGGTCACGTGTGATAGGCTCAGAAATACGGCCTAGTGATCAAGAATTGTGAAGTGTAAATTTATCAAGATTGTGTGTTAGATTAATATATTTAGTGTTTATTATGTGTTCAAAAGGGACACATCAGTGTATAAAAATGTCGTCAATGTTAAGTGTCTTAAATATGTGTCAAGAAGTGTTTGTACATAAGATAAATTCCTTTAATATGGAGTAAAAGTTCAAAGTGGGCCCAAAATGAAACACCGCACAAGAATAAAGATCATGGGACGATCTTAAAAACATGTGAGTACTGAATTTCATTCTATTTTTGGTGTCAGGAAATGGCTGTGTACAAATCCACCGGAGTTTTTGAGTAAAAGGGATGTGTTTTAAGAAATAAATACTGAATAAACAAGAACGCGGTCTGAACAATAATAGAAATTTGAGAAATTATAAATAATTATGTAAAGAATAAATCCCGTAGAGGAAATATGTGAATAAAATGTTAATGTATTTAACGAATGTCATAAGAGCAAGCGAAATATCAGTAATTATCATGAAAGATATTTAAATAAAGTAAAGTTGAGATATGAAAGAAATAGCTTTTGAGCTTGTGTAAAGAATAAAGATAATACTAATAACTAGGTATGGAAATATTAAATAAAGATCAAATAAATTGATGTGAACATAAGAGCGTTAAAGCCTTAATGTATGTGTAAGATATGATGTTCAAGGGAATGTATTAAAAGGGAGCGATTTATCGGCCGTGGAAAAGATTAATATAAGAATTAAAAATAATATGAATTGTTACTAATGAGATTTATCAGTTCTTGGGAAGACATTTCGGCTTAAAATAATGCATAGCGCAAAGGAGCGCAAATAATATTAAAATGTCACGCTAGGAAAGCGTAGAAGTTAAAATACTTGGTAAATTACTTATGGAGGGTAGTTGATTGTAGTGAATTGATAATTGTATAAGTCCTCTATTTGTGACGTAGTATCACGAGGCATTGTGTATGCATTAAAAGGGAGCTAATGTATGGTATTATTGAGCGTATGTCATGTAGGCCACGGCCGACTCTAAATCGCGTCTTGTATAAGTCCTCTATAAGGGAATGGTTCCCGAGGCATGTGAAGAGGTTCGAACTCAGAATCCTCTTATGATAAAAGCCCCTTAATTCTTCGTCGTCGAATGTGTATTAATCTTCCCCAATCAATGAGGACCCTCTCATAATTAATAAATGCCAAGGTTACGAAAGTGGTCTATGAACCAAAGAATATTTGTTTGAATGGATACAGTACCGTAAAAGCCCGGTCTCTCCCCAGGACTGAGTATAATGTGAAGGTTTGTTTTGAAAGCCTTGGAAAGGAGCTGCTAACGTGGGTTAGACAGAGAGTCGCCCGTCACCCTCCGTGTCATAAATCGCGCCCGAGTATAATGGCCTGGCTCTCTTAGAGTAAGGGTGGGCCGGAACCGTCTCGTAAGATGTAGTAAAGACACCGTGAGTGTTTAAAGTTGTTAACGACCCGGGCGTTGAACCGAGGTCCTTGTAGATTGATATTTTCGTTTGCCTGTTCAGATCGTAGTTTCTTATGTGATAATGGTCTTATAAGACATAAGAGATAAATAACAATCCCTATTGTAATGATGTATGGAAGTAGGATTCCACGAGTTAATTGAAGGCAACTAAGTTTCGGGAGTAACTATAGTTTTTTGACTGTGTCAAGTATCTTCACGCTCTGGAGTACACAAGTGATTTCCTGATTACCTTAATATATTTGTGAAAATAAAGAGAGATGATAACAGCTGAATGTGTGAACATGCCCAAAATATTGAGTTAGATAATTAACATAAGATTTTAAATGTAATTATACATTTGTTTTGAGGATTAAGAAAATATAAAAGATAGTATTTGAGGTGTACAAGAGTGACACCATTATTATGTAAAGCATGGAGCCAAAAGAGCTCGGAGTTATATAAGACTTACAGTTGATGCTTTATGGAAGTAAGACTAAGTAGGAATTGTTGGTTTATGTGGAAACCATATGTTTAAATACAATATTTGTTTTATTATATTTGTGATTCCTTGTTCATTTGGAACAAGTAGATGATTATGGGTCAGTAATTAAATTGTTAAAGTGTTTGTAGCGCCATTAATTTTATTAATTAAATGTGTTAAAATAGGAGTTGATTTTGTTGTTATTTTTGCAAGTGTATCCTCTAATTAATCCAAAATATGTGAGTCACAGAGTGGGGGAACTTACCGCTGCCCCGAAAATTCCGAATTGAGCTACGCTGGCATACTGTGATTGGCATATTTCTTGCTAAAAGGGCACATGGGGGCATATAAGTAATATGCTGGATTAATAACTAGAGGAACACTTAAGACGGTCATATCATGTAAAGTAAAGTAATGATAGGAGTAGCTACAACATAAAATATTAACTGACCGCATGGGTCCCTGGAAACTCATACCGAGCAGCCCTGAATTATAATATCAACCCCCCCTAGCAAATCTAAAATTTTGGCGCCCAGTACGCAGGGCTGAGTTTTCCTAGGGAAAACCCGAGTTTTTCTCGAAAAATCAAAATTTTCATTTAAAAAAAAAAATGGTTTTTCGAAATTTTGAATTTTAAATACTTCCATAAAGGTTTATGAAATTGAATAAAAGTATCAAAAGGGTACGTTGTGGTAAATACCCGTACCAAAGTAAATTTTTAAAAGAAATTGGGACACAATGATTCAGAGTATCATCTCTCAAGCATGTACTAGTGTGGTGGCATTAGTGGCCCACTGTATTCTAATAAGATGGCATTGAGTGAAGAGATGCAACGGCTTTTGGAGGCTATAAAAGCCGATAGCAATGAGAAGTAGGAGGCCATAAGCAATAAATTGGGAACAATAGACAATACATTGGGCCTCCAAAAGAATGAAAATAACAAAGTGTTCGAATCCATAAATGAGAGTTTGAATAAGTTGGATAGCCAACAGACTGAAAATAAAGAAGGGTTAGGATCTATAAATCAAAGTTTAGAGTCACTAAAAACTGATAGTGCTAATATGGGAACTAAATTAGTAGCTATCGAGGCTAACTGTGTAACAATGAACAATGAAGTAAAGGCTGAGATAGATAAAGTGAATAACAAATTCCAGGGTTTTGACATTGAGTTTGGGAAGAAGCTAACGGAGTTAAAAGAGGAAATCACCAGTAAAATTCAGAATGAAAATGGGACACTTAAGTCTGAACTGCAAGGCCAAATAAAGGTATTGAAGGACAGTATGGTGGATTCCCAAACTCAATGCAAAGTAAAATTTGATAATTTAGAAGGTAACTTTGGGGCTATAAAAACTAAGTTAAATAAGATGGAAGAATCTTGTAAAAAAATATAGATGTGTGTAAAGATCAACTTGTAACCCAGATCCAAGGTGTGCAGAAAGAATTGAAAGCTCAGATAGAATCTAACAAGAATATTTGTGAACGTTCCCGGGATGAAATAAAACAAAGTGTGAATGAGCTAGGAGATAGATTTAAAGGGGTTGAGAAAAAAATGGGAGAACTTGAGGGAAAGGTCAATGAAGTTCA
The DNA here is from genome assembly GCA_946902985.2 of Meconema thalassinum. Lineage (NCBI taxonomy): Eukaryota > Metazoa > Arthropoda > Insecta > Orthoptera > Tettigoniidae > Meconema > Meconema thalassinum. The sequence goes on along the minus strand of OX336392.1, from coordinate 256,958,066 downwards.
AACCGAAGTAACTGAGTTGAAAAATCAAAATCAAAAGAATGTTAAGGATATGAAAGAGCAGATTGATCTTTTTACCGGGCAGGTAGATGATAACTGGAAGACGTACGAAACGAAAATAGATAAAAGTTTAGGTCTATATGAGGACCATCTCCAGAATGAAAGAAAACAACGAGAGAAAGAAAATAAGGGTAACACCCATAAGATAGATGAAATAAGCAAGGGTATTAATGAGGTCCAGGAAACTATCGGAAAGTTAGAAGGGCGAGTAGGAAAAACTAATAATGAAGTAAAACTGATCAAAGATGAATTAACGGAAGTGTCTAAGAAGACGGAAGGAAAGTTGAAAGGAATTGAATTAGATATGGTCAAAGGACGAAAAGAAGTGGAGAAGCAAATAAAGGAGATACGAGAGGGCCTGGAGACCATAGGTGACGTTAAGCCAGAAATTATAGACCAAAGGGTCATGATCTTTAAGAAAGAGGTAGAAGACCAACTAAATGAATTCAGGGATAGTTACAGGGATGAGAAATTCCAATCCAAAAAGGTAGAGGAAGATAGTAGAAGGAATCAAGAAAGAATTCAGAATGAATTAAGATCCCGATTGGAGAGGACTGAACATAAGAATAGTCAAATGGAAATCCAACTCATGGCTAATGAAGAAAGTGCCCGAAGGGAAAGGAAGTTAGAATTCGAGAATCAGGAGGAGTTTCCAAAGACAGGATGGGTAGATTCCCGTGAACAAGGCACAGATACGGAGAGGGACTTAGGAGGGGAGAGCCCTTATAAGAACCCAGGATATCCGATGGCGATGTCAACCCCGTACATGAATCAGACAAATGGCCAGATAATAAACATTATTAAATCCAATGAGGACCGACCAGTAAAGTTTACGGGTAATAACATGTCTATTACTCCAAAATACTGGCTAAAGGAAGTGGCAGAGTATTTAAACGAGATGAAAGTTCCTCAGGATCGGAGACTGAGAGCTATTGAAAAGCTGTTAGCAGGTGATTGTCTCACCTGGTTCAGAAGCTTCAGATACACCTTTGATACGGTGGAAGGCTTTAGGGAAGCATTTTTAAAACGATATTGGGCAGCAGACGTCCAAGAGAATTTAAGGCTAGATCTGTACTCTAGGAAGTACAGCACCAATGCACCAACTAAATACTCGGAATTTTTCACCGCTCAGCTGTGTAAATTCCGCGAACTGGATATTGCTCCGGCAGAAAACGACCTGTGTGCCGCCATTGCAAGACAACTTCCGTATGAGATTCAGAGGCTGTTAATCTCATCCAAAGCCAGAAGTGCTGTGGAAGTGGAGAGTGTATTACGTCAGTTAGATATGACGACTTCGCACGTAACTCCTCGGCATCAAAGACAAACTGAGCAAGTACACATGGCCAGCAGTCAGGAAACTGGAGAAAAACCAGCGACCAGAAATCAGTCCACCAGCACGGATACCCAAGGACTAGGTCGAGAGTATGGGCACCAGGAGCCTAGAAGGATACAGCCATACTACAGAGGAGGATATCGAGGAAGAAATCCTAGGAATTCAGGTTATAGGCAACAAGAGAGCCGACCCTATAACAATAACCATCAAAGGCAAGAAAACAGAAAGAAATGGGAGAATTATCCCAGAAGGAATGTAAGGCCAGAGGATAGGGATGATGAATATCGGGCCGAAATAGAAGAAAGATATCAGGAAAGTCTTCGTTATATGAACGAACGACCAGATGAACCTGATAGGCAAAAAGTCCGTTGGAGTGAGGCAATTAAGAACCGGAAATCACCCGACCGACTAGACGGAGCTCAAAGCTTGGAACTACAAGCTCAGTTAAAGAATGAGGGAAAAGGGAGCCCTCAGGATAAAAAAAAACTCCAAATTTAAATTGTCAAAAGTGGAAACATACCAGGAGCTGGGAGGAGGTAGAAATTGAGAATTGGATAGCAAGACCAGATGAGCTAATTAACGAGGATGTGGAAGGAATCCCACCTGTTAAAAGAGAATTACCTATAATTATGCTTAGGATAGAAGGATTACTGGTCAGAGCATTGATTGATACCGGATCCACAATAAGTCTCATTACACAAACCCTTCTAAATGAACTGGAAACAAGGGGCCGAGTATTAAAGATTCCCACATCAAGTGTAAAGATTAAGGGGATTATCCCTGAAAAATCTCTAACATGCAAATTTCAGGTATACATTGATCTGATCATGGGTAACGCTGAAATTTCGCAGTGCTTTTTGCTGGTAAATCAATTACCGTATAATGTCATATTAGGTATTGATTTTATCCGTGAGAACAAGGTCATCATAGACCTAGCGCAAAACTGCATTAGAGTTCAAAGAGAGGATGTGGATGAGCAAAACATTAACCTACAGGAACAGGATGCGAAAATAGGAGAACAGGTATGGCATATGGAAGAAGTGATTGAGGAAGGTTATAAGGACATAGAAAAGATATTTGAAGTCCTCAACATAGAACTCGAAGATAATTTGGAAAATGAGTTCGAGACCAACCTGTCAGGAAAAGTGGAGGAAGCTAAAGTCAGCCTCGAAAATAAGGAACAGTTAAAGAAATTATTATTGAATTATAGGGACGTATTTGATTCCAAGCCAGGGAAGATTGTAAATTTTAAATACGCGTTCCAAGTCAATGATTGGGCACCGTTCAAACAAAAACCATACCCGGTTGCGGAAAAACATTACCCACAAACCAAAAAAACACTGCAGGAGATGATGAATGCAGGTGTTATAGAAAAGATGGCGACACCATATGTTAGTCCATTAGTGATTGTGAGTAAACCGGATGGCTCAGTAAGGGTGTGTTTAGATGCCAGAAATTTAAATGCAAAAATCATACCAGAAAATGATTCGGCACCACCCATAAAAGAAATACTGAGGAAGTTCAAAGGCAAGAAGATTTTTACAAATATTGACATGACTTCTTCGTATCATCATCTCGAACTGGAAGAGAAAACCAGCTTGTTGACTGGATTTCAGTTCGACCAACAAACATATTGTTTTAGAAGATGTCCGTTTGGATTGAAGACCGCGGGATCTGCATTAATAAGAGCGCTTGATCGAAACCTGTCAGAGGAAGTGAAAGATTGCACTATCCGATACGTGGATGACATTTTGCTTACCTCGGAGAACATTGAGGAACATTTAGAAAATTTGAAGAAATTATTGTAAGACTTAAGAAGGGCAAATTTTAAAATAAATTTAAAGAAGTCGAATTTTTGTCAAAGGCAAGTGACATTTTTAGGGCATGTGATTGACAAGGATGGTGTTAAACCAAATCCATGCAAATTGGAATCGATAAGGGATTTTCCAAGGCCTTTGAAGGTAAAGAACGTTCGCCAGTTTTTGGGATTGATTGGGTTCTTCTCAGGACATTGCCCATCATACACCAAAACTGTTGCACCACTACAGGACCTTCTGAAGAAGGGGGGCAAGTGGAAATGGACGGAGGAAGCAGAAAAAGCATTCGTGGAGGCCAAGGAAATGCTCTTAAATTACGTGAAGCTAGGATATCCTGATTTTAATCAGAGATTTATCATTCAAACAGACGCATCCCAGATTGGAATAGGGGCAATGCTATATCAGGAAAACCCGGAAAACCCTGAGAAGAAAAACTATCTAGCTTTCACAAGTAGGAGACTGAAACCACACGAGAAAAATTATACGATCAGCGAAATCGAGCTGTTAGCGATATTGCACGCGTTGCAATATTGGCGGAAGATCGTATATGGGTTTCAGGTCATTCTAAGAACGGATCATAAAGCCTTAACCTTTTTGATGAAGACTGATTTATCCAGTCAAAGGTTGATGCGTTGGGCTTTATACATTCAACAATTTGATGTCAAGATAGAGTACTGCCCAGGAAAAGAAAATATAGTTCCAGACTACTTAAGTAGACAGCCAGAGTCCATAGAAGAGGAAGTAATGGCTATAGATTTGGAAGACAGGGATCAGCGTACTCTTAATGAGTTAAGAAGCATTAGTCAAAGACAACGGGAGGATCCATGGATGAACATGCTTATATCTTTCCTTGAGGGAAGCTTGATAAGAGGAACACCAGCGTACACGGAAGCGAATAAGATAGCTCAAGACTACACGTTTTATAATGGATTGTTATATAAGTTTGTAGACTCTGACCATACAAAATTAAGGATTGTTGTACCTGCAATTTTGCAGAGGAAAATAGTATGGTTAGCCCATAGATCGTTCGGACATATGGGAGTCGACAAAACAGTCTCAATGCTGAAAGAAGCATTTGTATGGCCGAGACTGAGAGAAACTGTAAGGGACACGCTAAAGACATGTGATCTATGTCAAAGGATCAAACCTAATGCATTCCTGATGAGGCAGAAGCCTATACCATTGTTGCCCGAAAGGCCCGGCCAAATCATATCTATTGATAATTTTGGACCTTTGCCAAAGGCAAGAAGAGGAAATCGACACATAATGGTGGCTATGGATGTCTTCACTAAAATGGTTGTCCTTGCTCCCATACAGAAGACTAGTACCAAACAGGTGTTAAAACGACTTAAAGAAAAAGTGATACCGATTCTGGGGAAACCTGAGAATTTGTTGTCGGATCACGGCAGTTGTTTCACCAGTGTAGAGTTCAGACGAGAATTAGAAAGACTTGGAATACGTCAGATTTTGTCAAGTATTCGCCATCCTGAGGCAAATCCTGTAGAAAGAGTTATGAGAGAGACGGCCAAGTACTGTAGAATATACTGTGCCGAAGAAAATTGGAAGTGGATAGATATCTTGGATATTATCGAATTTTGTATAAATAATACAATCCATGAATCCACAGGAGAGATACCCATAACGTTACATCGGAATGAGCAACCAGAAAGACCTTGGAGTCTGGTAATTCCTAGGCCAGCAGACGCTCAGCCTGGAAGAGATGTACGCATTAGAAGAGCCTTTGAGCATCTAAAAGCTCAAGCCGACAGGAGGCAGAGAAGAAATAGGCATAAGAGGTATCATCGACCATTATTAGCAGGAGAAATGGTGTTAGTAAAAAGACCAGCTATTTCGGATCCAGGGAACCGTGTGTACAAGAAATTCCAGAAAATGTACCACGGACCATATCAAATAATCAGAGATTTGAGGAATAACGCATATAGAATTCGGCACTGTGAAACGGATCACGAAGTGACCATGAATTCAGCAAATTTGAAATTATATTACCCTCCCGAAGATTTCGATGAAGTAAATGAACAAGCCCTGGTTATGGAAACATGTAGAGATGAATCCGCTTTTGACATAAACAAGAATAAGGAAGAAATAGAAAATAGAGCTCAAACATTCGAGTGCGAATGCGAATTGGAGAAATTGTATTGGGAAATTAAAGAAATAATTGAATTTATTGAAGAAGAAAATTCCAATTTAAGAAAGGAAAATGATGAAATAAGGAAACGGGTAGGGATAGACCAAACCCGTAAAGAAGAATGAGGTTCTGGGGACTTAAAGTCCAGATAAGTAAAGAAAGAGAGAAAGGGTAGGGACAGAGCATACCCGACCTACACAATTACCGGATACGACTTTAAAGAAATAAAAAACAACAGTAGATACGGACGACGTTATGATGGCTTCGACGAATAAAGACAGATATGATTAATTGAAATAAATTTCCTCAAAATTTTTCGAAAATTTATTTACCTAAGGAGGGGAGAGATGAACCCATGTGCCATAGGGTCCAATGAGGGCGAATCCATGCATTTGGGAAAGAAATGAAAGAAACGTATAGTTTCTAATGCAACTTAAAGAAAGATCCAGCTAAGATGCTAGCCTAATATGGTGCAAGAGGCGAGGACCAGGTGTTCGTGAGATGAGATCACTCCTCTTGACATTCAGAAGGGAGCGAGTCATGAGTATTAATAACCGAGTGGAAATTTCCCAAGATTAAACAAGGAAGCCTGACTCGGAAATCGACCTTACGTTGCTGGAAATTGACAACACCGCTTATGCGCCAGAAGAGGAATAATTAAATTTAACCCGTTTACAAGTATAATAATGGGTAAACAAGTACAGTACAGTGAATCATTTCGAATGAGAGATTTTTTTAGTAAAGAGAAACCATTTAATAATTGCGCAGGAGAAAACTGCAAACGCAAGACGATGTCATCGGGGAATTACCAAGGCCTGTGTGGAGGGGAGAAAGCAAAAGAAATGCAACACCCACACAATTGAGGACGAGAAATTAATTAATATCTCCGAATTGCACGATCGATTCTTAGGGGCAATGAGATTATTTGACAGTGAGAAGACGAGCTTTCGGAAGGTATAATTTTTATATTTGTGCCACCATTATTTTAGAAATTGGCCACAGAAAGGACTAGAGTCTTATCTTTTTGTAGTGAAAAGGTATAAAACTCCTGGCCTCACCAAGCCAATCATGCAGTTATTCTGACAACCCGTGAGGGTGTTACTACGCATGCAGTTCCGACAGTCCGTGAGGGGCGTAAGACTACATCACAGCACATCAGTATCCAGACAGCCGTGTGGGGCGTAACTCTGCGTCACATCGAAGACAGTTACTAGTACTCCTTGAGGGGAGAAACGCTGTGTTACACCGCAGAAGTAATATCCGATAGCCATAGGCGTCGCAGTATTAACAACTTGCTTGCCTCCATAAGGAGTGGTAAAGAAGAAATTTAAAGTATCGCCGTATTGAAATATTAGGAAAATCCTAGTTACAGGATTTAGGCCCGACTGTATACAAGTTATAGTGAAAAGTTCGTAAGATATAGTCAGAGCAGGCTGCGAACGTCGGACTTAAGGCGATAGGTCGTTAAATAGACGAACGAATATATCATAACGTACGGAAGTACCGTAACAGAAGATAAACTGTTATCTAAATTAAAGAACCCAAAAAGGGCAGAACAGAATAAGGTTCGGAACGTATTTCACAAAGCGTAGGAGTGCTAGAACCGATCAAATAAAGAAGCACGGAGACTATAAACATTATCTCCAGAAAGCAGGCGAACTATTCTAAAAGTACTAGACTCGAGAAGTACTAGCTGCTATAAACTAAATCTATAGGTCATTGAGGAGACCTCGATCCGAATAGACTTTCGCTAGGATCGATAAGCCAGATCTACAAAGAAGCCGTTCAAGCTAGATAAATAGCCGGTCATCCAGGATAGGAGTAGAAGAATTTGGATTCCAGGGAACAGTAGATGTTTCGAGACTTTCGTATTCTGCAGGATAGGAAACCGACATTGAATAAATTTCACCCTTGGAAACGGGAATTTAAGAGGTCACGTGTGATAGGCTCAGAAATACGGCCTAGTGATCAAGAATTGTGAAGTGTAAATTTATCAAGATTGTGTGTTAGATTAATATTTTTAGTGTTTATTATGTGTTCAAAAGGGACACATCAGTGTATAAAAATGTCGTCAATGTTAAGTGTCTTAAATATGTGTCAAGAAGTGTTTGTACATAAGATGAATTCCTTTAATATGGAGTAAAAGTTCAAAGTGGGCCCAAAATGAAACACCGCACAAGAATAAAGATCATGGGACGATCTTAAAAACATGTGAGTACTGAATTTCATTCTATTTTGGTGTCAGGAAATGGCTGTGTACAAATCCACCGGAGTTTTTGAGTAAAAGGGATGTGTTTTAAGAAATAAATACTGAATAAACAAGAACGCGGTCTGAACAATAATAGAAATTTGAGAAATTATAAATAATTATGTAAAGAATAAATTCCGTAGAGGAAATATGTGAATAAAATGTTAATGTATTTAACGAATGTCATAAGAGCAAGCGAAATATCAGTAATTATCATGAAAGATATTTAAATAAAGTAAAGTTGAGATATGAAAGAAATAGCTTTTGAGCTTGTGTAAAGAATAAAGATAATACTAATAACTAGGTATGGAAATATTAAATAAAGATCAAATAAATTGATGTAAACATAAGAGCGTTAAAGCCTTAATGTATGTGTAAGATATGATGTTCAAGGGAATGTATTAAAAGGGAGCGATTTATCGGCCACGGAAAAGATTAATATAAGAATTAAAAATAATATGAATTGTTACTAATGAGATTTATCAGTTCTTGGGAAGACATTTCGGCTTAAAATAATGCATAGCGCAAAGGAGCGCAAATAATATTAAAATGTCACGCTAGGAAAGCGTAGAAGTTAAAATACTTGGTAAATTACTTATGGAGGGTAGTTGATTGTAGTGAATTGATAATTGTATAAGTCCTCTATTTGTGACGTAGTATCACGAGGCATTGTGTATGTATTAAAAGGGAGCTAATGTATGGTATTATTGAGCGTATGTCATGTAGGCCACGGCCGACTCTAAATCGCGTCTTGTATAAGTCCTCTATAAGGGAATGGTTCCCGAGGCATGTGAAGAGGTTCGAACTCAGAATCCTCTTATGATAAAAGCCCCTTAATTCTTCGTCGTCGAATGTGTATTAATCTTTCCCAATCAATGAGGACCCTCTCATAATTAATAAATGCCAAGGTTACGAAAGTGGTCTATGAACCAAAGAATATTTGTTTGAATGGATACAGTACCGTAAAAGCCCGGTCTCTCCCCAGGACTGAGTATAATGTGAAGGTTTGTTTTGAAAGCCTTGGAAAGGAGCTGCTAACGTGGGTTAGACAGAGAGTCGCCCGTCACCCTCCGTGTCATAAATCGCGCCCGAGTATAATGGCCTGGCTCTCTTAGAGTAATGCCCGAGTGCACCAACCTCGGTAAAGAGAATACCGCGGTAAACTTCCTAGTTTACCGGGGTAAAGTCGTATTTCTGTTGCACCAAGCTCGGTTTCGAGTTTTACCGCGGTAAAATGTTTACCGCCCGTGAGGGAGGGGTTATCTAAGAAAACCGTGGTAAAGTTTTCTTCATTTGTATTCTGTGGTAAAGATTCCAAAATGGAGCTTAACAACTACAGGTTATATCTCCAGTGTCTTAGCTTGCCACGGTGGGTGAGTGGATAGCGTGTCGGTCTACTAACCCCAAGATTGCAGGTTCGCCCCTGACCGTGGTAAGTGATTTTTGAAAGGCGGCAAAAATACGATACGCATGTCATACGATGTTGGCATGTCAAAGAACCCATTTGAATTCAGTAGGCCGAGTTCATAATGGCAAAATTAACCTCGGGAGTTTCCGCCAGCACAAAGTTCCTCATTTCTCTACTAGAAAGCGCTATTGTGTTCAAGGAGATTAGATATCTAACATCTAACCTCCTTGACTTTCATAGTCAAGGAACTACGAAATTCGACATGCAAGCTACCCTCTGGGTGTCAAATAGCAAAGTTTGCACCAGGCACCCGAGGCCATACGATATTATTATTATTATTAATCGATTTGAAAGGAATGAAGGGAGGTTTATAGAAGAGAGGCGAGATTTATTCGAAGAACTGAGCGATGCTTCATTCCAGAGAATATTTCGATTACGGAAGGAGACAGTAGTAAGTTATATTTTGGACATAATTGGTGAACAATTGAAATTCTCTACTGGGAGAAACTATCCGAAATCGCCTAGAAATCGTCTTAGTATAGCACTGCGGTTCTATGCAACTGGGACATTTCAGGGAGTGATCGGTGACGTGTGTGATGTTGACAGAACAACAGCATGCCGCATAATACACAAGGTTTCAAATGTAGTTGCCTCGTTACCGCCACAGTTTATTAAACTACCACCTTACCCAATGGGAACAAAGAGAGGTTATGGAAGACTTCCACAGAATAGCTGGGTTCCCAGGTGTATTGGGTGCGCTGGACTGCACTCATGTGAGAATACAGTCTTCCCGAGGTGAAAATGGGGAGGTATTTAAAAACAGGAAAAGCCATTTCTCTCTAAACATGCAAACTGTGAGCGATTCGAACCTCATGATAAGAGATATAGTAGCAAGATGGCCAGGTTCGACTCACGATAGCACCATATTTCACGAATATCGGCTGAGAGCGCGTCTAGGCGAAAACCTTTGGTCTGGATGAAAATATTGGTCTGGAAACAATAATGTTGGCACTCTGAAAAAATTCAGTAACACCCTCTAGCGATAATATATATATACATATATACCGTCAACTGGGGTTACTTTACACAGACCGGGTAACTTTACACACTTTTCGCTAAAATCTTTTGAGCACTGTACGTGGTTGGTTTTGGAAGTTTTGAGTAAAATGCCTGTTTATACAAGACCCTGGTGGCTGTACGAGTAAAAAATCCATGTTTGTGTTATTTGTACTTCACTCCTTTGGATAATAATTGCAGCTTAGTGCACTTGAGTTTCTGTACATATGGTAAGTGGTATAGAAACTTTCATTTCTATGACAGTCATATTTTTTTTATGGATGTTCTAATTTGTGACAAATCAATTTCCCTAAAGACTAGAGAGGCGGAAATTGGATGTGGAACATGTTTACTTGTTGAGACACATTACTAGGAAGCCTAAAATAACCGAAGGTGCTCGACTCTCCCTTTGGAGGGGGTAACTTTACACAGGCTATTTGACACAAAAGCCAGTGTTTACTATTTCATATTTGAATCCCAGAGTATTTGAGTGCTGCGGATTAGTAAGAGCCTAGTAATGTGACTCAACAAGGAAACATGTTCCAAATCCAATTCCCGCCTCTCTAGTCTTTAGGGAATTTTATTTGTCACAAATTAGAACATCTAGTGAAATATGACCATGTCATAGAAATGAAAGTTTCTATACAACTTAACAATGTACAGTGCATTTATAACTGCAGTTAATATCCAAAGGAGTGAAATATAAAAAACACAAATACGGGCTTTTACTCGTACAGCTCGCAGCGTTTTGTATTAACAGGCATTTTACTCAAAATTTCCAAAGCCAGCTACCTGAAGTCACTGATGTAAATATTGTCTATTAACGTGACATTTCTGTTAATGATGCTTTAGGCTCCTGTAAAAACAAAGTTTGGTACCTTTCTACGACTAACACTTCGGGAGCATTGTTTTCTTTTTATTTCCTACAAAGATAAAATTAAACGTTCGACACAGTACGTTTAATTTATTTTACAATGTATTCAGGCAATTCAATGAAGCTATGAAAGTATCCTCTTTACTTCAAATGAATGTTATCTTTCCAATGAAAAGTTCCAGGCATGTGTCAAGTTACCCCCTGTGAGGCTGTATAGCCAAACGCCATGATAAGTGCATGTCTGTGTAAAGCAACCCCACGGGTGGGGTAACTTTACACACGTGTTAATTTATTTTTAAAAGTGTCTTCGACATAGTTTGACTCACGGCGACGTTATGTTCTTTTGTATGTACCCTTAAGGAATACAAAAACATGTCTCAATCAATTTAACAACCTATCACGACAAATATAATTAAAAATAACACATGAAAAGTGTGTAAAGTAACCCCTGCTGACGGTATATTAGTAACATTGGCCATTTCTATAGAAAATTTTTCGGATTTCAATGGCAGCGGGCAACGTATACTACTCGAGTTCCCGAAATTTTCATGAGGGCTGAAATTGGGAGAACTAGGACGTTTCATCATTTTATTTTCCATTGTTTTGCACAGCTGATTACTCGCGTTGAGACAAAATGTAAACAGTATGGGAGACAAGTGACTGTCGAAACGATCACTGCCGTCTGGATAAACTGAAGACAAGTGACTATCGAAATTAACTAATTTCTTCCGAGGGGAATAATAGCGAGAAAAGCAAGCGTCAAAAAAGCGCGGTAACGAAACCGAGCGATAGTAATGGTGCACTGCTTTTACGACAATACCACGGTAAAAGTTTTACCACGGTTTCGTAAACACTGATGAATACCGAGGTTGGTGCACTCGGGCATAAGGGTGGGCCGGAACCGTCTCGTAAGATGTAGTAAAGACACCGTGAGTGTTTAAAGTTGTTAACGACCCGGGCGTTGAACCGAGGTCCTTGTAGATTGATATTTTCGTTTGCCTGTTCAGATCGTAGTTTCTTATGTGATAATGGTCTTATAAGACATAAGAGATAAATAACAATCCCTATTGTAATGATGTATGGAAGTAGGATTCCACGAGTTAATTGAAGGCAACTAAGTTTCGGGAGTAACTATAGTTTTTTGACTGTGTCAAGTATCTTCACGCTCTGGAGTACACAAGTGATTTCCTGATTACCTTAATATATTTGTGAAAATAAAGAGAGATGATAACAGCTGAATGTGTGAACATGCCCAAAATATTGAGTTAGATAATTAACATAAGATTTTAAATGTAATTATACATTTGTTTTGAGGATTAAGAAAATATAAAAGATAGTATTTGAGGTGTACAAGAGTGACACCATTATTATGTAAAGCATGGAGCCAAAAGAGCTCGGAGTTATATAAGACTTACAGTTGATGCTTTATGGAAGTAAGACTAAGTAGGAATTGTTGGTTTATGTGGAAACCATATGTTTAAATACAATATTTGTTTTATTATATTTGTGATTCCTTGTTCATTTGGAACAAGTAGATGATTATGGGTCAGTAATTAAATTGTTAAAGTGTTTGTAGCGCCATTAATTTTATTAATTAAATGTGTTAAAATAGGAGTTGATTTTGTTGTTATTTTTGCAAGTGTATCCTCTAATTAATCCAAAATATGTGAGTCACAGAGTGGGGGAACTTACCGCTGCCCCGAAAATTCCGAATTGAGCTACGCTGGCATACTGTGATTGGCATATTTCTTGCTAAAAGGGCACAGTATCTCGAGGACTCTAACCTGGTATCTCTGAACGCCAACTACCCAGTCACGTTTCAGGCCACAGGGCTTCGCTGGTGAGCAACACAGACGTTTTATGAAATTTACGCATGGAAGTAAGAGAAGATATTTAATTATTTTTGAAACCACTTGACTTTCTCTTGTGCTGTAACACGGCGGTGCTAATCAGCGCGTGTTTACTCCCTTCCGTCTGGATAAGTCAATTAACGGACCAAAGAGTAAAGAGCAGTCTCCACGCCAGCAAATGAGGTTACAGAAACTTTTCGAGTGAAAGTCGAAGGTTTAACTAAATGTAAATTTGGTCGACGCTTCAGTGAGGAAATAACTTTTTTAAATGTTCACATCTACTTCAATAATCAGAAGACACGTTAGTCTTTCTTAAAACGTATGCCCATTCCAATCAATAACCGACTCAAACCATACAGCAGGAGCCTTTTTTTGGCACTCTTGTTCCAAGGTTCTTGGAATCGAGTGCCGATTCTGCCACGATATTGAATTATGATCTAAGGGCGTGTACGGGGTACACTAAGCCTAGTGAGTGTCAAATGAAAAGAGGTGTTTTATTGGCTTTCACGGCCAGTGAATTAAAACTCAGCAATTCTCTTAGGTTTGAGCCGTATCTTGTGTGGGGTTTCGCCTAGGACACCAAGCTGGCACATCAGTGGGCTCTTGGTGTCCACGCCAGAGGAGTAGCGAACTGCACGCTACCTCCCTTTTTATGAACCGCATATGTGCCTCTTTACTGCGAGAACTAAAAGCTCAAGCAGTCATAACCCTCCTGTGGGGGTCCAGGCGTGGACATCAAGAGCCCGCTGATGAGCCAGCTTGGTGTCCTAGGCCAAACTCCAAACAAGAATTACCATCTTTTTGAAGATAGGGAGGTTATGGCTGCTTGAGCAGTTATTTCTCGCAGTAAAGAGGCGCAGGTGCGCTTCATAAGAAGGGATGTAGCGCGCATTTTGCTATTCCTGAAGGGGTCCGGCCGTGGACACCAAGAACCCACGGATGAGCCAGCTTGGTGTCCTAGGTGAAACCACACACAAGACACGGCACAAACCTAAAAGAATTGCTGAGTTTTGAAAAGAGGCGTGTTCGATGTTCACTTCAGTCATTCTATAAGTTGTTTTCATGGACTAATGCTGAAATTGTTTGTAACATAAGACCACGGCCATTTTCTTGCCAATCCTGGCCTCAATTACAAATGCACACTACTACAGAAGCAAAGAAATTCTATAAACACATCCAAGTAAATATGGACAATGACAACAATGTACACATACTTGAACGAAACATCTTCAACGAGGAGTCCAGGTGTAGAAAGGAGAGTGGAGGAGTGGTCTCGAGTTGAGGACAAGTGGATAGTAGATTTTGTTGTTGTTAAATCTTTCAGGGGCTTTTCGACATTGTGGTCATGTAGCGTTATGTACTTGAGTGCGTGTATAATTGAACTGATAACCTGTTTCACTGTTATGTCCGTACTAGTGTGTGTAGTTATAATTGAGGCAGGATTTGGGTAGAAAGCAGCCGTGCCCTTAAGTTAGGTGCCACTCTGGCATTTGCCTGGAGTAGAAGTGGAAACTACGGGAAACCACTTCTTGCATGACTGAAATGGGAATCAAACCCACCTCCTTTCTGTTTTTCTTCACAAGGCCGAGTGTATCCTGTTCCAGCGCTCAGACCATAATTAAATTTCTTGGCAGAGACAGGAATCAAAGCTGGTGCTCCAGGGAGTAGATTATCTATTAGATACCTCATGTTGTATGTTGAATATGACGACAAGTTTCATTACGATTGAAATAAGAATGCCAACTTAACAATTTTTTCATAGCGAAGATGGTAAGTGCCTACGTTAGTAGAAAGAGAGCTTCCTCCGGAAAGTGTCAATTTTGGCACTAACTTTCCATTCTGTTTACCTTAGCAATTGATATGGTTAAAATGCAATTGGTAATTTCGGCTATAACATTTGTCTGTTAATTTTAAAAAAATAGTAATAAATTTGAGATTCTATTGCTTCAAAATTGCTTCACAACGAATGTTCGTACAAATCCAATAAGATGATTCTATTGTGCGAGATTATTTTACAAGGTGTCAATGAGGAAGTCCTTTGAGTACTGAGTAAGAAAATAAAATCATTTCTAGAAGTTGTCACGAATGCATATATCACTTCGTAAATCGACGTTCGGAGGACATGGCATGGTACGAATCCACAGTAGTCCTACAAATTCGACCCATATGATTTAATTGTGTCTTGAGTTGGAACATTCCCACATGTGCCACCTATACCGTAATTTATGAACATCAAGCCACATGCACTAGAACAAGTATCTGTATAACTGCGTCAATAGATCACGGGTTATAACAAAGTACAATATGTGGAGATGAAATGACACGTGCAGTGTTTTAGATTCCTGGTAAATGGCTGGTCTCGTGGTTTATTATTTATTACAAGACTGACCGTCACGGAAAACTACAAGCTTCCTTTTAAGTACAATACATATTATGTTCCGCCCATTAAAACAACAATTATTTATTACCACTATAATGACGTATGTTTTAATAATTCGTGGCACCACCATCTTGAATTTATGAAAACTATCAGGAAAATTTAACAAGTTATATTTCGTAGTTTTTCTATGATTGACAGAATTAAAAAATAAATTTGAGAAATACTGTACGATTATCCCTTTACATGTGTCATGCGTATCAGTTCCCCATATTCCAATTTATTAACTTTTTGTTAGTAGTTTATAGCATCTGTTGAGTATGCTTTTAAAATGTGACCTCAGTTGGGATTCGAATCCAAAACTTCTGCTGTCCGGGCATGTGCGTTTATCTACTTACATTTGAATTTCCACTTAAGTCTCAAAATCTCAAGTCAGTTTCAAACTTTAGCTCTCAGTTAGCTACTTCTGAGTATGTTGTCTAGATACGTCATTCCAAAATCCGCTAAGACGTCTCTCCATTTAAGACTTGAAAATGTCTCGCAGTTGGAAGGTGGCCGATTTGGCGTAAGTGGCTAAACCCATCTCGGGTATAAATTATAAGGCTGCAACTTATCACCCATATTTTTAGCCTACTTTTCACATTTTGCAAAAATGAGGAAAAAGTAGTCTTATGAGATCGATCCGGGAAAATGTGTGCCTGTCTGTCTGGCTGTCAGTCTGGCTGTGTGTGTGTCACCCCCTATCAACTCCTAAACGGCTGCAGCAATCAAAACCAAATTTAGTATGAGTAAAGATGTGCACCGGAATATCTCACGTCCATATTTGAAAATGATGTCAGTGCTACCAACTGCTGAAAAAACGCAAGGTATGCATGGGAGCTATTCCAAAATTGGTACACATGCAGATAATACTATTTCAGTTTAATTTTCAGGAGGCCAACAATGACAGTGTTGCCAAAATAATTTTAAACCTTCTGATAGGTCCAAAGTTTAAATACATATAACTTCTACACTATCAATTGGATTTCAACCAAATTTTGTATGTAATATCTCTACATAAACAGATATGATTGAGCATATTCTTAAGAGCCACCAGGTCTGCCAACTGTTAATAATTGCTCTCTATTTTTTATCCAAATACCAATATATCAGAAAGTATGCAAGCCAACGGTTTTAAACTATGCACACGTATATTCTGACATTTTAGATTAATTTTGAGTAACTTATATACGTCAGTTCTACCAACATGATTATAAGCCTGCTGATAGTACCAATTTTTAAATACATGTAACTTCTATACTATCAGTTGGATTACAACCAAATTTCGTATGTGCTATGTGTACCATAACAGAATGACTGTAAGTATTGTTAAGAGCAATCAGGGCTGCCAACTGTTAATAAATGCTGTCTATATTTTTTACCCTAATATCAATATATCAGAAAGTATGCAAGCCAACAGCTCTATACTTTGCACACGTATAGCACCTGACATTGTAGATTAATTTGGAGTAATTAATACAAGGCAGTGCTGCCAACATGATTATATGCCTGCTGATATGTCCAATTTTAAAATACATGTAAATTCAATACTAACAAATGGATTTCATCCAAAATTGGCACAACAAGATATCAAAATATTTCAGATTATTTCTGACCAGCACACGCATGGTGTTGTTGGCAACATGCTTTTACGCGTGCTGATAGATCCAGTGTCTAACTGCATGTAACGTCCATTGGACTTCAACCTAATTTTGTATTCTGTGCCTTAAGAGATGGAACTAAGAATATATTCAGTCTCCAGGGCTGCCAACTATAGTGCTCTATCAGGCTACATTATACCAGGTATATTTTGAACTAATTTGATATATCGATATTACCAACTTAATTTTGTCATTATTCTAGATAGGTTCATATACTGTAGAATAATCATTGGCATCAAAGTAGGCTGTATAGTTCTTCACGGAACTTCTTGTTCAATCTATACATTCAACATGAAATGCAGGAAATTGGAGAAAAATTTAAAGTAGGAGTGTTTGAACATTGTATCTTGCTCACTTCAAGTTTAGCAAGCCCTCACCAGATGTCAGATTAGGACAGTGCTCATCGTAGCTCCACCGCCCTCTGTAGGGGGCAGTATGCCTGCAAGCTACTTCCCTGGCGGGAAGAGATCGGAACAGTGTGTCTGTGAGCAAGAGTGGTAAAGGTCGGTTGCGTGAGGTACGACAATGGCGTAGTCGATATAACGAATACCCAGGCTACATTCAGTGTTTCTTGAGTGTGTAAATATGTGTAGGGAGTGTTTTCTTATCGAGTATGACGTGTTTATATAAGTTGTGTAAATATAATCATACTAATATATAAACATGAGATGGTGTGTGTCTGTCTGTCTGTTACTCAATACCTCAAGAACCACTGGTCCGATTTAAATGAAATTTTGCATGATGTAGCTGATTTACCAGGTTTACATATAGGATAGTATTAATTTCGAAATTTTGCACTATTAAGAAATGGCGACCAGTTAAGTGACGTCATTAGACCCTTTGGTTTCAAAATTTCATATTTCCAGATCAAATAGAAAGAGAACGGTAGGAAATAGCAAACTTTTGATGGCACATATGAGCTTTGAAATTTAATTTCCTATCCGAAAGGTCCCTATCACTTTTCGTGTATCTCCAACAGTTAGCGAGTAAAACCGACATTTGTGACGTCACTACACCCTTTGGTTTCAAAATTTCATATTTCCTTTTCAAATAAAAAGAGAACGCTAAGAAATAGCAAACTTTTGATGGTATACATGAGCTTTAACATTTAATTTTCTATCCGAAAGTTCCTAATTACTTTTCGTATATCTCCAACGGTTAGCGAGTAAAACAAAAATCTGTGCAATAAAACACGGTCAACACCGAGCGGTGCAGTATATCTCTCTATATATAAAAATGAAAATTTGTGTGTTTTTCTATGAATTTCTACGGAAATTTGAGTTGTTTACACGTTTCAGACTGTTTTATGATGAATGCGCGTGAAAATAATGTTTTTGTCTGTCTGTTTGTTTGTCTGTGGACAAATTTGTTCCCTTATAACTCGAGAACGGCAGGGTGTATCAACGTAAAATTTGGTACAGATCCATCAGAGGCACGACACTAATCATTGATGTAACTCTTCTCCGTACCTCTCATAAAAGGGGGCCTACCCCCTTAAAATACATGCTGAAATAGGCGTAGAAGGACGAGACAAAACACATTTTCAGTCCCTCAATGTGAGAGACAAAACTTGGGTCCTCGAAAACCACATTTTAAGGACCGAAGACCAACCGTTTTTGAGATATTCCCAGAAAACTAATTTAATTTAATAAACTAATGAACGAATGCAAGCCAGTTACCATGCCAACGGATTCTCAGAGGTCCCATCTATTGCTGTAAGACGCAATGCAATTCCATTAATTACATTAGTGTGAAAGTTTGCAAACGGCTAGAAGGTTATCACGGAACCAAAGCCGTAAAATTCATCAATACATTTAACGCGCTTAAGGGGATCATGGGGTACTCTAGAATTTTTTCACGCGATTTACACCTGCGGGTGTGGTACGGCAGGCCTATTATATTCCTATCCCCATATTATTCATTCATTCATTTCGTATAGGCCATCTATGGACCGCGTCATTCCAACCGTCTCCTACTGGCTTTGATGTTTGCCCTGTACGCCCGCATTCGTTCTCGGTGGACTTCCTTCCGTTCCTGGGTCCAAATCTTTCCCGTTTTCAGCCTTGGTTTTTCTTGGAAACCTTTACAAGCTTGAAGTTTCCCTTTGAGTGGGGCGCGCTCCTGAATGTATGTTGGTGTAATCCCCACTTCTTTCAGATCTTTATCCAGTTCAATGAACCAGGCCCATTTTGTTTTCCTCTCCTGAAAGTAAGTTATGTTGCGGTTGGTCAGTCTCGCTGGGCTCATTCGTTTCACATGCCCAAAAAATGGTAACCTTCTCTTCCGGATGACGTTGCTTATCTTCTCCACATGAGTATATAGGTCATGGTTATGCCGTCTTCTGTACTCCCCATTTTCTTTGATGGAACCCAATATCTTTCTCAAAATTTTCCTTTCTTTGGCCTCCAGTTTCTCGACCAAGCCTTTTTTGTTCATCGTGAGGTATTCAGAAGCATGCAAGACCTCCGGACGGATGACACTGCAGTAATGTTTTGGTTTTGCGTTGAAGGATATTGACCTTTTCTTATAGATGTCCTTAGTTAAATGGTAGGCCATTTCCATTTTGCTCATGCGTGATGTGAATGCTTCTTTCTCTGATAATATCCCTTCCCTGACCCGTCCTGAAAAGAAAAGTACATGGCCATTGGCTGAATTTAAAAAATAGGTGTTATAATTTCTCCCTATATTATATTATTATTAGTATTATATTATGGCGTACAACGACGAGAGAAATCCCCTCGGTGCCAGCAACAAAAGTCGGGGGCCCTAAAGGGTCCTCGAAAACTACATTATAAGGCTCTAAATCCAACAGTTTCTGAAATATTCCCAGAAAACTAATTTAATTTAATTTAACAAACTAATGAAGGAATGCAAATCGGTAACCATGAGAACATTATCTCAAGGGGTGGCATACAACTGTCCATCTATTTCTGTAAGAAGCAATGTCACTCCATTTATTACATTTCTGTGAAAGTTTGCAAATGGCTATAAGGTTATCACGGAACTAACGTAGACCGTATAATTCATCAATGCAATTAAGGGGGTGAAGGGGTAACCTAGAATTTTTTCATGCAATTTTCACGTTCGACATATAGTACAGAATGTCTATTATATCTCCAAACACCAACATTATTTTCAAAAATTCCCGAATTGAACCAGCATTATTTGCGACTTTTAAGAATTTGGGCAATTTGAGGCTAAAGAACCTGAATTTTCATGCACCACAAGCCTTTATAATTTATGAAAGGGGTCTTCCTGTGTATGGGCACCTAGCACAACGTAGAGGGTCAGTTTTTATGTGACGTGTATTGCGTTTCGTCTACAAGGCTTTCAATTGTATTTCACGTCAGGAAGTACACGTTAGGTGAATTTAGTCTGAGAGCACATTTTAACTTTTTTTTTTTTGGTCGACATACGGGTTCATCGTAAGGATGATTTTATTTGATACTGTGTGGTAGATATACCCATATTTGGATATCTGGGTGATATGTTGTAGACAATAGAATTGTCTGTCTGTCTTTCTGTGTATCTTTATGTACGCCTATAACTCGTGCTCGGATGCTTCGTGCATCGTAAAATTAGGTATGGTAACCATGAGAGTCAATACACCAATCATCTATGAAAGTCTTCACCGTACTTTTCATACAGTAGAAGGGTGGATATAGAGAAAAACTTTTCAATATATGCTAAAATGGGCGAAATATAAAAATTATCCTAGAAGGACGACCAAAGCATATGTTGCGCTTCTCAATGTGAGACACAAAATTCGGGAATCTATAAAGGGTCTCCGAAAACTACATTTTAAGGGCCTTAAATTTACAGTGTGTGTGATATTCCCAGTAAACTAACTTCTAATAAACTTGACGGAATGACAAACCGCTAACCATTTCAACAGTAGCTCAATTGATAATGTCTGGTGTTAACAACGAACGGGTACTTCTGCTAGTGTAGTAATAATTCCACAGGGATACAGTGATATGAATCAGCTACCTATCTCGTGTTCTATACATACAGTCCATTTCTATCCTCGTACTATCCTTAGCCAAACCTTGTGTATATCTACTCACCTCATTCAACTCTTTTCATGGTCCTCGACGGGCCGGATGTCTGTGGAATCTTCGTTAATGTGATATTAGCACGTGTATTTTGGCTGGACTGAAGCATCATAGCAGCCATTGTTGGCAAAGAATACTACTGTTTCCGATAGCATCCCTCTTGGCAAGGAATAAACGGCTTCCGATAGCAACCATCTCGGCAAGGAATACTACAGCTTCCGATGGCAGCCACGTTGCCCCATCCACTTCGTATGTCATCTCGGTTCCAGTTTACAGCAACCGGTGATCTCATGTCAGCCCTGGAGGTTATACGACAGCCAGCAGACCAACTTCGATATTCTACACCGCATCTTCAGTAAATACATACTCAGTTTCTGATTCCTATTATTTCCCACCATGGATTCCAAAGAAAAACAACTCCTTGTTAAGACTAGAGGCCTAGCGAAAGCCAGCATCACACGTGTGTATAACTTTGTGGTTAACTTCAAATCAGGATCAAGCATAAATGCAATTAAGGCCAGACTAGACGATCTACCCAAAATACGAGAAAAGTATGACAATGCGCAAGACAAGTTAGAACTGGAGGATGAAACTGAGGATCATAGTGAAGATCGTGACAGTTTCGAATCATTGTACTATGACGTAGTAGATAAAATAACAACATTGATAGAAGAGAGTGCAGAATCACGGTTGAGACAAGGCAACCTTTCCAGTGGTACCCCTCATTCCCACTCTGGTCCATTCAAGAGAGAACTCGCACTGCCAACTATTAAATTGCCATCTTTTGGGGGTAACATTACTGATTTTCGACACTTTTTTGAAACGTTTACCAGTCTGGTCATAAACAATGACTCACTTGAAGATATCCAAAGGTATCATTATTTGTTATCTTCAATTACAGGGGAAGCACATGAACAAATTAATAATCTTCCCATAACAACCACAAATTTCAAAATTGCATGGCAGACAGTCTGTCAAAGGTACAACAACCCTAAGCTCATTGCATCGTCTCACATTAAGAAACTTTTAAACCTTCCATCTGTAAGCAAAGAGTCATCCACAGATATACGATCACTGCTAAATCAAGTTTCAAGTAAATTGAATGCAATTGAGGCACTTGAACTTGATATTCCTTTACCTGAAATGCTCGTATCACAGTTGTTTCTTCAACAAGTTGATGAGGTCAGCAGGAAACAATGGGAGCTGACGTCATCAAAATTGAAATTTGCAAGACTAGATGAATTATGTCGATTTTTAGAAGACAGATGCCATGCCCTTGAACTAACCAACTCAAATCAGACCTCCAAACCAGTGGTGTCTTCCCACCCACGACATGTTACTGACATCAAACACACTAAACCAGTAAGACAGGTTTATGTCTCTACTGGCAATAATTGTTTATTTTGTGATGGTGTTCATACTCTCTACAAATGTTTAGGTTTTTCTAGCAGCAGTATCCAACAACGTATGGACTTTGTCAAACAACATAAATTGTGTTCAAATTGTCTAAGGCCTGGGCACATTGTTGGCAACTGTTCTTCGGGCTCCTGTTATTCATGCGGCCTGAAACATCACACCCTACTTCATCGAACCAATAAACCTGTCACGCGGAGGCAGCAGGAAGCCACACCTCCAAGACACAGCGGCGCTGATTTCAACTAGCAACAAACGGTTTCAGCCACGAATTGTTCGATAAAGGCAAAACCTCAGACCCTGGTACTTCTCTCCACTGCACTGGTTAAGGTACGTGATGACTATGGAAGGCTGCAAACTTGTAGAGCGCTCCTAGACTCATGTAGCCAGGCACACTTCGTCACAAATGCCTGTGCAGAACGGCTCAGCTTACGGAAGGTTCGAAACCGAATACCAATACAAGGTACAAGCAACGCTACTAAAGAATCTCGTCACAGTGCTACCGTTAATGTTCACTCCATGCACAGTGAATACCAAGTAGAAATTAACTGTGCTGTCTTACCAAGAATTTCTGCTGATCTCCCAGGATCGTACATTAATTTCGCTGACTGGGGTATTCCTGAAGAGCTACCTCTAGCCGACTCGATGTTCAACAAACCTGGGCGAATTGACATGCCGATTGGTGCAGAGGTATTCTTTCAGCTTCTTCGACCGGAAAGACGAGTGAGACGAGGTGACTACCCTGTCCTCCAGAACACAGAATTCGGGTGGATTCTCGCAGGGCGTTTTCAGTTAGACAGAATGGCCGAAGCACCTTCGCAGATCGTACAGTCCTTCTTCACCACGAGTGACAATTCCCTTGACCATCTAGTTCAACGCTTCTGGGAATTAGAAGATATCAATCAGCCAATCAGATCGAAGGACGACCTGGAGTGTGAGAAACATTTTACTGCCAACACCAGGAGAGATGCTGACGGAAGATTCACGGTACAGCTTCCACTGTGAGAGGACTCTACAGAGCTTGGTGACTCGCTCTCATTGGCTCTGTCGCGGCTTCATCATCTCGAGAGACGATTAAGTAGAAACACCCACTTCAAGAATGACTACGTGAACTTTCTGGAGGAATACGAAGCTCTGGGACACATGGAGGCTATCGACACGTCGCACCCTAATGAGCATAGCTATTACATGCCTCATCGCGCAGTTCTAAAAGAGGCAAGCTCTACTACGAAGACGAGGGTGGTGTTTGATGCTTCTGCCACCACTACGAGTGGGAAATCACTCAACAACATACTCCGAATTGGGCCGACCATCCAGCAAGAT
This sequence comes from Meconema thalassinum, assembly GCA_946902985.2. NCBI lineage: Eukaryota > Metazoa > Arthropoda > Insecta > Orthoptera > Tettigoniidae > Meconema > Meconema thalassinum. The sequence continues at coordinate 256,934,409 of OX336392.1, read as the reverse complement.
ATCAGGTCTATCATTACAAGATTACGCACTCACCAAGTGTGCTTCACAGCAGACATTCGCCAGTTGTATCGACAAGTAAATGTTGATAGTCGTGACTGCAACCTTCAGAGAATCGTATGGCGCCGATCTCCGGAGGAACACATAAGACACTACCAGCTAAAAACGGTCACGTACGGAACAGCTTCAGCACCCTTCCTCGCTACTAGCTGCCTTCAGCAGCTCGCCATTGAGGAGTCGCGCAACTTACCCAAGGTAGCAGAAATTCTCCAGAGAGACTTCTATGTCGACGACTGCATGTCTGGAACGGAAACCCTCGAGGAAGCTCTGCGAACTCAAGAACAACTCATCGATCTCCTTCAAAAGGGAGGTTTCCAACTTCGAAAATGGTGTTCCAATCATCCACGACTACTCGAAGCTCTTTCTCCAGAATACAGAGAAGCCCAGCTGCCCCTTCAACTCGATAGCGGCAATAACGTTAAGACGTTAGGACTCTTGTGGCATCCTGACAACGATCAGCTGCATATTGTGAATGGTACCGGGATTACTAACTTCAACGGACCGGTTACAAAAAGAATGGTACTTGCAGTCATAGCGTCAATATACGATCCGTTGGGACTGATGGGTCCATTCATCATCTCCTGCAAGTATTTCCTCCAGCAACTCTGGCAACTTCGCTTAGGATGGGATGAGAACCTACCTAAGGACCTGCTTCAGAGCTGGGAGCATCTACACAATCAGCTTCCTCTTGTCAGCCGAATTCGAATCGACATACTAGTGCTAAAGGGGCATTGTCACTAACATTCAACTGCACGGTTTTTCAGATGCGTCTGAGAAAGGATACGGATGTTGCCTTTACATTAGTTCGGAAAACCAAGAGGGTGAGCGCACCACAAGGCTACTTTGCGCTAAATCAAAGGTCGCCCCACTGAAAGGGGTCTCCATTCCTCGTCACGAGTTGTGTGGAGTAATGCTGCTAGCTCGTCTTCTCAAGAAGGTAACATCGGTCTTAAATTTGACCATTAGCATCATCCATTTGTGGACAGATTCGACGATCGTTCTTTCATGAATTGCAGCATCACCCATACGGTGGAAAACGTTTATTGCCAACAGAGTTTCGGAGATTCAAGACAGCACATCGATTGCAGATTGGAAGCACGTCCCTTCAGGAGACAATCCTGCGGACCTGATTTCACGGGGACTCACTCCAGACGCCCTTATTGCTAAGTCACTTTGGTGGAATGGACCACCGTGGCTTGCGGAAAATACTCTATCATGGCCTAACTCAACCCCTTCTGTGGATACCCAGGACATCCCAGAACAGCGGAAACCTGTGGTCAGTCTCGTGGCGCTTCAACCTGAAGATGAGTTCATGCAGCGATTCTCTAAACTTGCATGTCTGCAGAGAGTGACAGCTTACTGCCTCACATTTGCAGCTAACGCCAAACTTCGTCATACGGAAAGGAAGACTGGTGAATTAGACCTTCAAGAGTTACGTTCAGGTCTATATGCATGCTTCAGAAACGTCCAAGCATCAGCATATGGTGCAGAGATTCATGCGCTTCGTAGTACAAGGGCAATTAGTAAGAAGAGCAAGCTTATATCCCTTAATCCATTCCTCTGTGATCAAGGACTTCTTCGAGTTGGTGGCAGATTACAACAATCGGAGCTCCCTTTCAACCAACAGCATCAAATAATCTTGCCCCCAAGTCACCATTTAACTAAATTGATCATCGAGAACGAACATCGACGAATGTTACATGCTGGGTGCCAAGTGCTACTCTCCACTCTTCGCCAGCAATACTGGATACCAAATGGAAGGAATACCATTCGGAAGATAATACACCATTGTCTCATCTGCCACAAGCTCAAGGCAAAAAATGCCCAGCAACTAATGGGTCAGTTGCCGAACTACAGAGCATCTCCTGCCAATCCATTTGTTCACTGTGGGATTGATTACGCTGGCCCACTGAACATGAAATCAGGATCTCGTAAAAACAGCGCAAGAGTTAAATGTTACGTATCAATTTTTGTATGTTTGGCTACTAGGGCTATTCATCTGGAAATTGTTAGCAGCATGACTACCCAGGCCTTTCTTGCTGCTCTCAAACGCTTTATCTCACGACGAGGAAGACCTGCGCACATATATTCGGACAACGGCAGACACTTCGTAGGCGCAGACAGAGAACTTCGGAAACTGCAGAGATTGTTCGACGAAGAATAACACCAACGAGAGACCTCAAATTTCGCTAGCCCTGAAGGCATTCAGTGGCACTTCATTCCGCCACAGGCTCCACACTTTGGAGGTATTTGGGAGGCTGACGTCAATTCATTCAAACATCATCTTCGACGAGTGATGGGCACGGCATACCTTACCTTTGAAGAACTGGCAACACTCACAACACAAATCGAAGCATATCTAAACTCTAGGCCTCTAGTCCCCCTAGCCGATGATCCCGACGACATAATGGCTATCACCCCAGGTCACTTTCTAATTGGAAGACCTATCAGTACCCTTCCCGAACCAGATCTGAGTAATGTACGCCTCAATGTACTCTTTAGATGGCAGCAACGGCAACGGCAGCTCCAAGGATTCTGGAAGGCGTGGTCAGCAGATTACCTCTCCCACCTGCAGCAGAGGAGTAAATGGACACTACCAAACAATAATGTGCAGCCAGGCACATAAGTGATCGTCAAGGAAGACAACGTCACCCCCCACTGTGCTGAAAGCTCGCAGTGATTGATCAGGTCCACCCTGCCGCTGATGGACTAGTACGCGTCGCCACGATCCGTACTTTTGCTGGAGTATTCAAAAGGCCCATTACAAAACTTTGTCCTCTCCCCACTTCTGAAGGCGACGATATCTGAACGTAGTGTGTCTTGTTTTGTATTTATCTTCATGTTTGTTTGTTTATTGTACATTGTGTTTGGAAAAAAGTGTTTAACCCTTTTTTGGCGGGCGGCATGTTTGAACATTGTATCTTGCTCACTTCAAGTTTAGCAAGCCCTCACCAGATGTCAGATTAGGACAGTGCTCATCGTAGCTCCACCGCCCTCTGTAGGGGGCAGTATGCCTGCAAGCTACTTCCCTGGCGGGAAGAGATCGGAACAGTGTGTCTGTGAGCAAGAGCGGTAACGGTCGGTTGCGTGATGTACGACAATGGCGTAGTCGATATAACGAATACCTAGGCTACATTCAGTGTTTCTTGAGTGTGTAAATATGTGTAGGGAGTGTTTTCTTATCGTGTATGACGTGTTTATTTAAGTTGTGTAAATACAATGTAGTAATAATTCCACAGGGATCCAGTGATATGAATCAGCTACCTACCTCGTGTTCTATACATACAGTCCATTTCTATCCTCGTACTATCCTTAGCCAAACCTTGTGTATATCTCCTCACCTCATTCAACTCTTTTCAAGAAGTATAGATTCAAGAATAATTTCAACTTTAAGATTTTCTGATGGCATTGTCATCTTAGTCGACCCACCAGAGGATTTAAATGCACTTTGAATGGTATGGGCTCAGTATAGTGGAAGGAATTCATGATGAAAATCAATAAATATAAAGCAAAAATAATTGAATGCAACCGAAAGAAATCAGAAAACCCTAGTGATGTCAAATTGTCAGGTGAAAAGCTAAAAAGTAGGAGACTTTTGCTACTTAAGAAGCAAAATAACCAGTGATGGACGAAGCAAAGAGGATTTAAAAAGTAGGTTGGCTCAGGCTAGGAAAGCATTGATACAAAAAGAAATTTGTTGACATCAAATACATATTTAGGTATTAGAAAACCAGTTTTGAAAGCCTTTCCCTGGAGCGTGGCGCTCTATGAAAGTGAAACTTGAACTGTTGGCGCAGCAGAAAAGAGGAGTAAAGATGCATTTGAAATGTGGTGTTACAGGAGAATGATGAAGATGAAATGGGTAAATAGAGTAACGAATGAAGGGGTATTAAGACGAGCGGGCGAGTAGAGGTGTTTCTGGCGACTGCTAAGGAGGAGAAGAGATAGGTTGGTAGGACACATACTTAGACACCCAGGAATACAAAACTTGTTAGTTATGAAAGGAAGGGGTTGAAATAAAAACCGTAGAGGTAGGCCAAGGTTAGAATATGTTAAACACATTGTCTCGGATGTAGGATGTGGTAGCTATGTAGAGATAAAACGATTAGCTCCGGACAGGAAGGAATGGAGGCTGCATCAAACCAGTCAAACAACTGAAGACTGAAACAAAAACATTTCAACAGATACGGCCTCTTGGAGGAAAGCTATCGACTGAAGCTATTTATACAGTTTATAGGCCTACTCTTTTATCATTTCGTTAATACCAAGTTATTGAGCGTCTGTGAACATTTGTATGGCGGATGTTGCAGTGTGAATCAGCACAGAAACACGGGGAGAAAACCTCAACACACCACCAACCCTAAAATAATGAAACAACAAGTTGTATAACCCGATTGCGATTATGATTACTGGCTTTTGCCCGTAGTATTATGCACATTCAACGATGTCGTTTGTTATTCATTACGACGGCTAAATTAGGAACTAAGCGTAGTGTACAGTCGCAAATTTTCGGACGAGAACTTATGGTTGGTTGGTTCCTTAGTTTAGGGGCTGCGACAACGCGGTCATGTAGCCCCATGTACTTTGGGTGTGTGTAGAATCTGTCTGATAACCGGTGTTAATTGTGATGACTGAATTAATGTGTGTTATCTGTGATTCAGGTAGAAGGACTGCAGACGATTAATTTTTTCAAGTTGTTCCTACTTTTGCTACCATCCACGACACCTAGCTGCGGACATAGCTACTAAATGCCATCGCTGTCAGTACCTGGCAGCGAACGTTAGAACTAATATAGCGTTATCAAACTAACATACAAATTTTAGCTTCCATAAGTGTAGTTATTGGTAGGTTCTTTTTCATGCCATAAATCTATGGCCTTACTTCCCATCCGAAGGAAGGCATACTGAGCGATTTTTTACACTCTTAAAATATCTGACGACTTCGGTCGGGTTAAAACCCGCGATCTTGGGCATAGAAGCTCCGCATGCTACCAGTTTCGCCACATAAGCCGCTAACGAGAATTTACATCGCACGCCTTAGAAATGCCAGACTTCTCGCATGAGTACGAGAAATTTCGTAGGTGTCACAACCCTGCTGTCTCCACACGCAGTCGGAGGTGTCCTACGGTGATTGTTTCCAAAACAAAAAGTGTCAGTCAGTCTGAAAGACTAGACTTTGTATCATTTTAAATGCTACAAATGCTGAAAAATGCTAGAAACGCTTCGCTCGAAGTCAAAGACGCTTGACATGTTAGAAAATTATCTGCATAATACTTATCTTGCTTATCTTGTTTCAAATTACTCGCGAACGGCAAGTGCAAACCAAGGGCAATGCAAGGTCAAGCGCACGGGGTGCCGTCACGCTCACCGGAGCGCGCGGGGACGTGCCCCTTCCATCCAGTCTAATAAACACTTACACTGGGCGATGTATTGAAGATAGATTTATGCTCTCGCGGACATTTTTGTAGAACTTCTCATGCTGACCAATTCTTACGCTCATAGTATATTGATATTTTTAACGGTTTGCCCAGCGTAAGCTTAAGAAGCGCACGGACGCCAAGTTTGTTTTCGACTTTTTCACTGAAATCGTTACTGGTTGGCTTCCTTTGATCATACATAAATTATTTTCTACAGAATCTTTCCTCGAGATATCCTTTACAGAATGGTGAAAACCGCATCAAAATCCATCAGTGTGTTTTAGATCCCTTATTTAGGGGTGGTAGGACCTAAAACGGAAGAGTTACTGTATTGATTTTGAATGGAGTGTCTAAAAGGGGGTAGCTGCCTTTGGAGGGGCAAGCTGACCAGTGTGGAGTGTTGTTTAGCGTTAGGAACTAGGGGGCGCTCCTATAAAGACTGTAAATGTGGTTTAAGGGATGTAGCCTTAGCACGCGGGTCGATGTACTAGTCGCCCAGCCGGCTACTTATTATATAATCACCTTGCTAGTGTCAGCGGTTCGGCACGCGCTTCACTTGAGCACGCGAGCCGCTGTGAGGAATACAATGACGTCTGAGTTGGCGTTATTACTACGGTGTGTCACGTCTGACTGTGACGGGAGTAAGGAAGGACGTTGGGACGTGAAGAAGAGTGTAGATCAGTAATGCAAGTGTAAGAGACTGACCAAGTGTTTATTGGTCAGCAATGAGTAACTGTTAGTCCCTTTTAAGGGATCTTGTGATGTTATAATGTGAGTACAAACTGTGGGTGTTAGGTTACAAAAGTAGGATTCTGAACACTGACTGACTGACTCACCTCGGTTGACACTGTCGTTAGCCTCCGGCTGTCTCGTCGAAGCACTGATGATGGAGAGATCCTCGTGACCCACTTAAGGCACCTTTTATACCTTTAGCCTCTGTTCTGTCAGCGCGTTGTGGCATAGTTGAACCAGTTTGTAGTATGTCGCTGTGTGTCATAATTACGCAAGGGTTGAGCTGCTTTATGGAGTAGCCAGCTGCCCTTATAGTATTGATGGATATTGGGTAGGCTTTTAAAGGGTTGCCTTTTATGAGATTTAGACAGATGATGGGGGGGATGATCTCTAAGGGGTGCATACCCCTTGGGTATTGTACAAGCCTCTTCCTCCATTTGGTCGCGTCCTCGCGACCGGGAAGGGCACTTGGGGTTGGGATGTTGTCGTAGTAGTTTTTGAATCCCCCTCGTCTCTTCTGGTGGTGGCGTCGTAAGCGTCGTCGTATGGAACGGGTGTCGTCGTGCAGAAGTGTAGGTGTGCGGTCAGCCCGTGTTCAGAGGGGAGGGTTATGGGGTGTACATAGATATATATGTATATAAATTTTACATTGCATGGTGAAATGTGCATTAACATTGTTGAATAAAGAAAATAATTGCTATTGAGGCACAATCGCCATTGCCGTTGTCGGCATAAAAAAGAAAAAAAACATGGTTATACATGGTTACATAGTTGTGCAGGGAGGAAAAACCCAGGGCCGAACGGATGATTGCGTCGTCCGCCCTATCTTGGGGAAAAAGTGCTCCCTGCAATAAAGAAGATAGGAGAGAATAGAAAAAAAATGGGTGTTCCAGGGTATAATTTAAAGGAAATATTTAAAATGTATTTATTGGTGTGGGATAAAACGGAACACCCTGACAAATGGGGAAGTTAGAAGAGAGAAAAATGAAAGAAAACAATTCACAGACATTGGTTACGTGTTACCTTAGCAAACGAAACAAAACAAAACAAAAATATAGACATCGTGTACACGTGAACTTGATAAACAGACAAAAATATATATAGTGTTTAATGTATTATGTTGCGATGCTGACATTTAGGAATTTCCATGGGAATAATTGCCCGTGGGCGCATGAATATGTATGTAGTTTACTCTTTAAAATTATGAACTACAATGACCTTATGTCTACTTAAGCGCGCTAAACCCTTATAATTCTAGTTTTTGTTTGGATCCTCGCGTGCACGCTACCTGTTTGTACGTACGCTTGCCGTATCACGGCTGATCCTATACGGCCACCTCTTGGCACGGTTGAGTGGTCGTACCGCTTGCAGTGTATTCTTAATACCTAGTCTGTGAAGCATCCTCTGTGGGTGAATGCTTGCACACTTGGCCATGAGGGTCGCCGCCACATGCCGGTTGCGCCCTCATCGCCGTAAGCTGCGTCGCATTTTGACGCTTCAAGTGTTTTTGTTTTATGCAGATCTGCCAGCAAGCCTGATGCCCCACAGGCATCATTCCTGCTGTGCAGATTATTGACGTGTAGCTGTAAAAAAAATGTAGTGAGTGTGTAAGTGAGAATAAATGTTAAATGGAGGTTAGTATGCACAGGTATAATACTACAATAAGGGGGCATTAAATAGCATGTTGCTGCTATCTGGCAGCAAAATCATAATTACACGTGTCATATTCTAGGTGACAATGCCTGCAAAAAAAAAATGGAGAGGTTAACAAAACATTGAAATTCCCTATTCCATATGCCGCTTCCTGTGGCAGCGTTGCCACAGTCTGAAGCCCCTTTTTACCTGTGAAAAGAATGGCATGGTTATTATTACTCGATATATGGCCGGGCTTACCCTATATGGTGCCGTGACGTCATTTCCTAATGTGTTGTAGTATTGGGCTTACCCTGGCAACGAATTTGGGCCGCCAGGCGCCGAAATTTTACCTCAATATATGTATTAAAAAAAATTGTCTTAAATGTAAGACTATGCTACATTATAATAACTTATCATGAGTTATCGGACTTACCCTGATGACGGATTTGTGGGTCATCAGGCGCCGAACGGCGTTCTCTTATACTACTTATTCTACTTATGGTGTATATAAAAAAAAACTACATCTAAGCCGAGAGGGTTGCCTTAATCTATTGCCGAAAGATGCTGTGCTGAATTGCAACAGTGTTCATTAAATTTGCTTAATCCTAGGTTGCGTGTCAAATGCAACCGTCTATAACTAAATTTGGCCTAGGACGATCGCCTGGGGCAATTAAATCCCCAGATCACCACCCGCACGAGCCCCAGAAACACCGGTTGTCTCTAGGGTCGCTAGATTCCGTCCCCTTAACTCTAGGTGTCGACGTCTATTACTAGGACTAATCTATGCGCAGGCGCTTACGGTGCCACTAAGCTAACCGTTTCGCCCGCTGTAACTTTCGTGTTCATAACCGGGTGCTGTTCCTATTTGACGTAGGTGAGCCGCCCACTTGGCTCCTGTGAGGGGCGCGCAATGCCCCATCTCTTAATGCCCTCTGACTGCCCGATGCGTCGTCATTTATGTGGGCATTGGACAGTGTGGTCCAATGGCATAATATCCTCCGGGAAAAAAGCGTCCGGGGAGTCCTCTGTGCCTGTGTCGGCCGCAATATTTGTATTCATATGTCCTCCGGGAAGTGAGCGTCCGGGGAGTCCTCTTCGCCTTAATCGGCATTGCTGGGTTGGCCCACTGAACCCTTTTGAGTGCCCGCTATGCTACTCATTTAAGAACTCTGGCGACCCGTTGTCGTCCATTTACGTGGGCGCAGGACCGAATGAGCGCGTACATTCCATATATATATATTCATATTTCATTCTGCATTATTGATTACCGTCGTGGTCTTCACCTTCACCTCGCGGGGTAAGGACTTGTCGGATCTAGGATTGGTCCTGCTGAACCCTTGGATCCTGCTTCACTCCTGACGAATAGGAGTCTGACTCCCCGCCATGGAAGTCCTACTTACGTAAATTTAACTAACAGTCTAGTCATAATATGGTCGTCTCTAGGGATAGCTCCCGAGGCCGGCGCGGAGTGAGCTATTTCTCCCGCCATTCTCAGAAAGTCTCCCTGCAGGTTTTGGCTTCGACGACCGTGGCTCAAAGTGGGTTTAGCATCCCTTCCTCCCAGGGGCGGTTTATGCGCACCTAGGATTCCAGAGCTTGCCCGACCAGGCCGCGAATGCTTTGACCTCACGTGGTTCGTCTGTTTGGTCTAGTCGTCAAGTTAGGTGATTTGTCGAGCCAACTGGGGTAAGGGTTGTCATTACCTACCCCAGTTCTGCCCCTAGTGTTGTGCTTTTGACCTTTGGCTAACGCCGGTATCATCAGCCAGGGTGTTTCAGATTCCCTTTTTTTTTTTTTAATTATAGGTGTAACCTGTGTAAAAAGTGTCAAATGTAAAATACTTCCAGTGTGGTGGGCTGGTAAAACCTCTACATACGTAGACTACTTTAGGCTACCTGTGCTATATCAGCTTCTCCAGCGATAATGCTCTTTTTTAACCTTGATGGAGGTGTTAGTAGGGTCTGTGGCGTCAGGTACCCTGTTATTGTGATCTGGGGGTAGTTATCTGTAGAGTGGGTTAAAGCAGGGTAGGAGGAGGTTGCGCCTTCCGAATTCCGCGTTAGTGGCGGCCTGGAACCGGTTTTTGTGCTGGGATGCTCCTACAGTGAGTGGAACGGGGCAGGTAATTCCCGGGGTTGCAAAAAATAAAATAAAAATCCATGCCGGTCTGATATCAATATCCCCTGGTGAATGGATGGGATATACATGCATGCGTCTGGATATGAGGCGTTTGCACTCATGTATGGATAGGTGTAGGTTGAGGCATAATACTAATATATTTCCCTCTCATGCGGGATGATTTAAATTTAAAAAAAATGGTTAGTATTTATTACTTATGGCCTCATCTCTCATATGGAGATGTGCATTACGCTTAGTTGGTGTTTGCCGATGCACCCCTCTCATTCAGGTGATAGCGGTGGGGCTCAAGGCGTAGCATGCCCTTTCTGTAAACACATGAAGTTTACCAACCCTTATGTATACTTTGTAGTGTAGTGTAGCTGTTCTGGTCGTGTTCATGTGTCTGCGTTGTTTATGTTTGGACGTGAAAAGGTTATGGGAAGGGAGTAGAGTGGGACGCTGTTAGCATGTTCTCTTGTCATCCTCCCTTGGTCCATGTTGGTTTTCTATCCGCGCTTTGGGATAGCGAAGCTTCACGACCTACTCTGGTCCGTTATAGGGCTAAGTCCTAGTCGCCTGGAATGATTTGTTTCGGGACTAGGGTCGCAAAAAGAAGTTGTTAAGGGGAGGTCCCGTTTCCTCAAAGTCCCTATGTTCGCCCCTGATTGGTGAGCGCGTTTGTGTGTGTGTGCGTGACTACGCTCCGCTACACCACGCGGACGCCTGGTCTGCTGTAGGGCCAAGTCCTACTGTGTATATTGTGTATGGGTAGAAAGCGCCCGTGGCCTGCCAACGTCTTTACGAACGTGCTACTCTGGGCCTGCGACAAGTTTTGGTCTGTGACGTCTGCTTGTTGATAAATGCTTTCGCAGTGTTGAAAAATGTATAGTGTTATGATTGTTCTGCATTTGTTTATTCATGGTCACTGCCACTACACAATCGCGTTTTGTCATCGACAGTGTTGCAAAGTGGCTAAGTCTGCAAGTCATCAGTTTGTGTGTGTAACTTCAGGCCGGGATTTTATGTAGGTTAACCACTGTTGCGTGTTTTTCTGCACGTATGCCAGTGTGGTCATTGTGTTAAATTCCTGGCGGCCCGATGTGGTAATCCGCCCTGCTACTATTGCCGTTGTGTGGCCATTATTCCGTAAGACCGTTGTCTTACGAAATTTATATGTCTCTGTCTGGAAAGTCCATTTTCCCTGTCAAGTGTATTTCTGGAATTTTATGCCTGTCATTTGGCCGCAGGAATGTAGTATTATCTGTCTAAGCCGTTATATGGGCCAATTTTGGTGTGATTGGAAGGCCGTCTGCTTGTTTTTCCCTGGCGTGCAATTTTCTCTGGGGTTCGAACCCGTGTTCTATGTAATTCTCTGTGTTATATGTCTGTATTTTGTTTGTGTTTCTCGTACCGAAAATACCGTTGTTTAGTTAGTTTTCGGTACGAGGTTTTTGTGTGTGGACATGGGTTCGAAGCCGGTTGTCTGTAAAGATTTGGTGGCCATTTCTGTGCCGCCTACACTAAGGCAAATGGGCTGTGTGTTTTTCTATGCGCAACCCCTAGTATACCTTCCTGCGAGGAGTTTGCTTATTTTTGCCCTCTCCTCGTAGTGTAAATTTTGAAGATATAGGGTTCTTAGGTTGGCTATGAATGATTCCGTGCAGTGTGCTTTGGGAACTGTCGTCTGTAAGGCTCGCAGTTTATCACTGAGGTCTGCTTTACTGCTGAGTATGATGGTGTCGGGTTGCAATGTCTTGCGCGCTCGCTTGTTTACTTGTTTCGATAACGCTGTGTATCCGAACATGTGTTCTTAATCAGCCTGCTTTCTGTTAGTGCTCTTCGCATTATAAAAAGGCAAGAGGGGAATTTTGTGGTTTAACGTGACCATTTCTGGAGATCATGTGCCACGGGATTTCCGTTTTACTTGGAATCCAAACCACAGGCCATGGCATTTCACTTCGGAAATCTCATATGCATTGGCCGTCTGTGAAAGAACCTTCCATTGACTACACTTGTGTCCCCGAGTGTTGTGTTATGTATACCTATGTATAAAATATATATATAGTTTATTTGGCCATTTTTCTTTCTTGGGCTAAATGTGTGAAACAAAAAAAAATTATTTATGCCCCGCTCTGAATTAAGAGAGCACATTGAAAGAAAATAATAGTAGGTGGCGTTAGTCTCTAAAAATTATGTCGTGAGCACTATGTTTTTGAAAAAAAAATGGTGATTGGGACCTGAGTGTAGTATTTACCATTTTGGTAACGTGAGTACTACCGTAATCTGGTTACGTCTCAGGGGAATCTACCGACACTGTCTAGTACACCTTAGGAAGGCCATTGCCAGACGTAACTGATACCCTTGTATCCACGTCACGAGCAAAGCCAGTGCACTGTGGGAGTCAAACCTGCCTATCAAAGTAATTGTAACTCACCAAAATGACAGTGTCTCATCCCGGTGTGCAATTGGGCTTTTTAGTTGGTTAAAGCACACCTTCCAAATTTTTTTTTTTTTTTTTAAACTAGTTTGAGATTCTTAATTCTTGCCATGCTTACGGTTTTCGCCCGCAACAAGAGAATCTGTCAAACTGTGGAACCCTAACATAGAACGTTTAGTCATTTCTACTTAGAAAGACTCACTTAAGCTTTATGCTGTGATTTTATGCTTAAGTTGTGTTCAAAATATCTCTTTTTCGGCCTGAAGCCTGCTTGGCTTCCACTTGGCTTAGCATATTAGAGACTTTACGTTATGGCGTTAATCACTTCGCCCAATAACCATTGATGGCCTGAGAGAAAAATGCCATGGTTCCGAAAAAAAAAACCAAGAAGGATTTAGAATTGTTCCTTCTACTTTGGCTATATTGCACTGTATATACATAAAATAAGAAAGAAAAATATGCGATTTCATGTTTATTATGTACTTGTTGGACCATTTTCTTATCGCCCCCGTGTGAAAGAATTTATGTGGCCTATAATGTTGGTGTTAGCGATGTTAGTTTATTTCTGTGGCCCTGGTGGAAGTCGTTATCCTCTTTCGAGCTTCAGTGCTCCGAAAGGTGAAGGGTTTTGCCCTGTTATTAGATGATAGGCCTCTGGAATCCACTGGGGTGTTCCTTTGCTACCTTCCGGCGGAATTTCTAGCAAAGTAAGCTTTGGCCTACTCCCACCGTAGCGCGTGTCTATAGGTTTAAATGTACCTGTATTCGAGGGCCTAATTGTGCTTGATGCTGCCCTAGTAGATTTTACGGGAGTGTGTATATATTTGCCTGCGTGGTTTTGTGGGGTAGGTGAGAACACCTTTCCTAATCCCCGTGTACTGTGTGGTAATGCCCGGTCAAAATGTTCGTGCGTATATCGTGCACCCTGAGGGCCTAATACCGGTGTTCGCCTTTGTTCTGGCAAATTTGCCCTTTGAACTGGCGGTAAAGGTCGCTTAATGGCTTGTGTCCGGCCTAGCAATGTGGTGGCGTGTATTCTGACCGTTTTTCGGCCTGTGGCCACGGCCGACTCCTGCCAATGTGTTAGCCTATCTGTGTACGTGTATGTAGGCTTTATGTACTGTAGGGCGGGCTCTATGTCGTCACCCCATGACGTGGTTATGTCCCTTTGTTTCCCTGTCATATCATGTGTGTTTAATGGCCCTGGCTTCAACTCCCTCTCGTCCCTCTGTTCCGAGGGGATTGTTCTAGGCTCTGCCCCTCGATTTGGCAAAATTGCCTTCCGATCCGGAGCTGAAGGACGTGTGTTTGTGTTAGGTTTATTTTGTAGTAAGTTGGAGCCTAACCTGGCCGTCTTCTTGACTGTGGCCACGGCGAACTCCTTCCATTCTGTGGCAGTACGTGGCGAGAGGGACATCCTCGCAAATTGTCGAGTCAGCGTATCCACGCTTATGTCCTCTCTCGGGTGGGCTGATGGCCCTACCATGAACTCAAAAATGGCCTTATTGGCTTGTAGCTCACGGTATTTGTCCCAAATTTGGGTGTACTGCCTTATTGAGGCTCATGGCCTGCTTGCAAATTACTGTACTAATGTATTAATGTTTCTGTGCTCTGTATTGTTTTGTGGCCGCTAGTTGGAGAAGCGCTTGGACGCGAATTAGCTCCCTGTATTGGGCGTGTAAACTTGTGTAGTGCACCCTCATTCTCTCGAGGGTTGCATTATCTATTACGGGACCATGTGTGGTGATTAATTGTCGGTATATTCTGTGTCTTTGTATATGGAACCTATTGAGGTGTTCATGTATGTGATTCAAGAGTGTATGTGCGCATCTTAATCGCGCTGTCCTACCCTCTGACGGAGTGTATGGCTGTTTGCCCTGTATTGTCCCGATTTTCTGTTTTGAGTGTCCGTATTTGTGTTTGCCTGATCTGTATGTGCCTTTGGCATCTAGCCAATAATGCTACTAATATTGGCATACCCCTATTACCTTCATGGCTTGCAATCTCTTCATGAGGTGCCATTCTGCCTGAAGTGTATGGGCCTAAAGTAACAATAGAGAGAAAAAAAATCTGTGCGTGTTTGCCAGTGTATTCCTATATCTCTCTGGTTCTGTATGGGGCTAGGGGGTTGGTTTATCAAGCCTTTCCCTTGTGTAGCTAGTTTAGAGCACCAAAAAAAAATATGGTGCTTTCTGTCTGGGGGAAAAAAATTTTCACTATCTGCTTGGCTTTTTGCGGTTCAGAGGGGGTCGTTTTGACTACGAGGGCTCGTTGGTTGAGTCCTGTTACTGCGCGTAGTACCCCGCCTCCACCATCTGTTTTAGATCCCTTATTTAGGGGTGGTAGGACCTAAAACGGAAGAGTTACTGTATTGATTTTGAATGGAGTGTCTAAAAGGGGGTAGCTGCCTTTGGAGGGGCAAGCTGACCAGTGTGGAGTGTTGTTTAGCGTTAGGAACTAGGGGGCGCTCCTATAAAGACTGTAAATGTGGTTTAAGGGATGTAGCCTTAGCACGCGGGTCGATGTACTAGTCGCCCAGCCGGCTACTTATTATATAATCACCTTGCTAGTGTCAGCGGTTCGGCACGCGCTTCACTTGAGCACGCGAGCCGCTGTGAGGAATACAATGACGTCTGAGTTGGCGTTATTACTACGGTGTGTCACGTCTGACTGTGACGGGAGTAAGGAAGGACGTTGGGACGTGAAGAAGAGTGTAGATCAGTAATGCAAGTGTAAGAGACTGACCAAGTGTTTATTGGTCAGCAATGAGTAACTGTTAGTCCCTTTTAAGGGATCTTGTGATGTTATAATGTGAGTACAAACTGTGGGTGTTAGGTTACAAAAGTAGGATTCTGAACACTGACTGACTGACTCACCTCGGTTGACACTGTCGTTAGCCTCCGGCTGTCTCGTCGAAGCACTGATGATGGAGAGATCCTCGTGACCCACTTAAGGCACCTTTTATACCTTTAGCCTCTGTTCTGTCAGCGCGTTGTGGCATAGTTGAACCAGTTTGTAGTATGTCGCTGTGTGTCATAATTACGCAAGGGTTGAGCTGCTTTATGGAGTAGCCAGCTGCCCTTATAGTATTGATGGATATTGGGTAGGCTTTTAAAGGGTTGCCTTTTATGAGATTTAGACAGATGATGGGGGGGATGATCTCTAAGGGGTGCATACCCCTTGGGTATTGTACAAGTGGTTCTCTAGATTACCCGTGACATCCAAGAATCGGGGATTTTTCTTATACTAACGAAGTAGAGATTGTCGGGGAACACATGCACCAAGCAGTACTCTGACGTCACACTCCTCAGTGCATCTGGGTACATTTCGTCCCGTCACCGTAACGTAACGCCAGACCTCAGCGTAACGCCAGACGTCGACAAGATCATTTAAAATGATAAAAGCATTTGCATTCTGCTTCCCTATTCAATCTTTTGTTTTATTCCACATCTGATGTAATGCCCATTCGCTCGTCTTACATAAACGAGTGTTACTCTACTCCGCCTCTTATATTTCATTACTCATGAGCAGTAGAGAAAATCAGAATTGTTATCGTTACAAATATCATACGTCTTAAGGAGTCAACAACAGAGGAAATTTATTTCTGAACTCAATCAACTTTACAGCACCAATATCCGGGTCCCAATATTATCGACTGGTATATTGCAAAGATATAAAACTCGATAGCGCCATATACGGCAGACTGGGGGAATTATGCATGAGTGTCGAGTAGTTGATATGGGTGAGAGCTGTAACGCAGTAACGGATGATAATAAAGTCACATTCGATGGGACTCTCATCTCAATGTTTATCGATGTATAGGTCGTATCAGTGTGACGTCACAGTAGTACCCATATTATGTAGAACATCTTGATTCCTTAGTTGTATTCTGTGTGTCATACACGTAGATTTTCGTGTTAGTTGTATTACTTAAAGCAGTTTTTTTTTGTTTCTTTAGCGTATGGCTTTTAGTGCCGGGAGTGTTAGTTATGTTAGTTATTGTTGTTATAAGGGCCGGAACTACGAGGTTATCTGCCCTACCGAGAGTGTCCGAGGACATGTTCGGCTCGCCGGAGTTTGTAGCTGCTTATATACAGACACTCATTCGGTGAGCTACAAGTACCGTCGTGTGTGAAGTGTTGTCTGTGGAGGAAAGTGTGAATGTAAGGATGAGGAATTGGAAGGTAGTAGCTGTGGCCTATCGATAGGGACCAACCCAGGCATTTGCCTAGAAGGAAGATGGGAAACCACAGAAGACCATCTTCAAGGTCGCCGGCGTGTTGAAAATTCTCCCGTAGTATGTAATGCATACATTAAGTATTTATCAGATCAATGAAGTTAAGGTGGCATGATCTGATAAATACTTATTGTATGCATTACATACTACGGGAGAATTTTCAACATGACGGTTGTATTAAAGCCGAAAATACATAACCTAACACTGTTTGGCAAATTTAAAGAGGAACATTTGATACCGTAATTCCATTTCAAGAATCCCGTTTTTTCTTCTAAACGTTTTGGATAATTATTATAATTGCCACATATCCATATAGGGCATTTCAACTCAAATTCTTGTACGAATTTCCGAATTTCTCCATCCCATACAACGAGGTTAATTCATGTCATCGTAATACTGGTTAGCACCTATTCAAAATCGTTACTAATCTCCGTATTGAAGAGGATTCAACTTATTTAACTCAAGCGCCGAACTGAATTATTTTATTGATTTTCTAAATTATTTTGTCTATATTTTGATAATTTTTTTAAAGCTTAACATTTTTACACTCACCGTTAATAGTTCTTATTTTCTAACTACTTTTTTAAAAATATTGTAAAAAGACCAATCTTATATTTATATAATTAATACTACATTTGTAATGATATCCATTTTATTACTATATTTTATTTATTACAATTATTATCATTAATTTTTCATTTTAATTTAGATGTAAGTCACATATGTTATTTTAGTTTTCAATTCTTAATTGATTTTCTTTTTAGGCTGAGGACGACCCCATTTTAGGTCGAAACATGTACCGATATATACAATATATATTTGTTTATGTATTGATTTGGCGTATAATTTTAAACGTTTAAAACTGTAAAATTCATCAATGCGCTTAAGGCGCTCAAACAGTACCCTAGATTTTTTTCACACATCTTAAACTTGCGATATGTCGTACAGAAGGTCTATTATATCTCCAAACAGCAACATTATTTTCCAAAATTCCTGATTTGAAATAGTAGACTATTTTTTGCTGCGTTTAGGAATTTTGGCCATTGGAGGCTAAAAAAAATCTGAATTTGCATGCACCACAAGCCCTTATAATTTATAAAAGGGGTCTTCCTGTGGTTGGACACTTGACACAACGGTTAGGGTCAGTTTGTATGTGACGTATATTGCGATTCGTCCACGAGGTTTTCAATTTTATTTTCATGTCAGGAAGAACACGTTAGGTAAATTTAGTTTGAGAGCGCATTTTAACTAATCATTTTTCTTTGTCGACAAACAGGTTTCAAGCCCCGAACCATGGCAACAATAGCTCAATTGATAACGTCTGGTTATTAATACCGAAGACCGTTCGAAGAATGGGTACTTCGGCCAGTTAATTATAATATGAGCCAACTGTTAGTTAGTTATTGTTGTGTTAAGGGGCGGAACTACGAGGTCATCTGCCCCGTATAGTACCTGTAGTATGGTACCTGACATTCTAGATTAATTTGGAGTAACTAATACACGTCAGTGCTGCCAACATTGTTATAAGCCTGTTGATAGTCCAATATTTAAGTACGTATATAACTTCTATACTAACAAATGGATTTCATCCAAAATTGGGACAATAATAGATCATAATATTTCATATTAATTCTGAGCAACACATATATGATATTGTTGCCAACATGATTTTACGCGCGTTGATAGTTCCAATGTCTAACTGCATGTAACGTCCATCCTATCCATTGGATTTCAACCAAATTTTGTAAGTATATCCTGTACCCTTAGATATTGAACTAGGAGTATATACAGTCACCAGAGCTGCTAACTGTAGTGCCCTATTAGGCTACACCTTTTAGGTATGTTTCGAACTAATTAAAAATTTCAGTATTACCAACTTAGTTTTGTCATTATTATTATATTTTAGTCTGTATAGTTTAATCATTGGCACGAATCTTAAATTTAAAGGAAGCAGGCTGTTTATTTTGTCACGGAACTACTTGCTTGTATATTTGGAGTGTTATGGAGGTTAAATTCCAAACACTTTGCTGAATTATACTCTCTGAGTTATTTGTACGAATAGATTACAGGTTGATTCCTGTACGAATTTTTATACGCCAGTTTGCAATTTGCCGAAGCATACAACATCCGTCTGTAGTTTAGGAGTTGGTAGTGGCTACATGAATACAATCCATTGTTAAATGCACTTCTGTCTTCCCACCCAACTCACAAGTAATTCTCTTTTCCGTCTGGTCTGCGCTCATTATTCATGCCAAGGCGAAGAGGAGGAGTCGAACTAATTCGAGCAGTGCTCTTTAATAGCTGTGGCAGGGTTCACTTGAACGGGAGGAATTGAATTAGTTTCTGATGCGCCTCACTGGTGATTCCCTTTACCGCGCTACATAACCACTATTCCAACCAATTAGATTACATCGCTGCCTGTGTCGACCTGAACATCATCGCCCCACAGGCGAACCATCTTAATAATCTTAATGTACGGCATGGTATTGGTTTATTAGATTAATCCAGGCTAACATATGAGGCGTTCCCGACCACAAGGGTGAACTCAACAATGTACGTTTCGAGAAAAATTCCATTGCAATTATCGACCAAGGGCGAACTTGACATATTCGTCTTATTTCGTGATTTCATCCAAAAATATAGAGTTATAAAGCAAAACTTTCATCGCATTATTAATTTTCATAATCGACGCGTGACATGAATGGAATAATAATAATAATAATAATAATATTAATAATAATTCCTACCGAATTCTTGCTTATCTCCATGAGAAAAAGACAAAGGTGCAATATCGATTGCGAATGAAAGAGTAGGCCTACTGGGCCCACATTAAAATGCCGAAGAAACAGTTGACATGACGTGGTCCTTAGTTGGTCGTAAAGAAGCAATTTAATTAATTTAATTTATTTATTAAATGCTATTTATGTTACATTATTGTGATGAGTCTCACGAATCTGATGACAGTACAGATTATCTGTGAGATATATTAATTATTATTTACAACATATATATAGATTATATTTCAATGCAAGAGTGCATGCAATTTTTTTGTAAACATAATGATAATGATAAAAATATTAATGTAAATAATTGAAGACACAAAATAATAACAATAATAATAATAATAATAATAAAGACCCACTAATAGGTAGGCAAATATATGGACTAGGCAACAAAAATAAAACGCCTTTGGAAGCATCGAACAGTCACTCTCATACCAGTTATAATCTCAGCCACGGGAGTAAAACCTAAACAGCTCAAAACAGCTTTACACCAACTCAATCTACCATTCAGCATCTATCAGAAAATGCAGAAGGCAGCAATACTGTACAGCTGGAATATTGTCAGGAAATTCTTGAATAGTGATTGAGAACCAGCAAAGCTTCTTGTGAACGTCTACCGAAGTTTTTGTCGAAGACCAGAATAACGTGTTTAATGTACAATAATAATAATAATAATAATACAAAGGAATGCGTACAATAGAATTGTCATAATCAAAGGAAGTATCACCTTCACAATATCCGATGCCATTAGTGATGGTTGAATAGTTTGTTGTTGTTTTTATTCATTTAAGGGGATTTGTAACACCGTAGTCATGTAGTCCCATGTAGTTGGGTGCGTGTAGAATTTGTGTGATAACCAGTTTTATTGTGATGTCTGTACTATAATGTAATAATATCGTATGGCCTGGGGTGCCGGGTGCAAGCTTTGTTATTTGACACCCAAAGGGTAGCTTGCATGTCGAATTTCGTTGTTCCTTGAAGCACTATGAAAGTCAAGGAGGTTAGATATCCAAGCTCCTTGAACAATAGCGCTTTCTAGTAGAGAAATGAGGAACTTTGTGTTGGCGGAAACTCCTGAGATTAATTTTGCCATTATGAACATCGCCTACTGAAATCAAATGGGTTATTTGACATGCCAACATCGTATGACATGGTGTCGTAATTTTTGCCGCCTTAAAAAAACTTACCACGGCCAGGAGCGAACCTGCAAGCTTGGGGGTTAGTAGACGACACGTTGACCGCTCACCCACCGTGGCAAGCTATGTCTGTACTAGTATGTGTATTTATAAATTGGGGATGGGATTGGGAAGGAGGCGACCATAGCCTTACGTTAGGAACCGTCGCAGCATTTGCCTGGCGTAGAAGTGGGAAACCACGGATGGCTGTGGTGAGAAATGAACCCTCCTCTTCTCAGTTTTGCTTCACGAGGATGAATGTACCCTTGATTGAGCTTGGAGTGAAAAGTGGGTTTGGAGTGGGGACACCACGGTCTCTGTCGAGTTCGTCTTTCTATTCCTCGCAGCTACTGATCGAGCCGAACTCTCTGGATTTGCATCTGTCCATTTTTCATATAAGCCTGTATCAGGACGAACCCAGCTACATTCATCTACAACAATGTTTACTCTTACCAATCGAGCGAACGCATAAATAAATTAAAACCCTCACATGATGAGTTCGCCCTTCTGGTTGGGAACTCCTCATATAGGCTACAATTCCCAATAGTACATTATGCAACGAGCCTATAATGGCAATAATTAAGACACGAGTATGTTTATAAAACGAGCGTATGCGAATTTTATAATTTCCATACGAGTGTCTTAATTACCATTATAGGCAAGTTGCATACGACTGTTTATGTTCGACGATAATTATAACTTTATTATATGTTTTAACATAAATATTCATAAATATCTGTTGAGAGTCAGCCACTTGAATTTTGTGATCGGAGAGTGAGCGCTGGGTATGATATATCTGTCTTTCAAGATCTCTGACCGACCGACGCATGCACTCTGTGTGCTTGCAATACCATATTATGCAGGCCATATGTTTACATCTGCCGTCCCTCAGTAATATTGTCACCGGAGTCGTTTGAAGGCAATGCGCTGTGTAGAAATTAGGGTTGGTGATATTATGGTACAGTGCTATTTCTTGTCTCATATTCGCCAGTTTATTTACGCGAACATATGGACGGTGCATATTCCATGTCTGTAATTTATTATAGTTCGATGTTGTGTTTATGTCCGACATATTGGATTTTGAGCGCATGTGCGAAGGTATCGTTACCTAATTGGTCAATGAACGAGCTCTGATTGGCTGGAGAAACTGTATCGTAATGAAAAACAGTGTTATAATGACCAATATTATGATACAGTTTTCTGACACATAATAGTGAGGATCGAACATAAAGTTTATTTTGTTTCTTTTAAGGAAAACATTAATAAGAAAGACGTCATGAAAATCTCAAATTAAGAGAACTGCAAAGTATGGAACAACAAAAATAGTAGTTTTGTTTACTTTCAGGCTCAAAACATTCTCCTATCTTTCCAGATTACAGTAATATAACGCGTTGACATAGCGAGAATTTTTGAGGTCATTACGTGTTTCTTTTTTAGGAGAAGGGGGTGTTGAAAAAAAATATTTGGCTGTAAAAGTAGTACGTATCTGAACTGTATAGTCTTTTATTTTATTTAACTTAATTATATCATGTTCCATTAGACAATAGACTTAAATATACTCTTGGAGAAACCATCATCATAATCATCATCATCATTAATAGTCATAACGGCCGTAAACATTTGAAATCTATCATTAGAAATATGATGAAATATATTGAGTGTCCAATCCATTATATGGATTATGTCCAATTATTTTCGCGATGTCAGTGAAATTTTTCATATGTCGTTTGCAGATGTTTTGATTATCTTGGAACATTTAACGTTAACTTAAAT
The DNA here is from genome assembly GCA_946902985.2 of Meconema thalassinum. Lineage (NCBI taxonomy): Eukaryota > Metazoa > Arthropoda > Insecta > Orthoptera > Tettigoniidae > Meconema > Meconema thalassinum. The sequence goes on along the minus strand of OX336392.1, from coordinate 256,912,046 downwards.
GAGGAATTTGTTTCCAATCTCGAATCAGATATTTCCTGCGAACTAAATAACCTCCGACAGTAATTGGGTGTTGATGGCATAACCGATGATTACACAAGATCCTGGTTTTCAAATAAATACATAAATAAATAAATAAATAAATAAATAAATGATAAACTAAGATGTATTTTATATCAGGAGTGTGATTTAATTAATTTAAGATTATAATCCAGCAAATATTCTAAGATTTTTCCGTGTATATTACGGGGTTTTACTTAGTGTACCAAGTATGAAAAGTCAAGTTGTTATCAAAATAATTACATAAAATGCTAATATTCGAAGGGCTGAAAAGAACATACAATAACCACATAACTGTTTTAACGTCAAGCTGCTTTTTATCAAGATTTATATGTTTCATTTTATAACACATTGTAACAGATCTGATTTTTAGCCTACTTTCGATTTTTGCAAAAAAATGAAAGTAGACTTATGAGATCAACACAGGGCGAAAAATTGTGTGTCTGTCTGTGTGTATGTGTGTGTGTGAGTCTCTGTGTGTGTGTGTGTGTGTGTGTGTGTGTGTGTGTGTGTGTGTGTGTGTGTGTATGTGTGTGAGTGAGTGAGTGTACTCTGAATGTCTGTCCCCCCCTATCAATTCGAACACGGTGAAACCGAATTGAACGAAATTTGGTACAGAGGTAGCTCTAGCATAGGGCACCTCAGTGCCATACTTTATATCGCCGCCATCTTTACCAAAACTGAATGGCGGCCACTCAAACGTTCAAAACGTAAACTCAAATTACGGCTAAACTAATCATCCGATCTCTACCAAATTTGGTGACAACATACCTTTATATAGGGCGCGTCTTTCACCCAAACTTCAAGGTCATCGGCCTTGCCATTTCAGGATGGTGGCCGTGTGAATTATGCAACCATTATAATCAATAGCTTAAGACCCACCAATTCAGATTATCAAGCCTAGGGTGGTTTAAGCTATCCTGAAGGTCGTGATCTGTTATTTATTATAATTTAATATTATAATATTATTCTGTATGACTGGCTTAAAAGAGCTGAGCTGTATCTGCCACACGACAAGATGGCAGCTGTCCTCATGAGCCTGTCTTATATTTCAGTAGTTTTAGTATGTTGTATGCGATATACCCTACTGATACAATAATATAAACTTTGTATGAAATGATCTATAATGAAGATGTACTGCAGTGAAGAAATAGTTTATTTCAAGTCATTATTTGCCAACAGGTTGAATCTAATATATCAGTTAAGATCGCCATGATGTTACGGATATGTTTAGCTCTGGGCTAGCGTGTTAGCCTGTCACGCAGTTGACTGGGGATCGAATACTGTTACAGTTGACTTTTTTTTACTTGAATTCTTTTACAAATGATGTGCACAAGCTCTTTTCACAGATACTGAATAAAATGTCATTTAGCTCAAAGGGGAGGCTAATGTATACACTCGTTTATTAATAAAATCACAGTCCCAGCATTGCACATAAACAGAAGACATTACGAAAAGGAGAATAGAAGAATTAGATACACGTTGTTATCAACCACAGCCTTCTTAATGTCTCTGTACGGTGCTGTCCTATTGTGGGTTATGTGGGTAGTATTGTTCCAAATATACCGCTGTGTCAATACCTGGCCTCCTAAAGTATGGCAATTTTGTAATACTGGTAGTTCGACTATTAGCCACGATCGCGCTCCGATTACCTTTAATGATAGAACGTACAAGGCACTGCCGGCAGGAAGTTAGGTCCTCATTTGAGTACGTAATTCAATTGCTTATATGAGGACCAAGCGTCCTGCTGGCAGGACCGTTCTTTTTTCCATTATATAGAGGGAAATGTAACGAATCAGCGCATGCAAGTCTGAAGTTGGTAGCTCTGACCGTTCAGTAATGGCGGCGATTATACGTAATGGTGACTGTGTTTATGTTTTTGCTACCTATTTCGATGCTCCAAACAGCGGAGATGCATGGAGTCGCTCGTTATTTGCTAGTAATTATGATATCAGTAAATGTCATGGTACTGTAGTTTAAATTACGTGTAGTTGTGCAACTGTGCAGTGGGATATTGACAAAAACACAACTAGGCTTTTTTTAAATTTATTTATTCTCGAGTGATGGACGCGCCGTCGCTCATACATTTATTTAGTCTCTGTACTATAAGAAAACACGTTTATACTTTATACGTTTATATATTTTAGAGTCAATATGTTGTTAAGAGACAGTTATTGTATTAGTCAATATGAGTCATATTGAATATTTTAGAATATTTACAGACTTTTATTGTTTGCCCAGTACCAGAACTGCAATATTATTACGCTCTGATAACCCAAAGTACTGCCGGAAGGACGCGTCCTGCTGGAAGGCCAGTTCAAACATTTGCCATAAGGGTCCAAAGTCCTGCTGGAAGGACGCACCGCTGTGTACAAAAGTACTTCCGGAAGGTCCTTCTAGCAGGACGAGTGACTGTACGCTCTATCATTAAACACTGCCAGTTGGATCGCCTCCCTCCTGGCTACTTTAAACTGCCTACTCGTTGAACACCCAGAGGCGTACTAGATAAATATGAATTCACTGCTAGGTCGCAGCACCAACCTACTGTGATTGGCGCGGATTTTTTAAGGGGAAGGTACCCAAAACGATAGATCCTTAAGTTTGCAGGCTGGCTTAATATAGAGATTAACGGACGTGAATGCATTACAATAAGTTAGTAGTTTTGTTATTCAATCATCATAAAGTATATAATATTGATTTTGACACTTACTGGCTAATTATCAATATAAAAGAAAACAAACACTACATGGTGGTAGAGGTGGTTTTAGGGATGAGGACAAAGAGTTATAAATATACCCATACATTTAGGAGAAAGTAGGCTATATGTTCTTTGCTGAACATCTTGTTTAAATTTTTGAGTGTTTTCTTCAGTCCTTTAGCATTTTAAGTAATTATTTTGATAACAACTTCTGATAAGGACATTTTTGAATGTAAGTCTTACTTATTTTCGTATTTTATATAACGCTGAAGAAGGTCACAATGTGGCCGAAACTGGTACTGTACAACTATTTATTGACTTAAGTTTTCAACTTACTGAATATTTAGAGTGCCAAATTATGCTCATCAGTAGGCTTTTATTACACCCTGCCTGGAACCCACTGGATACGCGAGGCAAAGTGCCACAACAGACATGGCAAGCACCTATTAGATTTCCTGGCGTTCAATTACTTTGCCATTATTAGCCTATTTTCAATTTTGAAAAAAAAAATAGGCTTATGAGATCACCTTTTGTCCGTGTGTGTGCGTATCTAAACGGCTGGGGAGATTTCAATGAAACTCGGTAAGTTCATAGCTCTATTCCGGGCGACCCCGACCGTGCCCTTCAAATTTTCTTACGTCTCACCAATCCAACATGGCGGCTGTGCGAAATATTTCACCAGCAATCCATATATCTGAAACTATTAGTCTACCGATATCACCCTGGAATTTTGTATGGTCATAAAGGGAACTACTAGAAATTCACTTACCTGACCTTTGAAAACCTGGTAATTACGAAACCAACATGGCGGCCAAGCGAAGTAGCGACTTTAAATGGATGTTTCTCGCGATTTAACCAACTAAACGCAATGAAACTTGGCACAGTATAAGTTTATATACATTGTAATGCACCGACATCTAACTTCGTTCAATTGTTTACATAACCTCAAAATGGCGGCTGTGCGAAATATTTCACAGGCATTCAATATCTCCGAAAATATTTATGATATCAACCTGAAATGTTGTACGGTGATAAAGAGTACTGCTACAAGTTTATCTATGTAACTTTCAAAAACCTGTAAACTACGAAAAGAACATGGCGGCCAAGCGAAGTTGACACATTCTAATACATTTTTCTCGTGATTTAATCATATGAGCGCATTGAAATGTGGTACAGTAAATGATTATACATATTGTCATTCACTGGCATCTAATTTAGTTCAATTGTTTACATAAACTGAAGATGGCGGCTGTGCGAAATTTTTAAATTAAGATTTTATTCTTGTGTCGTAATCATGCAATCGAAGTGAAAGTTTGAATAATGAAGCTACGCAATAATTTTCCTTTAATGGTACATAACTCTATGGCCTATACATATAACAATCCAAAATGGCGACCATCCGAAATATTTTGACGGTTCTCAATATCTAAGAATCTTTTCCAGCATTCAAACATATATTTTTAAATGTTCATGGAGGCTATGAACATAAGTTCACCTATATGACTTTCAGTAACCTGGTGAGCACAAATCCAACATGGCGGCGACGCGAAGTATATATATATTTAAATGGACGTTTCTCACGATTTAACCATCTGAGTGCAGTGAAACTTTGCACGTTAATGCTTATACAAATGTTAATCCACTGGTATCTAATTTATTTCAATTGTTTTCATAACCACAAGATGGCAGCTGTGCGAAATTTTAAAATCTCGTTTTTACTTCTTGTGTCCTAATCATACACACAATAATCTTCATGTAATAGTACATAAATAAAAATCCAACCTGGCTACCATCTGCAATATTTAATCGGTTCTCACTATCTACGAATCTAACATAGCAATCAAACTGATATTTTATATGTTGATAGAGGCAATTAATATGAGTAGGATATATGAAAATAGGCTGTATAGTTCTTCACGGAACTACTTGTTTTATCCTTTAAATTAACAGTTTTTGCGTCACAGTAGAACTAGGTGGTTTAATAAATAAATTGTGATTTATCGTAACCCCTAATTTCAGATTAGTTATTGTAGTTGGAATTCATTTTATAGCTAAGAATAAATAAACCAGTAGAAAGAGGTAATTTACCTCATTTGAGCGAGAGAGATTATCTGTCTGAAAATGTATGGGAAGAGAACGGTCACCTTTTAGGAACTCGGGTAACAGTTGTCGTTGTGAAAATTATTAATAATCTTGGCATCATTGAAAATGACATTGAAAAAATTTGCTTTGGCCTATTGAGTACCCAAATCATATGCTAAATTATCATTTATATGGTGTATTATAATATTTGACTATAACCAAAAATGTAGTCTATGTTATTCTGGCATTTTATGGACACCTGGAATGCCGGGCAGATGTTCTTATGGAAATATACAAGACGGAGTATAACGCTGATTGTTCTCAGTTAAATTCTCGTGTCTCTTAGTACAACATCGTGAAGTATACACGTTTATAATTTTTGGAAAATTGTCCTCATTTCGGAATGTGGTGCGGCTTGCCAGGATTTTTCTTACCCCACATTCCGACGGACGGGTGCAGTATGCAGTCGATTCATTGTTTTCAAAGAATTAATTACATGCTTTTGGTGATCTTATTACGTGACCCCGACTGTTTTAATCCTTCTATTAAATTAGACATAAAGTATCTCGGACTATTTTTCCTTGAACATTTTCTTTACTAGCATCCTCAAGGGGAGTATTGAAATGATTACTTTGCCTTTTAGATTAGTCCTTTGTATGCCTAGGGAGTTGAAGTTTGTAAATGTTGCATGGAGGTTGGGTCACTTGGGAAGATACTGCGCCTTAATCTGAATTGCAATGAGAGCCTGGCCTTATCCCAAGCAGGATAGAGTGCTGTGGTGTCCCTAGAGTGCATGGTCATCGTCAGGAAGACTCCTCACTCGAAGAGTCACTGGGTAAGCCATTCGTTAGCTATTCCAAAATAAATACTTGATTACTTCTGTATAGGCTATGTACCCTCTTGTTATTCCCGATTGAAAGAGTTCGAGGGTGAGGTACTTATAATAAGTTTTCCTTTATAAATCGCTTTTACTACCGTCTGTTCTTCTTGACGTGAAACCCATTAGAGGAGTCAATAAGGGGTAAAATTAGAGAAGATTAATGAAAATGGGCAAAGAGTTATAAGGATGTGCCCGTTATCTATCAGAAAGGTAACATCGTAGCATTTGTCGGGAGTTGAAATCGGATAATCGATGAAAACCAATTCATGGACGCCCCCACCCACAGAAGCTCCCAACTAAGGGGACGTGGGTTGTTGACCACGGGATTCCAGCTGAGTCCAGCATTGCTTCCACTTTCCTATGCCGGGCTCCTCTCTCTCGTCTTTGCTATCGACCTCCCTTGGTCGAGTCTCGTTCTCTTCCATCTCAGACAGTATTAAGGTATCCCAGGCCTAGAAAGTCTTTCATTTTCCTGTCTTAATAGGCCCTTGTCTCATATTTCCTGATAACCTCATTCATCGAGGTGTCAGACCTCTTTTATTATTTTCCTAGTAACTCCTGCCTTCTTCTCAAGGCCCTCAAGGAGGCAGTGTGTGTGTGTAGCCGCACCACTTATGGTTCACCCTGAATTGTGCTACGCCCTCAAGGGTTCACAACTTGTGAGTTCAGAATTTGGTGCCCCTAGGGGATCCTGAGTTGGGTCCGTTCCTCATTTTATCCATTGCCTTTGAGGCGGACCCTCTTCTCATTCCCCGTTCCTATCTGCCTTTCGTGGCTCTGCGTCTTTCCGAGTCCCTTAATCCTCATTCTTCGAGAGTTGAGGGCATTTCTTTTCCCTGTCATTTATCTCCATTATTCCTTTTATCCTCGTGTATTTCTTTCTCTAGTACGTAAGGAATAGTTAGTGGTAGTTTTAACAGTAGTAGTAATTTTCATTTCATATTCAGAACCACCCCCACCATTGGGAGCCGATAACCTAGATGCTACACCTCCTAAACCCCCAATAATGATAATCATTATGGTCATTGTCAGACAGTTAAAGATGTTTGCCAATGTTCCTTGTGCCCATTGACATGCACAATGGAGGATTTGATCTTAGCCTCCCCTAATGCTGTTCACGGTGCCCGCTACTTAACAAAGATCATACCCCGAGCCTTCATGGCCATTCTCTGACGTAGTATCATCCCCCCAGTACTTCGAACGAGTAAGCCAGTGGTTGTGTGTACTAAAAAATCTGCACAGTTTCTTTGAAATTTCAATTAATAATTATACTAGCTAACTTAATTTCAAATATTTCTCTCTTCGCAGGCTGCCACAAGGACAAAGTGTATTGCATAATGCACGTTTTGTGTGTGCTAAAATGTTTAAAATGTCCATGGACAATAGTTCAATAACGAGAAACAACAGTCACACTATTCCATTTGTGCTATTGATTGCGTGTTATTCCTGCCTGGTGTCTTACAGGTGGGGACATAGTTACATTGCTATAGGCCTAATTAGTGGTACATATTAGTGCGCACTCTCATTCACAATTAAAACTATATGAAAATACGTGAATGTAACCATGTCTGCCCAATTTCTTATTGACAAAATTTAATATACACTGGCGGAAAAAATATCCCAACACCATGAAATTAGGAATGTAGAGTACGTAAATATTGGCGATATATTTAGTGAGATAACATATTAAATTGAAAAAAGGTACAAGACAACAGGTTAATGTCCGCGCGAGAAAAGTTATCGCAAATGTGCCATGCTGGTCCATTAATAACCGGTATAATCACCTGATTGTTGAATACAAGCATGCAAACATGCATGCATTGTGTCGTACAGGTGCCGGATGTCAGCTAGAGTTCCATGCCTGTTGTACTTGGTCACTCAATACAGGGACGGTTAATGCCGGTTGTGGATGACGCTGGAGTTGGCGTCCAATGATGTCCCATACGTGCTTGATTGGGGACAGATCGGGGGATCGAGAAAGCCAAGGCAGCATGTCGACACTCTGTAAAGCAGGTTGGGTTACAACAGCGGCGTGGGGGCGTGCGTTATCCTGTTTGAAAACACTCCCAGATATGCTGTTCATGCATGGCAGCACAACAGCTCGAATCACCAGACAGACGTACACACCTGCAGTCAGGGTACGAGCGATAACCACGAGAATGTTCCTGCTGTCATAGGAAGTTGCTCCCCAGACCAAGGGTAAGTGGAATGCACGCCGCAGAGCGTCTGGCTCGGAGCTATTCTTCAAGTAACCGATTTCGAACAATTCGTTCCGTCACTGTGGTGCCAACTTCCGCTCAAATTTCAGCTGCAGACGGCGTCCGATATGCCAAGGCCATACGCCACGGGGAAGTCCGGAGCCCGGTCTTCGTGTGACCGTACCTTCTTGTGACCACTGCTGCCAGCACGTATGCACAGTGGAAACATTCCCGGCAAGTTGTTCTGTACTTGGTGAGAGCGTTGGTTACCTTCACGTAGCCCTATTACACGGCCTCGTTGAAACGCAGTGAACTGTTGATATTGGCCTCTTCGTCGTCGTAAAGGCATGCTTGACCCACTCGCAGTCACTCCGCCCAATCTCACAGGTAACCAACGCTCTCACCAAGTACAATACCGTATTTAAAGCAAACTTGATGTGGAACGTCATGGAGCCACTACTAGCGCCACGCTAATGCGATTTGCAGGATATTTGAATCAACGTCATATTTCAGATGTATAAACAGGCCTACCAACGTTCGTTTATCTAGCACAACCCCTTCTTGGTGTTGGGATATTTTGTTCCGCCAGTGTATTATGTCAATTAATACCTTATGTAAATAAAATGTACTTTTAATTGCTGTATACTGAGCCCGCCCAGGCTCATGTATCAAATATTTCTTTGAGAGCATATTTACTTCACATGCTCAGTTCTACAGAACACATCCTAAAGCTTCCTCATGAACAATTCGCTATTTTGACTTCGGAGAGGACAGCTTATTTTCCTCCTAGAGATATGAAAATGAAAATCCACAGCCTGCTTCCAGTCTCCGACCGGGTCAGGAATGGAATGAATGAAGCCCCTATCTAGCGGCGAGGATATGAACTGTGCCGGCTGCCGAGGCCTGACGCACTCCTCTGGGGCAATGATTAAATGAATGATAGATGAAATGAAATGATAGTGGAGAGTGTTGCTGGAATGAAATTTTGACAGGGAAAACCGGAGTACCCGGAGAAAAACCTGTCTGCCTCCGTTCTGTCCAGCACAGATCTCACATGGAGTGACCGGGATTTGAACCACGGACTCAGCGGTGAGAGGCCGGCGTGCTGCCGCCTAAGCCACGGTTCCTCCTAGAGATATATTACTTACTATTTTAATGCCACATATCTCAGGAGCATACAATAATTAATTCTGTTTAATTTACCATTTTCTATGCCTTTTGGAAATGGTAAATCAATTTAAGGTAAAGGTATTTTTCACCGCAGACACGCGGAGGATTATGAAAGTAGTCGCTAATTGACTTGACTACTTCCTTCAGATCAGGAAGCCGTGCTATGCACGAACACACCGTTTTGATAGTCTGCTGAGGCAGGACGCATTGTGTCAATTGTCCGTCTATAAGACGAAGGCCATTGTAGGCAAGTGTATAACCCATAATTGGGAGGACTAAAATCCACAGCCATCGAGCTGCTTATTACGATTAAGTCTACGGAAAGTATTATTTTCGGCCCAGTTAGGGCAGTGCGACGTGATTGTGGAAGTTGGAATTTAATTGTGATAATTCAACATATTTTTTTCACTAACCACGAGGACCGTCTGAAGGCAGACGTGAAATATTCTAACAGACGTGAAATATTAAATCTACGACTACGTCTTATAGCCCAGTGTGTGCTACTATAAAAATCAACCATGATAAAGCAACGTATCGCACGCATGCGACAGTGATTGTTCAGATTTTCAGTGATTTTACTTAGGCTGTGTCCCAATAGGCTACTCAAGTTGTCTGCTATTGACTAGCTGCTAGCTACTATGTGCTATGTGCTATGCACTACGGAGATTTGGGACATGTCTGCTTGATCACAGCCTCCTTCATAGACTTGTGTTCTGAAACACACGGGACTTACATGCTGGTACCAACCAAACCAACACTCAAGATGGCGGTGATCTGCTGCTCCTTGTAAGCTCCTTGCGCTTTCATCAGCTGTTTTAAATAAACAATACCTGAACGATTACGTTCATGGATGCGCCAAGAAGATAACTTTTTAGCCGAGCCCTAATTATGGTTTGTGTTTGGCTGATTAAGAGAATACAGTTCAGGAGGAAGAGAAGAAGGGCAATCATGATAATAAGGCAGCGGCAAATTGACAATTTGAGACGAGGCCCTTACTGTGCGCCGGAGACCATGAACCGAGTTGTCGTTGCAATTCTCAGTCGTGATTACCACAGAACCAAACAACATATTCGCGTGAAAATAATTATCATAACAGAACAAGATATTATGCTTCCCTCGTGGGTTGTGGTTTGAAGCGTCGAATTTGGCAAAGAATATAGGCCAAGCATAAACTAGATTAAAGTCAAAGACAACCTACAATTTACATAACCTACAATTCCGATAAGCTACAATTTCTATAACTTCCTTGTACAAGTCGACAAGTCGGCCAATCTAGCAAGCACTTTCGTTGACTAGCTACTACAGACTTGATTGCTATGTGCTAAGCAGTATTGGATCACGACTTCTGACGTCACATCCGGCAAAGTAGTCGACTATCTAGATCACTACGGCTGAAATTGTACTATTGGGACACAGCCTTAGTATAAAATCTGAGAACGAATACCACGAGTTGGTAACATTAGAATCTGTGGCAGGCAAAGCAGAGTATTTTGATCACCTGCAATCATTAAAGCCAGTGTGCATTTACAATCATATTTTCAATAGAATCAGTGTATTTTGATAACTACGATGCATACGATAACGCACCACGTGTTAGTAATTCTTCAACTTTATTGTGAGAGCTTCGTGATGGTGTAACTCATCATGTGAGTGGAAACACCGATGAAATAAACCACCACCATGGAATTGTCCAATCCACACCACCAGGTGCAAACCATATACAAGACGCAAACAGAGGACCACAAGGACAGGCTTAAACCTATAGCCTACCAAGGAGTACGGTATGCTTGGAACCCTGGAAGTATGAGTAGTAAGCGTTTACTTCCCTTTGGATATTGCATCATCATGACCAGAAATTGCGTAATCCTGATGACGTCATGGGATGACGTCATGGGTCCTTAGAGCGAGCACGTGGTCCAGGAGCGAGCATGTGCAGTGCACGTGTTAGCGTGGGAAGAGGTTGACCCTTTGGCTTGTTTGTGCGATGGTGATAAAAAGTTAATGGGTGTTGACGTCATGGAGGATGTTTATTAGGATGCTAACTGTCATCTGACACCCATGCGAGTGTGAGCACCAAAAACAAAAGGTTATTCGCGGGTAGTGGGGTAGTGTATGTTCTCTTGCAAGTCGCGTGTGTGCTTGAATACGTATGGCTATGTTGGGAAATGTTTGGTGGCGGGCGAGGACTAGGGTTGAGTGAGGGTTCGTTTAAATGCTATTTTTCCCGCTCTATTTGATGGTGAGGTAATTTTTTAAAATGGGTGGAATTTGGAAACGCAATTTGAGGTAAACGTGCTTTTTTGACATTTTGGCGAATTTAATGAGCTTGTAAGGCTAGAACGATGCATATAGGGTGTCGTAGGACTTGTGGTGAACCACCCCTTGCTATGGACGGGAGTATATCCCCCCCAAAATAAATCTACCCTTACCCGGAGGTTAAGTAGTGGTTATTTTTGTATGCATGCGCACTTGAGGGCTTTTGTAAGAGAGCGGAATTTTTAAAAGATTCTTTATAGATGAGGCTTTTTAAAAAATTTATTAAAAAAACAAAAAACTAATAGGTCATTCGATTTTTAGTATCTCGCTAACCAATAATGCGATGTAAACATATGGGGTGTCATAGGACTCGTAGTGAATTCTCCTTTTGTATGAATGAGGTATGTCAACCCCCAAAATAAAAACTACCCTTACCTGGGGTGAAAGAGCAATTTTTGTATGTATGCACACCGGTGGCTTTTGTCAAAAGGGTCTAACTACACATTTGTTAATATTTTCTGAACCCAGGATGGGATTTTCCCATAGGCAGTATCCTAGCACTTGGGGTGACACCTCGTTTTTGAAAGTATCATTCATTTATTTTCTTGTCAAAAGGGCCTAACTACACTTTTGTTAATATCTCGTGAACCAATCATGCTAGGGACTTGTATGAGGGGTCCTAGCACTTGGGGCGACGTCCCCCTTTATGGGGTGAAACTACCCCCCCAAAATTGAAAACTCAATATCTTGGAAACTATGAACCCTAAAATTAGGCGTTATAGCTTTAAAAATAGGTGATGACATAGGCTTTTACCTGGATTGGTCATTTCACCCCTAAAACAGTAAATAGTCATGTTATGGGGAAAAAACGTGTTAAACACCTAAAAATGATAAATGAACCTAAGATCTTTTGTTTTTGATGAAAAATAGCAGGGGGGTGAAAACTACCCCCAAATTGAAAAATCGATACCTTGGAAACTAAGAACCGTAAAATTATGTGTAATAGCTTAAAAAATTCGTTGTGACATAGGCTTTTACCCGGATAGATGATGTCACCCCTAAAACAGTAAATAGTGATTTTACAGTGGGGAAAAAGGTCTTAAACGGGTAAAAATGATAATTGAACCTAAGATCTTTTGTTTTTGATGAAAAATAGCAGGGGGGTGAAAACTACCCCCAAATTGAAAAATCGATACCTTGGAAACTAAGAACCGTAAAATTATGTGTAATAGCTTAAAAAATTCGTTGTGACATAGGCTTTTACCCGGATAGATGATGTAACCCCTAAAACAGTAAATAGTGATTTTACAGTGGGGAAAAAGGTTTTAAACGGGTAAAAATGATAATTGAACCTAAGATCTTTTGTTTTTGATGAAAAATAGCAGGGGGGTGAAAACTACCCCCAAATTGAAAAATCGATACCTTGGAAACTAAGAACCGTAAAATTATGTGTAATAGCTTAAAAAATTCGTTGTGACATAGGCTTTTACCCGGATAGATGATGTCACCCCTAAAACAGTAAATAGTGATTTTACAGTGGGGAAAAAGGTCTTAAACGGGTAAAAATGATAATTGAACCTAAGATCTTTTGTTTTTGATGAAAAATAGCAGGGGGGTGAAAACTACCCCAAAATTGAAAAATCGATACCTTGGAAACTAAGAACCGTAAAATTATGTGTAATAGCTTAAAAAATTCGTTGTGACATAGGCTTTTACCCGGATAGATGATGTAACCCCTAAAACAGTAAATAGTGATTTTACAGTGGGGAAAAAGGTTTTAAACGGGTAAAAATGATAATTGAACCTAAGATCTTTTGTTTTTGATGAAAAATAGCAGGGGGGTGAAAACTACCCCCAAATTGAAAAATCGATACCTTGGAAACTAAGAACCGTAAAATTATGTGTAATAGCTTAAAAAATTCGTTGTGACATAGGCTTTTACCCGGATAGATGATGTCACCCCTAAAACAGTAAATAGTGATTTTACAGTGGGGAAAAAGGTCTTAAACGGGTAAAAATGATAATTGAACCTAAGATCTTTTGTTTTTGATGAAAAATAGCAGGGGCGTGAAAACTACCCCGTATATGAAAGGAGTGTAGACTTATTGATGTTGCAGATTGGAAACAGTGAAAGTTATCACTTTTGTTTAATTAGAAATCTTGCTCGCCTTGTGCGTTCAAGCATCACTAGCACTCAGAGAAGGATTTATATATGTAGACGTTGTTTGTCATATTATCTTCTTGAGGATGAGTTAAATGTTCACTTTGCAGACTGTAAACAGTTTCCTGTTGCAAAAAGCATAATGCCGACTGATGAACAAAGATTTGTTAATTTTACAGAATTCCGAGTTAAAGATACAGTTCCATTTATAATATATGCAGACACTGAATGCGTTTTGTCTCCAATTTCCTCCTGTTTTCCAAATAGTGACATTCATAACTCTACTTTAACACATAAACATATTCCTTACAGCATTTCTTTATACCTTCATTGTAATTTCGATAGTGAATTGTGCAGTTTCAAGCTCTTTAGGGGAAATAATTGCATTGAATTGTTTGTAAAGGAACTTTATAGTATTGTGGATAAACTTCAAACATATTACTTATCGGTTAAGCCAATGTTAAAGATGACCGAAAATGAAGAAAGATTATTTTTGTCAAGTAAAATGTGTCACATTTGCGAGAAACCGATTGCAGTTAATGAACTCAAAGTACGCGATCATTGTCACTTAACTGGAAAATATAGAGGAAGCGCACACAATAGTTGTAATTTAAATTACAAAGTAACAAAGGTTTTGCCTATAGCATTTCATAATCTAACCGCCTATGATGGACATTTTATAATTAAAGAAATTTGCGAGAAACGTGATGGAGAGGTGTTACATAATCCTGGTCATATAAAATTGTTAGCGATGAATATGGAACGTTACAAAGGGTTTACAAAGTATGTACGGGCTAAGAATGGATTCATTCAGTTAAGATTTTTCGATACATATAATTTCTTGTCCTGTTCACTAGATCAATGTTCATCTTCGTTAAGCGAAGATTCAAAGCAAATAACACGACGTTATTTTAATGATGATGCACAGTTTCGACTTACTGCGAGAAAAGGTGTGTTTCCCTATGAATACGTCACGAGTATGGATGTTCTTAACGAAACTAAATTACCTGAAATATCCAAGTTTTATAGCAGCCTTAATGATCAAACAATATCGAATGAAGAGTATGAGTTTGCTCAATCGGTGTGGGAAACGTTTTCCTGTCAAACATTAGGAGAATACGCAGATTTGTATTTAAAAGTTGACACACTTCTTTTGGCGGATGTCTTTGAAAATTTTAGATCGAATGGCATGGAAACTTATGGCATTGATGCAGCTCATTTTTACACTGCTCCATCTATGTCTTGGTGTGCTATGAAAAAGATAACCAACGTTCAACTTGAATTGCTTCAAGATATTGATATGTTACACTTTTTTGAACGATCTATTCGAGGAGGAAATGTTCAGTGTATAACACGACATGCGATTGCTAATAATAAGTATATGAAAACTTATGATGAGAAAAAGCAAGAGTCCTACATAATGTACTTTGACGTTAATAATTTGTATGGATATGCGATGATGGAATATCTTCCAACGGGTGGCTTTAAATGGATTGCAAATGTTGAAGGCTTTGATGTTTTAACTATTGATGATACTTCAGAAATTGGATATATTTTGGAAGTAGATTTGACTTATCCTCAAGAGTTACATGACAAACATTCAGATTACCCTCTATGTCCAGAAAAGTTGACAAAGCTAATGGCTACCCTAGATAATAAAGAACGTTATGTTTTGCATTATAGATTGTTAAAGCAATGTATTCAACTAGGAATGAAATTAGATCGTATTCACAGAATAATTGAATTCAATCAGAGCCAATGGCTAAAACCATATATTGATGTGAACACAGAGAAACGAAAACAAGCCAAAAATGATTTTGAAAAGAATTTTTATAAATTGATGAATAATGCAATTTTTGGTCGTTCACTGATGAATGTGAGGAAGTTAAGGGACATCAAATGGGTCACCAAATGGCATGGAGCTCGTGGTGGTAGGTCTTTAATAGCTAAGGCTAATTTTAAACATAGAATTATATTCGATGAACAATGTATGGTCATCGAGATGAGTAGACTAAAGATTTTTCACAATCAACCAGTATATGTTGGTGCATCTATATTAGATTTGTCTAAATGTAAAATGAATGACTTTCATTACAATGTTATTTTAGCAAATCCTGAATCAAATGTGAGGTTGTTATACACAGACACCGATAGTTTTATGTATATATTCTATTATGATATTTATGAGTTCATGAAACAACATTCAAATTTGTTTGATACTGGAAACTATGAAACAAACAATCCTTTTGGCATTGTGAGACAAAATAAAGGTGAAATTGGTTTAATGAAAGATGAAAATGCTGGAAGGATTGTTGAAGAATTTGTGGGGTTACGACCCAAAATGTATGCAATAAAATTGTGTGATGAAATGAATAGCTTGTGTAAGGCTAAAGGCATTAAGAAGAGTGTGAGTAAAAGTATGAATATTGATGAGTATCGAAAGTGTCTTTATAACAGAGAAAAAGTCAACAAAGTTCAAGTTTGTATAATTTCAAAATCTCATTCTGTATTTACTGTTCGGCAAAATAAGTTGGCAATTTCATCAAACGAAGATAAAAGACACATAACTGAAAACGGGATTGATACTTTACCGTTTGGTCATTTTTCTCTGAAAAATGATTAGAAACAAATTGAGATTAAAGCAGTTCATCTCACTTACTTTATTTCTTTCACACACACACACTTTTATGCTGGTAATAATACTAATTTTTGTGTGTTCCTTTGCTTATGAAATCCTAGACTAGGAGTTCCACATTCGACATGATAGCGGAGTTTCATCTCCCATAAACTCGTCTCTGAGGTGGGTGCCAGAAAAGGCATCCAGCTGTAAAAACCACACCCTCACATAGACTTTCATAACTTCTTACGTTGAGGTTCATAACACTACGTTGATTGATTTATCGGTTTCCTTTTCACAATTCCTGTCTATACATTCCTCTTGAAGGTTGCAAGATGCTTGCAAGGTTCCTAAAATGCAATTAAATTTAATAAATACCTTAAGATGGTTTGATTTGTTTAATGATATGGTGTTAATAGTATTTTTAGGTTTTGACTGGCTTTGCATTAAGAATTGACTAACCAAACATGAGTTACCTATCAGGGAAACATTTTGGCCACTATGTTGGCTATTGACCAGTGAGTTTAGCTGTTTATCATTTTTTTAAATCATAAACAACAGAGGGTTAAACGTATAGATAAACCGTGTGACCATGTTTGTTAAACAAGACATTATACCAGAGACAATTAGAATACTTATGTAGAGTTTACCAAAAATAATGTTGTGTAACAGTAAATGCTAGTCAACAGTTATACACTTCTAAAAAAATCATCATACAATACCTGAGAGCTCTTCTAAAATTATTGATGTGTAACATGATTCCACTAACTTGCTATGTATTTTTTGGCTTGGGGGTGATTTTCAAGAAATGCAAATGGAACTGAAATGCAATACAAACAATGAGCGTGCCTGGTGGCTGAGATTGATACCACGACGTACTGTCGGTTATGTAGCTATGTGGAATGTATATCAAATATGGTTTACTTCAAGGTCTGGAGATCCCTACAATTCCTACAATAAATGATCTTGAAATGGTCATCCTATGGTGTGAAAATATTTATTAGGTATATATATTTACTGAAAACAATTATGATTTATTAAATGTTTATATGTTTACAGTATTGTTATTTAATGTAAGCACTTGAGGCACTACCGACCAATGGGAAGCAAAAAGTGGGAGCATATATGGGATGAAATGTGGGAGCAAAGCAAATATAAAAAGTGGGAGCAAATATGCTAACTTGAATTGTGTATATACTTTACTTTCAACTATCTTGAATTGTGTATATACTTTTGCCAGCATATTTGTTGACATATTTGTTAGCATATTTGCTCCCACTTTTTATATTTGCTTTGCTCCCACATTTCATCCCATATATGCTCCCACTTTTTGCTTCCCATTGGTCGGTAGTGCCTCAAGTGCTTACATTAAATAACAATACTGTAAACATATAAACATTTAATAAATCATAATTGTTTTCAGTAAATATATATACCTAATAAATATTTTCACACCATAGGATGACCATTTCAAGATCATTTATTGTAGGAATTGTAGGGATCTCCAGACCTTGAAGTAAACCATATTTGATATACATTCCACATAGCTACATAACCGACAGTACGTCGTGGTATCAATCTCAGCCACCAGGCACGCTCATTGTTTGTATTGCATTTCAGTTCCATTTGCATTTCTTGAAAATCACCCCCAAGCCAAAAAATACATAGCAAGTTAGTGGAATCATGTTACACATCAATAATTTTAGAAGAGCTCTCAGGTATTGTATGATGATTTTTTTAGAAGTGTATAACTGTTGACTAGCATTTACTGTTACACAACATTATTTTTGGTAAACTCTACATAAGTATTCTAATTGTCTCTGGTATAATGTCTTGTTTAACAAACATGGTCACACGGTTTATCTATACGTTTAACCCTCTGTTGTTTATGATTTAAAAAAATGATAAACAGCTAAACTCACTGGTCAATAGCCAACATAGTGGCCAAAATGTTTCCCTGATAGGTAACTCATGTTTGGTTAGTCAATTCTTAATGCAAAGCCAGTCAAAACCTAAAAATACTATTAACACCATATCATTAAACAAATCAAACCATCTTAAGGTATTTATTAAATTTAATTGCATTTTAGGAACCTTGCAAGCATCTTGCAACCTTCAAGAGGAATGTATAGACAGGAATTGTGAAAAGGAAACCGATAAATCAATCAACGTAGTGTTATGAACCTCAACGTAAGAAGTTATGAAAGTCTATGTGAGGGTGTGGTTTTTACAGCTGGATGCCTTTTCTGGCACCCACCTCAGAGACGAGTTTATGGGAGATGAAACTCCGCTATCATGTCGAATGTGGAACTCCTAGTCTAGGATTTCATAAGCAAAGGAACACACAAAAATTAGTATTATTACCAGCATAAAAGTGTGTGTGTGTGAAAGAAATAAAGTAAGTGAGATGAACTGCTTTAATCTCAATTTGTTTCTAATCATTTTTCAGAGAAAAATGACCAAACGGTAAAGTATCAATCCCGTTTTCAGTTATGTGTCTTTTATCTTCGTTTGATGAAATTGCCAACTTATTTTGCCGAACAGTAAATACAGAATGAGATTTTGAAATTATACAAACTTGAACTTTGTTGACTTTTTCTCTGTTATAAAGACACTTTCGATACTCATCAATATTCATACTTTTACTCACACTCTTCTTAATGCCTTTAGCCTTACACAAGCTATTCATTTCATCACACAATTTTATTGCATACATTTTGGGTCGTAACCCCACAAATTCTTCAACAATCCTTCAAGCATTTTCATCTTTCATTAAACCAATTTCACCTTTATTTTGTCTCACAATGCCAAAAGGATTGTTTGTTTCATAGTTTCCAGTATCAAACAAATTTGAATGTTGTTTCATGAACTCATAAATATCATAATAGAATATATACATAAAACTATCGGTGTCTGTGTATAACAACCTCACATTTGATTCAGGATTTGCTAAAATAACATTGTAATGAAAGTCATTCATTTTACATTTAGACAAATCTAATATAGATGCACCAACATATACTGGTTGATTGTGAAAAATCTTTAGTCTACTCATCTCGATGACCATACATTGTTCATCGAATATAATTCTATGTTTAAAATTAGCCTTAGCTATTAAAGACCTACCACCACGAGCTCCATGCCATTTGGTGACCCATTTGATGTCCCTTAACTTCCTCACATTCATCAGTGAACGACCAAAAATTGCATTATTCATCAATTTATAAAAATTCTTTTCAAAATCATTTTTGGCTTGTTTTCGTTTCTCTGTGTTCACATCAATATATGGTTTTAGCCATTGGCTCTGATTGAATTCAATTATTCTGTGAATACGATCTAATTTCATTCCTAGTTGAATACATTGCTTTAACAATCTATAATGCAAAACATAACGTTCTTTATTATCTAGGGTAGCCATTAGCTTTGTCAACTTTTCTGGACATAGAGGGTAATCTGAATGTTTGTCATGTAACTCTTGAGGATAAGTCAAATCTACTTCCAAAATATATCCAATTTCTGAAGTATCATCAATAGTTAAAACATCAAAGCCTTCAACATTTGCAATCCATTTAAAGCCACCCGTTGGAAGATATTCCATCATCGCATATCCATACAAATTATTAACGTCAAAGTACATTATGTAGGACTCTTGCTTTTTCTCATCATAAGTTTTCATATACTTATTATTAGCAATCGCATGTCGTGTTATACACTGAACATTTCCTCCTCGAATAGATCGTTCAAAAAAGTGTAACATATCAATATCTTGAAGCAATTCAAGTTGAACGTTGGTTATCTTTTTCATAGCACACCAAGACATAGATGGAGCAGTGTAAAAATGAGCTGCATCAATGCCATAAGTTTCCATGCCATTCGATCTAAAATTTTCAAAGACATCCGCCAAAAGAAGTGTGTCAACTTTTAAATACAAATCTGCGTATTCTCCTAATGTTTGACAGGAAAACGTTTCCCACACCGATTGAGCAAACTCATACTCTTCATTCGATATTGTTTGATCATTAAGGCTGCTATAAAACTTGGATATTTCAGGTAATTTAGTTTCGTTAAGAACATCCATACTCGTGACGTATTCATAGGGAAACACACCTTTTCTCGCAGTAAGTCGAAACTGTGCATCATCATTAAAATAACGTCGTGTTATTTGCTTTGAATCTTCGCTTAACGAAGATGAACATTGATCTAGTGAACAGGACAAGAAATTATATGTATCGAAAAATCTTAACTGAATGAATCCATTCTTAGCCCGTACATACTTTGTAAACCCTTTGTAACGTTCCATATTCATCGCTAACAATTTTATATGACCAGGATTATGTAACACCTCTCCATCACGTTTCTCGCAAATTTCTTTAATTATAAAATGTCCATCATAGGCGGTTAGATTATGAAATGCTATAGGCAAAACCTTTGTTACTTTGTAATTTAAATTACAACTATTGTGTGCGCTTCCTCTATATTTTCCAGTTAAGTGACAATGATCGCGTACTTTGAGTTCATTAACTGCAATCGGTTTCTCGCAAATGTGACACATTTTACTTGACAAAAATAATCTTTCTTCATTTTCGGTCATCTTTAACATTGGCTTAACCGATAAGTAATATGTTTGAAGTTTATCCACAATACTATAAAGTTCCTTTACAAACAATTCAATGCAATTATTTCCCCTAAAGAGCTTGAAACTGCACAATTCACTATCGAAATTACAATGAAGGTATAAAGAAATGCTGTAAGGAATATGTTTATGTGTTAAAGTAGAGTTATGAATGTCACTATTTGGAAAACAGGAGGAAATTGGAGACAAAACGCATTCAGTGTCTGCATATATTATAAATGGAACTGTATCTTTAACTCGGAATTCTGTAAAATTAACAAATCTTTGTTCATCAGTCGGCATTATGCTTTTTGCAACAGGAAACTGTTTACAGTCTGCAAAGTGAACATTTAACTCATCCTCAAGAAGATAATATGACAAACAACGTCTACATATATAAATCCTTCTCTGAGTGCTAGTGATGCTTGAACGCACAAGGCGAGCAAGATTTCTAATTAAACAAAAGTGATAACTTTCACTGTTTCCAATCTGCAACATCAATAAGTCTACACTCCTTTCATATACGGGGTAGTTTTCACCCCCCTGCTATTTTTCATCAAAAACAAAAGATCTTAGGTTCAATTATCATTTTTACCCGTTTAAGACCTTTTTCCCCACTGTAAAATCACTATTTACTGTTTTAGGGGTGACATCATCTATCCGGGTAAAAGCCTATGTCACAACGAATTTTTTAAGCTATTACACATAATTTTACGGTTCTTAGTTTCCAAGGTATCGATTTTTCAATTTGGGGGTAGTTTTCACCCCCCTGCTATTTTTCATCAAAAACAAAAGATCTTAGGTTCAATTATCATTTTTACCCGTTTAAAACCTTTTTCCCCACTGTAAAATCACTATTTACTGTTTTAGGGGTTACATCATCTATCCGGGTAAAAGCCTATGTCACAACGAATTTTTTAAGCTATTACACATAATTTTACGGTTCTTAGTTTCCAAGGTATCGATTTTTCAATTTTGGGGTAGTTTTCACCCCCCTGCTATTTTTCATCAAAAACAAAAGATCTTAGGTTCAATTATCATTTTTACCCGTTTAAGACCTTTTTCCCCACTGTAAAATCACTATTTACTGTTTTAGGGGTGACATCATCTATCCGGGTAAAAGCCTATGTCACAACGAATTTTTTAAGCTATTACACATAATTTTACGGTTCTTAGTTTCCAAGGTATCGATTTTTCAATTTGGGGGTAGTTTTCACCCCCCTGCTATTTTTCATCAAAAACAAAAGATCTTAGGTTCAATTATCATTTTTACCCGTTTAAAACCTTTTTCCCCACTGTAAAATCACTATTTACTGTTTTAGGGGTTACATCATCTATCCGGGTAAAAGCCTATGTCACAACGAATTTTTTAAGCTATTACACATAATTTTACGGTTCTTAGTTTCCAAGGTATCGATTTTTCAATTTGGGGGTAGTTTTCACCCCCCTGCTATTTTTCATCAAAAACAAAAGATCTTAGGTTCAATTATCATTTTTACCCGTTTAAGACCTTTTTCCCCACTGTAAAATCACTATTTACTGTTTTAGGGGTGACATCATCTATCCGGGTAAAAGCCTATGTCACAACGAATTTTTTAAGCTATTACACATAATTTTACGGTTCTTAGTTTCCAAGGTATCGATTTTTCAATTTGGGGGTAGTTTTCACCCCCCTGCTATTTTTCATCAAAAACAAAAGATCTTAGGTTCATTTATCATTTTTAGGTGTTTAACACGTTTTTTCCCCATAACATGACTATTTACTGTTTTAGGGGTGAAATGACCAATCCAGGTAAAAGCCTATGTCATCACCTATTTTTAAAGCTATAACGCCTAATTTTAGGGTTCATAGTTTCCAAGATATTGAGTTTTCAATTTTGGGGGGGGGTAGTTTCACCCCATAAAGGGGGACGTCGCCCCAAGTGCTAGGACCCCTCATACAAGTCCCTAGCATGATTGGTTCACGAGATATTAACAAAAGTGTAGTTAGGCCCTTTTGACAAGAAAATAAATGAATGATACTTTCAAAAACGAGGTGTCACCCCAAGTGCTAGGATACTGCCTATGGGAAAATCCCATCCTGGGTTCAGAAAATATTAACAAATGTGTAGTTAGACCCTTTTGACAAAAGCCACCGGTGTGCATACATACAAAAATTGCTCTTTCACCCCAGGTAAGGGTAGTTTTTATTTTGGGGGTTGACATACCTCATTCATACAAAAGGAGAATTCACTACGAGTCCTATGACACCCCATATGTTTACATCGCATTATTGGTTAGCGAGATACTAAAAATCGAATGACCTATTAGTTTTTTGTTTTTTTAATAAATTTTTTAAAAAGCCTCATCTATAAAGAATCTTTTAAAAATTCCGCTCTCTTACAAAAGCCCTCAAGTGCGCATGCATACAAAAATAACCACTACTTAACCTCCGGGTAAGGGTAGATTTATTTTGGGGGGGATATACTCCCGTCCATAGCAAGGGGTGGTTCACCACAAGTCCTACGACACCCTATATGCATCGTTCTAGCCTTACAAGCTCATTAAATTCGCCAAAATGTCAAAAAAGCACGTTTACCTCAAATTGCGTTTCCAAATTCCACCCATTTTAAAAAATTACCTCACCATCAAATAGAGCGGGAAAAATAGCATTTAAACGAACCCTCACTCAACCCTAGTCCTCGCCCGCCACCAAACATTTCCCAACATAGCCATACGTATTCAAGCACACACGCGACTTGCAAGAGAACATACACTACCCCACTACCCGCGAATAACCTTTTGTTTTTGGTGCTCACACTCGCATGGGTGTCAGATGACAGTTAGCATCCTAATAAACATCCTCCATGACGTCAACACCCATTAACTTTTTATCACCATCGCACAAACAAGCCAAAGGGTCAACCTCTTCCCACGCTAACACGTGCACTGCACATGCTCGCTCCTGGACCACGTGCTCGCTCTAAGGACCCATGACGTCATCCCATGACGTCATCAGGATTACGCAATTTCTGGTCATGATGATGCAATATCCAAAGGGAAGTAAACGCTTACTACTAGTATGCCACCTCTTCCAATGGGAGTTCTAAATTTATTTCAGAATTGTATTCTCGAGACCGTATTGATAACAAAAACAGCCTGCCACGGTGGGTGAGTGGATAGCTGTCGGTCTACTAGCCCCAAGTTTGCAGGTTGGCTCCTGGCCGTGGTAAGTGATTTTTGAAAGGCGGCAAAAATACGACACGCATGTCCTACGATGTTGGCATGTCAAAGAACCCATTTGAATTCAGTAGGCCGTGTTCATAATGTCAAAATTAATCTCGGTAGTTTCCGCCAACACAAAGTTCCTCATTTCTCTAATAGAAAGCGCTATAGTGTCCAAGGAGCTTAGATATCTAACCTCCTTGACTTTCATAGTGATTCAAGGAACAACGAAATTCGACATGCAAGCTACCCTCTGGGTGTCAAATTACAAAGCTTGCTCCCGGCACCCGAGGCCATACGATATTATTATTATTATACCAAAATGGAAGTTTTCAGCTATTAGGTAACCTATTGTACAAAAAGTAAAAATCCCTCTAGGCTCGCCGGAAGGTGGAAGTAGACTCTACCAGGCAAAGAAAAATAAATTCTTTAAATTTGGCAATTTGTGTACACCTAAAATAGGCTGGCTGCGTGGCTCAGTGGGAACGTTCTCGCTTGCTGGTCCCGAGGTTGCAGGTTCGTATCCTGGCGCAGTCAGCTGGCATTTGAGGGTGCGCAAATGCGAGGGAGCCGTGTCCGTAGATTTACTGGCACGTTAAAGATCCCCTTCGGGGCAAAATTCCGGCACCCCGGCGTCTCTAAAAAGCCAGTGTAGTTAAAAGGGACGTAAAACCAATAACATTATTATATACACCTAAAATAGTTCCACATGTTTACCTAAGAGCTGAATGCTTCCATTTTGTTGACAATATGGTCTTGAGAATCCGATTCTGGAATACATGTAGTTTGTTGATGTCCTCAAGGTTCGAGGATTTAGAGAAGGCCCAACTGCTCAGTTCATAGAAGCTCTCCTTGGTGCTACTCGGCCACAGCGGGAAGACTCACGGCTTCTCCTCTCACTACACTCTGAGCTCTCTCCGTCACAACCGCAACCTGTTAGCCCACTGCCCTCCCAATCAACGGTTTTCTGGCTGGCTCAGGGCCGCTAAGCTCCGTGTGACTGTGAGTGGGTTAGATTGGACAGGGCATCCAAAGGAGGGTAAGTTAGAACGCGTTCTGTGCAGTGTGAGTCAGATTCATTCATTACGATGTCGACAGACTGCGCTCTTTTTCTGTTCCCGCGCCAGACTCGTCACTTACGCACAAGTGGCTTTGAAGCAATTCAGCAAGTTTTACGTGAATTAAAACCTTCCGAATAGAAGTCATTGAAATACAGAAATTGAACTACAGTGCGTAGCCTACTTTCTATATCGAAAATCCCCCCAGGGGCTCACATCTAGTGGGACGTGGGTTGGCGACCACGGGGCCCCAGCTGAGTTCGGCATTGCTTCCACTTACTTGTGCCGGCCTCCTCTCTGCCTTCTTTCCTTTCGACCTCACTTGGTCAACTCTTGTTCTCCTCCGACCCCGACGGTATTAGGGTATCAGAGGCCTAGGGAGTCTCTTCATTTCCCGCCTTAATTGGCCCTTGTCTCATCTTTTCTGATTCCCTCCTTCTGCGAGGGGTCAGCCTTCTTTTTCTTTTCAAGTTATCTCCTGCCTTCTGTTCAAAGCCCTCAAGGAGGCAGGGTGTATGTAGCCCCACCACTTCTGGTGCACCCTGGATATTGCTACACCCTCAGGGGCTCACGGCTGGTGAGTTCGGGAGTTGGTGACCCCGAGGGATTCCTGAGCTGGGTCCGGTTGCCCCCTTTTGTCCCTTACCTGTGGGGAGGACCCTCTCCTCTTTCACTTTCCTCTCTGCCTTTCATGGCTCTCCTTCCTTCCAAGTCCCTCAATCCGCATTCTTCGAGGGTTGAGGGCATTTCTTTTCTTTCTGTCCTTTATTTGCCTTATTCTCCTTTAGTTTTCCATTTCTTCTTCTAGTATATAAGTGAGTAGTTAGTTTTTGTTTTAAGTTTGCATTTCATTTTCATCTTCACGATCACCCAAACCACCAGGGGCCGATTATCATCATCATCATCATCATCATCATCATCTATATCGAAAATAAGTTGAACAATGAGTTCCCAAAAAGTTTCTCCGTGCATAATAATATTAATAATAATAATTGTAAATTATAGTTCCTCCGAAGAACTGAGAAACATCAAATTATGGAAAATATGTTTTTTTTTTACTGTCTATTCGTATCATAGGCTAAATATCGAGCGCACTAACAACTGGCATCTAAGTCTACTTGCACTTGTTGCCACAGTAACTCGTTGTCAGATTGAAAACGACTGCGTGTAAGTCTCTTAGTTATTGTTGCTTCCAAGGCGGAACAACGAGGCCATCTGCACCTCTTAAGGGGAGGTATGACTGAAATTTACAACTTTCATAATTTTCATCATAACATTACCACATTTTAAACGCATATAGAGTCGCTGGCATCTATTGTTCTCAGTAACTTCATTAGGTTTTGTGTTATTGACCATCTTTGTATTTAAAAAAAGTGCTCCTATAAAAGAAAATCTCTTTCATCAATGTTTGGGGTTGACCAAACAGTTTTTTTAAATATATAGTTAAGATGTATCGAAACAATAATTGCTCTGGGGTTTGGTATGAGATAGATACTGTTCTCTCCAAAAAAGAAAAGAAAAAGAAAGTTTAATCACTCGTTTTAAATATTTTTGAAAATTCAGCATTATAAATTTGATTCTACCTATAAAAAATGTATATTAAAACTCAAAGCAGTTCAGAGCCCAAAGCCAATTTATATTACTGAATCTTTAGCAACTATCTTACCAAGTAACAACAATATTTGATAAAAATTGCACCACAAGGAGCATTTTGTACACAGCAAAACATTGAGAAAGTGCTATGCGAAAAAGAAGGAAGTCAATATTGACTCACTCAGAACTGACCTCTTTCATATATTACGATTCCCCTTCACATCTCTTCGCTTTTTCTTCCTTAGATATTTTCCTAGTCATTCTATCCTGACACGACCCCTCTTCTGAATCTTTTTTAAAATTATTAATATAAAAACATCTCAAATCTTTAAATGATATGAGAGCTCAGAGCCCATATTAAATGGCCTCTAAAAACTTAACAACAGCCGGAATGACTAAAATAACATCATTTACTGAAAGAGGAAGAATTGGGCTATTTTTGTATGAATTAAACAAAGAAAACGAGCTTTGCTTCAAAATCCGAAAATACAGTCATACGATCCCTTAATATCTCTTTGTGTAACACAACACGTGGGTGTGCAAAAAGGCCATGAGCACTGAATTTAGCCACTGACAAATAAATAATTAAATAAATAATGATAAGTCGGAGAGACTTTCAGACAACATAAGGAAAAGAAGGTTTGATTTATATGGATACATTTACGGAATGAATCCTGCCAGAATAACCACGCAAATCTTTGACTTCTTTACCAAAAAGAAGATTTAACCTAATTGGTTTACGGAAGTGGAAAAGGACCTGCGAGAACTCCAGATTACTGAATCATGTTAATGAATGGTACAGCCAAAGCCGGGACAAACAACACTAAGAATTTCCAAGCCAGAATCGTCACCAGAAAACCGATGTAGATATTTGAGGAGGAAAGGAAGAGGAGATCAAACAGAATGATGAAGAATTGGGAGAAATGGAGAGCACAAACATCTAAGAAGTGATTGATCAGACGTACGCTAAAGTGGGTGATTCTAAAAGAAGAAGAATTATTAAATAATTAAATAATAAATAAATCATTAAATAAATAATTAAATAAATTATTATGTAAATAATTAATTAATTAAAAATTAACTAATTAAATAATTTAAGTGATTAATTCAATCCTTAATATATAAATATATAAATTATACATTCTTTGAAAATGATAAATTACACTGGTTAACCTACGTACAATCATGAGCACTCTTATATACTTCGAACGTCGTGAATGATATCGTAATAACTCAATTATGCCCTGTAAATCTACAGAAATCATTACCATAAACTACTACACAACGTTATATCAACGTATGTCAGATCTATAAGTTAGATATCGGAAAAGGCTTTGCAGGATAGCCCCGCATTAGCAGGAATATTGCTGTTAAAATAAAGCGATTCCCAATACCACATCTGTTCCATAGATTGAGCTGTCATTTGTAATAATTTACTACTTTAGTATATTCAGCGCTACCAGGCGGAAAAGTTCACAACTTTCTCTCATTCAAATATACCTTGGGTTTCTATGAAACTTTAACAGAATAACATATTATAACGTGCACAATATATTAAGAAGGAAGATCGTAGTTTTACGTGACCGTTAATCTCGAGATCATGAACCACAGGACATGGCATTTCACTTTGGAAATTTCACATGCATTGACCGGGAATCGAACCCGGTCTGCCATGGTGAGAGGCCAACAGCTTGACCGCTGCGTCACCACGCCCCGCACAATATATTATGTTAACTGCCGTAGATCAAAACTAGAATTGGCAAATGTGCTACCAATATTCACGACACAATAAAAGAATCGCATTCAGTTTGCACCCAATGGGCGATTTTGTATAGAATGGTTTATTTACTGATCTTCAGAGTAAGATATTCACGAATGGTTAGGAGGAGTAGAAGGAAGAATAACAAAACGATAAATACGTAGAAGTAGAATAGGAAGAAGAAGTATGCAAATAAAAGATGGATTTTTACGACCAATATTAATCATCATGGTGACTTTCTCACGCTAGGTCAGGTAATGTAGGCCTATTTTAAAAAAAACAAGCCAAAGACGTAAGGTGGAAATTTAAAATATAGATGTTTGTGTTGCTTATTTTAGGGGTTGTGGTCATATTGTCTCGTGTATTTGGGTGTGTGCGGAATTTGTGTGATAACCTGTGTTACTTTGATGACTGTACCAGTGTGTGAATTTTTAGCCTACTTTCGATTTTTGCAAAAAATGAAAGTAGACTTATGAGATCAACACAGGGCGAAAAAAGTGTGTCTGTCTGTGTGTGTGTATGTGTGTGTGTGAGTCTGTGTGTGTGTATGTGTGTGTGTGAGTCTGTGTGTGTGTGTGTGAGTGTGTGTACTCTGAATGTCTGTCCCCCCCTATCAATTCGAACACGGTGAATGCGAATTGAACGAAATTTGGTACAAAGATAGCACTAGCAAAGGACACCTCAGTGTCATGTTTTATATCGCCGCCATCTTTACTAAAACTGAATGGCGGCCACTCAAACGTTCAAAACGTAAAATCAAATAACGACTAACCAAATCATCCAATCTCTACCAAATTTGGTAACAACATACCTTCGTATAGGATGCGTCTTGTGACCAAACTACAAGGTCGTCCGCCATACCATTTCAGGATGGCGGCCGTGCGAATTATGCAAACTTTATAATCCATATCATGGGACCCACCAGTTCCGATTATCGAGCCGAGAATCGTTTTAACTGTTCTAAAGGAAGAGGCACGTACGAAATTAAAAGTTTATTTTGTAATACTATAGTGCAGACGTGATTTTAAAAAGCTCAGCTGATTCATTAATAAGACAAGATGGCAGCGGATATCTTGTGCCTGACTTATATTTCACTAATTTGAGTATTGTATGCAATATAGCGTACTGAAACAAAATAAATAAACTTTGTATGAAATGCTTTATATATAAATAATATACTTCAGTGATGAAATCGTTTAGTATAAATCATTATTTGCTAACAAGTTCTATGTAAGTCATTTTATATAGGACGATATTCGTTGACACAATTAGCTCAGTGGTAGAGCGTTAGTCTGTCATTCATATGCCTATGGTTCAAACCCCATCAGAGATACGTTTTTTGCTTGACATTTTACATATTTGTTGCTTTGTAATGACTCAGACGTTTTAAAATTAAGCGTTATATTGTGCATATTACGGTGCAAAACATATACTTAATTAAAACATAATTCGCCAGCAGATTTAATCGAGACATCTAGCTGACAAAAAGGTAACAGATTTTATTGAAAAGTTTCTTCTTCTGGCCGCTAGAATGCACTCGCTCTGTTAGGATTATATTGTTCGATATTTCACAACTAGATATCACGACTAGTTTTTATATTTATTGTTTCTTGAGTACTGAGACGTTATAAAATAAAGCTTTATATGGTGCTTTTTGCAATGGAAATTATATATTAAAAAAACGACATTCTCCACTGGAGTGACATCTTCCAGCCTTCAGTTGTACTATGCAGAAACTATAGATTCGAGCAGCGCTCTATACCGGCCAGTTAGTGAACCCAGTCTTAACGACTGCTAGGAGTAATAATACAGTAACATTCCCTTATTCCTTGTGCACAGAGGCGTTGTTGATAATCTCAAAACTTGCAATATGGATGATTTGGAGATGGATTATTTTGTTATACCGTGTATTTAAGATTAGCCTATAAATTAACGGGTTGCGAAGTTACTTCACTTAGTTCTATATCATTCGTACACGACACAGAACAACAACGTGACGTCAGTTTCTGATCTGCTCTGATTGGCTATTACATTGCTGCAGTCGGGTAGTTGGCAGTCAAGGATAAAATTCGCGACTGCCAACTGCCAGCTACCAACTGCAACTTCATGTTGTGTATGGTGCCTATAGTATACACGGAGTCGATCGCGACTGCCGACCGAGGACTACCAACTACGGACTGCCGACTGCGCATTGTAGATGGGCCTTATTAGAGCAACGAAGTTTCAATTATTGTAAGTAGTCGGTGTTTGGAGTGTTTGCTGATGAAATTGCAAAATGCTGGGGTAAATTATAAACTATGGTTTGAACGCCACTGTTCAAATCCTGTGTGCCAATTTGCACTTCAAATAGGAAGAAATTAGGAGATGATAAGGACAGAGAGTTATAACTATACCCATACATTTCGGAGAAAGTAGGCTATATGTTCTTTCCCGAACATCTTGTTAAATTGGGGATAGCATTGGCTGTGTGTGGACTTTAGTTAGAAACCATGAGAGGGTACAATTGGAATATAATTAACAGAATATTTATATTGTATGCATGTACGTTTGTGCTGCAGAAGGGCTGGTTGTTCGGGCCCAAAATTTGTACACATAAGGAAATGTAACACAAAAATATAATTTGTATTGACTGTGTGGACCGGACCGTTCAAGCAATTGTAGATTATAATTAATGATCTTCAATATCAATTCTCAATTTTACATTAGTTTCTCTTTGAATTGCATCATTTATAATCACAATAGTTTCACTCGGTTAATATCCACTAGCCTATTAAATACCAATAAATTAGTGGGTAGGCCCTTTGAATTAGTAATAATCATCATAAACTCTAAAATAATAATTATATTAGATTCCCAATATAAAGTATAGCCTAACAGTAAGAATTACTATTCAAAGTGAAATGAAAATCCAAGCCTGCTTCCAGTTTCCGACTGGGTGAGGAATGGAATGAATGAAGCCCCCATCTAGCGACGAGGATATGAACTGTGCCGGCTGCCGAGGCCTGACGCACTCCTCTGGGGCAATGATGAAATGAATGGCAGATGAAATGAAATGATAGTGGAGAGTGTTGCTGGAATGAAATTTTGACAGGGAAAACCGGAGTACCCGGAGAAAAACCTGTCTGCCTCCGTTTTGTCCAGCACAGATCTCACATGGCGTGACCGGGATTTGAACCACGGACCCAGCGGTGAGAGGTCGGCGTGCTGCCGCCTAAGCCACTAAATTACATTTATTTATATTATAACAAAATAATTCCAATTACTGAAATATGTGATAATGTAACCTGAAATAAATTACGTGTGATTAAGATATATAGGGTGTAACTAAATACACTGAAGAAAATGGAAAGTGCAACACCCAGAAGGAGTGGTGCTACATTGCTGCAATTGAACATGCAGGACGAGTGTTCGGTTGTGATTCGATGATTACATCCATCCGGGCCATCCGAATGATGCGGCGATGCTTCCTCATAGTTGTCAGTCGCGCTGGGCCTGTGCCAGGTCTACGAGTGTGGGTACCTTCATTTTGATCACTGCTGCCATACACGTTGTACCGTAGATGCCTGTCGGCCAACACGTGCAGCGACAGTCCTTAGCGACAATCCAGCCTCACGCAGCCCAATTAACCGAGCCCTCTCAAACGGTGACAGTTGTTGATAGCGTGTTCTTCTCTGTCTTCGAGGCATGTTTGACGGGGAACATTTCACTGCACAAACTGCAAGTCAACTACGCTACACCAGAGTCCGTATACTGGAGTTGATTCCTCCGCGACCAATCACGTGGGGAGACCTGTAGCAACAATCCAATGGGTCTGAAACCTTGATCGTTTACATACCTACATGGCATCGTTCCATATCTTGAAAATCAACACAAACGACCAATGCCTTCATGGTGTTGCAATTTCCATTTTTGTCAGTGTATGTCGGAAAGCTCCAGGAATTCGACAGAGGACCTGACAACAAGCAAAACATGACCTGTAAACATGTGGTGTATTTGCTTTCGTTTCTGTGTTACAAGGATTGTTTGTGGTGTAGGCCTACATAACACAGACCACTTCACTATGCAGGTTGGTCATTTATGTTGATAATGTGTACGTTACTACTTACAGTTCTCTATAGAATGTGCTCAAAATGGCTACCACGAGCTGTAATGCAGGCGTCTATGCGCGGCATCATTGACTGTCTCACACGCTCCCATAATCCCGGCGTCTGTCGTATCTGCTAACATCCTGCTCTATTCACTGACGCAGCATGTCCACGTTATGAATAGGTGTGGTCTTTAAATGACCTTTAAATGATCCCAAGAGTAGAAATCTAATGGGTTGAGATCGGGAGAACGAGCAGGCCACGGTGTCGGTCCCTCACTCCCAATCCATTGTTTGGGAATTGCGGATGTAAAATTGCTCTAGCAGCAAGAGCAAAATGAGGCGGTGATCCATTAA
Organism: Meconema thalassinum; assembly: GCA_946902985.2. Classification (NCBI taxonomy): domain Eukaryota; kingdom Metazoa; phylum Arthropoda; class Insecta; order Orthoptera; family Tettigoniidae; genus Meconema; species Meconema thalassinum. Next base: position 256,879,260 of record OX336392.1, on the reverse strand, counting down.
GCATGAACCACACGCGTGCCGCCGTCTGTGTTATGCACATCACAAACAATGCTTGTAACATTTCAACGAACGCACATACACCATATGTTTATAGGACATGTAACGCTTGTCGTCAGATCCTCTATCGAATCCTCGGAGGTTTCCCACATAATTGGTTACACACTGTATAGTGTTACGGACTATTGAAGAAGGGGAAAACTAAGGGATATACGGGTGTCAGTTTACAATATACACACATCAAAAAAAGTTTTGCATCACCTCGGTTCCAAGAGTTCCGGAACCTTTAAATACAAAGGGAATAGAGATCAACACAAACAACATTTCAGCTCGTTTTATTGCTCATGACCCCCGTGTGGGTGCGGGTTAGAATACACCCACGGTATGCCCTGCCTGTCGTAGGAGGCGACTAATAGGGCCGACATGGCCGAATAACTTGCCAGTTTTGATTTGTTCAGACCCCCTGTGGATGGGGAGGGCAGAATTCATCCATGGTATCCCCTGCCTGTCGTAAAAGGCGACTTAGAGGGGGCCTTATAAAGGTCAATTTTGGTTTTCTGGTCCCAGCTCTGGTTTGACCAATAGAAATAAACATGCGTGCTGTTAGGGGAAGGGCCACCAGCTTGGCCATCTGGCCAGAAAGCCTAGACGGTATGCCCCATCCCGTCAGGTGGGTGCGCCAAGTACCCTACAGTAGTATCCGCCTTACAACGAAGGTCCCTGCATGGCCGAATACTGGAGCTGAATAAATCCTGTGCATGCCGAGGGGGAAGTGCCTGTTCGAGGCACTGGGACCCCGGGCAATATCTGCTATGCCAGGTAGGTATTGCCTTGGCTGGGTGGCGCCCACAGTGATAGCCCCCGTTCGGAGTGGGCAGTATTCGGGGAGGATTTCGTCCGGGATGCCATCAAAGCGATCACGGACACCTGTACAGGGTGGCACCCTTAAAAAGCCGTCTCTTGAGTGTCGAGCTAATCCCAAGGTGTGTACGCCTTGGGATGAAGCCTTTAATAGAAGATTCCCCGCTGATAAGTCTCCTCGCTACCTGGTAGCTACGAGGACTGACGGGGGTGATTTTAAACTAGTAAAATCAATAATTTTTTCTGAGGAAATCGAGGGGAAATTTGGGGACCTAAGCGGGATTTCCAAGCTCCGGAACGGTCAGCTGCTGCTGCACACCGTTGATCGGAAGCAAACCGAAGCGTTGCTGGAATGCACGCAATTCGGCGAAATTCCCGTGAAGGTCTCAAAACACGAAACGCTGAATGATGTCCGAGGAGTTATTTTCCATCGTGACCTCATTTTAAATAGCGATGCGGAATTGTTGCGGGATCTGGGGAAGAGAGGCGTCACCAAGATTAGGCGCATCACCCGAAAGATTGGGGAGAACAGCGTCGATACCGGCGCTTTTATTCTCCATTTTGAGGGTGATGTAGTACCTAAGCAGGTGAAGGTCACATCGTACCACTGCGATGTTCGACCGTACATCCCTCCACCTATGCGCTGCTATCAATGCCAGAAATTCGGGCATGTTTCCGCCAGGTGCACTGCCAAGGCCGTGTGTAGAGAGTGTGGCAAGGGGACACATGAGGGTGAGAGGTGTACGCCTCCCCCGATTTGTCCTAACTGCCAAGGAAGCCACTCTCCACGATCGAAGCAGTGCCCTGAGTTCTGTAAGGAAGCAAAAATTCAAGAAATAAGAACTCTTGATAGGCTTTCATATCAAGACGCTCGCAAGAGGTACCGTGATATGAATGCCCCCGAATTTCGGGTATCGTTTGCAGCTGCAACGACGCCCTCATTCACCCCTGCCGCATCTTTACCGAATGTAGTACCCTCGACGCCCGTATTATCAGCAGTATTAAAATCACCCCTCGCTGTACCAGCGAAAAATGTCAGCCCGAAGGAGGTACAACAACCTTCTTCGGCCCAGCAAAAGAAGGCGCCGGTTATACCATCTAAACCGGCGCAATCGGAGAAGAAGTCCTCTTCTTCTCCGAAACGGTCGGCGAACAAGTCTTCCCCAGCTAAAGGGGGAAAGAAGACTTTGCCGACCAGGGCTGGTCCTTCTTCCAGCCCACCTAATACGAAAAATATAGGGGAGAAAAGGGAGACGGTTCGCCGCCGTCTCTCTCGCCCTCCTGCTGACGGGGTGGCTACTGTCTCTGCTGGCCTTTTCGCTCCCATTACCACCAAGGGAGCGAAGCCTGCTGAAGCCAAGCCCGTACGTATGGAGGAACTCCCCTATAGAAAAGAAAATAGATCGGCGGAGGAGAGGGAAACGGTTCAGCGCCGTTTCTCTTCCTCTCCTAAAGGCAGGGCTGCTCACGTATCTGCTGACCATCCCGCTCCCACAACTACCAGTGGAGCGGTGCCAGCAGGAGCGACCTTGTTTTATAAGGACCCGGCGTCTGTGGGGAAGGGACCATCTACTTCCCCAAACACGCGTCGGCGCCGATCCAAGAAGAAATCTCTTCGGGGCGTGTCGGGGACAGACACCCAGTCTTCGGACCGGGAGAAAGTCCCTCGACACCGCTCTCGCTCTTCCCCAAGAGCGAGACTCGTGAGGTCCGACGACGACCGCGCGCAACCCAAGAGAGCGCCCGCTCCATTTTCTTCGTCTTCGGACGGAGATGTGGAGATTGAGGTGTGCTCTCCTGCCCCATCATCTCCAACTAGAGCTGGGGAAGGGTGGCAAACGGTCAAGCATAAGTAAAAGACCCATTTCTACTTAAGTCCACACCATGGCACTATTACAATGGAACTGTAATAGCTATTCTGTTCATCTCGCTGAGTTACGACAATTAATATCTTCGTTTTCGGCAACCATTGTCTGTCTTCAGGAATCCAGGTTTCGTCCTGGACATGAGACAACAATGCGTCACTTCAAACTCTTCTCTAAAGACCGGGTGGACGGAGCTGTGGCCGCTGGTGGCGTCTGCACTCTCGTCCACTCTAGCCTCTTTGGTGAAGAGGTGCCGTTGCGTACTCAGCTAGAGGCAGTTGCAGTTCGTACTTCGTTGCCAGTAATGGCAACAGTATGTAACGTGTACATCCCGCCTGATTCTCAGCCGGATTACGACCAGCTGGTGGATCTAGTCTCTTAGCTCCCCCCTCCTTTCCTCCTTCTGGGAGATGTTAATGCCCACAACACCATCTGGGGCTCCGCTACCACTAGCGGTAAAAGGAGAGATTTTGAGAGGCTGATCAGGCGGCTGGACCTGTGTTTGTTGAACACAGGGGAACCTACGCACTTCTCTATTGCACACGGCACTTATTCAAGTGTCGATATTACCTTGTGCAGTCGTGCGCTGGTTCCCCTGCTACAGTGGGGTGTACACGACGACCTTTGTAATAGTGACCATTTTCCAATTATCGTTACTCTTCCGAACCAGAGAGCCATCGAGTTACCTAGTCGATGGCTTCTCCGTCGGGCTGATTGGCCAAATTTCACGGCTCGTGCGGTGTTTGCCGAAGATACCTTTGAGAGTGTCGACGATCATACCATTCACATAACGAATGGTATTTTGGCTGCTGCTGAGGAAACAATACCTTCCTCATCCGGAAACTCACGCCGGAAGCTTGTCCCTTGGTGGACAGCCGGGATTGCAGCAGCCATTAAAGATCGTCGACGTGCTTTCAAATGCTATCGGAGGCAAAACACCATGGCCAACCTTATCACCTTCAGAAGGATGCGTGCCAGAGCCCGATATCTGATTCGGGAGAGTAAGAAAACGACGTGGGAAAAGTATGTGTCGTCCATGACGGCGCATACTCCATCATATCAAGTGTGGACTAATCTTCGTCGGATCTCCGGACTCCCGACATCACTGTCGATACCTGGAGTGTCCATCAATGGAGACATCATCACGGACCATCTCGCCATTGCCAACAGCATTGGCTCGCACTTCTCCGATGTATCCTGCTCCGGGAGTTACGATCCTACATTTCTGACTCTGAAGCGGGAGGCAGAGACTCACCCCTTGTCCTTTGCCACTGCTGCTTCGGAGTCCTATAATGTACCATTCTCTGAATGGGAACTGCGCAGTGCGCTTGCACTGTGCAGGGATACGGCTCCTGGACCGGATAACATACATAATCAAATGTTAAAGCATCTGTGCGAATCCAGTATAAAACAACTGTTGATCCTCTTTAATCGTATATGGATTGAAGGGGAGTTTCCATCTCAATGGCGAGAGGGGATCGTGATACCGATTCCTAAGGCTGGAAAGGATCCCAAGTTTGTAAGCAGCTATAGGCCCATTTGTTTGACAAATGGCCTATGTAAGCTGCTCGAAAAGATGGTGAACCGTCGACTGGTGTGGTTCTTGGAGGATAAGGGTCTCCTGTCTGAGTACCAATGTGGATTTCGCTCTCATAGGTCCACCACTGACCATCTGGTGCGACTTGAGAGCGCCATACAGGAGGCTTTTTTCCGAAAGCAGCACCTAGTCACGGTTTTCTTTGACCTCGAGAAAGCCTACGACACCACATGGCGCTACGGGATCCTTTCCACCCTTCACAAGTGGGGACTCCGTGGTAACTTACCGACTTTCATTGCGAATTTCATGTCCATCCGACTCTTCCGTGTAAGGGTCGGTAGGGCATTATCGCAATACTATACCCAAGAAAATTGAGTTCCTCAGGGTTCAGTGCTGAGTGTCACCTTGTTCGCGATTGCCATTAATGGCATTGTTGCCGCCGCCGGGTCCGCGGTAGTTCCATCGCTGTATGTAGACGATTTAGCTCTGCATTACAGCTCTGGAAGTATGGCAGTCGTGGAACGGCAATTGCAGCTAGCTATCAACCGGGTCGACAGGTGGGCTCACGACCGGGGTTTTCGTTTTTCAGCAGCGAAAACCTCCGTCGTCCATTTTTGTCGGCTCCGGAGGCTACATTTACACCCTGAACTACATCTCAGGGATGCTGCGTTGCCGTTGGTTGACACTTATCGCTTCCTGGGGCTCCATTTTGACAGCAAGTTAACGTGGCAGCACCATATACGGCAATTGAAAATGACATGTCTCAGGAAACTGAACATGCTCAGGTTTCTTAGTGGCACTACTTGGGGGGCTGACCGTGCGGTGCTGCTACGGTTCTACCAAGCCCTCGTCCTGTCCCGGCTAGACTATGGTTCTGCGGCATACGGTTCAGCAAGGCCGGCAACCTTGGAAATGCTGGACAGTATCCACCATAGTGGCGTTAGGCTGGCTACCGGTGCCTTCCGGACCAGCCCGATACCCAGCCTACTCGCCGAATCGGGTGTTCCACCTTTAAATTATAGACGCCATCATATGCTTTTAGCATATGCTGCCAATGTGCGTCAAATGCCGCAACACCCGACCTATCAAGCTCTCTTCGGTACCCAAAACCACCAGGGTTACGCCAACCGGCCTCGTGCCACTCGGCCGGTTGGTATTAGACTTGATAGCTCGTGTACTGAAATAGGAGTGGCTGTAGGTCCCTGTATGATCCGGACACCTAGCGAGGTGCCTCCGTGGCAAGTCCCGCGTCCGGAAATTCGGTTAGATCTGCACCGAGGTCCTAAGGTGAACACGGATGCCTCCGTTTACCGGAGGCGGTTCCACAGCATAGTTCACCAATTTCCGGACGCTGGCATTCTATACACGGATGGTTCGAAGGTGGACGAGAAAGTGGGTTGTGCTTACGTTATTGATGGTGCAAATACCAAGATCTCTTTGCCTGAGGCCTGTAGTGTGTTTACTGCGGAGCTCGTTGCCATCTATGAAGCTCTGCAGTTTGCACTGCAGGATGCTCGAATCCACTTTCTCGTGTGTACCGACTCTTTGAGTTCGTTGCAGTCAATTGCTACATGTTTCCCGCAACACCCCCTAGTGCAGCGAATCCACGACCTACTAGCCGGGCTGTGCCACGCTGACACTCGAATCACCTTTCTGTGGCTTCCAAGCCACATGGGAATTGTGGGAAATGAGTTAGCAGATCAAGCTGCAAAAGAGGCGGTATCACTACCACCTCGACCAATGGAGGTACCCGCTAGAGATATTCGCTCTCAGTTACGCCTACAAGTTCTGGCTTTTTGGGAGAGTCAGTGGCTAGCTGACCCACTGCCCAGTAAACTGAGAGCGATCAAGGGAACAACTCGCGTGTGGCGGAGCTCCTTCCGGGCCCGGAGAGAGTCCGTCATTTTGTGTAGGCTAAGGATAGGTCATACAAGATCCACCCACTCGTACCTAATGAGAAGGGAAGACCCCCCACTTTGTACCTGTGGAGCCGTATTCACTGTGGCCCACATTTTCACCCAGTGTGTGGATCTTGCTGACTTACGAAGAAACCTTGGTTTGCAGACGACACTCAAACTTATATTAGCCGATGACGCGGTGGCTGCTGATCGCGTTATCCGCTTTATAAGTGAGAGTGGGTTAGGGCCAGCAATCTAAATTTTCCAGTGAACATTGACTCAACGACTTGTTCGTTTTTGAATGATAATGTTTTGTTTTTTCCGTAATTTTTGTTTATTTTTATAATTTTTATTTTTTATTTAATTGTTTGTTTTTGTTTTATTAATTTTTGGTCTTTTTAAATTTAGATGTCCACCTCAAAATTTTAAATTCAATTCAAAATTTGTATTCTTTAATCTGTGTTAAGAGGGGCAGATGACCTCGTAGTTCCGCCCCTTAAAACAACAATAACTAACTAACTAACTATTGCTCATGAGACCCACACATTGCATGTTGTACCATCATACAGCTAGACTTTCAGCATTTGTGGTCCAGATTGCAGTACACACCACTACCTCTAATACCCAGTAGCACGTCCTCTTGCATTGATGCATGCCTGTATTCGTCGTGGCATACTATCCACAAGTTCATCAAGACACTGTTGGTCCAAATTGTCCCACTCCTCAACGACAATTCGGCGTAAATCTCTCAGAGTGGTTGGTGGGTCAAGACGTCCATAAACAGCCCTTTTCAACATATCCCAGGCATGTTCGATAGGGTTCATGTCTGGCGAACATGCTGGCCACTGTAGTCGAGCGATGTCGTTATCTTGAAGGAACGCATTCACAAGATGTGCACGATGAGGTCGAGAATTGTCGTCCATGAAGACAAATGCCTCTCCAATATTCTGCCGATATGGGTGCACTATGGGTCGGAGGATGTCATTCAGGTATCGTAAAGCCGTTTCGGAGCCTTCCATGACCACCAGTGGCGTACGTCGGCCCCACATAATGCCACCCCAAAACATCAGGGAACCACCACCTTGCTGCACTCGCTGGACAGTGTGTCTAAGACGTTCAGCCTGACCAGGGCGCCTCCAAACACGTCTCCGACAATTGTCTGCTTGAAGGCATATGCGACACTCATCGGTGAAGAGAACGTGATGCCAATTCTGTGGGGTCCATTCAGCATGTTGTTGGGCCCATCTGTACCGCGCTGCATGGTGTCGGGGTTGCAAAGCTGGACCTCGCCATGGACGTCGGGAGTGAAGTTGCGCATCATGCAGCCTATTGCGCACAGTTTGAGTTGAAACACGACGTCCTGTGGCTGAACGAAACGCATTATTCAACATGGTGGCATTGCTGTCAGGGTTCCTCCGAGCGGCAATCCGTAAGTAGCGGTCATCCACTTCAGTAGTAGCCCTTGGGCGGCCTGAGCGAGGCCTGTCATCGACAGTTCCTGTATCTCTGTACCTCCTCCATGTCCGAACAACATCGCTTTGGTTCACTCTGAGACGCCTGGAAACTTCCCTTGTTGAGAGCCCTTCTTGACACAAAGTAACATTGCGGACGCGATCGAACTGCGGTATTGACCTTCTAGGCATGGTAGAACTACAGACAACATGAGCAGCGTACCTTCGTCCTGGTGGAATGACTGGAACTGATCGGCTGTCGTACCCCCTCCGTCTAATAGGCCCTGCTCATGCATGGTTGTTTACATCTTTGAGCAGTTTTAGTGACATCTATGAACAGTCAAAGGGACTGTATCTTTGATACAATATACACAGTCAACGTCTATATGCCGGAGATCTGGGAACCGAGGTGATGCAAAACTTTTTTTGATGTGTGTATTATATAGTAGCTTAAGGCTTATTGCTTTAGTGAATCACAGAAATAGTAGCTACACCTTCATAGATTAGTAATAATTACGACACTTATTAAGTTTACTACATGTTTTTATTTTTTATTTTTGTTTTTTGAGCACAGTCACTGTCAGATTGGCAGTGTTTATAGAGCCATTTGTCTAGTATATTTGGTTGTAATGGTGCTCGCTGGAAGAGCAAAATATGTCATCCCTTACTTTTCTCCATTTTCAATAGTCCATAACAATATATATCTTAATTACATGTAATTTATTTCAGGGGTTTGATTCCTGGATCTGCCAAGAAATCTAATTCTACTCTGAGGGCTGGAACGGGATGCACTCAACCTCGTGAGGTAAAATTAAGAATAGGTGGGTTCGATTCCAACCTCAGCCATCCTGGAAGTGTTTTTCCGCGGCTTCTCACTTCTACTACAGGCAAATATCTATTTGGTCCTTAATGTAAGGCCACGGCTGCTTGCTACCCAAATCCTACCTCAATTACAAAGACACACACTAGTGCAGACATCACAGTTACACAGGTTATCAGGCAAATTCTGCACACATCCAGGTACACGGGACTACATGACCACAATGTCGGAAAAAGCTAAAGAATTATCAACAACCACAACAACAACAATTTATTTCAGTTTTTTTACGCAATTCAGCAATTGGAATTATATTGTGTTGACCGACTTAGTTACAATAACAGTTGTTAATATGGCAACACTGAAAATGGCTTCAAAGGTATCTCCAATTTTAAATTTAATTAATCAACACGCCCGAATCTGAAGTTTTATAGCTCTCTCTCTCTCTCTCTCTCTTCCTTTCACGCACTCGCCCTGAGAATTAATTCAGCTTTAATGCAGAGGTGAATGTAGTATCCTCCATCTTTTTGTGCACTTCACATTGTGTGTTCTATGGTATCATCATACCTTCTGCTACTAGTGATAAAACACCTTCCCTTTAAGCAGTTTAACACAAAGTGCATAAAAGTAACCCCAGGAAATTACTTGTTTTATCCTCGTAGTCTTTTTACAGCTGCAACTTATTACATTTACAGAAGAGCGCAGCAGGTATCTTGATCTAAAACACCGTGAGTGGACTTCGAGTTTACGCAGCCAGAATTTATTTGCTGTTTTTGTTCTTGTTTGAGTCTTCAGTTCATTGACTGGTTTGATGCAGCACTCCAAGCCTAACAAAATAGTTTCCAATGCAATCACTACAAAAGCTCGTTACGGCAGAAGTTACGATTCAAAGGGCTTTCATACTTACGGTGGTGCTAAGTTAGGGTTTGGTGGAAAACAATCAATTTCCTCTTTTTTGATGTTTTGAGTTATCAGCATATTGAAATATCATAAGAAGTTTGTTTGGAGCCAAATTGTTAATCTTTTTCCGAGATAAGAGGTTTTGCGGGTTGTTAACTTTTGCAAATAAATACCCTTTCTCTATTACTTTATTTGCAAACATTTCTTTGACAGGCATTCTTTACAACGTTTATTTTTTATGCAAATAAGGTACATTATCACAGAAATTAGTGTATTGATCTACTTCAAATGTTTACAGTCTCTGTAAACACACATGTGCAATAATCTGACCTAGAATAATGGCTGTAATATATGTGCATTGCTTCAATAATAAAGCTCCTTTTTAATCTTATCAAAGTAAAATTTACAAACAATAAATTTGAAGAACTCGAATCATGATTCTAAGTTGGATTGCAAGCCAGGACATCTTTTCAAGTGTAATTAGTTTCAAATCTTTAACTCCAATAGTAAGGTCATAAATGTACCTTTTGCCTAAAATTTTGTTTTTTAAGAATTGATTAATTATAATGTTGGTAACAGTGAATGATATTGCCCTTTCAGTAACTTAACTATTTTATCTTATAAAAGTAAATGTGGTTAATTTTCGTAACAATTGATTCAGCAGTTTGTGTTTTTGTGTAGTTGTTTTGTTTAACAATTGAGTTAGCGCCACCTTAAACACATCAAAAGTACTAACAAAGCAACCCTTACAGAGGTAAAATTGTCCAACGGAATAAAGAAATCTGACTCATTACAAAGTTTAACTAAAAACTTGTAAGTAGTAAATTGTAAATACTGCTGAACGGTATATAAGTGCTGAACCTATATTAGGCCTAAGTGAACAGAATCTGATGATGCTCCCTTGACAAACGAAACTAGTAACCCAAATAAAATAAAATAAAACATTTGTGTGAGATGCATTTATTAATTTAGGTTTTCGGAAAAAATACCAAATTTCACTTTTTTGTCTTTTTGAATGCTGCAGACGTTCAAAATCCTAGGAAAAGTTGTTTCATGTTAGTATCAGTGATAATTTCTTAGTTATGGGCCAGTAAATTTCATGTTAAAGTGGATGTGACTTGAACAAAAAGTTACACACTTCGCTGGACTCAAGGAACTTCACCCACTGTTTATATTTCCCTCCAAAGAAAGTTGTACGTTTCTCCGCTCACAGATGATAGTACATGCAATATTCTGGTGACAATATTCCCGTGACTTTTGTTACTTGTTGTTGTATTTGAATGAGTATGTGTTTATGCCAGTTTGTGCTCTTAGTAATTTCGGAAGTAATTGAAGGAAGAAGGAAGGAAGATTGTAGTTTTACGTGACCGTGAATCTTGTGATTATGAGCCACGGGACCTCCTTTTTACGTGGAATCTGAACCACAGGACATGGCATTTCACTTCGAAAATCTCACATGCATTGACCGGGAATCGAACCCGGACCACCTTGGTGAGAGGCATACAGCTAGACCGCTGAGCCACCACGCCCCCTGGAAGTAATTGAAGATGCCTCGTAATTCTCCCATGTGGTCAAAGAAACACAAGTTTACTCATATTCATTCATTTATTTGCAATGGGGGGTGTGTCCCCCGGTGGCAAATTGGATATACATAACAAATAAGTAATTATACATAACAATACAATAACAATTCAATAACAATTAAACTGGAGTATTTACACAAATAGTCAGTCTTTTCTTAAACACACCTATATGTTTGGGAAAAGGCTCTAAGACTGCGGCAGGTAGAGAGTTCCAGTTATCAATGGCACGGTTTACAAAAGAATATTTACCATAATTTGTTCGCTGTGGTCGGCCCTTAACTTTGAAAGGATGATCGCTCCTACCCATGTAAGTTGGCTTTCCCAATCGTTTGCTAAGCACACCCCATGCTGGTTGATTTGTATACGTGTTGTACATAGCGCAGAGTCTAGATTTCATCCTCATAGCCTCCAGTGATTCCCACCCAAGTTTCTTTAACATACGGCTCACACTGCTCCTGGGATTAAAGTCACTGAGCACAAATCTAGTGGCCTTTCTTTGTACCATTTCCAACTCATTGATGAGCCCTACTTGATATGGATCCCAAACCGCCGAGGCATATTCCAGAATAGGTCTTACAAGTGACAAATAGCCTAATTCTTTAGCAGAGGTACTACTTCCTTTTAATACCCTCATTACAAAGTGAAGGGATTTGTAAGCTTTTGAAACTACACATCCTACATGACTACTCCATTTCATATCATTCCTTACATGAATGCCCAAATATTTGCAAGAATCTTCTTCTACAAGTATTTCCGAGCCAATGTTATATTGAAAATCCTGCCTTCGCACTTTCCCTATTTTTAAGAGACTACATTTTCTTGTGTTTATTTTCATTTTATTTACAATCGCCCACTTATAGACCAGGTTCAGGTCCTCTTGAAGCACTGCATTGTCTTGTGAGTCATGTATCTTTCGATATATTACACAATCATCCGCAAACAATCGACAGTCACTGCGAATCCCATTCGGTAAGTCATTTATAAACGACAAAAATAACAAAGTTCCGATTACGCTGCCCTGAGGGATACCCGACGTTACGGTAATTTCATCCGAGAATATGCCTTCGACTTTCACTTTCTGGGAACGACCCGTCAAAACTTATTGGATCCATAAAATTACTCTTCTATCAATCTTCGTCGAAGCTAATTTATGGAGTAGCATGTCATGCGGAACGACATCAAATGCCTTCGCAAAATCTATAACCACGGCGTCGACTGAAACTCCATGGTCTAACGATTCGCTAATGTCTTGAAAAAGTGATAGCATCTGACTCTCGCATTAGTAACCTTTCCGAAATCCATGTTGCCTGTCATTAAACCATGATAATGTTTCCCACTGTTCCCTCAAGTAGTCGCAAATGAGATGCACCATCTGTTTACAAACGACGGACGTAAGGCTAACCGGCCTGTAGTTGCCCAATTCAAGTCTGCTCCCTCCCTTAAATATTGGGACTACCGTAGCTCTTTTCCAGTCATCTGGGATTTGCGCATTGTTTATGGACACATTAAACATCACCTCCAAGTATCGTGCCACGGCCCTACCTCCTAGTTTAAGTACTTCACTAACAATATTATCAGGACCCTTTGATACATTGAAACGTAGTTTTTGTATTAGCTTTTCAATTGCTGACTGGTTTATTTGGAACAGGGGAGCCCCTGATTCGTCGTTAAGGTCCAACACACAGCTAATGGATTTATTGAACACACTACCGTAAAAGACATTTAATTCATTAGCAATGGCCTGTTTCTCAGTAATTAATTTACCGTCACCGGACATTATCATCGACAAATTATTTGAATTTCCCTTTCTTCTCCTAACATAACTGTAAATTTTTTTCCACCCATCACCTCCCGAACCAAGTAAACCTTGCATATAACTGTCATGAGCAGCCCTCTTTTTTTAAGACGAGCTCTCTTGATAAGGACTTACATTTCAACATATACTTGTCACTATGAAGCCTCCGTGGCTTAGGCGGCAGCACGCCGGCCTCTCACCGCTGGGTCCGTGGTTCAAATCCCGGTCACTCCATGTGAGATCTGTGCTGGACAAAACGGAGGCAGACAGGTTTTTCTCCGGGTACTCCGGATTTCCCTGTCAAAATTTCATTCCAGCAACACTCTCCACTATCATTTCACTTCATCTGTCATTCATTTCATCATTGCCCCAGAGGAGTGCGTCAGGCCTCGGCAACCGGTACAGTTCATATCCTCGCCGCTAGATGGGGGCTTCATTCATTCCATTCCTGACCCGGTCGGAGACTGGAAGCAGGCTGTGGATTTTCATTCATTTCACTTGTCACTATCATGTCTTTTATTGTATAATTTCCTAATTTTCCGTTTTAGACTCCTAATTTCTCGTGTGTAATACTCAGGATCTGGGTTTTGTTTCAGCAATTTAAATGGGACAAATTTATCAACAGCGCTATTTAAAATTTTCAAAAAGTTAGTCCACAGGATATTAATGTGATTTCCTTCCGATGCCCATCCTACAAATAGCTCATTCAAATACCCCTGAAACTTGCCCTGATCCGCCCTGCGATACTGGAATATGATCTTTTTTGCTACATCAGAGTCTAATTTTGTAATGTCACCATATCTAATATTTAATTCAACCCCAGAATGGTCACTAATTCCTGGTACTTTCAGACAGTTAATATACAGCTCTACAGGCCTTACGAGATAAACATCTAAGGTATTATTGTCTCTAGTTGGGAAGTCAACTACTTGGTAAAATCCCCCCTCCCTTAAGAATTTATTTGCAGCGCTCTGAGCCTGACCACAGCTAGTTGACTCACTAGACCAGTCTACTTTGGGGAGGTTTAAATCTCCAGCAATTATTATGCTCTTTTTCATAGCATTACCCGTACAAGTTTTATCATACAGTGTTTCGAGGAGAGAAAGGTTATCTTTCGGTGCTCTATACGCCCCTATCATCTGAAGAGGGAATTTATTTCCTTTATCCGAAATTTGTACACATAACATTTCATGATCCATATCAGCCCAATTTAAGAAACTAGCTATATTTTTGCGCACACAAATAAATAGCCCACCACCTCGCTTCCCCCGATCCCTTCTGTACATCTCGTAGGTACCTTGAATTATTTCGCTACTATTTATGTCCTCATATAACCAAGATTCAGTTGCAATGACAATGTCCGGAGAATACGTCTCTACAAGATTCCAAAATTCAATTAATTTATTTCCTAAACTCTGAAAATTAACCTGCAGTAATCTTAGAGTCTTACCTCCACAGCAAATATCTCGAAATAGCTCCTTCTGTTCCCATCGGCTGGCAACCTCTGGACCTGCTCCTCCTCACAAAAGCCGGCACGAACCGATGACCCTGTCATGTAGGCTCCCTAGATTGAAAGCGCCCCGTCGATTTAGATGCAGCCCATCTCGGGCGAAGTCACGGCCACCAATCCAGCAGTCAGCTTCTACGTACACTAATCCCAGTTGTGCACATACCCAGTCCGTGTGGTCATTTACAGTCTTAACTCGCCTCAACGGAACATCTCCCCGCCGAACAATGCCACTCATTATAATTTTTGCATTTCTAAACTTGCTTTTAGCTTTTCTGCCTAGTTCGTAGAGCTCCCCCATGATGTAATCAGCTGTAGCCCTCTTCTTCAAATCGTTCGTCCCAACATGGAGCAACAACACTTTAACTTTGTCACAGTCCTCTACATTTGCTTCTTCCACTTGTTGGGCAAGCTGGTCAATCTTAATCCCCGGGTAACACCGCACTTTCGCACCTGATTTCCTCGAGATATTCGCACTCCATCGTATCATAGAATCACCCATTATGATAACGTCATCCTCAGTTTGCTCCTGCACGCCCTCTTCCACACTGATCCCAGTAGAAAGCCGTTCAGTCACATCCTTCACCGTTTCTTCTGATTCACGAAGCTTTGCTCTAAGTTCCTGTATGATTTGATCCCTTGCTTTGATTTGCACCCTGAAACTGTCCGGCGTATCACATACTTTACAAAACCAATTTCCGACATCACAATCCTCCTTCTTGACCTTAATACAGCCGAAGTGAAACCATTTCTCACATAGTCCACATTCAACACCATTATTCAATGTTTTACTGCACGTCGAACACTTTAAAGATGCCACTGGATCATTTGCCTGATTCATATTTGGAGTAACAGGCCCTGGATTCACTTCCACTCCACCAATAACTAACAACGCAGCAATCACTAGGGCTATAAACCACAAGTTACTAGGTCCCGTACGCACACACAAACAACGGAAATCCCGACTATCCTTCGCATACCACAGCCCGATCCTCGCCCGATAACACTCCAGAGAACAACCCATATCAGCACACCTGAGAGCTCGGGAAAAACACGACCTTTCACTTTGACTGCCAACTGATAACCAATATTCATTAAGAAAGTAGGCTACCGGTAATGTAGGCGTTATGTGCTACAAAGCATGAGTGCAAGCTGCAATAAGATAATTAATAATTAATAATAATTACTAATAAAAATGGATATATGTGCACGGAAGATATGAACAAGATGAGGAAAAAGAAGAACAACCAAAAAAGAAGAAGAAGGAAGAGGAAAGGAAAACTGGAGCACAAGATTATGGATATGGAATGTTTTAGACTTCTGAGTTGTAACCTCAGTAAAATTTTGCATGCGGTTCTTTGAACGCGTTTATCTCTAAATTGAATATTTGTTGACGTAAGGTACAATTTCTCAAAAACTATTCCATGGAATTCAATGACATTTTCGGGATCTTTTATATCCTTTAAGGCTAAAATTATTTAAATATTTATAATTTCAGTTTGTAAAATCATAATTTTTAAAGTTGATGGAGTATAACAATTTCTCTTCGTTGGATCATGCCACAGGCTTACCTCATTATGATCAGGAAGTTTTAGTGTTCTCATTCCAATACATTTTCTAAAAATGTACATTTAGTGATAGACTATCAGAGATAAAAGTGGCAAAATTTAGGAGTTGTAAGTTGGTAGCCCTGTAGTATTTAGAATTGAAATTTATTTTGTATTAGTAGTCGCATGCATGTGGTATCTGGACAACATTTCAGATACAATGGTAAAAGCATTTCTGAGAAAATAAATTTAAAATTTATTTGACCATTTGGGAGATAGCTAAGTTAACGCCCTCTTAAGGGTAGGCTATATATAATTCATGCACCTATATATTTCAGGCACCAGATTATTAAAATAAATGTTACTCCCCGCACAGTCAAATTGGGTACACTCCTGTTGACCGCCTGAAAAGCAATTCTATTAAAAGACAAAGTGAACACGTGGCCATGCACATGGAACTGTTGACCAGGATGTTCCATGCCCCTGAAATGAAATAACTTTGTACTGTATCAGTGAGCAGAGCATTGCCAATGTACCCCACTCCTCACCTTGATTTCTACGCCTCATTGTAGTGTTGTCCTTGCTTTTATAAGTTTCTACTCAACCTACGGTGGTACTTTTTGAAAATCCAACCAGTCTTTGGACTGACCGCCTAACAGACAGTATTGGAGTAGGTGGTATGGGACTTAAAATAAGGAGCATGAATATGGGAAAACAACACTGTTAAAGCTACTGTTAGCGCTGGATTTCGAACCAACAATATTCGAACAGTAGCTCCTCTGTGCAATGGTGGAGTGCAAATTAAAGCTCTTGGTTACACTCGGATTACTGAACGAGGCTTTAGAAACCAGCAACAGTTTAAATGGGATGTTATCACCGGCAGCTGGCCGAGAGCTCGGCGAGACAGTTTAGTTCCGAGTTGGCATGTTTTATATATTTCCTTCAAAACTCGGCTTAGAGCTACAGTTAGCGCCTTATCCTGTAAGTGGACAGATTTGATTCCATTTTAGGAAGCCCAAGTGAAAATATTCAAATGATAAACGTTTCTATGGGGAACTTGAACAACGAAATCTATAATTTTAAGGAACATCGTGAAATCACAACGTGATGATGATAAATATTGTTTCAATGGGCCTAACATTTAAGTTATCGGCCCCTAAATAAGAAATCAAAACGCACCATATAGAATTCTACATTCATGCAAAATGATTTTTCATAATTATGTATGTTGAAATATTCTAGAAGTTAGAAAAGAAAACACAAGATGTTCAGGAAAGAACATATAGCCTACTTTGTCCGAAATGTATGGGTATAGTTATAACTCTTTGACCTGATCACCTCCAATTTTCTGCCTATTCGAAGTGAAAAATGGCTCACAACAGTATGACATACCGGATTTGAGCAGCGGCGTTCAAACTATAGTTAATAATTTACCCCAGCATTTTACAATTTCATCAGCAAACACTCAAAACAACGTAGGAAATCAGTATAATACACCAACTACTTACAATAATTGAAACTGAAAGAAAACTTCGTTGGTCTAAACGTAATCCTACTGCACAGCTAATTTTTCACCGCGCCTGTCTTGGGGGTGAGTGCGCTCTATCGACAACAAGAGGATTTTTTTTCAATTACACCGTATTCATTGGTTCACTAACTGGGAATGTCAAGGTCGGTGTAGAGCGCAGCTCGCATCTAGTAGGTCGTGGTTAGCTCATGCATAGTTCAACTGGTTGCTACCGCCAGTAGTGGCTACGCTGGCTAAAGCGCAGCGTTAGGCTATGGGGCCAAGGTCTCTGCTGACTCGGTAGACGCGTGGGTTCGAGCCCCAGCGTTGGCCGTCCTTGAAATGGTTTTCCGTGGTTTCCCCATTTTCAACACCAGGCAAATGCTGGGACGGTACCTTCTGCAGGCCACGGGCGCTTCCTTTCATATCCTTGCCCAGTTTCAATCATCTTCATCTTCATCCATTCCATCTCTTATCCCGACGCGCAGGTCGCCCACGGGTGTTGACTAGAAAGACCTGCACTCGGCCTCTCAGGAGGCCACACGACAAAAAAAACTGGTTGCTAGTACCGGTATACGTCACTCGTGCAGATCCGCTGGAGACCTTTGTTTTAATTTAATATTTATTTACTTTGCAAAATGCACAACATAACGCTCAATTTCATAACGTCTCATTACTTAAAAAACAATAAATATAAAAAATCAAACATAGAAATTACACCTCTGATAGGTTTTGAACCCCGGCCGACCGGCTTTGCCACAGAGCCAAACGTGTCCACCGACGTTTAAGGTTATCAATCGATGTACATACAATGACTTAGATAATAATGACTTGGATTAAATGATTTCTCCACTGGAGTAGGCCTATATATTCATTATAATCCATTTCAAACAAAATTTATATTATTTCTATCAGTAGGCTATATTGCATGTAACATACTCAAATTAGTGAAATATAGGTATGAACGAGAGATCAGCTGCTATCTTGTCTTGTAACCGAGATGGCTTAGCTTTTTAAAGTCACTTCTGCAGTATAATATTATAATAATTAAGAACTTTTAGTTTCGAACGGGCCACGTCCATTAGAACAGTTTAAATCATTCTCGGATCGATAATCGGAACTGGTGAGTCGTTATAAAGCTAGCATAATTCACACGGCTGCCATCCTGAAATGGTACGGCTGATGACCTTGTAGCTCGGGCGCAAAATGCGTTCCTTATGAAGGTATGTTGTTACCAAATTTGGTAAAGATCCGATGATTAGTTTGGTCGTAATTTAATGTTAAGTTTGGACCATTTGAGTGGCTGCCATTAAGGTTTGGTAAAGATGGTGGTAATATAAAACATGACACTGAGATACTCTTTGCTAGTACAACCTCTGTACCAAATTTCGTTCAATTCGGATTCGTCGCGAATTGATAGGACAGAGACTGACAACTTTTGATCCATGTAGATTTCATAAGTCTGCTTTCATTTTTTGCAAACATAGAATGTAGGCTAATATTGTACTACACATTATACCCCTGATACGTGGCAAGTGTTTTTATGAACATTCCGCAAGGTTGTGTATTAAAAATGTTGAAACGAAACACTTTCGGTTTCGAAAGTTTACTGTATAGTGTGAAAAATAGCAGGAAGCTTTTATAAAAGTAATTTTTATCCCGTATTCTTATAATTTAGTAGAGCCACATACAAAGTGTTATTGATAATACACAAAGTCCGTTAAACTGGTGAATAACCCATTCTAAGTCCATTAATAATTGTCTTGGCGGCTTTGGTGGCGTAGTTGGTAGCATGCTGAGGTTCTATGCCCAAGATCACGGGTTCAAACCCGGCCAAAGTCGTCGGATTTTTTAAGAGCATTCAAAATCCCTCAGTATGCCTTCCTTCGGATGGGAAGTAAAACCGGCCAGCCCAAGTTATAGATTTGTGGCATGTAAAATAATATTTTACTAACTACAATTGTGTGAAGCCAAATGTGTAGGTTAGATTTGATTAACACTGTGTAGTTCCAACGTTCATCGCCAGGTGCCGGTTGTGGTGCCATCTAGTAGCCAAGTTCGTGGCTAGGTGTCGTTGACAGTTGCATTTGGTAGCAAAAGTACGAACTACTTGAAATTGATCGACTGCAGCCCTTACATGAATTACAAATGACACTCATTAATATAGCCATCACAATTAACACCGGTTATCAGACTTATTCTACACACACACCCAAAGTACACGGGGCTACATGACCGCATTGTCGCAGCCCCTCGAGCGAGCAACCAACCAACCAACCAACAATTGTCTTAAAATATTGACTTTTAAATTGAATGCTATGCCAAAATGTTTCCTCGAGTGTACGGACATAAACTACAATAAAATAACACAGCGCAGCGTGATTATATCCTAGGTCTCAGAACATAATCACAGCTGTAGAGGAGGGAGTAATTGCCTTGATGACTGACCTACACCAAAGCGCTGCTGTGTTATGCTCTGTTCTGGAGAGACATGTGTCTACCTTGCTACAAACATTTCAAAAAAATTTAGCAACGTTCGCTAGATGCATTTAAAAATATATTTTTGCTTGGACTGGTTTAATTTGTCACTATTTTAACAGACTCAATCTACATGAACTTCACCTGTACTTTCCTATTATATTCTCTTGTTTATATGATTCCATCAAGTTAAATGCCATCTGACGGAATGACTACCTTGTTTAACATTGTAACTAAAGTTTATTGAAAATTACATTATGTACAATGAATACAAAAACCTGTACCGTTTTTACATAAATATGCCAAGTAAACAAGATGTTCAGTAAAGAACACATAGCCTACTTTCTCCTAAATGCATGGGTATTGTTATAACTCTTTGTCCTTTTCAAGGAGTATAATTGAATGCCTTTTCAAGGAGTATAATTGAATGTTGGTTGTAGTAGCTTGTTGAAATACAACATGCTATACGGATATTAAATATGAATATGAGATGCCCTCTGCTAGTGCTACCTCTGTAAAAAAAATCATTGAATCTATTCAGTTTCACCGTGTTTGGATTGATATGGGGAATCGATTTGCACACATACATGGCCGATATCTGCAAACTATTGGTCTGATGACCTTTTAGTTCAGTCAAAGGATGCTTTCCACAAAAAGGTATGTTGTTGCAAATGATTAAGTTGGTCGTAATTTGAATTAAACTTTTGACATTTGGGTGGCCGCCATTACGTTTCCGTCAATATGGCGGCGATATGAAACATGGCACTGAGGTGCCCTTTGCTAGTTCTACCTCTGTACCAAATTTCATTCAATTCGGTTTCACCGTGTTCGAATTGTTTGGGGGGACAGACATTCAGAGTACACACACTCACAAACACTCACACACAGACTCACACACAGACTCACACACATACATACACACTTGTTTTGGCCCTGTGTACATCTCATAAGTCTACTTTCATTTTTTGTAAAAATCGAAAGTAGGCTAAAAACAAGGCATATATGCCAGCGTTTCGCAATATACCCCAGAAGCAACATGCTGCAGCAAGCTGTGGGTCGATCTGCTACACAGGCTGCAACGCTGGCCACGCCCACGCATGAAACATGAGCTTATAATTTCTAACACTTTCCCCAATCTGCACATAATAATAATAATAACCCCTGGCACTACAGCCCTTGAAGACCTAGGCCTACCAAGCGACCGCTGCCCAGTCATTTGGCCTGCAGATATTGGGGGTTACGCGTGGTCAGTGCATCGGGCCCCTCAGCCGTTAATCTTGGTTTTCGTGACCAGGGTGCTGCCTCACTGTCAGACAGCTACTCCATTTCCTCACGAGGCTGAGTGCACCCCTTTCCAGCCCTCACGTCAGTTTCTAAAATCCCTGACGGAGCCGGGAATCGAATCCACTGTCTCGGGGTGAGAGGCAGGCGCGCTACCCGAACACCACGGGGCCGGCTCAATCTGCACATGGTGAACTAAATTATCAGGTAATTCCAACAATAGTTTCCAATACTGTTAGAAACTTATTATATAAAAATCTGTACTTCTAATTACCATATTTTAAGTAAATAAGTCACTGGACCGGTTTTTTACACCTGTCTCCAGTCAGCTGTTAGTGATGTTCAATATCGCAACTGAAACTGTATAATACTCGTATTACAGTATGTAAATCCATGAAAATGGCATCAGCCCAATCAAATGGGTAACACAGGGGTCCTGAAACAGTAATTTCTGTTATTTCAGAAACATAATTACAGTGCATTATTCCACAACGATACGGGAGTTACCAAGCATTCATAATTATGAATATGAAAATCTAGTTCAGTTCTTTTTACATGAATTGTAGAAGCACAAATTGAGGAAGTCTTTGATGATTCTCTGGGCATATATTTAAGGGATTTTGGGTTATCCCAATAGCCTTTAACTGGTTCCACACAAGATCATATCGTCCTATGTACTTGGGTTTGTGTGTGTGTGTGTGTATGTGTATGTGAATCTGTCTGATAACCTGAATCATTCTGATGGCGGTGCTAGTCTGTGAATTTCTAAGTTTAGCAGGATTTGGGTAAAATGCGTCCTTGGTCTTAATTTACTTAACATATCACTATTTGCCCCCATAATTTGCCTCCGTAATCTGCATATCAGTATGCATGAAGCATTAATTTTTGAGACCTGCTTCATGGTTCGCTCATTTTTCAACCTAAAAATATACAGAACTCCACTCCATCTTGCAATAACTGCCAATGAAATGGTGTATTAAACCCAATGCAATGGTAAACATACGACTTATAATAATAATAATAATAATAATAATAATATATTATGGAAGAAATGCATTTACGCACATAGACCTAGGCCTAGTGTCGGAAAAAAAATATTGGAATGTGGCCCCAAAAGAGGCCTGGGGCATATCTTTCAATTCGTTGCCCGTTAGCACGTCGTATTAATCAAAGAGTCACAAACATCCAGTCCCCAAGCCAGAGAAATAAAACACCCAAAGTAAAAATCCCACGACTTATCCTGAAATCGAAACTTGGACCCTCCAAAGCAATGTCAAGAGGTCTACCCACTCCGTTACTAAGTCGTACAATATAAAATGAAACTACTGTCTTACAACTAACTTCCATACTAGAAGAAAATATGGATAAATAAGAAAATAAAAATAGATCCTTAAGGCAAATGAAAGACAGAGAAAAGGAATGCCCTCAACCCTCAATGATTGAGGATGGAATGAAATAGAGCCACGAATAGAAGACAGAAAACAGAATGAGAAGAAGTTTCACCCCAAAGCCACCAAAAACGAAAACGGAGAAGAAAATGGAGCCAGTTGAGGAATCCCTAAGGGTCACTCACCTCCAAACTCACCTGACATGAATCTCTGAGTGTCTGGTTTTACCCAGGATTAATCATACTTGATGAAACTACTACTTCACCCGGTTTTTTTTTTCGTGTAGCCTCCTGAGAGGCCGAGTGCAGGTCTTTCTAGTCGACGCCCGTGGGCGACCTGCGCGTCGGGATGAGAGATGGAAAGGATGAAGATGAATGAAACTGGGCAAGGATGTGGAAGGAAGCGGCCGTGGCCTGTCAGAAGGTACTGTCCCAGCATTTGCCTGGTGTTGAAGATGGGAAACCACGGAAAACCATTTCAAGGACAGCCGACGGTGGGGCTCGAGCCCACGCGTCTACCGAGTCAGGAGAGAGCTTGGCCCCTTGACCTAACGCGGAGCTTTAGCTCGCGTAGCCACTACTGTCGATACTTCACCCGGTATTACAGTACTTATGATCTCTCACACGAGATATGGGATACTACAATTTGATTACGTGGCCTGACCCCTCGAAAGATGAGGATATCAGGATTGGAATAACACGGGAAAAATTTATTAAGGTAGAGAATTGAAAGTCATCTTAAGCATTGGTTACCCTAATATCGTTGGGGCCGGAATAGGACAAGAGGTCAACAGGAATAATAAAATTGAGGAGACTGGCACAAATAAGTGGAAGAAAAAATACCGGACTTAGCTGGGGCATCGTGGTCACCAATCAACGTGAGCCCTTGGGGGTTACTGCAGTCGCGGAAAGCTATTTAACACGCATGGCTATGCCGTGGGGTCAAGGGCAGTGTAACAATTTAAGTTCACAAAAAAACTGTTCAAGTCAGATCACGATTCTGTTAGAATTGACTGCATCAGCGTATACGTAGTGTGCCCGATAATCTGGCTTTGAATTGGGTGGCCCGACACACACTTCAACCCTCACCCAGAATTCGGTACAACACGAAAGAAAAAAAATCTTGAATGTCCGAATCAATTCTGGCCTTAAACAAAACTATGTCGGGAACGAGATTCAAGCAATCCCGGGGTCTTTATAATGATGGGTACAACTGGGGTAAAATCGCAAAATTGATCCGGTGGACACACAAGTATGACAGCGAACAAGAATGACAAAAACTCCGCTGTTAAGATAAAACTCATCCACCATTTATTACAGAAACACACCACTAAATACATAGAATCACACACAGAAGCCTACCTCCGCTCGGAGACTTCTCAAAATTACTCTTGATGTGCAAATAAATAAATGACGCAGAAGCAAAATTCAAATTAATGAGGACAATAATCTCCGGGCGTCCTAATCTTTGGATACAAAATAACTTACGGAGATCAGAGCTATATCATTCTAGTATTATAACCATTACTTCAAAATTCTATGTCACCTCTCCGCTAATAGTAAATAAATGAGCAGGTGCATAAATCTGAAAAGATATTCAAAGAAAAAAAATTGTTGCCTCATTCGATCTCCTTCTAACTAAATGTAATCACCAAAATAGGAAAAAGAATATTTTTATATATGGATGTCACTGGCGTTAAAGAATTTATTTTCAGACCTTTTATTCATGGATTAAATACTTTCATTATTATTTTCACAGGTTTTCGTTCAGCTGTGCCTCACTCAGAAAAATGACTGGTTGTTGGCTTTTACATTTATCACATTACACTGCAACATCTTTATGATCCCAGATATTTATTTATCTATTTATTAATCACTGCATGCTCTTCACATATTTATAACTACACCATAAACATTTAGGTAGATGGCCTCTGCCTATCTGTATTATTTTCAACTGACAATTGCCTCAAAATTTCATATACTTGAACCTATCACGTAACATTAATTATAATCATTTATTTTATTCACCTCGCTATAGCGAGAACCTTTAGTTTCATCATAACTTCGTATTATGCAACCCTGCTATTTTATCAATGCAGTATCATTATTTACACAACCTTTTATCAGTCACCTACCAAACGCATCTCCTCATGTTAGCATGTAAAGGGAAACCTCAGTGACGTGTGAGTGTTTAGCATAAATGTGATGTGCGCACAAAAAGTGGCCCATTAAGTGTAAATGTATCCCTTGTAATTTTAGCCTGTTCAAACCATCAATTGTCATCCAGGTTGCACCAATTCAAAGAACACAGCGACTTAACACGCTGAAAGATCCCTGTACTCAAATTATATTTTAAAGCATCCATATATTTATTTTTAAACCCTAAATATGACTGCCTTAATCTCTCAAAAGAAAACTTAAAATTTACTATCCTATTAATCATGTCATTATATCGCATTTTATCCTTATTGATTAACTTCTATTTCGATTTTTGACCAACTGTCCAAATCTTAGTAACCACTACCCATTAACCACTACTTAAGAATTAACATGGTTTTCAGTACCTCTCGGCCACCTCAGTCTTGGTTCCGCTGACACGTTTCCTGGGGGTTTGGGTCCACGTTCTTCCCATTGAACATCCTCCCCTCTCGTCCTGGATCCAGCTCGCGACCCTCGGGGTGTCCATGGTCCTGGCTCGCCTTCGTTTCACGTCATCGTAACAGCTTCCACATACTAAACTTAGCTTGCCATCTCTTCGCTCGTAAAGTTCTTGACACAAAACTCACACTGGTCTGTACTGATAGCCTTTATGTCCGTCCAATACATCGCTGCAATCTTCATGTCGAATATGCCAAGTAATATCAACTCATGGCCGTGAAAATAACTCTATAACGGCACAGGTTATATCGTATGCGTCTACACAAGCCTGTACTCATAAGATATTACGTCCGTCCTTGACCTAGAATGTCGCTCTATATTTGGACTACACTCAGTTTATCTCTCATAGTTCACTGACCCTGGATACTCATTTGTCTGGTCGTCAAACAAAAGCACATCGCTTCGTTCATATGTTCTGGGCGTCAGTTATATAGCGCACGGCCCATACAGTCCCGTACCTGGTAAAAGCTTGAGACACCACGTGTGTCTGCTCGCACTTCATTGTACAAATGACTAGTGTCCCACAACATAATGCATTATGATCTGCGTTATAATATCACCTCGCCACATTCAGCTTTAGTATTCGTTAACACAGAGCTGTCCACGCAAGAAATAATAGAGCCTTTCAGCTATGTCCCAAAAACTGTCGGAATACCACACTGGTTCCAAGCGGCCACGGCACGACTGCTACTACACACTTGTTAGGAACTTCAGCGTGCGGCGACACAAAAATAAAGATGAACTTCGGCGTACGGCGACACAAAAGAAAGTGAACTTCGTTGGACGCCGATGCAAAATGAAGTGACCCGCGTTGTACGGCGATGCAAAATAAAGTGAACTTCGTTGGACGGCGATGCAAAATGAAGTGACCCGCGTTGTACGGCGATGCAAAATAAAGTGAACTTCGTTGGACGGCGATGCAAAATGAAGTGAACAGCTTCTCCGGTGTGACCTTTCCATCTCAACTTTTCCTGGAGCTCATCAGCGCCCTCTACACTTCTGGAACCTTCGCCTAGTCATGCTGTCGACTATGTCCATGACGTAAAAACATCAACCTCAGGTTACTTCCGCTTGCATCCTTCCTCCTGCTATGCGACGTTGTACGGCGATGCAAAATAAAGTGAACTTCGTTGGACGGCGATGCAAAATGAAGTGACCCGCGTTGTACGGCGATGCAAAATAAAGTGAACTTCGTTGGACGGCGATGCAAAATGAAGTGAACAGCTTCTCCGGTGTGACCTTTCCACCTCAACTTTTCCTGGAGCTCATCAGCGCCCTCTACACTTCTGGAACCTTCGCCTAGTCATGCTGTCGACTATGTCCATGACGTAAAAACATCAACCTCAGGTTACTTCCGCTTGCATCCTTCCTCCTGCTATGCGACGTTGCCAGAGCTCTCAAAACCATGCGATATCGGTCACAGTAGGGTTAAAGAAAACGTACAGTAGGATATCATCTTTTCTCGCCGTCTAAAGATTTGAGAAATATTTTGCTCACGTACTCAGAGTAATTGTGTTCGTCCATATGTTGGGGTTCTATGAAAGTCCTATGAGATATGGATCGAGAGAAGTTTAAATTACGCGATATATTGTGCCCAAGATGACTTACACGGACGTGTACATTCCATAATATGTTCCTTGTTCAGAGGAGGAGGAACCAAATAAAGGGGTTCACAGTTTGTGGTTTACAACAAGAAATGTCAAGGATGAATCAGTTATTACGGTAACTTGAAAATGGCTTCCTTCTCTAACTTTAGAACTCTAACCCCGTCGTAGTTCTAACGACGACAGGTAGCAGTGAAACAAAAGTTTCATGCATGCGTCTCCCCGCCAATTTTGAGTAGTTTTATTTCTCGAGCAGTTGCTGCCTGTGGCGGGTGCGATTGGTTCTTATGGTATTCAGATGGGAGTCGTCAAAATGACGAAATGTCAGTAATTGTGAAGAAGAACTACAAGTGGAATGTGTTTTATTACTTTCTTTTTCTTTGGCTCTTATTTTATTTATATCGACGTTAATTTTAATTTCCTTATGAATTGATGTTAATGTGTTGCTTGTAATACATCTTATACATCATGTTACTGAATGTTCTCTGTGTATCAACCTTACAATATATCATAAACAATCACATGGATTGATCAATATTTTGATATTTTAATATTTTGTTAGGCTCAATACTATGTATGTCTACCCCTTCTTATGTTCGTTTCCAACGGGGATGAGATGTGATTATAATCTATGTGCTGGGTGATTTCTACGACTGGATGCCTTCCCTGACGCCATCCTTATTAGAGGAGTTAATGGGAGATGAAATGAATGAAACTAGGCAAGAATGTGGAAGGACGCGGCCGTGGCCTGTCAGAAGCTACCGTCCAAGACTATGTTTGGAGTTGAAAATGGGGAAGCAATGGAAAACCATTTCAAGGACGGCCGAGGGTGGGGCTAGAACCCACGTGTACCGAGTACGCAGAGAGTTTGGCCCCATGGCCTAGCGCTGCGCGATAGTGAGCGTAGATCTGTATCTGTCGGTAGGTTCAATACTCTATAAGAACTCAAAATATTTGAAAATCTAGCTTAATATTAATAAGTAAAATAAATCATAGTTGGCGAGTCTTTTATACCAATTGTTAGTAATATTATTATTAATAATAATAATAATAATAATAATAATTTTATTTTTAGCGTATGGCTTTTAGTGCCGGGAGTGTCCGAGGACATGTTCGGATAGCCAGTTTGTAGCTGCTTCGAGGCGGACACCCAATGGGTGAGCTACACGTAACGTCGCGTGTGGAGTGTTGTCTGGGGAGGAAAGTTTGAATGTAAGGACAAGGAGTTGGAAGGTAGCAGCTGTGGCCTATAGTTAGGGACCAACCCCGGCATTTGCCTAACCACAGAATACCATCATCTAGGTTGCCGGCGGGGGGATTCGAACCTCCTCGCCTCCCGGATGTGAGCGACTGCCAGCAGTCATGCCTAACGACCATGGCTAACTCACCCGGTTATAATAATAATAATAATAATAATAATAATAATAATAATAATAATAATAATAATAATAATAATAATAATAATGGATGGAAAACTTCAGAACGGCGAAGAAATTGCTCAACGTTATAACACAGTGTGGCACGGAGTGGCTCAGAGAGACTTATAACAGGTCAACACACAAAATCTCGAGGACCACACTGAGTGCCGGAATAAAATCAAAAATGTTAAGTTTGAGGATAGACCATTACGACAGACTGGTAGAAAACGGACAGCTGAGCGGAAGAAGGAGCATTCTGAGACGATGAAGAGATTTTGGGAAGAGAAGCAGGAAAACGCCAGAAGATGAAATCATGTATTCAAGTTCAATCGCTCTCCTAAAGTGGAACAATCGATTAAATAAATAATAATAATAATAATAATAATAATTTGCTCAAGATAGAAAGAAGAATTCTTAGAAGGTTTTATGGTCCTAGGAAAACACAGGAAGATTATAGACTGAGATCCAATGCAGAAATTTATAGTAAAATCGACAACCTTGAAGTGATGATCAGAAAACGGCGACTTCAGTTCTACGGACATGGTCCGCATGGATCGCTCAAGGTTAAACAAACAAATTTTTGATAAAATCTGGAACTATAAAGGGCAAGGAGGCTATGTAAAACAAATGAAAGAAGAACTTCAGAAATTCAAAATTACTGAAGTAGATTGTCTAAATCGATTAGAGTACCGGTACAGAAAAAAAAATTGGCCTCAAAATTCTTGTCGGGGAGAAGAAGAATCTCAACAGAGGAGAATGGACTGCTGAAAGAAGAGCTGCGCAGTCGACCAGGATGAAAGACTTCTGGAAGAGAAAGAAGGAAACTAGACCTATAAAGAAGTGATATTTGCGGGTCCTTGTTGGCCTGTCCGCGGTGTATAATAACAATAATGTTATTGGTTTTACGTCCCTTTTAACTACTGCAGGGTTTAGGGGTGCCAAGGTGCCGGAATTTTGCTCCAAAAGGGGATATTCAACGTGCCACTAAATCTACTGGCACGGCTCCCTCGCATTTGTGTACCTTGAAATGCCAACTGACTGCACCAGAATTCAATCATGCAAACTTGGGCACAGCAGGAAAGAACGTTACCGCTGAACCACGCAGCCAGTCGATATAATGTGTTGTGAATGGGGTTAAGTGTTCTAGGGTAAATGTATCCTATCCAATCTCTCCAGGCCACCTCATGTTCTCGTCCAATTATTTTTAGCGTATGGCTTTTAGTGCCGGGAGTGTCCGAGGACATGTTCGGCTCACCAGTTTTGTAGCTGCTTCGAGACGGACACCCAATGGGTGAGCTACAAGTACCGTTGGGGAGGAAAGTTGGAATGGAAGGGCGAGGAGTTGGAAGGTAGCGGCTGTGGCCTATAGTTTGGGACCAACCCCAGCATTTGCCTGGAAGGAAGATGGGGAAACCACAGAAGACCATCTTCAAGGTTGCCGGCGAGGGGTTCGAACCACCTCGCCTCCCGGTTGTGAGCGACTGCCAACAGTCATGCCGTAACGACCACGGCTAACTCACCCGGTTTATCGTCCAATAAGATGGTATTACATTCTGAAGCGTCGGTTCCCTTTTTTCTCGTTGTATTCCTTTGGCAGTGTGTGGTGCCACGACATGTGTTATTGGAGAATAAGTGCCATACTCGCCGGTATTGCATCATCTATGTCACTTCACGAAGTGATTGGCCAGCCAAAGCAATCAGTCAGTCCATCTGTTGGGACACCTTCCTTCTATTTTCCACAACCACTAACTTACCACCAATTTTAGCCCATTTTTAGCCTATTTTCAATTTAAAAAAAAATAGGCTTATGAGATCACCTTTTGTCCGTGTGTGTGTGCGTGTGTGTGTGTGTGTGAGGTGTGTGTGTGTGAGGTGAGTGTGTGTGTCCCCTAATAAAATCTAAACGGCTGGAGCGATTTCAATGAAACTCGGTAAGTTCATAGCACTATTCCCGGCGACCTCGACCGTGCCCTTCAAATTTTGTTACGTCTCACCAATCCATCATGGCGGCTGTGCGAAATATTTCACTAGCATTCAATATCTCCGACACTATTACAGATATCATCATGCAATTTTGTACGGTGATAAAGGGTAGTGATACAAGTTTACCTATGTATATTTCATAAACCTGTAAAGTACAAAACGAACATGGCGACCAAGCGAATTTGTAATATTTTAATAGACTTTTCTCGTGATTTAACTCTCTGAGCGCAGTGAAATGTGGTACAGTAAATGATTTTGCAGATTGTAATGTACTGCCATCTAATTTAATTCAATTGTTTACATAACCTCAAGATGGCGGCTGTGCGAAATTTTAAATTTAAGTTTTTATTCTTGTGTCGTAATCATGCGATCGAAGTGAAAGTTTGAATATTTGAAGCTAGGCAATAATTGTCCTTGAATGGTACATAACTCTATGGCCTATACATATAACAATCCTAAATGGCAAGCTTCCGAAATATTTAGATGGTTCTCAATATCTATGAATCTTTTACAGCAACCAAACTGAATTTTTTTATGTTCATAGAGACTATGAACATATGTTCACCTATAGGACTTTCAGTAACCTAGTGAGCACAAATCCAACATGGCGGTGACGCGAAGTATAAATATTTAAATGGACGTTTCTCGCGAATTAACTATCCGAGTGCCATGAAACGTTGCACGTTAAATGCTTATACAAATGTTGATCCACTGGCATGTAAATTATTTCAATTGTTTGCATAATCACAAGATGGCTGGTGTGCGTACTTTTAAAATCTCGTTTTTACTTCTTGTGTTCTAATCATGCGATTGAAGTTTGAATACCACACGTACACAATAAACTTAATGTAATAGTACAAAAATAAAAATCCATCCTGGCGACCATATGAGATATTTAGACGGTTCTCAATATCTACGAATCTGTTACAGCAATTAAACTGAAATTTTGTATGTTGATAGAGACAATTAACATGAGCAGGATATATGAAAATAGGCTGTATAGTTCTTCATGGAACTACTGTTTTCAAATGTTTCCCCAAGATGGCAAGATGCAAAATTTTCAAATCTCGTTTTCACTTCTTGTGTCCTAATCATGCGATTGGAGTTTGAATACTACACGTACACAATAATCTTCATGTAACAGTACATAACTCTAAGACCGACACATATAAAAATCCAACATGGCGACATTCCGCAATATTTAGTCGGTTCTCGATATCTGCGAATCTATTACAGCAATCAAACTGAAATTTTGTTTGTTCATAGAGGCAATTAACATAAGTAGGATATATGAAAATAGGCTGTATAGTTCTTCACGGAACTACTTGTTATTTATGAAGAAATAGGCTTTTGAGATCACCTTTTGTCCGTGTGTGATTGTGAATGTGTGTGTGTCCCTAATAAAATCTAAACGCTGAAGCGATTTCAAACAAATTTGGTAAGGTGATAGTAGTATGTTGTCTGATCCCGACCATGGCCTTCGAATTTTACTACGTCACACCAATCCAATATGGCAGTTGTGCGAAAATTTTCACTGGCATTCTATATCTCCGAAACTGTTACTGATATCACCCTGAATTATTGTACGGTGATAAAGGGCACGACTAGAAGTTTCTATGTGATTTTTAGAAACCTGTAAAGTTCAAAACGAACATGGCGCCTAAGCAAAGTTGAAATATTTCAATAGACCTTTCTCGCGATTTAACCATCCGAGCGCAATGAAACAAGTCACAGCAAATGTTTTCACACAATTTTATGCACTGACGTCAAATTTAGTTCAATTTTTTACATAACCTTAGGATGGTGGCTGTGCGAAATTTTAAAATTATTTTTTTATTTCTTGTATCCTAATCATGCGATCGAAGACAACGTTTGAATAATGAACCTACGCAATATTCATCATATAATAGTACATAACTCTATGGCCTACAAATATACAAATTTAACAAGGCGACCATCCGAAATATTTAGACGATTCTCAATGTCTACGTATTACAGCATTCAAACATAAATTTTGTATGTTGTAGAGGCAATTAATATAAGTAGGGTATATGAAAATAGACAATTTAGTTCTTCACGGAACTACAGTGAGTCTCTCTCACGACTCGGCCGGCCGGCGTGCCCAGCTTATCTGTGTCCCGTTGACTCATCACTCCCCGCTCGGCATAACATAGCACTTCGCTCACTTTATCCGTGCCTGACATGAGATTACAATTAAAATTAAGAAAATAGCAATTAATTAAATAAGCTTGTACCTTGTGACAGGAAATGTTGGAAATTTTCTCCTCATACATCCACACATTTTCGGCATCGTCTTAGGAAACTCCGACTCACACGTAACTTATAAGTTCGTCTTCCGTAATTGAGGCTTTATATCTCTCCGGATATATTCTGTCAGTTCGCCCAACGTGTGAGGGTTTCTTGCAAACACTTTATTCTTTAATCACCCATATAAATAAAAGTCACAAACAGTTAAATATGGAGACCGTGACAGCCGTAAGTCCGTACCAATTACACTGTATTAAAAAATTTCCTTATTTTATTTATTATTTATTTATCGTATGATGTTAACACAACACAATCACCTACATAAATACAGATTCATATAACACAGCAATAATACTAACAAATTATATAAATTATAAAGCAGATAAAAAAAATATAAATCAACGTCCAACTCGTTGATCCATTTGACAGCCTCAGTTGTAGCAGAATGCAGGTCCTCCAGATTTCCTGGAAAAACTCGGAGAGGACATTCCAGTACTAAGTGCTCCATTGTCTGTGGAATGTCAGCGCAATCGCAATTCGGTGAGTCTTTCCAACCCCATTTGTGGAGAACAGAAGCACATCTTCCCAAGCCACATCTAATACGATTGAGTCTAGTCCAGGTATGTCTGGGCAGATTGAAGCCAGCAAGTTTTATGTGAGGATCCTCAACGTTCACGATGCCTGGTGGTGTAGATGGTGTCCTCTCAACCCGCCAATTTTCATTAGGTTTAAAATTTCTGCTTGTTAAATCCAAGGCAGTTTTCCATGCAGGTTTACGGGATTTCAATCTAGATGGGCCAAGATGTTTCATGTCTTCATGTATTGGGAGGGCCTTGTTATTTTGCACTCTCGACCAAAGATGAACCAGATTTTTCTGCCTTCTGATATGAGGAGGTGCGATATTACTCAGCACTGGTAACCACTGGACTGGAGTAGGAAGTAGTGTTCCAGATACAATACGCATGCTCTGTCGGAGCTGAACATCCACCCGTTGAGTGTGGCAGCTATTAAGCCATACCCCTGAGCAAAACTCGGCTGAAGAATAGATTAGCGCAAGAGCAGTTGTTCTCAGAGTGTTGGCATCCGCTCCCCATGATGTTCCAGCCAGGCGCTGAAGGAGGTTATTGCGGCTCTTCAATTTCGCAGCAGATTTACACAGATGGGTTTTGTAGGTCAGAGATCTATCCAAAGTCATTCCCAGATATTTAGGGGTGCTATTATACTGTAATTCTTTACCTCTAAAATTGACTCTAGGATGGTAATTTGCATGCCTGTTGTCCAGATGGAAAGCAGTTATCTCACTTTTCTGAGGATTTGGTTGTAAGCGCCATTTTGTGAAAAAGTCATCCAGGACTTTGAGGTCTTGGGTGAGAACGGCCTCAGCTTCTGCGAAATTAGCATGTTGAACAGTGAGGTTGATATCGTCCGCATACATGAACTTGCGGGCTACTGTTTTCGGAAGATCATGGGTGTACAGATTAAAAAGAATGGGTGAGAGAACAGAACCTTGCGGCAGGCCATTATTCAGTTTACGGAATCGGCTTTTGTTCTGCTCAGAGTAGACTTGGAACAATCTGTTACTTAGCATGTTGTCTAACAAGGAACAGCCTTGATCAATTTCAATAGCAATCCCTCCTTCCAAACAGTATCATATGCTGCTGTGAGATCCAGAAAGGCTGATACGCTCTTCAGTTTCTTCTCAAACCCAGCTTCCACAAAGGTGGTCAGGGAAAGAACTTGGTCACTGCAATCACGGCCAGGTCGGAATCCTGCTTGTTCAATTGGGATCAGTGCCTCAATCGCTGGCGCTATTCTATTCAGGATCAATCTTTCCAGGAGCTTGAATGTCCCAGATAGCAATGCTATTGGACGGTAACTTTGAGGTAAGTTCGGGTCTTTCCCTGGTTTTAAAAGGGCAATGACTTTGGTCTTCTTGAAGATTGCAGGTAACTTTCCTGATTCTAGTATACAGCTGAAAAACATAGCCAACCATCGTTTTGTAGCTGGACCACAGTTCTTTAATAATTCTGGATAAATCCCATCTAATCCTGCAGCTTTTCCATTTTGAAGAGAGATTAAACCTTCTTCCACTTCCTGTACAGAGAAGGGTCTCGAATATGTATCATAAGGCTGAGCTGAGCGTATGGCTTGCCTAAGCTTTGTTTTCACCAACCGGTTGAACTTCTTGTTCTTTGCTGTTCTAGAGGTTTGGACAATATGGTTAGCTATCGCATTTACATTAATAGATGTAGGTGTTTTCGATGGTATGGAAGCGGAATCTAGTTTCCGTATCAGAGACCACGCCTTCCTGCTGGAATGGGTGAAGTTTAAACCTTCAACAGTATTTATCCATCTCTCTCTTCTACCTCTGTCAAGTGACTGTAGAAGTTCAGTAGCTTTCTCCCTGCTGCTATTTTCATTATACTCTTCTTTCAGTCTGTTGGACTCCTCATTCCATCCTGCTATATACTCCTTCCTGAAGCCTCTCGGAATAGATCGTTTGGCTGCTGCTTTTATTAGACCTATGAGCCTTAAATAGTTTTCAGGTACCGCTTGAATCCATCTAATGTTGGCATCTGAGTATTTTGCATAGGTTTCCCAATCTGCCTTCAGAAAGTTCCAGCGAGGACGAGGTGTGGAATGAATAACAGGAATCTGTACTCCAATTTTGTATATTACTGGCCTATGCTGACTATGGGGAAAGTCTTGAAGCACTTGTCGCCGAATGCGAGGTACGGGAGTTGTAAGGCTAATGGAAACAAAGCATAAATCAGGTGAGTAATCTGGGTTCCATCGAGCTGAGTGAAAGGTGCCTCTGTCTTTAGGGTCATACATCTGGGTAAGGTTATGTACTTCAGCCCATTCCGTCAGTTTAGTCCCATTTTCGTCATTCTGACAGTAGCCCCAACATGTATGATGACTGTTGAAATCCCCTATGATAATATTTTCGTTAGTAGAGACTATAGATATAGGGTCAGGCCAGGATGTGGATGGAGGTTTATATATATTTGTGACCACAGTATTCTCTATTTGTACTGATGTGGAGAAGAAAGTGTGACAATCACTGATTGGATGGACAGTGTACTGGTATATATCGCTCTTAATGTAAGTGGCGATACCATACTGAGCATGGTGTTGCATTGCTATCGGTTTGTATCCAGGTATTCTTCCTCGAGCTAACAACTGTTCGTCATTTTCCGTGTGCGTTTCCTGCAATACTACAATGTCAACTGCGTTGTCCTCTAAGATCTTAGCAAGGTATTCACTCTTAGCTCTACTGATGCCTTCGATGTTTAATTGGCATATTGTTAGTTGTGAGCCAATTGTCTGTGTTTGAAACTGTACGTCCTTAAAAGGACTATTAGGTGTTACGGAGTTGTGGCCGTGAGGCCCTGAAGGGCAGTACGGCGGCATCTGAATCACTGTTGCTTTCTTAGCACCACCCAGGGGACACGTGTAGGGTACTTTAAGGTTAAACCTACGGACGTGAAGCAACGCTAATCCCCCCCCCCCCCCCCAAAAAAAATCCTTAATTAAGTTTAATGTGTCATGAGCTGTGTGCGCGGTGGCAGAGTGTTGCTGAATATATCCATTTCGAGAGTTAGTGTCAGTCCGTTCGTCAAAAAATGGGTTGAGTATATTATCCCTGTACCTTTGTGCATTAATTGTGCCTTGAAAAAGGATAAGCCCTATAATAATGTATCCATTCACTGCGCACCATACTCCGACCCATTCATTATGTAGAGGAATTTCGTATATGTGATGGGGGATTTCTCTACTCCAATATCTGTTATTCTGCGTCGTCGAACCATATCCGTGTAAATGGGATCAAGCTTCGTCCGAGAAAAATATTAACATATCCGGAGAGAAATAACCTTAATTACGAAAGACGAACATATGCGTGTGAATCGGAGTTTCCTAAGACGATGCCGGAAATATGTGGATGTAGGAGGAGAACATTTAGAACATCTCCTGTCATAAGGTAGTAGCAGCTTATTTTATTAATTTTAATTGGTATCTCATGTCATGCACGGATAACGTTAGCGAAGTGCTATGTTATGCCGAGCGAGGAGTGATGAGTCAACGGGAGACAGATAAGCTGGGCGCGCCGGACGGCCGAATCGAGAGAGAGACTCACTGTAATTGTTACCATTTGTCATGTCCTTCCAAATTTTGGTTCTTTTGGTAGTTGGTATTAAGAATCCTAGTGATTCATAGACTATAGCCTATTATTTTACCTTAACCTCAATCTCATCCCCAACTCTTATTTCATGGAAATTCTAACCACTCGGTTCATTTGTTTATCTTCAGCTGCTTTATGTACCTTTAACGAAGAATAACGCTCAACCTCGAGCAACAACAAAAAAATCAATCTGTCGTAGTTGATGGCTTTGGATTGAATTATGAATGGCTGGGATGTTCCAATATACGGTAACGAATACACCAGCGTGCGCGATTTACATTTCACAGGCATTTGATGTATTGATTATCCAATACAATCCATCTCTGGGCTTGCGGTAATGGAAAACACTCTGAGAGAATTCCGTGAATCCTAACCCAAAGAAAAAATAAAGAGTTCGGTCCAAATTAATATTCTTTTCGAAAGTTAAGTAAAAGTGGTAGTGCTAATTAAAAACGAAGAACGATATACGATACTTGCTGACCTGAATAGGTAATTCATATCTTAATGGAATTCTGTCCACTTGTATTATTCTATTTGAGGTTATGAGGCGTCTGATATCAAATCAAGACACATTATTTCAATAAGAAGAACAAATATACTCTTTAACATTCTAGAGTATTTCGCAGCTTGTTTAAAGATCCACACTAGGCATGCAACTCAATGTTGTATACATCCATTAATGTTATAGACTAGTTGTCGTTTCTTGTGAGGATCCTCTTCGTTCGTGACACTATCTTCTCGTTGTCTGTCGATCACTGTTACATTTTCGTCCGATTGCCTACTCAAACCCGGTTCATCACTAAAACTATAAGAAAATGGCGATTGATACGTTTTGCACATATTTACAGAATGGATGATTCCAGATTAACAAAAAGGATATTCAAGTACCTTTGGGAGAAAAGGGCAACGACTAGCTGGATTCAAGAGATAAAGAAAGATTTGGAAAGATATAATATAAGAGAAGAAGACACTGTGGACAGAGAGATTTTTTGAAGGGAGGCGTTAAGTATGGAAGGATTCCCAGGAGGAGTGGAAAGGAAGCCTGGGGTGAAGTGGTCTGGGGACAGAAAGAAGCAGCATAGTCTAAGAATGAAGAAATATTGGGAAAAACGGAAGAGAAAACAACAGATAGGGAAGAATTGAAATTGGCGCCTGGTCCATAGCAGGCCTTATCGGAAAGAATAATAATAATAAGAATCCTATTAGTTTTACGTGCCTTTTAACTAATGAGGCTTTTTAGGTGCCGGGAACCGGAATTTTGCCCCTAATGAGATATTTACAGGGCTAGAATATCAATTTATACGGCTCCTTCCTATCGCTTCAATATCCTCGTTGCAAATGCATCGGACTGTGGAATTCACATTCACACTTCTTCCGAGTCCGAGGATAGCCTGGTCCCATTGCCTTGCACATTAATGCACGCAGCTACCCCAGTTGGTGCCTTACGCCTCTGAATGTAATTGTACCGTATTTCGCGTTTTAACAGAGATGACAGGAACCCAATTTGAAGATCGTTACAGCTCCGTACGAAGTCGAGAGACGTGTTGTAATTATAAAACCTATAGTACTCGTGAAAGTGCTGCCCATTCAGCTGATCCTGCTTTGCAGACACATGCGGATCGATGTGCGATGCTCCAGTTCCTGTGCGGCGTGGGCGGAACTAGAAACAGTCCAATATCTTACTGGCAAGACGAGAAGAAGTGGTCCATTTAAACTACATCATTCCGGAGGAAAGATGTATTGATAGAACAGTTACTGGCATTGTTTGTCGTCTTGAGCATTGAGACACACCATCAGCGAAGTTAAATTTAGAGCAGAACAACCATATCCTCTTTACCATAGCAGCAACAGTTTTTGATGTTGACGTTGATGGTATAGTGTGAAGATGTTCAGGTATTTATGGGAGAAACTGCTAATTCATGTGGGCAGTTTAGTGTAGAAACGAAAATTGGATATCCGTTTATCCTTTACACAAATAATAAAAATGAAGAACACTCAAATATCGTTGAAACTTTGAATATAAAAAGTTCTAGGAGTATTGACATCGCATTTCAACAAACCTGATTCACCCTGATCTGAAACGAATATTCAGGTT
This sequence comes from Meconema thalassinum, assembly GCA_946902985.2. Taxonomy (NCBI): domain Eukaryota; kingdom Metazoa; phylum Arthropoda; class Insecta; order Orthoptera; family Tettigoniidae; genus Meconema; species Meconema thalassinum. The sequence continues at coordinate 256,840,640 of OX336392.1, read as the reverse complement.
TGATATAGTCGTATGCATTGATAATTTTTAAGAAAACCAAAGATTAAGAAATGAACATACTGCATATTATATATTGGTTTTCCAGGAATTCAATGATAATAGATGAAATAGTCTAAGAAATCAATGGACCTAAATTATTAACTTTAATTTACTTCTAAGTGAATGTATTAAAATAAACCCATCAATTTCATGTATTTGTCCGAATTGACGTAGGGGAGAGGGGGGCATGTTGTTACAATTTTCAAATTTTATTTTTTTAAACTGTTCTCCTGGAAGCTATTAGCCTGTTATGGCAGTGATAATGAAGTATCAGTATTTGGCTTTATATATGAAAAATGTGAAGACTGGCGTAAAAATATTTTCGGTATAAATAATTTTTCTTGTTAATGTGGTAAATTGTAATAACATGCCCCACAACGGGGCTAGTTGTTATATGCCATGGGTAAGTTGTTACACTCAACTTATTAATAAAATGCGACATAGTTGTAACTACAATCTTGTATTTTTAACTCGAAATAATATAACAGTCAACCTTGAAATACATTTACCACATTTCACAATTCTGGTTTTACGGCAGAATGCCCTTCCTGACGCCAACCTCATGGGACGAGTGAATGAAATAAGAAATGAATGAAGATAAAATGAAACTGGGCAAGGATGTGGAAGGAAGCGGTCGTGACCTGTCAGAAAATACCGTCCCAGCATTTTCCTGGAGTTGAAAATGGGGAAACCACGGAAAACCATTTCAAGGTCGGCAGAGGGTGGGGCTCGAACCCTCGTCTACCAAATTAGCAGAGAGCTTGGCCTATCGCTGCGCGTTAGCAAGCACAGCTATCACTGTCGGTATAGAGAAATAATAATGATACCGGTAATAATAATCAACCAGCAAATACGTTAATACGTTTATAGTAGGGCCGGATAGTTATGTGCTTAACTTTTCAGAAATATGTATTTATTTACGTGCTTAAAAGTGAAAAATAAGTGATTAAATTTCCAAAAAATGTTCTTAAATTTGTATCAAATTTGTGTCCCCTAATTCCTCGAAATATAGTTGAAACGTCCAGCTGCTTGAATAATCCATAATCCTGTCTACTGTACAAAAAATGTTCCCGCTTAACAGGCCGGGGCTCGCCTCAGTTTCCGAGTCCGTCTTAATGTACCGCAGATGCGCGATACGAAATCATATATATGCTGTTTTCGAATTTAATTCTAAAGGGCAGAAAAAAAAGGTCACATCAGAAACATTCATAGCAATCTGTCAATATTCACAAGTGTTGCAGACCTCTGTAATTTCAAGTAAAATTTCCTTTCAAGGTAAGGACTATTGGAGGCTTAATGAGACTGTTGACTCCAGTCACCCTGCTATACTTAATGACCTGGGAATTCCTGTTTGAAATACAATACAGAGACAAGGGTGCATTCTATAAATAGATAAGCCAATTACTGGAATTGCCAAGAGTCGAAAATGTGGGCAGCAATCATCTAAGGAGTACAATATACCACCAAATATAGGAAATATGTACTTATGAATAAATACACCAGAATATGTATTTATAAAAAAAACGCAAAAACATGTAAATAAAAAGAAAATATTTAGTTAATTAAAAATATTAAAACACATAACAATCCGGGCCTTAATAATTAGCAATTAAATAATATTACGATACCATGGGGCATGTTGTTACAGTGCAACAACATGCCCCCAGCTTACTTTAACAACTTGCCCCACCGGCCGACATTTTGTATTCAAGGTCAATACTTCGGCGGGGAGTAGCCTAGCTAACTACTCTCACAAGCATTTCTTTCGTAAGATATCAAACTACAATCTCAGGGACATGCAAGTACTTACCTTCAACACAGAAGAAGACAGATGACTTCAAAGTCGAATATTTATTTTTACTTTTCACTTCAAAAAACACTTAATCCTTTATAACTCTCTTCAAATACATACAATAGTTTCCTTGTTTTCACAGCATCTGCAGACAGGCACCCCACGCTTTAGTAGCTGATCGTTACTCGCTTCAGCCACACGGGTGATTTTAAAACTAACATGTAACAACGTGCCCCTGTTAACAACATGCCCCCCTCTCCCCTATTAATTAAAGTTTATAGCTATAATTAGGTAAAATAAATTATCCACCTTAATAGTCAATAATGTATTGGAATTAGTTCTATTACAATACCAGTTTCGGTTATTGAAAGTCCTATAGGTGAACTTATGTTCCTAGCCTACATGAGCATAAGGAAGTTCAGTTTGATTGCTGTAAAAGATTCGTAGATATTGAAAACAGTCTAAATATTTCCGATCATCGACATGTTGGATTGTTATATGTTTAGGCCATAGAGTTATGTACCATTGAATGAAAATTATTGCGTAGGTTCATTATTCAAACTTTCACTTCCATCGCATCATTACGACACAAGAAATAATAACTTAATTTTAAAATTTCGCACAGCCACCATCTTGAGGTTATCTAAACAATTGAACTAAATTAGATTCTAGTGCATTAGAATATGTATAAACATTTAATGTACCATATTTCACTCCAATCAGATGGTTAAATCGCGAGAAAAGTCTATTAAAATATTTCAAATTTGCTTGGCTGCCATGTTCGTTCTGTATTCTACAGGTTTTTGAAACTTACAAAATATAAACTTGTAGTAGTGCCCTGTATCGCCGTACAAAATTTCAGGGTGATATCAGAAATAGTTTCGGCGATATGAATGCCGATAAAATATTTCTCACAGCCACCATATTGAGATTATGTAAACAATTGAACTAAATTAGATGTCAGTGCATTACAATGTGTATTAACTTATGCTGTACCAAGTTTCATTGCGTTTGGATGGTTAAATCGCGAGAAAATTCTATTTAAAAGTCTCAAATTCGCCTGGCCGCCATGTTGGTTTTGTATTTACCAGGTTTGTGAAAGTCTCATGGGGGAACTTGTAGTCTTGTAGTAGTGCCCTTTATCACCGTACAAAATTTCAGGGTGATATGAGTAATAGTTTCGGAGATGTTGAATGCTGGTGAAATAATTCGCACAGCCACAATGTTGGATTGGTGAGAAGTAATAAAGTTTGAAGGCCACGGTAGGGGTCGGACAAAATGGTGCTATTATCTTACCGAGTTTCATTGAAATCGCCCCAGCCATGTAAAAGTTATTAGGGAGGGGGGACATACACACAGACAGACAGACACATACGCACACACACACACACACATGGACAAAAGGTGATCTCATAAGCCTATTTTTTTTTTCATAAAATGAAAATATGCTAAAAATATGGAAAATATAATCTTAAATTGCCTAAAAAAATCAGATCTGTTACAAATTGAGTATTACAGAATTACGGTACTTATTTTAAGTATGAAAAAATATAATACTGCTCATAAAAAACTTGAGGCTGAAAAAAGAATCTTTTCAGGTTCCAAAAGTATAGAAATCTGCTTAATGGAGCAGAAAAACTGAAGTGAAAAATTGTTCAAATTTTATATCATTAAATAAATCGGTCGTTAGGCCTATGCCTCTCATGAGCCGCACTCTCTCCGGAAAAAGCAAATGGATGTGGTTGTGGTTACACAATCCCACTGAATTGACAACCCCAACGAATTGGTCTCCCTGCCAAAGATGACTTGCACATTCCTTTTACCAAAGATCAAATCGGAGTGGTTATGTGTCAATGGTTTTGAAAACCTATTCTGTGTTTCCAATTGTTTTCATCTTGTATTATGCATAATAATCATCTAAATGTTCTAAGTGAATGGCATTGCAATATTTTTTGCTTAGGAATGTTACATTTTGAAGGAGTGGCTGTAAAACGTAAACTGCACAAGTATACAAACTGAAATGGATATAATGTACTGCGCCATACTATTAAAGCCTAAATATCCTGGCTCTAAATGATGATAATGATGATAATAATGATGACGATTTTCTTTGGTCTGTATGAGTGTCAAATTGATTTAAATGATGATAATGGTGATGATGATGATGATGGTGATAATTATGACGATTTGTTTAGCTCTGTATGAGTGACAAATTGGTTTAAATGATGATGATGATGATGGTGATAATGATATTGAAGACGATTTTCTTGGGTCTGTATGAGTGGAGAATTGGTTTAAATGATTTTTTTTTGTCGTGTGACCGCCTGAGAGGCCGAGTGCAGGTCTTTCTAGTCGACGCCCGTGGGCGACCTGCGCGTCGGGATGAGAGATGGAATGGATGAAGATGAATGAAACTGGGCAAGGATGTGGAAGGAAGCGACCGTGGCCTGTCAGAAGGTACTGTCCCAGCATTTGCCTGGTGTTGAAAATGAGAAACCACGGAAAACCATTTCAAGGACGGCGACGGTGGGGCTCGAACCCACACATCTACCGAGTCAGCAGAGAGCTTGGCCCCATATCCTAACGCTGCGCTTTAGCCAGCGTAGCCACTACTGTCGGTGGTTTAAATGATGATGATAATGATGAAGAAGAAGAAGAAGAAGAAGATGATGATTTGCTTAGGTCTGCATGAGTGGTAAATTGGTTTAAATAATGATGATGATGATGATGATGATCAAGATGATGATATGGTGATAATGACGATTTGCTAGGTCTGTATGAGTGGCAAGTTGGTTTAAATGATGATGATGATGATGATGATGATGACGATTCGCTTAGGTCTGCATGAGTGCCATATTGGTTTCAGTATTACCCTTGAAAACTCATACAAGGTCTCATCCTGCTTCAGCCCAATGGATTTTAATCGATTTTAAATGCGACAAACTCTTGTAAGGGGATTTACAAGATTGTTTAAGATCTCGTTGAGGATATATTTCAGCCTAGCTGAATAGTCGTAATAGCTAAAAGGGATGTTAAACGTATATAAAAACATCCTCATGGGTATTATCGTGTTTAAAGCCATTTTAGAGTGTTGCCTTAATAATCGAAATTAATGTTTTCAGTCGGTCAACCCGATTATACTCAATTGTAATGGGTGTTTCCTAAACCTGAAGTAATTTTACATGAGGTTACTAAATAAATTACAATTAGGTACAATCGTGTGACCAGCACAAAAGTATAGTTTCATCGTCAACCACCCTCATCAACTCGCTTACACTCAATATCTACGAGTATGTGTGTGTTAAGATATTCATAATGTATACAATTTTAGTTACTGACATTTATTGTCAACTGGTCAGAATGTATTAATTTTATGTGATTTTTTATGATATTGTTGTCTGCAATTAACCTTCAAGATTACTTGTTTAGTGTGTTGTTGATGTTGCTGTTTGAGTCTTCAGTCTTTCGACTGGTTTGATGCAGCCCCCCATGCTTACCTGTCCTGAGCTAATCGCTTCCTTCTACATAGCTACCACACCCTACATCCGAGGCAATCTGTTTAACATATTCCAACCTTGGTCTACCCCTATAGTTCTATCCTAGACCCTTCCTTCCGTAACTAAGTTTGCTATTCGTGGGTGTCATAGTATGTTTTCTACCAACCTATCTCTTCTCTTCATTAGTAGTCATCACAAACATTTCCCCTCTCTCAGTCGTCGTAATACCTCTTCATATTTCTCCCCCGTAAACTTGGATCTTGTGAAACGAAAAGGAATTATACCACTTCAATTTTCCCTTCTTCAACGCAAATTTATGCTACGAGGGGCAGATGACCATTCAGTTTCTTCGTCTCTTAGAACAATCGCCAACACCAACACCAACACCAACACAAAAAAGCAACACTAGCTGTTAACTTGTGAGTTGACGACCGCGAGGGATTTATGAACTGGGTCCGTTTATTCCGCTTTTCCTGTCATTCTGCGATAGTCACTCTCTTAATTTTTCCCATTCCTCTATTTAATACCATGTAATTTGTAGATATAAATATCAGCTGCGGTGGAATTGGGAGAACGTGCGTTCGACTCCTCCTTCCACCGTCCTGAAAATGGTTTTCGTGGTTTTCCATTTTCACCACCAGGCAAATGCTGGGATGATTCAATTCAACCAATTCACGACAGACTTCCTTCCAAAATTCCTTCCCTGACCCTTCCTTAATTAGACCCAAGTTAGCGACCACCTTGGCGATCAGCCTGTCACCATCCCCAGTTGTATCTGCTGTCAAAGTGTGTTCGGCTCCCAGACACCGACGGTGGCGGAATGATCCCACAGAGAGCCCGTTGATGAAGCCGAGCCGGGAGGATAAGCGATTAAAAGAAATAGACATGAATATTATGAGGTTAAATATTCCTTCGAGATTTAGTCCTGGGATCGACATCTGAAAGCGAAAGGAAGATAAACTTCCTTTACCACAACATAGGACTTTGTAATAGACCTTGTTTGAGCGACTGTAGAGTCTTATTCGTCGTTGTTGTTTGAGTCTTCAGTCTTTTGACTGGTTTGATGCAGCTCCCCATGCCTCCCTGTCCTGAGCCAATCATTTCATCTCTACATAGCTACCACACCCTACATTCGAGGCTATCTGTTTAACATATTCTAACCTTGGTCTACCCCTACAGTTCTTGTCCTCGACCCTTCCTTCCATAACTAAGCTTACTATTCCTGGGTGTCTTAGTATGTGTCCTACCAACCTATCTCTTCTCTTCATTAGCAGTCGCCAGAAACATCTCTCCTCTCCCACTCGCCTTAATACCTCTTCGTTTGTAACCCTATCTACCCATCTGATCTTCATCATTCTCCTGTAACACCACATTTCAAATGCTTCAATTCTCCTCTTTTCTGCTGCACCAATAGTCCAAGTTTCACTTCCATAGAGCGCTACGCTCCAGACAAAGGCTTTCAAAAATGACTTCCTAATACCTAAATCTATATTCGATGTCAACAGATTCCTTTTTTGGAGAAAGGCTTTCCTTGCCTGAGCCAACCTACTTTTTATATCCTCTTTGCTTCGTCCATCACTGGTTATTCTGCTTCCTAAGTAACAGAAGTCTCCTACGTCCTTCAGCTTTTCACCTGCCAATTTGATCTCCATAGAGGTTTCTGATTTATTTCGGCTGCATTCCAGTATTTTTGTTTTACATTTATTAATTTTCATCATGAATTCCTTCCGTAAGACGGAATCCATACCATTCAAAAACTCATTCAAATCCTCAGGCTTGTCGGCCAAGATGACGATGTCATCAGCAAATCTCAGAGTTGAAATTATTTCTCCTTGAATCTTCACTCCCACTTTAAATTTTTTTCCAATTTCCTTCATTGCTTGGTCAATGTAAAGATTGAAAAGTATGGGTGATAAGTTGCAGCCTTGCCTTACACCTTTCTGAATACCAGCTTCTCTCTCATGTCCTTCAGCTCGAATGACTGCTGTCTGGTTTCTGTATAGATTGTATATCACCCTCCTATCCCTGTACTTTATTCCAATATATTTCAAAATGTCAAACAATTTAGTCCATTCAACGTTATCAAAAGCCTTTTCTAAGTCTACAAATGCCATGAACGTTCTCTTATCTTTCCTTATTCTACCTTCCAAAATCAGCCTAAGACTTAGTACAGCTTCCCTTGTTCCTACATTTCTCCTGAAACCAAACTGGTCTTCACCCAACTCCGTTTCTATCTGGCTTTCAATCCTCTTGTAAATTATTCTAGACAGGATCTTTGAAGCATGAGTAATCAAGCTGATTGTACGGTAATCTTCACATCTGTCAGCTCCCACTTTCTTTGGTATAGGGATGATAACATTCTTCTTGAAATCAGGGGGTACCTAACCTGTCTCATAAATCCTACACACCAAGTGAAATAACCTGATCAGACCTTCATCTCCTATGCAGCGTAGCAACTCAATCGGTATATCATCTATGCCTGGTGCTTTGTTCCTGCCTAAGTCCTCTAATGCTCTGCCAAATTCTGATCTCAATATTAAATCTTCTTTTGCATCCTCATCAATTTCCTCCTCCCTTTCCATTACATGATTCTCAATCTCCTTTCCCTTATACAAGCACTCTATGTAAGCTTTCCATCTCTCAACCTTTTCTTCCCTATCTGTTAGAGGCTTTCCATTTGTGTCCTTAATATAACAGCACTTAGTCTTCTTTTCCCCAAAAGTATTCTTAATCCTTCGATAAGCTGTGTCTACTTTTCCTAATTTCAGACAATTTTCTATACCTGCACATTTCTCTTTCAACCATTCTTCTTTCGCTTCCTTGCACTTCTTGTTAACCTCATTTCTCAGACGTCTGTATTCTGCTTCCCCTTTTCATCTCTTAGATTCTTGTGTTTCCGCCTTTCATCCATCAATTCTAGTATATCCTGAGTGATCCACGGTTTTCTACCTATTCTTTCTTTCCTACCAATGTTTTCTTCTGCGGATTTTGTTATTTCATTCTTCAAAAGTGCCCATTCGTCTGCAATTGAAGTTTGTTTAGGGGTTTTGATTAGTCTTTCCTTTATACTCTTCTCGAATCTTTCGTTTACATCCTTCACTTTCAGTCTGTCTATTGCCCACCTTTTTGGCTTTTGACTTTTCTTCAGTTTCTTCAACTTTAATCTGCATTTCATTACAACTAGATTGTGGTCAGAGTTTATGTCAGCACCAGGATATGTTTTACAATCCAAAATCTGGTTTCGAAACCTCTGCTTGACCATAATGAAGTCGATTTGGTAACGCCCTGTATCTCCTGGTCTCATCCATGTGTATATTCTTCTATTGTGGTTATTGAATAAGGTGTTAGCTATGACCAACTCATGTTCGGTGCAGAATTCCATCAGCCTGCTTCCTCGATCATTCCTTTCACCTAATCCGAAATCTCCTACTATCTTCCCTTCTCTCCCTTTTCCTACCACAGCATTCCAATCTCCCATTACTATAACATTTTCATCACCTTTGATATACTTCAGAATGTCATCTATTTCTTCGTAGACCTTTTCAACATCCTCATCATCAGCTTGACTGGTAGGCATATAGACTTGTACCACTGTGGTGCACGCAGGTTTAGTATTGATTTTTGCTACAATAATCCGTTCATTGTATTGCTCATAATATTCCACCCGCTGTCCAAGTTTCCTACTCAATATGAGACCAACCCCTGCTTGGCCATTGTTTGATTTAGTGCTAATGACCCTATAGTCTCCTGACCAAAAGTCTTGCTCTTCCTGCCAGCGCATTTCACTAATCCCAACCAAATCCAACCTCAACCTATCCATTTCCCTTTCTAAGTTTTCTAACTTTCCACTTCCAAGCAGACTTCTAACATTCCACGCTCCGATCCGTAGAATGTCAGATTTCCTCTTTGTCACTTCTGTGATGTTAACCCCCTCTCGAGTAGTCCCCACCCGGAGATCCGAACGGGGAACTAGTTTACCTCCGGATTGAAATTTTACAAGGGAGGAGGCCATCATCACATATAATTATGCATAGAGAGGTGCATATACTCGGGAATAGCATTACGGCTGTAGTTTCCCGTTGCTTTCAGCCGTGCAGCAGAACGCAGTGTAGCCATTATTTGGCTTATATTATCAATATCTTAACCGTCTATTAGACTAGTAAAGAATTGATTTATTCTGAAAGGCTGCTACTCCCTTTCAGAATAAGTAAAGAGCAGTTCTACTACAAAATACTAACCTTCTACTAACAATTAAATACCAAAATTCTACTAACGAAAAAAAATACTAAAGTATTTCACTAGCATTCAATATCTCCGAAACTATTACCGATATCGCCCTGAAATTGTGTACGGTGATAAAGAGCACTACTAGAAGTTCGCCTATGAGACTTTCAAAAACCTGGTGACTACAAAACCAACATGGCGGTAGCTGAGATATAACCCTATAATACCAACGTACAACCGGGTGAGTTAGCCATGGTCGTTACGGCATGACTGCTGGCAGTCGCTCACATCCGGGAGGCGAGGAGGTTCGAATCCCCCCGCCGGCAACCTTGAAGATGGTCTTCTGTGGTTTCCCATCTTCCTTCCAGGCAAATGCTGGGGTTGGTCCCTAACTATAGGCCACAGCCACTACCTTTCAACTCCTCGTCCTTACATTCAAACTTTCCTCCCCAGAGGACACTCCTCACGCGACGGTACTTGTAGCTCTCCCATTGGGTATCCGCCTCGATGCAGCTACAACATTGGCGAGCCGAACATGTCCTTGGACACTCCCGGCACTAAAATCCATACTATAAAAAAAACCTACACCATGACTTTAGTTGGTTGGTTGGTTGGTTCCTCAGTTTAGGGGCTGCGACAACGCGGTCATGTAGCCCCGTGTACTTTGGGTGTAAGTAGAATCTGTCTGATAACCGGTGTTAATTGTGATGGCTGTATTAGTGGATGTATCTGTTTTTTAATTCAAGTAAGGACTGCAACTTTCATTTTTTCAAATAGTTCCTACTTTTGCCGCCAAACGCCACCGTCAACGACTACTAGGCCTAGTTCAGAACTTAGCTACTAGATGTCCCTGCAGTCGGCTCTTGGCAACGAACGTAGGGACCTAAGAGCGTTGTTTACATTTTTAACCTTTACAATTTAGCTTCACACAGGTGTAATTAGTGGAAGGTGCTTTAACATGCCATACATCTATGAAATGGGACCGCCGGCTTTACTTCCCCTCCGAAGGAAGGCACAGAATGACTTTATAAATGTGATATCTTAATCTGACTGTTAAAATGGGATTCTTTCTTACGATGAAGTTATTAGTCACGCGACTGGAAGGATAGAGGAGGAGCGATTGTAATTTCACCCCAGTAGGTGCTGCTCCTAAGTCAAATAGTTTGCGAAGTGCTCCATTTGAACTCGATACAATCATGTCGGATGACTAATTTCTCTTCATTGTCAGGAATATAAAGCGACCAAGTTGAGGGAGTTCAAACTGTACGAACTACGAACCTTATAATCTATCACTGTCAACCATGATGAGGAAAGACGCGCTGGAGCAGCTCTGTTGGAGAGAAGTAATCACTGTCTCCTGCCACGTTATCCTACAGAAAAATACAAGCTAATGCTGGTGAAGACTGGAGATATCTTATATTTGGCAGATTAGAGTGTATGCTTAATTCTCTCTAATTAGTCATGTTTTTACGAGACTGGGAATAGTTTGCATCGAATTTCAATGTGGTAGGTGGTTTTTAAGGACGGATGCTCTTCCTGACTCCAGCCTAATGAGTTAGGATGGTTCTTGTTTTGATTTAATCATCATGGTCATTTCATCCACGTGCACATGGTTGTGTGTGTGTGGAATTTCTTTGATACATTATGCTCGTGTGGTGACTGTAGATGTGTGTGTATTTGTAAACATTGTGGAGGATTGAGAAGGAGGCGTCCGTGGCCTCACTTTATGAATCAGCCGGGCTTATGCTTGGAGTAGAAGTGGGAAATCATGGAAACCCACTTCTAGATAGGCTAAGGAGGGAATCAAACCACCTTTTCTCAGATTTATCCTGTGGCGTAGCCGTGCAAGTGAAATCACTCACCACGTCCGTGACGGGAAGCTGCAACAAGTTTGAAGATTGGAGGATCGAATCCCGGTGGAGACAGCAATTGTGGTTTTACCCCGGGTTTTCTACGTTCCTTCCCGGACAATGCCACGATAGTAACTTATTTCAGTTCCATGACTTTAGATCTACATACACTACTTCAGTGACCACTGAAACACAGGTTAGTAGACAAATTTAATACACACCAAAGAACACGGGGATGCTAAATTAAGATGCCACATGATCCTCATACAAATATTTGACAAAACCATTAATTCTCTAAAGTTTTGCGCAAAGAGACTGAGAGTACACCATTCCAATCCTAAGACCAAAATTAGATATCTTGGCTGAAACGAGATTTTAAGCCAGACCTCTGGGGTGACAGCCAAGAAGGCCAGTCACTACATCCCGAGGTGGTCAGATAGATGAGAGAGAGAGATACAAGATGTTCAGTAAAGAACATATAGCCTACTTTCTCCTAAATGCATGGGTATTGTTATAACTCTCCATCCTTTTCAAGGAGTATAATTGAATGTTGGTTGTTGTAGCTTGTTGAAATACAACGTGCTATAGGGATATTAAACATGAATATGAGGTGCCCTTTGCTAGTGCTACCTCTGTAAAAAATTTCATTCAATTCGGTTTCACCGTGTTTGAATTGATGTGGGGAATGGATTTGCACACATACATGGCCGCTATTTGCAAACTATTGGGCTGATGACCTTGTAATCAGTCATAAGATGCTTTCCACAAAAAGGCATGTTGTTGCAAAATCTGGTAGAGATCAAATTATTAGGATGATCGTAATTTGATTTAAGCTTTTAACATTTGGGTGGCCGTCATTCCGTTTCCGTCAAGATGGCGGAGATATAAAACATGACACTGAGGTGCCCTTTGCTAGTGCTACCTCTGTACCAAATTTCGTTCAATTCAGTTTCACCGTGTTTGAATTGATAGGGGGAATCGATTTGCACACATACTTGGCCACCATCTGCAAACTATTGGGCTGATGATCTTGCAGTTTGGTCAGAATATGCTTCCCACATAACGATATGTTTTTGCAAAATTTGGTAGAGACTAGATTATTAGGTTGGTTGTAATTACATTTTAGCTTTTAACATTTGGGTGGCCGCGATTACGTTTCCGTCAAGATGGCGGTGATATAAAACATAACACTGAGGCGCCCTTTGCTAGTGCTACCTCTGTACCAAATTTCGTTCCATTCGGTTTCACCGTGTTTGAATTAATAGAGGGAATCGATTTTAACACAAAGATGGCCGCCATCCGCAAACTATTAAGCTGATGACCTATTCGTTTGGTCAAAGGATGCTCCCCCCACAAAGGTATGTTGTTGAAAAATTTGGTAGAGGTCGAATGATTAGGTTAGTCGTAATTTGATTTAAGCTTTGCACATTCGTGTGGCCGCCATAACGTTTCCGTCAAGATGGCGGCGATATAAAACATGACACTGAGGTGCCCTTTGCTAGTGCTACCTCTGTACCAAATTTCGTTCCATTCGGTGTCACCGTGTTTGAATTAATAGGGGGAATCGATTTTGACACAAAGATGGCCGCCATCCGCAAACTATTAAGCTGATGACCTATTCGTTTGGTTAAAGGATGCTCCCCCCACAAAGGTATGTTGTTCAAAATTTGGTAGAGGTCGAATGATTAGGTTAGTCGTAATTTGATTTAAGCTTTGCACATTCGAGTGGCCGCCATAACGTTTCCGTCAAGATGGCGGCGATATAAAACATGACACTGAGGTGCCCTTTGCTAGTGCTACCTCTGTACCAAATTTCGTTCCATTCGGTGTCACCGTGTTTGAATTAATAGGGGGAATGGATTTTGACACAAAGATGGCCGCCATCCGCAAACTATTAGGCTAAAGACCTATTGATTTGGTCAAAAGATGCTTCTTCCATAAAGGTATGTTGTTGCAAAATTTGGCAGAGATCGGATGATCAGGTTAGTCGAAATTTGAATTAAGCTTTGAACATTTGTGTGGCCGCCATTACGTTTCCGTCAAGATGGCGGCAATATAAAACATGACACTGAGGTGCCCTTGGCTAGTACTACCTCTGTACCAAATTTCGTTCCATTCGGTTTCACAGTGTTCGAATTAATAGGGGGAATCGATTTTCACACAAAGATGGCCGCCATCCGCAAACTATGAGGCTGATGACCTATTAGTTTGGTCAAAGGATGCTACCCCCATATAGGTATGTTGTTGCAAAATTTGGTAGAGATCGGATGATTAGGTTAGTCGTAATTTGATTTAAGCTTTGAACATTTGTGTGGCCGCCATTACGTTTCCGTCAAGATGGTGGCGATATAAAACATGACTCTGAGGTTCCTATGCTAGTGCTACCTTTGTACCAAATTTCGTTCAATTCGCGTTCACCGTGTTCGAATTGATAGGGGGGACTGACATTCAGAGTACAAACACTCGCACACACACACACACAGACTCACACACACACACAGACAGACACACTTTTAGGTAGATTAGAAAGCTAACTATTGCAATGGGTACCATGTTTCGACTTCCGGAAAATTTCGACATATCTTCACGTTTCACATCCCCTAGACCCCAAAACCTCCGTCAGTTAAAAAGTGTATATATATGTATATATATATATATCTTCTCTCTATATATAAAAATGAAAGTTTGTCTGTTTTTTCTGAATTTCCACGGAAATGTGCGATATCTGCGCGTTTCAGGCTGTTTTATGACGGATGCGCGCAAAAATAAAATGTTTGTCTGTCTGTCTGTCTGTCTATCTGTCTGTCTGTGTGTCTTGGACAACTTCTACGAGTCCTTATAACTTGAGAACGGCTGGGTGGATCAACGTAAAATTTGATACAGATATCCATCAGAGGCACCGCACTAATCATTGATGTAACTCTTCTCCGTACCTCTCATAAAAGGGGCGCTACCCCCTTAAAATACATGCTGAAATAGGCGTAGAAGGGTGAAACAAAGCTCATTTTCAGCCCCTCAATGTGAGAAACCACATTTTAAGGCCCTAAAACCAACAGTTTTTGAGATATTCCCAGAACACTAATTTCACTTAATAAATTGATGAAACAATGCTTGGCGGTAACCATGGCAACTGAATCTCAGTGGTCCATCTATTTCTGTAAGACGCAATGCAATTCCATTTATTACATTACTGTGAAGGTTTGCAAACGGCTATAAGGTTATAATGGATCCAAATTAAGCTGAAATATTCATTAATATATACAATGCGCTTAAGGGGTCAAGGGGTACTCTAGAATTTTTTCACGCGATTTACACGTGCGGGTGTGGTACGGAAGCTCTATTATATCCCTTCTCTATTATATAAAAATGAATGTTTGTCTGATTTTTCGGCTTTTCTACGAAAATTTGACATATTTGCCCGTTTCAGACTGTTTTGTGACGGATGCACGCAAAAATATATTTTTGTCTGTCTGTCTGTGGACAATTTTTTGTGTCCTTATAACTCGAGAACGGCTGGGTGGATTAACGTAAAATTTGATACAGATATCCATCACAGGCACGACACTAATCATTGATGTAACTCTTCTCCGTACCTCTCATAACAGGGGGTCTACCCCCTTAAAATACATGCTGAAATAAGCGTGAGACAAAGCTCATTTTCGGCCCCTCAATGTGAGAAACGAAACTCGGGGGCCCTAAAAGAACCCCGAAAACCACATTTTAAGGCCCTAAAACCAACAGTTTTTGAGATATTCCCAAAAAACTAATTTCACTTAATTAATTAATGAAGGAATGCCTGCCGGTAACAATGGCAACAGAATCTCAGAGGTCCATCTATTTCTGTAAGGCGCAATACAATTCCATTTATTACATTACTCTGAAGGTTTGCAAACGGCAATAAGGTTATAACGGATCTAAATTAAGCTGAAATATTCATCAATACATATAATGCGCTTAAGGGGTCAAGGGGTAATCTAGAATTTTTTAACGCGATTTACACGTGCAGGTATGGTCGGGAAGGTCTATTATATCCCTATCCCTATTTTGTTATATTATTATTATTATTATTATTATTAGTAGTAGTAGTAGTATTATTCTTTTAATTATTATCATTATTATGGCGTACAACGAAGAGACAAAGCTCATTTTCAAACCCTTGGGGTCAGAAACAAAACTCGGGGCCCCTCAAGAGCCGTAAAGGGTCCCCGAAAACTATATTTTAAGGCTCTAAACCCAACAGTTTCTTAGATATTCCCAGAAAACTAACTTCATTTAATAAACTAAAGAAGGAATGCAAGCCACTAACCATGACAACAGTATCTCGAGAGGTGGCATCCAATAAGTAACTTAATGCCACTCCATTTATTACATTTCTGTGAAAGGTTGCAAATGGAGTACCCTAGATTTTTTTCACACGACCTACACGTGCGATATGTCGTACAGAAGGTCTATTATACTGTATCTCCAAACATCAACATTATTTTCAAAAATTCCTCAATAGAAATAGTAGACTGTTTTTTGCTGATTTTAGGAATTTGGGCCATCTCTATATATATAAAAATGAAAGATTGTCTGTTTTTTCTGAATTTCCACGGAAATTTGCGATATTTGCCCGTTTTAGGCTGTTTTATGACGGACGCGCGCAAAAATAAATTTTGTGTCTGTCTGTCTGTCTGTCTGTGTGTCTGTGGACAACTTCTACGAGTCTTTATAACTTGAGAACGGTTGGTAGGATCAACGTAAAATTTGATACAGATATCCATCAGAGGCACCTCACTAATCATTGATGTAACTCTTCTCCGTACCTCTCATAAAAGGGGCCCTACCCCGTTAAAATAAATGCTGAAATAGGCGTAGAAGGGTGAAACATAGCTCATTTTCAGCCCCTCAATGTGAGAAACGAAACTCGGGGGCCCTAAAAGGACCCCGAAAACCACATTTTAAGGCCCTAAAACCAACAGTTTTTGAGATATTCCCAAAAAACTAATTTCACTTAATAAATTAATGAAGGAATGCATGCCGGTAACAATGGCAACAGAATCTCACAGGTCCATCTATTTCTGTAAGACGCAATACAATTCCATTTATTACATTACTGTGAAGGTTTTCAAACGGCAATAAGGTTATAACGGATCCAAATTAAGCTGAAATATTCATCAATACATATAATGCGCTTAAGGGGTCAAGGGGTAATCTAGAATTTTTTAACGCGATTTACACGTGCGGGTATGGTCCGGAAGGTCTATTATATCCCTATCCCTATTTTGTTATATTATTATTATTATTATTAGTAGTAGTAGTAGTAGTAGTAGTAGTAGTAGTATTCTTCTAATTATTATCATTATTATGGCGTACAACGAAGAGACAAAGCTCATTTTCAAACCCTTGGGGTCAGAAACAAAACTCGGGGCCCCTCAAGAGCCGTAAAGGGTCCCCGAAAACTATATTTTAAGGCTCTATACCCAACAGCTTCTTAGATATTCCCAGAAAACTAATTTCATTTAATAAACTAAAGAAGGAATGCAAGCCACTAACCATGACAACAGTATCTCAAGAGGTGGCATCCAACTTTCCATCTATTTCTGGAATAAGTAATGCCACTCCATTTATTACATTTCTGTGGAAGGTTGCAAATGGAGTACCCTAGATTTTTTCACACGACTCACACGTGCGATATGTCGTACAGAAGGACTATTATATCTCCAAACATCAACATTATTTTCAAAAATTCCTGAATAGAAATAGTAGACTGTTTTTTGCTGATTTTAGGAATTTGGGCCATTGGAGGCTAAAAACACTGAATTTCCATGCACCACAAGCCTTTATAATTTATAAAAGGGGTCTTCCTGTAATTGGGCACTTGACGCAACGGTTAGGGTCAGTTCGTATGTGGCGTGTATTGCGATTCTTCTACCAAGTTTACAATTTTATTTTCACGCCAGGAAGAACACGTTAGGTAAATTTAGTTTGAGAGCACATTTTAACTAATATTTTTTCTTTGCCAACAAACAGGTTCCAAGCCCCTAAACATTGCAACAGTAGCTCAATTGATAACATCTGGTTATTAATACAGAATACCGTTCGAAGAATGGGTACTTCTGCTAGTTGGAGGCTAAAAACACTGAATTTTCATGCACCACAAGCCTTTATAATTTATAAAAGGGGTCTTCCTGTAGTTGGGCACTTGACACAACGGTTAGGGTCAGTTCGTATGTGACGTGTATTGCGATTCTTCTACGAAGTTTTCAATTTTATTTTCACGCCAGGAAGAACACGTTAGGTAAATTTAGTTTGAGAGCACATTTTAACGAATCATTTTTCTTTGCCATCAAACAGGTTCCAAGCCCCTAAACATTGCAACAGTAGCTCAATTGATAACATCTGGTTATTAATACCGAAGACCGTTCGAAGAATGGGTACTTCTGCAAGTATATGTATATATATATACATATATCACTTTCTTGTGGACACGATAACTACCGCAATTTTGCACCAATCAATTTGATTTTTTTACATAATATGTATCCCTATTAAATCTCGGTCGAGTTCGTTAATGGGCACAATCGGTCGACGGGGGTGAAAATGGGGGTACATTTTTCGAAAAAGTGAAATATCACTATAACTCTCTTAATATTGAAATATCGAATCCATTCAAAGTTCATACTATGTGTCGAATAAGGCCAAAAAATTTATGTTTGAAGAGATTTTTGATAGCACCAACCATTGAACAAAGGGGTAGGAAAAAGTGGGTTTTTCGGGAAACAATAATCATATCTTATCTTAATAGGCACAATATCAAAACCGTACAAAATGGACAATAATCCCCTAATAATTACCTAAAACTTTTGTCAGAAAGAATTTTTGATATGACCCACCATTACGCCAAGGGATGAGAAAAATGGTTTCGGAATTATAAGAAAACTAGCAGAAGTACCCATTCTTCGAACGGTCTTCGGTATTAATAACCAGATGTTATCAATTGAGCTACTGTTGCAATGTTTAGGGGCTTGGAACCTGTTTGTTGGCAAAGAAAAATTATTAGTTAAAATGTGCTCTCAAACTAAATTTAACTAACGTGTTCTTCCTGGCGTGAAAATAAAATTGAAAACTTCGTAGAAGAATCGCAATACACGTCACATACGAACTGACCCTAACCGTTGTGTCAAGTGCCCAACTACAGGAAGACCCCTTTTATAAATTATAAAGGCTTGTGGTGCATGAAAATTCAATGTTTTTAGCCTCCAATGGCCCAAATTCCTAAAATCAGCAAAAAACAGTCTACTATTTCTATTCAGGAATTTTTGAAAATAATGTTGATGTTTGGAGATATAATAGACCTTCTGTACGACATATCGCACGTGTAGGTCGTGTGAAAAAAATTTAGGGAACTCCATTTGCAAACTTTCACAGAAATGTAATAAATGGAGTGGCATTACTTATTCCAAAAATAGATGGAAAGTTGGATGCCACCTCTTGAGATACTGTTGTCATGGTTAGTGGCTTGCATTCCTTTTTAAGTTTATTAAATGAAATTAGTTTTCTGGGAATATCTAAGAAACTGTTGGGTTTAGAGCCTTAAAATATAGTTTTCGGGGACCCTTTACGCCTCTTGAGGGGCCCCGAGTTTTGTTTCTGACCCCAAGGGTTATAAAATGAGCTTTGTCTCTGCGTTGTACGCCATAATAATGATAAAAATAAAAAGAATAATACTAATAATAATAATAATAATAATATAACAAAATAGGGATAAGGATATAATAGACCTTCCGGACCATACCCGCACGTGTAAATCGCGTTAAAAATTCTAGATTACCCCTTGACCCCTTAAGCGTATTATATGTATTGATGAATATTTCAGCTTAATATGGATCCGTTATAACCTTAGACTATTGCCGTTTGCAAACCTTCACAGTAATGTAATAAATGGAATTGTATTGCGTCTTACAGAAATATATGGACCCCTGAGATTCTGTTGCCATTGTTACCGGCATGCATTCCTTCATTAATTTATTAAGTGAAATTAGTTTTTTGGGAATATCTCAAAAACTGTTGGTTTTAGGGCCTTAAAATGTGGTTTTCGGGGTCCTTTAAGGGCCCTCGAGTTTCGTTTCTCACATTGAGGGGCTGAAAATGAGCTTTGTCTCACGCTTATTTCAGCATGTATTTTAAGGGGGTAGACCCCCTGTTATGAGAGGTACGGAGAAGAGTTACATCAATGATTAGTGTCGTGCCTCTGATGGATATCTGTATCAAATTTTACGTTAATCCACCCAGCCGTTCTCGAGTTATAAGGACACAAAAAATTGTCCACAGACAGACAGACAAAAATATATTTTTGCGTGCATCCGTCACAAAACAGTCTGAAACGGGCAAATATGTCAAATTTTGTATAAAAGCCGAAAAATCAGACAAACATTCATTTTTATATAATAGAGAAGGGATATAATAGACCTTCCGTACCACACCCGCACGTGTAAATCGCGTGAAAAAATTCTAGAGTACCCCTTGACCCCTTACGCGCATTGTATGTATTAATGAATATTTCAGCTTAATTTGGATCCATTATAACCTTATAGCCGTTTGCAAACCTTCACAGTAATGTAATAAATGGAATTGCATTGCGTCTCACAGAAATAGATGGACCACTGAGATTCAGTTGCCATGGTTACCGCCATGCATTCTTTCATTAATTTATTAAGTGAAATAGTTTTCTGGGAATATCTCAAAAACTGTTGGTTTTAGGGCCTTAAAATGTGGTTTTCGGGGGCCCCCGAGTTTCGTTTCTCACATTGAGGGGCTGAAAATGAGCTTTGTTTCACCCTTCTACGTCTATTTCTGCATGTATTTTAAGGGGGTAGGGCCCCTTTTATGAGAGGTACGGAGAAGAGTTACATCAATGATTAGTGTGGTGCCTCTGATGGATATCTGTATCAAATTTTACGTTGATCCACCCAGCCGTTCTCAAGTTATAAGGACTCGTAGAAGTTGTCCACAGACACATAGACAGACAGACAGACAAAAATTTTATTTCTGCGCGCATCCGTCATAAAACAGCCTGAAACGCGCAAATATCGCAAATTTCCGTGGAAATTCAGAAAAAACAGACAAACTTTCAATTTTATATATATAGAGATGCCAAGAGCTATCAGAGATTGCCATGACAACACTACTAAATTGAAGAGGGATAAGCCATCAGACGTTGCCATGACAACGCACTTGCACGCGATCACATTCAGTTTTCCATCTGACTAAGTGAGTAGCGGCCTCGGTGACGTAACTGGTAGTATGCTGAACTTCTAAGCCCAAGGTCGCGGGTTCAAAGCCGGCCGAAGTCGTCGGATTTTCTAAGAGCGCTAAAATCTCTCAGTATGCTTGCCTTTTGAGGGGAAGATCCATCGTTCATTGCGAGTTGCTGGTTGCGGTGGCATCTCATAGCCAAGTTCAGAGCTAGGTGTCGTTGACGGTAGTATCTGGTAGCAACATTAGGAACTACTGCTTGAAATTGACCGTCTGCAGTCCTTACCTGAATTGCAGACTAATACAACCATCACAATTCACACTGTTTATCACACATATTCTACACTCACCCAAAGTACACGGGGTTACATGAGCGCGTTGTCGCTGTCCCTAAACTGAGGAACCAACCAAAATCTCTGCGGGAGATATAATTTTGCGTGAAGAAGTAACAGACCGTTACATAGTTACACATCAGTGTCGAAACCTTGCATAAGGACAGTGTGACAACAATTATAACAAGTAGTTCCGTGAAGAACTATACAGCCTATTTTCATATATCCTACTCATGTTAATTGCCTCTATCTACATACAACATTTCAGTTTAATTGCTGTAACAGATTCGTAGATATTGAGAACGGTCTAAATATTTCAGATGGTCGCCAGGTTGGATTTTTATTTTTGTACTATTACATTAAGATTATTGTGTACGTGTGTTATACAAACTTCAATCGCATGATTAGAACACATGAAGTAAAAACGAGATTTTAAAATTACGCACAGCAGCCATCTTGTGATTAAGCAAACAATTGAAATAAATTAGATGCCAGTGGATCAACATTTGTATAAGCATTTAACGTGCAACGTTTCACGGCACTCGGATAGGTAATTCGCGAGAAACGTCCATTTAAATATGTATACTTCGCGTCGCCGCCATGTTGAATTTGTGCTCACCAGGTTACTGAAAGTCCTATAGGTGAACATAGGTTCATAGTCTCTATGAACATTAAAAAAATCAGTTTGGTTGCTGTAAAAGATTCATAGATATTGAGAACCGTCTAAATATTTCGGAAGCTCGCCATTTAGGATTGTTATATGTATAGGCCATAGAGTTATGTACCATTCAAGGACAATTATTGCCTAGGTTCATTATTCAAACTTTCACTTCGATCGCATGATTACGACACAAGAAATAAAAACTTAATTTTAAAATTTGGCACAGCCGCCATCTTGAGGTTATGTAAACAATTAAATTAAATTAGATGGCAGTGCATTACAAACTGCAAAATCATTTACTGTACCACATTTCACGGCGTTCATAGAGTAAAATCACGAGAAAAGTCTATTAAAATATTTCAAATTCGCTTGGTCGCCATGTTCGATTGGTACTTTACAGGTTTATGAAATATACATAGGTAAACTTGTATCAGTACCCTTTATCATCGTACAAAATTGCAGGGTGATATCTGTAAAAGTTTCGGAGATATTGAATGTCAGTGAAATATTTCGCACAGCCGCCATTTTGAGGTTATGTAAACAATTGAACTAAATTAGACTCCAGTGCATTACAATGTGTATAAAGAATTGCTGTACCAAGTTTCATTTCGTTTGGATAGTTAAATCGCGAGAAAAGTATATTTAAAAGTCTCTAATTCGCTTGGCCGCCATGTTGGTTTTGTAATCACCAGGTTTTTGAAAGTCTCATAGATGAACTTCTAGTAGTGCCGTTTATCACAGTACATAATTTCTGGGCGATATCCGTAATAGTTTCGGAGATATTGAATGCTAGTGAAATATTTCGCACAGCCGCCATGTTGGATTGGTGAGACGTAACAAAATTTGAAGGGCACGGTCGAGGTCGCCGGGAATAGCGCTATGAACTTACCGAGTTTCATTGAAATCGCTCCAGCCGTTTAGATTTTATTAGGGGGACACACACACACACCTCTCTCACACACACACACACGCGCACACACACACGGACAAAATGTGATCTCATAAGCCTATTTTTTCAAAATTGAAAATAGGCTAAAAATGTACCCCAAATGACAAGAAGGTAACCATCCCCAAAAGACAATAAAATGTTTAAAATATGCATAAAATGATGAAAAAACAAGATGTTCAGTAAAGAACATATAGCCTACTTTCTCCTAAATGTATGAGTATAGTTATAACTCGTTGTTATTATCAAAGAGTATAATAGAACTATTCTTTGTTGAAGACCTTAGAAACGATTTACCTCTACCAAACGCCACGACCTAGATAAAAACTGCTACCATCATTGAAGAAAGAAAGAAAGATAAGAAGTATATCAAGAATGTTATGGATCTGGAGACATAATCGACCGGACTGGCGGCGTGGCTCAGCGGTAACGTTCTCGCTTGCTGGGCCCTAGGTTGCAGGTTCGTATCCTGGCGCAGTCAGCTGGCATTTGAGGGTGCACAAATGCGAGGGAGCCGTGTCAGTACATTTACTGGCACGTTAAAGATCCCCTTCGGGCCAAAATTCCGGCACCCCGGTGTCTCTAAAAGCAGCAGTAGTTAAAAGGGATGTAAAACCAATAACATTATTATTATTATTATTATTATTACGACCTGCCGTGGGCAACATCCAACTTTGAGTTGAGGCATGTCTTTACACGTCTGGTTGTGCATGGCTTTCACAACCCTAATTGAATTAACAAATCTTTCCATGACCCTACAGAGACGTGTGTATACAAACTATGTGGATATTTTCGATAATATAATCCTAACAGAGCGAGTGCATTCTAGCGGCCAGAATAAGAAACTTTTCAATAAAATCTGGAAGTTACCTTTTTGGCAGCTAGATGTCTCGAGTAAATCTGCTGGCGAATTATGTTTTAATTAAATATATATTTTACACCATAATGTGGACAATATAACGCTTAATAACATTTTCAAGTAACGCAAAATAGGCTGTTACAAACCCTTTAAAATAAAAAGTTAAAATGTATCGTAGTATCAACTTGTCATTCTTCAAATTCGATGCGCATAGAATGATAATGGTATAGTAATCAATGGATCCCCACGTAGACTAGTCGGGACATCTAGTGGTGAAATATCGAACAATATAATCCTAACAGAGCGAGTGCATTCTAGCGGCCAGAAGAAGAAACTTTTCAATAAAATCTGGAAGTTACCTTTTTGGCAGCTAGATGTCTCGAGTAAATCTGCTGGCGAATTATGTTTTAATTAAATATATATTTTACACCATAATTTGCACAATATAACGCTTAATTTTAAAACATCTGAGTCATTACAAAACAATAAACATATAACATTTCAAGCAAAAAAACTAGCTCTGATCGGGTTTGAACCATAGGAATCTGAGCGACAGGCTATCGCTCTACCACTGAGCTAATTGTGTCAACGATTATCGTTCTATTTAAAATGACTTACATAGAACTTGTTAGCAAATAATGATTTATACTAAACGATTTCATCACTGGAGTATATTATTTATATATAAAGCATTTCATACAAAGTTTATTTATTTTTTATCAGTACGCTATATTGCATTCAATACTCAAATTAGTGAAATATAAGTCAGGCACAAGATATCCGCTGCCATCTTGTCTTATTAATGAATCAGCTGAGCTTTTTAAAATCACGTCTGCACTATAGTATTACAAAATAAACTTTTAATTTCGTACGTGCCTCTTCCTTTAGAACAGTTAAAACGATTCTCGGCTCGATAATCGGAACTGGTGGGTCCCATGATATGGATTATAAAGTTTGCATAATTCGCACGGCCGCCATCCTGAAATGGTATGGCGGACGACCTTGTAGTTTGGTCACAAGACGCATCCTATACGAAGGTATGTTGTTACCAAATTTGGTAGAGATTGGATGATTTGGTTAGTCGTTATTTGATTTTACGTTTTGAACGTTTGAGTGGCCGCCATTCAGTTTTTGTAAAGATGGCGGCGATATAAAACATGACACTGAGGTGTCCTTTGCTAGTGCTACCTTTGTACCAAATTTCGTTCAATTCGCATTCACCGTGTTCGAATTGATAGGGGGGGACAGACATTCAGAGTACACACACTCACACACACACACACAGACTCACACACACACATACACACACACAGACAGACACACTTTTTTTTCGCCCTGTGTTGATCTCATAAGTCTACTTTCATTTTTTGCAAAAATCGAAAGTAGGCTAAAAAGATAATTAAGCTCCAATTATAAACTACTTTCTCGCAATAAATGAGGTCTGATCCTTCTATGAAAACGTGCATATTCTGCCTATTTTCGCCTATCCCCAAGTTTGCCCGATGAAATCTACCTCCGCCTTCCGGCGTGCCGAGAGGACTTTTTTTCGCCCTGTGTTGATCTCATAAGTCTACTTTCATTTTTTGCAAAAATCGAAAGTAGGCTAAAAATGGATGAAGTTGAATGAAACTGGGCAATGTGTTGAAATGAAATGGCCCTGGCTTGATAGACGGTATTGTCTTAGTCTTTGTCTGGAGTTGAAAATGGTTGGTTGGTTGGTTCCTTAGTTTAGGGGCTGCGAAAACGCGGTCATGTAGCCCCGTGTACTTTGGGTGTGTGTAGAATCTGTCTTATAACCGGTGTTAATTGTGATGACTGTATTAGTGTGTGTATCTGTTTTTTTAATTCAAGTATGGACTGCAACTTTGAATTTTTCAAATAGTTCCTACTTTTTCCGCCAAACGCCACCGTCAACGACTACTAGGCCTAGTTCAGTACTTAGCTACTAGACGCCACCGCAGTCGGCTCTTGGCAACGAACGTAGCAACCAAAGAGCGTTGTTTACATTCTTAACCTATACAATTTAGTTTCACACAGGTGTAATTAGTGGAAAGTTCTTTAACATGCCATAAATCTATGACATGGGACCACAACAAAAAGCCGTTTCAAGAAAAATCAAAAATCACATTTGAACCCATTCGTCTGCCAAATCAGGACCTCCGAGGCCACAGCTAAGGATACTAACCACTACACCACGAGATGGGCCACAAAAATAGGAGAGGGATATTTATAATCTAGAGAATTTTCTGTCTCTATTTTCATTCATTCACAATTTCCATATCCTTGGATGTCAATGATACAAAATATACTAAATGTCTATAATATACAGATAAAGAAAATATCGTCCCGCGGCGTAACCGTGCTCGTAAAATTGTCCGCCACAGATGCGAGAGCAGCTGCAACGGAGATTGTAGGTTTGAATCCCGTCGTTGACAGCGGCTATATAATTGTGGTTTCTCCTCGAGTTTTACCACATTACCTCCAGACAAATGCCGGGATAGTATCTGTTTTCAAGTCCCGGGGAACCTACTTCATCTCTGTTCCTAATACAGTTATACACACTAAGTTACTAGAGATATCACAGGAATACAGTTTATCAGACAAGTTCAATGCCCACATAACTAAACGGGGATGATGACCAAGATGTCTCAAACCCCTAAATGAATTAACATGCACTACAACAAGAACAATGAAATTATCATATGAAGTGCTATAAACTACGTTTCAATTACTATTGAACCGAGGAAACGAATATAAAAGTGGCATTAAAAGATACGGTCAGAAAGAGGCCGACATTATAAAAGAATAACAACAAGATGTTCAGTAAAGAACATATAGCCTACTTTCTCCTAAATGCATGGGTATTGTTATAACTCTTTGTCCTTTTCAAGGAGTATGATTGAATGTTGGTTGTAGGAGCTTGTTGAAATACAACGTGCTATAGGGATATTAAACATGAATATGAGGTGCCCTTTGCTAGTGCTACCTCTGTACCAAATTTCGTTCAATTCGGGTTCACCGTGTTTGAATTGATAGGGGGAATCGATTTGCACACATACTTGGCCACCATCTGCAAACTATTGGGCTGATGTTCTTGCAGTTTGGTCAGAATATGTTTCCCACATAAAGATATGGTGTTGCAAAATTAGATAGAGACTAGATTATTAGGTTGGTCGTAATTACATTTTAGCTTTTAACATTTGGGTGGCCGCGATTACGTTTCCATCAAGATAGCGGTGATATAAAACATGACACTGAGGTGCCCTTTGCTAGTGCTACCTCTATACCAAATTTCGTTCCATTTGGTTTCAGCGTGTTTGAATTAATAGGGGGAATCGATTCTGACACAAAGATGGCCGCCATCCGCAAACTATTAGGCGAATGACCTATTAGATTGGTCAAAGGATGCTCCCTCCATAAAGGTATGTAGTTGCAAAATTTGGTAGAGATTGGATGATTAGGTTAATCGTAATTTGATTTAAGCTTTGAACATTCGTGTGGCCGCCATTACGTTTCAGTCAAGATGGCGGCGATATAAAACATGACACTGAGGTGCCCTTTGCTAGTACTACCTCTGTACCAAATTTCGTTCCATTCGGTTCCACCGTGTTCGAATTAATAGGGGGAATCAATTTTGACATAAAGATGGCCTCCATCCGCAAACTATTAGGTGAATGACCTATTAGATTGGTCAAAGGATGCTCCCTCCATAAAGGTATGTAGTTGCAAAATTTGGTAGAGGTCGGATGATTAGGTTAATCGTAATTTGATTTAAGCTTTGAACATTCGTGTGGCCGCCATTACGTTTCAGTCAAGATGGCGGCGATATAAAACATGACACTGAGGTGCCCTTTGCTAGTGCTACCTCTGTACCAAATTTCGTTCCATTCGGTTCCACCGTGTTCGAATAAATAGGGGGAATCAATTTTGACATAAAGATGGCCGCCATCCGCAAACTATCAGGTGAATGACCTATTAGATTGGTCAAAGGATGCTCCCTCCATAAAGGTATGTAGTTGCAAAATTTGGTAGAGATCGGATGATTAGGTTAATCGTAATTTGATTTAAGCTTTGAACATTTGTGTGGCCGCCATTACGTTTCCGTCAAGATGGCGGCGATATAAAACATGACACTGAGGTGCCTTTTGTTAGTACTACCTCTGTACCAAATTTCGTTCCATTCGGTTGCACCGTGTTCGAATTAATAGGGGGAATCGATTTTCACACGATGATGGCCGCCATCCGCAAACTATTACGCTGATGACCTATTGGTTTGGTCAAAGGATGCTCCCCCCATAAAGTTATGTTGTTGCAAATTTGGTAGAGATCGGATGATTAGGTTAGTCGTAATTTGATTTAAGCTTTGAACATTTGTGTGGCCGCCATTACGTTTCCGTCAAGATGGCGGCGATATAAAACATGACACTGAGGTGCCTTTTGTTAGTACTACCTCTGTACCAAATTTCGTTCCATTCGGTTGCACCGTGTTCGAATTAATAGGGAGAATCGATTTTCACACAAAGATGGCCGCCATCCGCAAACTATTACGCTGATGACCTATTGGTTTGGTCACAGGATGCTCCCCCCATAAAGGTATGACGTTGCAAAATTTGGTAGAGATCGGATGATTAGGTTAGTCGTAATTTGATTTAAGCTTTGAACATTTGTGTGGCCGCCATTACGTTTCAGTCAAGATGGCGGCGATATAAAACATGACACTGAGGTGCCCTTTGCTAGTGCTACCTCTGTACCAAATTTCGTTCCATTCGGTTCCACCGTGTTCGAATAAATAGGGGGAATCAATTTTGACATAAAGATGGCCGCCATCCGCAAACTATCAGGTGAATGACCTATTAGATTGGTCAAAGGATGCTCCCTCCATAAAGGTATGTAGTTGCAAAATTTGGTAGAGATCGGATGATTAGGTTAATCGTAATTTGATTTAAGCTTTGAACATTTGTGTGGCCGCCATTACGTTTCCGTCAAGATGGCGGCGATATAAAACATGACAATGAGGTGCCTTTTGTTAGTACTACCTCTGTACCAAATTTCGTTCCATTCGGTTGCACCGTGTTCGAATTAATAGGGGGAATCGATTTTCACACAATGATGGCCGCCATCCGCAAACTATTACGCTGATGACCTATTGGTTTGGTCAAAGGATGCTCCCCCCATAAAGTTATGTTGTTGCAAATTTGGTAGAGATCGGATGGTTAGGTTAGTCGTAATTTGATTTAAGCTTTGAACATTTGTGTGGCCGCCATTACGTTTCCGTCAAGATGGCGGCGATATAAAACATGACACTGAGGTGCCTTTTGTTAGTACTACCTCTGTACCAAATTTCGTTCCATTCGGTTGCACCGTGTTCGAATTAATAGGGGGAATCGATTTTCACACAAAGATGGCCGCCATCCGCAAACTATTACGCTGATGACCTATTGGTTTGGTCACAGGATGCTCCCCCCATAAAGGTATGTCGTTGCAAAATTTGGTAGAGATCGGATGATTAGGTTAGTCGTAATTTGATTTAAGCTTTGAACATTTGTGTGGCCGCCATTACGTTTCCGTCAAGATGGCGGCGATATAAAACATGACACTGAGGTGTCCTTTGCTAGTGCTACCTTTGTACCAAATTTCGTTCAATTCGCATTCACCGTGTTCGAATTGATAGGGGGGGGACAGACATTCAGAGTACACACACTCACACACACACAGACACACAGACACACACACACACACAGACTCACACACACACATACACACACACAGACAGACACACTTTTTTCTCCCTGTGTTGATCTCATAAGTCTACTTTCATTTTTTGCAAAAATCGAAAGTAGGCTAAAAATTAATACCAAAACGTGTAAATAAACCATGGGGAAGATGACCTTGCTGTTCTTCCCCTCAAACAACAATAATCAACTAACTAAATCATATAAAAAAGAAGTCCTCTCGGCACGTCGGAAGGCGGAGGTATATTTCACCGGACAAACTTGGGGATAGGCGAAAATAGGCAGAATATGCAGGTTTTCGTAGAAGGATCAGAACACATTTATTGCGTGAAAGTATTTTATAATTGAAGATTAATTAACTTTGTTTTTCGTCATTTTATGCATATTTTAAACATTCTATTGTCTTATGATGACGGTAACCTTCTTGTCATTTGGAGTCCATTTTTAGCTTATTTTCAATTTTGAAAAAATAGGCTTATGAGATCACCTTTTGTCCGTGTGTGTGTGTGTGTGTGCGCGCGTGTGTGTGTGTGTGTGAGGTGTGTGTGTGTGTCCCCCTAATAAAATCTAAACGGTTGGAGCGATTTCAATGAAACTCGGTAAGTTCATAGCACTATTCCCGGCGACCTCGACCGTGCCCTTCAAATTTTGTTACGTCTCACCAATCCAACATGGCGGCTGTGCGAAATATTTCACTAGCATTCAATATCTCCGAAACTATTCCGGATATCGCCCTGAAATTGTGTACAGTGATAAAGAGCATTACTAGAAGTTCACCTATGAGACGTTCAAAAACCTGGTGACTACCAAACCAACATGGCGTTCAAGCGAAGTTGAGACTTTTAAATAGACTTTTCTCGCGATTTAACTATCCAAACGTAATGAAACTTGGTACAGAAAATGTTTATACACATTGTAATGCACTGGAGTCTAATTTAGTTCAATTGTTTACATAACCTCAAAATGGCGGCTGTGCGAAATATTTAACTGATATTCCATATCTCCGAAACTATTACAGATATCACCCTGTAATTTTGTACGGTGATAAAGGGTACTGATACAAGTTTACCTATGTATATTTCATAAACCTGTAAAGTACAAAACGAACATGGCGACCAAGCGAATTTGAAATATCTTAATATACTTTTCTCGTGATTTAACTCTCTGAGCGCAGTGAAATGTGGTACAGTAATTGATTTTGCAGCTTGTAATGCACTGCCTTCTAATTTAATTCAATTGTTTACATAACCTCAAGATGGCGGCTGTGCGAAATTTTAAAATTAAGTTTTTATTTCTTGTGTCGTAATCATGCGATCGAAGTGAAAGTTTGAATAATGAACCTAGGCAATAATTGTCCTTGAATGGTACATAATTCTATTGCCTGTACATAAAATAATCCTAAATGGCGAGCTTCCGAAATATTTAGACGGTTCTCAATATCTATGAATCTTTTACAGCAACCAAACTGATTTTTTTTATGTTCATAGAGACTATGAACATATGTTCTCCTATAGGACTTTCAGTAACCTGGTGAGCACAAATCCAACATGGCGGCGACGCGAAGTATAAATATTTAAATGGACGTTTCTCGCGAATTTAACTATCAGAGTGCCGTGAAACGTTGCACATTAAATGCTTATACAAATATTGATCCACTGGCATCTAATTTATTTCAATTGTTTGCATAATCACAAGATGGCTGCTGTGCGTAATTTTAAAATCTCGTTTTTAATTCTTGTGTTCTAATCATGCGATTAAAGTTTGAATACATCCCGTACACAATAATCTTAATGTAATAGTACAAAAATAAAAATTCAACCTGGCGACCGTCTGAAATATTTAGACGGTTCTCAATATCTACGAATCTGTTACAGCAATTAAACTGAAATTTTGTATGTTGATAGAGACAATTAACATGAGCAGGATATATGAAAAAAGGCTGTACAGTTCTTCACGGAACTACTTGTTATACTTGTGGTCACACTGTCCTTATGCAATGTTTCGACACTGATGTGTAACTATGTAACGGTCTGTTACTTCTTCACGCAAAATTATATCTCCCGCAGAGAAGTTGGTTGGTTCCTCAGTTTAGGGGCTGCGACAACGTGGTCATGTATCCCCGTGTACTTTGGGTGAATGTAGAATCTGTCTCATAAACGGTGTGAATTGTGATAGCTGTATTAGTCTGTAATTCAGGTAAGGAATGCAGACGCTCAATTTCAAGCAGTAGTTCCTAATGTTGCTACCAGGTACTACCGTCAACGACACCTAGCTATGAACTTGGCTACTAGATGCCACCGCAATCAGCAACTCGCAACGAACGTTGGAACTTCCCCTCCAAAGGAAAGCATACTGAGGGATTTTTAGCGCTCTTAGAAAATCCGACGACTTTGGCCGGCTTTGAACCCGCGACCTTGGGAATAGAAGTTCAGCATGCTACCAGTTACGTCACCGAAGCCGCATCACACTTAGTCAGATGGAAATCTGAATCTGAACTGGCGCAAGTGCGTTGTCATGGCAACGTCTGATGGCTCATCCCTCATCAATTTAGTAGTGTTGCCATGGCAACCACTGATAGCTCTTGGCATTTTCTTACAATTCCGAAATCATTTTTCCAATCCCTTGGCGTAATGGTGGCTCATATCAAAAATTCTTTCAGACAAAATCTTTAGGTAATTATTAGGGGAATATTGTCCATTTTGTACGGTTTTGATATTGTGCCTATTAACAGAGATATGATAAATGTTTCCCGAAAAAACCACTTTTTCCCACCCCTTTGGTCAATGGTTGGTGCTATCAAAAAACGTTTCAAACATAAATTTTTGAGATTTATCCGACACAAAGTATGAACTTTGAACGGATTCGATATTTCACATATTAAGAGAGTTTTAGCAATATTTCATTATTTTTTTTTTGAAAAAAAAAGTCCCCCATTTTCATCCCCTTCGACCGATTTAGCCCAGTAACGAACTCGACCGTGATTTTATGGGTATACATATTCGGTAAAAAATTCAAATTGATTGGTGCAAAATTACGGCCGTTATCGTGTCCACAAGAAACTGATATATATATATATATATATATATATATATATACATACATAAATTATATATAAACTTTTGAACTGACGGTGGTTTTGGGGTCTGGGGGATGTGAAACGCGAAGATATGTCGAAATTTTCCGGAAATCGGAACATGGTACCCATTGCAATAGTTAGCTTTCTAATGAAATCTACCTAAAATACTACCATCAACGACACCTAGCTGTGAACTTGGCTACTAGATGCCACCGGAACCATCAACTCGCAACGAACGTTGGAACTTCCCCTCCGAAGGAAAGCAAACTCAGGGTTTTTTAGCGCTCTTAGTAAATCCGACGACTTTAGCCGGGTTTAAACCCGCGACCTTTGGGCATAGAAGTTCAGCATGCTACCAGTTACGATACCGAAGTCGCTTCCCACAGACAGATGGAAATCTGAATGTTATCTAGTGCAGTGGCGTTGTCATTGCAACTGCTGATGGCTCATCCCTTATCAATTAAAAGTAAAGTTGTCATGGCAACCTCTCTTGGCACTTGGCATTTTCTTATAATTTAAATCAAATATAAACAACTGGGTGATGATGAAGAAGTGCAGGCTGGAGGTTTCCATATGGGCCTTGTAGAGAAGGGACGTGCTGCAGTAGGAGCTGGATTTAGCCTTAAATTTTAACTTATGGTAGGTTGCAAGAGTAATGGTGTGAGCAACTGTAATAGCCAAGTTCACCATGCTGACTTCCCGTCAAGTTGGAAGGTGGGGAGGGGGTGGGTGAACACTGATGATAACTGCCACAATCGGTCCAGCATGTGACTTCAATCGGACAATTTTACATCTGTTTCCTTCGGGAACAGATACTTCCAAAACCAGCATGTGAAGTAATGCCAAAGGTGGAAAATCAAAGTCACTGTTTAGAATTCTTGGAAATCAACACGTTTATCTTCTTGAAAAATATTTTGATTCAACGAATTCCCCCCCTCCTTCCTTCATTATAGACTGATATTGATTTGGCGGAAAATTCAGGTTTTTAAATTTGTAAACACTGTCAATACGGAACCTGAAATGAATGCTATACCTAATAATGATATTCCTGTAGAAATATATATTTTGTACTGTATTATAATAGAAAGTGGCAATTCAAAATCACTGTTAGTTGTGAAGTATGAATTTTGTAACAGCGTTCTCAGTTTTCAAAAATTTGCTTCCTATGTTTATCATGGGTTAATTTTCGTGTCAATTGTGGTGAAATAATACATGTCATAGCATGGTTGCTTAAGAGCTGTGTACGGTAATGTTTCTATAAGATAACTTGTTACTTTTTACATATTCCTTAGTCTGTATGTTCTTAAGCTCTGATTTACATTGTACTTCACAATTACATGATGGTATGAAGAAACACATGTTTCCATATCTGATCTGCATTCTTGAGAAATATTTTGGTTCTTATTAATGAATTCCTCCTGTTCCTGTACATAAATGATTGTGCTGCATTGTAATACAGGGGGGCAAACCAAAGTCTCTGTTAGTTGTGAGATATGAATTCCGTTTTTAAGTATCTGATGATAGAGTTTAGGTTGAGAATTTTTAGGAGGTAAAAGTGCATCTGAAATGAAATATCATGTATATGTCCACGTCTCCCGTAGACCTCAGATCAGTCTGAAGGAAAAATTCTTACACTGTATTTAAGTCTCGATAATTCAAAGTCTTTCCTAATTATGTTTTCAGCAGAGTATGATCTGAATCTTCCTTACATATAAAAATTTCCTTTAAACAATGGATGCATAAAATGGGTCTGCCTATTTTTAATCAGTCATACCATGCATATTTTGGACTACTGTATGTGTCCTCTTATCAGTAAAGACAATCTTTATGAAGTCAAAGTTAGCATCTGTTGATTAAATAATGAAGAACATGGTAAATGATTATGGTTATTTAAAATAAAAACATGATTAACACTTAGGAAGGCATTAGGGGGAAAAGAAATCAGGGTCACATACAGGAAATTGAAAGTTTGAAGATTCACATCAAACAGAATTTCATAACTATTGAATTTATGTCTTGGTGATAGGGTCTGTTAAAGAACCATGCCACATTACTTTTACTGCTTTTTCGGGAAGTATTGTTATGAATGAGTTAAAATTATTACATTACACAATGAACCCTGATCTTTTTTTCCCTGAAATTAAATAAAAATGTTCTTATTATGTGACCAAAGTATAACAGTTCGTATTGCAAGCAAGTTGTTTACATAATACATCATTAGAAAATGCTTCGTTAACAATAAATATTGAACACTTAATTGCAATAACAATGTCATGATAGTTTCAAATTTCACCTTTATTATTATTCATTAATTAATTACTAATGTTTGTAGTAGCCCATGTTTCACTACAATAGAGTAGGATTGGTCTTACAGCAGTTTTAAAAACTTTACCCTTGGTTCTTATGGGTATTTTCGGATCACATAAAACTCCTGTTAGTTCGCGCCATTTGTTCCATCCAGACGTGGCCCTATGGATTATATCGGCGGTTATCGTGCCATCTTCAGCAATGATAGAACCTAGATATATATATTTTTTTTTACAGTACAGTAAGTATGTAGTTAGTTGTAGTTGTAAGTAGGTAGTTAGTTTGTCTATTAGATATATGTCATTGTTCTATTAGACTGTGGTGTGTGAGTGTGTCTGGTAGCAGTTGCATTGTTTATTAGTTATAGTTCATTGTTTCAGTAGACTGTGATGTGTGAGGGTGCATGTGAGTGTGTCTGGTGACAGACTGTTTTAGTGGTAGTATTTGCTGTTGGTGGAACTTGAGTATTTTTTCGTTAGTAGAATTTTGGTATTTAATTGTTAGTACGGTAGAAGGTTAGTATTTTTGTTAGTAGAATTGCTCTTTGCTTATTCTGAAAGGGAGTAGCAGCCTTTCAGAATAAATCAATTCTTTACTAGTCTTATAGACGGTTAAGATATTGATAATATAAGCCAAATAATGGCTACACTGCGTCCTGCTGCACGGCTGAAAGCAACGGGAAACTACAGCCGTATGCTATTCCCGAGGATATGCACCTTTCTATGCATAAATACATGTGATGATGGCCTCCTCCCTTGTAAAATTTCAATCCGGAGGTAAACTAGTCCCCCGTTCGGATCTCCGGGTGGGGACTACTCGAGAGGGGGTTAACATCACAGAAGTGACAAAGAGGAAATCTGACATTCTACGGATCGGAGCGTGGAATGTTAGAAGTCTGCTAGGAAATGGAAGGTTAGAAAACTTAGAAAGGGAAATGGATAGGTTGAGGTTGGATTTGGTTGGGATTAGTGAAATGCGCTGGCAGGAAGAACAGGACTTTTGGTCAGGAGACTATAGGGTCATTAGCACTAAATCAAACAATGGCCAAG
This sequence comes from Meconema thalassinum, assembly GCA_946902985.2. Taxonomy (NCBI): domain Eukaryota; kingdom Metazoa; phylum Arthropoda; class Insecta; order Orthoptera; family Tettigoniidae; genus Meconema; species Meconema thalassinum. Next base: position 256,805,039 of record OX336392.1, on the reverse strand, counting down.
CAGGGGTTGGCCTCATATTGAGTAGGAAACTTGGACAGCGGGTGGAATATTACGAACAATATAGTGAACGGATTATTGTAGCAAAAATAAATACTAAACCTACCTGCACCACAGTGGTACAAGTCTATATGCCTACCAGTCAAGCTGATGATGAGGATGTTGAAAAGGTCTACGAAGAAATATACGAAATTCTGAGGTATATCAAGGGTGATGAAAATGTTATAGTAATGGGAGATTGGAATGCTGTGGTAGGAAAAGGGAGAGAAGGGAAGATAGTAGGAGATTTCGGATTAGGTGAAAGGAATGATCGAGGAAGCAGGCTGGTAGAATTCTGCACTGAGCATGAGTTGGTCATAGCTAACACCTTATTCAATAACCACAATAGAAGAATATACACATGGATGAGACCAGGAGATACAGGGCGTTACCAAATCGACTTCATTATGGTCAAGCAGAGGTTTCGAAACCAGGTTTTGGATTGTAAAACATATCCTGGTGCTGACATAAACTCTGACCACAATCTGGTTGTAATGAAATGCAGATTAAAGTTGAAGAAACTGAAGAAAAGTCAAAAGCCAAAAAGGTGGGCAATAGACAGACTGAAAGAGAAGGATGTAAACGAAAGATTCAAGAAGAGTATAAAGGAAAGAATAATGAAAAACCCTAAACAAACTTCAATTGCAGACGAATGGGCACTTTTGAAGAATGAAATAACAAAATCCGCAGAAGAAAACATTGGTAGGAAAGAGAGAATAGGTAGAAAACCGTGGGTCACTCAGCATATACTCGAATTGATGGATGAAAGGCGGAAGCACAAGAATGTAAGAGATGAAAAGGGGAAAGCAGAATACAGACGTCTGAGAAATGAGGTTAACAAGAAGTGCAAGGAAGCGAAAGAAGAATGGTTGAAAGAGAAATGTGCTGGTATAGAAAATTGTCTGAAATTAGGAAAAGTAGACACAGCTTATCGAAGGATTAATAATACTTTTGGGGAAAAGAAGACTAAGTGCTGTAATATTAAGGACACAAATGGAAAGCCTCTAACAGATAGGGAAGAAAAGGTTGAGAGATGGAAAGCTTACATAGAGAGTTTGTATAAGGGAAAGGAGATTGAGAATCATGTAATGGAAAGGGAGGAGGAAATTTATGAGGATGCGAAAGGAGATTTAATATTGAGATCTGAATTTGATAGAGCTTTGGAAGACTTAAGCAGGAACAAAGCACCAGGCATAGATGATATACCGATTGAGTTGCTACGCTGCATAGGAGATGAAGGTCTGATCAGGTTATTTCACTTGGTGTGTAGGATTTATGAGACAGGTGAGGTACCCCCTGATTTCAAGAAGAATGTAATCATCCCTATACCAAAGAAAGTGGGAGCTGACAGATGTGAAGATTACCGTACAATCAGCTTGATTACTCATGCTTCAAAGATCCTGTCTAGAATAATTTACAAGAGGATTGAGAGCCAGATAGAAACGGAGTTGGGTGAAGACCAGTTTGGTTTCAGGAGAAATGTAGGAACAAGGGAAGCTGTACTAAGTCTTAGGCTGATTTTGGAAGGTAGAATAAGGAAAGATAAGAGAACGTTCATGGCTTTTGTAGACTTAGAAAAGGCTTTTGATAACGTTGATTGGACTAAATTGTTTGACATTTTGAAATCGATTGGAATAAAGTACAGGGATAGGAGGGTGATATACAATCTATACAGAAACCAAACAGCAGTCATTCGAGTTGAAGGACATGAGAGAGAAGCTGGTATTCAGAAAGGTGTAAGGCAAGGCTGCAACTTATCACCCATACTTTTCAATCTTTACATTGAACAAGCAATGAAGGAAATTAGAGAAAATTTGAAAGTGGGAGTGAAGATTCAAGGAGAAATAATTTCAACTCTGAGATTTGCTGATGATATCGTCATCTTGGCCGACAAGCCTGAAGATTTGAATGAGTTTTTGAATGGTATGGACTCCGTCTTACGGAAAGAATTCATGATGAAAATTAATAAATGTAAAACAAAAATACTGGAATGCAGCCGAAATAAATCAGAAACCTCTATGGAGATCAAATTGGCAGGTGAAAAGCTGAAGGAAGTAGGAGACTTCTGTTACTTAGGAAGCAGAATAACCAGTGATGGACGAAGCAAAGAGGATATAAAAAGTAGGTTGGCTCAGGCAAGAAAAGCATTTCTACAAAAACGGAATCTGCTGACATCGAATATAGATTTAGGTATTAGGAAGTCATTTTTGAAAGCCTTTGTCTGGAGCGTGGCGCTCTATGGAAGTGAAACTTGGACTATTGGTGCAGCTGAAAAGAGGAGAATTGAAGCATTTGAAATGTGGTGTTACAGGAGAATGATGAAGATCAGATGGGTAGATAGGGTTACAAACAAAGAGGTATTAAGACGAGTGGGAGAGGAGAGATGTTTCTGGCGACTGCTAATGAAGAGAAGAGATAGGTTGGTAGGACACATACTAAGACACCCAGGAATAGCAAGCTTAGTTATGGAAGGAAGGGTCGAGGACAAGAACTGTAGGGGTAGACCAAGGTTAGAATATGTTAAACAGATTGCCTCGGATGTAGGGTGTGGTAGCTATGTAGAGATGAAACGATTAGCTCAGGACAGGGAGGCATGGAGAGCTGCATCAAACCAGTCAAAAGACTGAAGACTCAAACAACAACAAATCATTTTGCTCACCCCGTGGCGTAATGGTGGTTCATATCAAAAATTCTTTCAGACAAAAGTTTTAGGTAATTATTGGAGGAATATTGTCCATTTTGTACGGTTTTGATATTGTGCCTATTAACAGAGATATGATTAATGTTTCCCGAAAAACCCACTTTTTCCCACCCCTTTGGTCAATGGTTGGTGCTATCAAAAAACGTTTCAAACATAAATTGTAGGGTCTTTTCCGACACATAGTATGAACTTTGAATGGATTCAATATTTCAGATATTAAGAGAGTTATAGCGATATTTCACCTTTTCGAAAAATGCCTCCCATTTTCACCCCCTTTGACCGATTTTGCCCATTAACGAACTCGACCGAGATTTTATAGGTATACATATTCGGTAAAAAATTCAAAGTGATTGGTGCAAAATTACGGCCGTTATCGTGTCCACAAAAAACTGATATACATATAATATATATATATATATATACATACATAAATTATATATAAACTTTTGAACTGACGGTAGTTTTGGGGTCTGGGGGATGTGAAACGCAAAGATATGTCGAAATTTTCCGGAAGTCGAAACATGGGACCCATTGCAATAGTTAGCTTTCTAATGAAATCTACCTAAAATTACTACCATGGTTACTAATTATTTCAATTAATGCTTAAATAAACAGCTTAACTAAAAAAAAGACACGGATAGTCAGTCTGAAAGACTGAACTTTATATCATTTTAAATGCTAGCAGCCGAGTACCAAGAAGGCAGTGCGAGAACAGAGTTTCAAGATTCTATTTTGCTTCTTCACTGCCTACTTGATTGTTCTCACACTGCCTTTTTGGTACTCGGCTGCTACATCGTACTATGACGTCACACACTTCAGTGCATTCTAAGTACATTTCGTCCCGTCACCGTAACGTAACGCCGGACCCCAGCGTAACGACGAAGTCGACAAGATCATTTAAAATTATAAAAAAAAAAGATACGAGCCTTACAGTAGTCGCATATGATGTGTAACATCTGACATGTTATCCTACTCGTATACTACACAGCTTGGACATTCATAAAATGTTAATTTACACTCCATTTTCATACTGGTACTATGATCAATGTATAGATTAAATTGGAGATATGCCACTGTCACATTTGTGGCGCAGCGGTCAAGCTGTTAGTCTCTCACCAAGGTAGACCGGGTTTGATTCCCGGTCAATACATGTGAGATTTTCGAATTGAAATGCCATGTCCAGTGGTTCGCATTCCACGTAAAAGGGAGGTACCGTGGATCATGATCATGAGATTAACGGACACGCAAAACTACAAGCTTCCTTCCTTCCTTTTACATTAATAATTCATAATAACAAAGTGACACACAACGTCGACTGTACTCTCAAATACTGTGAGCACATTCCTCAGTAACTATAACATTCATTATTCTCAAGGCTCTCATACAGTTCGTCGTAAACAATCAAAACATGGCTTCCTACAATCATGAAATGACCTAGTCTCTCATATGATGAAAATATAGCTTTTATTCCACTCATATAACAACATTCTGTTATGGATTTAATATTTGACTACTCACCCATAGCTTGACAATAATGCCGCTTACTTAAATGTCATTTGTCGTCATTGTCCTGCCCCATGTGATATTCAACCTTGAACGTGAAGCTTCATAAACTGCTCTATGACAAATGGAAGTCGGTGAAACATTTGCCACTGGGCTCGTCAAACCAGTGCCTGCTAAATGCACTGCCTACTGTATGGCCATAACATTCTCGCGCTACAGAGCACACGCTGCCTTGTTTCCAATACACATATTTTCAATTGTACATCCAGCTGGCAGTCTTCACTTCCGTCCGATCCACTTCCATTCGATCCACTTCCGCCCGATTCACTTCCGTCCCCAATTTTCAAAATCACTCCCACAAAACTATCCATCAACCGAGCGGAAAGATGTTACACATCAAAAAGTAGTTCCGTGAAGAACTATACAGCCTATTTTCATATATTATGCTTATGTTAATTGCCTCTATCAACAAACAAACAAATTTTTGGTTTGATTGCGGTAATAGATTCGTAGATATTGAGAACCGTCTGAATATTTCGGATGGTCTCCACGTTGGATTTTTATATATGCAGGGTCTTTCATATAAAATAAGAGCGCCAAGCGGCGGCTTTGTTAACCGTAGCTGCGGTCACCCTGGCCGAGCTTTTGGCGCGCCAAGGCCCCCTGCTTTAAGCGTATGTACAATCCTGTAAGATGCAGCGGCCTTGCTAGCGTGTGTACAATGCTGAAATCTTAATTTAGTAAGTTAGTAGTTAGTTATCGTTGATGAAGCCGAAACCCCTACAGTATTGAAAGCGCGCGCATAGAACATACGATGTCTGGTTTTTGTTACAAGATCCGATGGACTGTATAAAAATAACAGATTGACATTACCAAATTTGACCTTGCAATAAGCGTGCAGTTGCTCAGTCGCCAGTCTAAACTTCAAGTGCTAACATGGTGAGACAGTTATCAATGCAACATCGTATTTTTTACGTAAAACTTATTTTAAGTGCGAGTCAGCTCGGCGGGTACGTGACGCATTTGTTCAGCAATTTCATGATGAAGTGCCACCTTCACTAGCACATATTCACGTAATTGCAAATAAGTTTGACACTACTGGCTCGGTGCTCAATAAAAAACATGCCCGCACACGAACAGTTTTAACAGAGGATGAGCTAGATGACATTGGCGAGAATCTTGAACGATCTCCGAATAAATCACTCACAAATTTAGCACAAGTTTCATCAACAATAACGAACTAAATAAAGTAAGATTTCAGCATTGTACACACGCTAGCAAGGCCGCTGCATCATATAGGATTGTACACACGCTTAAAGCAGGGGTCCATGGCGTGCCAAAAGCTCGGCCAAGGTGACCATAGCCGCGGTTAACATAGCCGCTTGGCGCTCTTATTTTATATGAAAGACCCTGTAAGGTGCGTTCAAAAAGTAACGAGCCGGAGGCATAATTACAGAAACCAGTACTTGTATGTTATAAGTATTGGCCCTGGCTGTTGAGGCACTTGTCCCTGGCTGTTGAGGCACTTGTCCCACTGTGACACGAAGCGGTGAATGGCTGTCTCGTAAAATTCGCTGGGCTGCGATATGAACCAGTTCCGCACGTACAGCTGAACGTCGGCGTCTGAGGTGAATCATTGGCCCCACAGAGCCCTTTTCAGGGGACCAAACATGGCGTAATCACAGGGAGAAAGGTCTGGACTCTATGGAAGGTGGCCGAGAACCTCCCGTTTGAATTTCTGCAGGAGTGCAGCGACTGTGTTGGCCGTATGAGGTCGTGCATTGTCGTGGAGTGACCACGGCGGCTATGGCGTTCTCTGTCACTTGGCGGTGCTGGGTAATGAGTGCATCAACCAGCTGGACGTTGTCATCGGTAATGCAGGGAGGTGCCCCAGACCGGACATCATCGGCTAACGACACCTGTCCTTCCCTGAAGCGCTTGTGCCACGCCTTGACCCTTGCAAGGGACATGCAGTGTTCGCCGTACACTTGTGACATTTGGCGATGAATGTCCGTTCCCCCTACTCCTTCCGCTGTCAGAAACCGAACAACACCTCTTTGCTCTTCGGTTGACGCCTCCATGTCACTGTTTGCAATGCGACTTGCAGCGTTGGACGATTGATGCATGCTGCTGCTCGCTTTATATCGTCACGTGACGTAAATGCGTGCGCTCTAGCGACGGGCTGTGACCCTCCACGTTCTGGTCGGAACCACACCTCGTTACACACGCCACGATTAGCCGATGTAGTCACCGGTTTGCGCATTCCCGCCTCCGGCTCGTTACCTTTTGAACGCACCTTATATATACGCCTTACAGTTATATACTACTAGCAGAAGTACCCATTCTTCGAACGGTCTTCGGTATTAACCAGATGTTATCAATTGAGCTACTGTTGCAATGTTTAGGGGCTTGGAACCTGTTTGTTGGCAAAGAAAAATTATTAGTTAAAATGTGCTCTCAAACTAAATTAACCTAACGTGTTCTTCCTGGCGTGTAAATAAAATTGTAAACTTCGTAGAAGAATCGCAATACACGTCACATACGAACTGACCCTAACCGTTGTGTCAAGTGCCCAACTACAGGAAGACCCCTTTTATAAATTATAAAGGCTTGTGGTGCATGAAAATTCAGTGTTTTTAGCCTCCAATGGCCCAAATTCCTAAAATCAGCACAAAAAAAGTCTACTATTTCTATTCAGGAATTTTTGAAAATAATGTTGATGTTTGGAGATGTAATAGACCTTCTGTACGACATATCGCACGTGTAGGTCGTGTGAAAAAAATCTAGGGTACTCCATTTGCAACCTTTCACAGAAATGTAACAAGTAGTTCCGTGAAGAACTATACAGCCTATTTTCATATATCCCACTTATGCTAATTGCCACTATCAACATACACAATTTCAGTTTGATTGCTGTAATAGATTCGTAGATATTGAGAACCGACTAAATATTTCGGATGGTCGCCATGTTGGATTTTATATATGAATGTCCTAGAGTTATGTACTGTTACATGCAGATTATTGTGAACGTGTAGTATTCAAACTTCAATCGCTTAATTAGGACACAAGAAGTAACAAGGAGATTTAAAAATGTTTCACAGCTGCCATCTTGAGGTTATGGAAACAATTGAAATAAATTAGATGCCAGTGGATTAACATTCGTATAAGGATTTACTGTACCAAGTTTCACTGCACGCGGATGGTTAAATTGCGAGAAACGTCCATGTGAATATTTATAATTCGCGTCGCCGCCATGTTGGATTTGTGATCACCAGGTTATTTAAAGTCCTATAGGTGAACTTAAGTTCATAGCCCCTATGAACATTAAAAAATGCAGTTTGATTGCTAAAATAGATTCGTAGATATTCAGTATCGTCTAAGTATTTCGGATGGTCGCCATGTTGGATTGTTAAATGTATAGGCCATAGAGTCATGTACCATTAAAGGAAAATTATTGTGTAGGTTCATTATTCAAACTTTCACTTCGATCGCATGACTACATCACAAGAAATAAAAACTTAATTTTAAAATTCGCACTACCGCCATCTTGAGGTTATGTAAACAATTGAACTAAATTAGATACCAGTGGATTACAATGTGTATAAATATTTCCTGTACCAGGTTTCAGTGCGCTTGGAACATTAAATCGCGAGAAAGGTCTATTTAAAATTTTCAAATTCGCTTGGCCGCCATGTTCGTTTTGTAGTTAACCGGTTTTTGAAAGTCTTATAGAAGGACTTCCAGTAGTGCCCTTTATCTCCGTACAAAATTTTAGGGAGATACCGCTAATAGTTTCAGTGATATAGAATTCCGGTGAAATATTTCGCACATCCGCCATCTTGTGATTATGTAAACAATTGAACGAAGTTAGATGTCGTTGCATTACAATGTATATAAACATATACTGTACCAAGTTTCATTGCGTTTGGTTGGTCAAATCGCGAGATTGTCTATTTAAAAGTCGCAAATTCGCTTGGCCGCCTTGTTGGTTTTGTAGTCACCAGGTTTTCAAAATTCACAAAAGTGAACTTATAGTAGTTCCCTCTATCACCATAGAAAATGTCAGGGTAATATCGGTAATAGTTTCGGAGATATTGAATGCTGGTGAAATATTTCGCACAGCCGCCATGTTGGATTGGTGAGTCGAAACAAAATTTGAAGAGCACGGTCGAGGTCGCCCGGAATAGCGCTATGAAATTTCCGAGTTTCATTGAAATCGCTCCTGCCGTTTAGATTGTATTAGGGGGAGGGATACACACACGAATTACACACACACACACACGGACAAAAGGTGATCTCATAAGCCTATTTTTTCAAAATTTAAAATAGGCTAATAAATGGTATGGCATTACTTATTCCAGAAATAGATGGAAAGTTGGATGCCATGGTTAGTGGCTTGCATTCCTTCTTTAGTTTATCAAATGAAATTAGTTTTCTGGGAATATCTAAGAAACTGTTGGGTTTAGAGCCTTAAAATACAGTTTTCGGGGACCCTTTACGGCTCTTGAGGGGCCCCGAGTTTTGTTTCTGACCCCAAGGGTTTGAAAATGAGCTTTGTCTCTTCGTTGTACGCCATAATAATGATAATAATTAAAAGAATAATACTACTACTACTACTAATAATAATAATAATAATATAACAAAATAGGGATAGGGATATAATAGACCTTCCGGACCATACCCGCACGTGTAAATCGCGTTAAAAAATTCTAGATTACCCCTTGACCCCTTAAGCGCATTATATGTATTGATGAATATTTCAGCTTAATTTGGATCCGTTATAACCTTATTGCCGTTTGCAAACCTTCACAGTAATGTAATAAATGGAATTGTATTGCGTCTTACAGAAATAGATGGACCTCTGAGATTCTGTTGCCATTGTTACCGGCATGCATTCCTTCATTAATTTATTAAGTGAAATTAGTTTTTTGGGAATATCTCAAAAACTGCTGGTTTTAGGGCCTTAAAATGAGGTTTTCGGGGTCCTTTAGGGCCCCCGAGTTTCGTTTCTCACATTGAGGGGCTGAAAATGAGCTTTGTCTCACGCTTATTTCAGCATGTATTTTAATGGGGTAGACCCCCTGTTATGAGAGGTACGGAGAAGAGTTACATCAATGATTAGTGTCGTGCCTCTGATGGATATCTGTATCAAATTTTACGTTAATCCACCCAGCCGTTCTCGAGTTATAAGGACACAAAAAATTGTCCACAGACAGACAGGCAAAAATATATTTTTGCGTGCATCCGTCACAAAACAGTCTGAAACGGGCAAATATGTCAAATTTTCGTAGAAAAGCCGAAAAATCAGACAAACATTCATTTTTATATAATAGAGAATGGATATAATAGACCTTCCGTACCACACCCGCACGTGTAAATCGCGTGAAAAAATTCTAGAGTACCCCTTGACCCCTTAAGCGCATTGTATGTATTAATGAATATTTCAGCTTAATTTGGATCCATTAAAACCTTATAGCCGTTTGCAAACCTTCACAGTAATGTAATAAATGGAATTGCATTGCGTATTACAGAAATAGATGGACCTCTGAGATTCAGTTGCCATGGTTACCGCCATGCATTCTTTCATTAATTTATTAAGTGAAATTAGTTTTCTGGGAATATCTCAAAAACTGTTGGTTTTAGGGCCTTAAAATGTGGTTTTCGGGCCCCGAGTTTCGCTTCTCACATTGAGGGGCTGAAAAAGAGCTTTGTTTCACCCTTCTACGCCTATTTCAGCATGTATTTTAAGGGGGTAGGGCCCCTTTTATGAGAGGTACGGAGAAGAGTTACATCAATGATTAGTGTGGTGCCTCTGATGGATATCTGTATCAAATTTTACGTTGATCCACCCAGCCGTTCTCAAGTTATAAGGACTCGTAGAAGTTGTCCACAGACTCACAGACAGACAGACAGACAGACAGACAGACAGACAAAAAATTTATTTTTGCGCGCATCCGTCATAAAACAGCCTGAAACGTGCAAATATCGCAAATTTCTGTGGAAATTCAGAAAAAACAGACAAACTTTCATTTTTATATATATAGAGATTACATGAAGATTATTGTGTAGGTGTATTATTAAACTTCAATTGCATGATTAGGAAACAAGAAATATAAACGAGATTTTAAATTTCACACAGTTGCCATATTGTGGTTATGAAAACAACCAAAATAAATTAGATGCCAGTGGATTGAAATTCGTATAGGCATATACCGTACCAAGTTTTACTGCGCTCGGATAGTTAAATCGCGAGAAACGTCCATTTAAATATTTAAATTTCGCATCACCGCCATGTTGGATTTGTGGTCACCAGGTTACGTAAAGTCCCATACATGAACTTAGATATCTAGCCTCTATCAACATATAAAACATCAGTTTGATTTCTGTCATAGATTAATAAATATTGGGAACAGTCTAAGTATTTCGAATGGTCGCCATGTTGGATTTTTATATATGTAGGTCATAGAGTTAAGAGCTATGACATGAGGATTATTGCGTAGTTTCATTATTCAAACGTTGACTTGGATCGCATTATTAGGACAGAGGAAATTAAAACTTAATTCTTAAATTCTGCACAGCCTCCATCTTGAGGTTATGCAAACAATTCAACTAAATTAGATATCAGTGCATTGCGACGTGTATAAACATTTGCTGTACCAAGTTTCACTGCGTTAGGATGGCTAAATCGCGAGAAAAGTATATTTAAATATTTCAACTTCGCTTGGCCGTCATGTTCGTTTTGTAGTTAGCAAGTTTTGAAAGTTACATAGGTGAACTTCTAGTAGTTCTCTTTATCACCGTACACACTTTCAGGGTGATATGTGTAATAGTATCTGAGATAAAGAATGCCGGTGAAATATTTTGCTCAGCCGCCATGTTGGATTAGTGAGACGTAATAAAATTTCAAGGGCACGGTCAGGGTCAAAATAGTACTATGATCTTATCTAGTTCCATTGAAATCGCTCCAGCCATTTAGATTTTATTGGGGGGGAGTCACGCACACGGACGTGCACACACACACATACACATACACACACGGACAAATGGTGATCTCATAAGCCCATTTTTAGCCTATTTTCATTTATGAAAAAAATAGGCTGATGAGAACACGTTTTTTTCGTGTGTGTGCTCCCCACCCTTCCGTAATGAATTCTAAACTACTAGAGCGATTTCAATCAAACTCGGTAAGGTCATAGTACAAGTCTGGCCGACCCCGACCAGTAATATTATTATTATTAATATTAATTATTAATTATGCACCGACAGTAGTGGCTACGCTGGCTAAAGCTCAGCATTAGGTCATGGGGCCAAGCTCTCTGCTGACTCGGTAGACGCGTGGGTTCGAGCCCCACCGTCGGCCGTCCTTGAAATGGTTTTCCGTGGTTTCCCATTTTCAACACCAGGCAAATGCTGGGATGGTACCTTCTGACAGGCCACGGCCGCTTCCTTCCACATCCTTGCCCAGTTTCATTCACCATCATTCATTTCATCTCTCATTAACTCCTCTCATGAGGTTGGCGTCAGGAAGGGCATCCGGCCGTAAAAATCATCGCCTCAAAGACTTCCATCGCATCTCATCCCCGACCCCGTTGGAAAAAACGGGAATAATAAGGGGTAGACATACAATATTAATTATTAATTATATTAATATAATTAATATATATAATATAATTAATATCAATTATTATAAGTGGGATATATGAAGATAGGCTATATAGTTATTCACAGTACTAGGCCTATTTGTTTCATAAATGAATATAGACTGAAAGGAGGGTACGGAAGTCCTACAAAGATTTTATACTGATTTTACCATTTATTTCGTGTCTCCGAATTCAACCTTGGTCATTTCCAATTTGTGTAAGGATATCAAACTGTTTGCCCATTTTGTTGCCATGCAATTTCTTTCGAGCTGAAACTTCCACCGCACTGATAACTTGATTTGAATCACGACGGCCGTCTATATGGAAGGCAAGCATCTATGTCACTGCGCTCTCACATACGCATTGAAGGCTTTCTAAATTGTGAAATGAACCACGTTGTTTCTCGAGCACACATTAACAGTTTGATGACTCGAATATAATTGATTTTGTTTATTTCTTTTAGTATCTTGCCACGGTGGGTGAGTGGTTATAGTGTCGGACTACCAACCCCAAAATTGCAGGTTCGCCCCTGGCCATGGTAAGTGTTTTTTGAAGGCGACAAAAATCACGATACTCATGTCATACGTTGTTGGCATGTTAAAGAACCCATTTGAATTCAGTAGGCCGTGTTCAATGGCAAAATTAATCTCGGGATTTTCCGCCAACACAAAGTTCATCCATTCTCTACTTGAAAGCGCTGTAGTGTCAAGGAGTTTAGATATCTAACCTCCTTGACTTTCATAGCGTTCAAGGGAACGACGAAATTCGACATGCAAGCTACCCTCTGGGTGTCAATTATCAAAGCTTGCACCAGGCACCCGAGGCCATACGATATTATTATATTATATTATATTATATTTCTTTTAGTATAAAATTATTAGGTCAGAATGGAACTTCTGTACTGCGCCTATTTCTCTTGATTGACTGGGAGAGAGACCTCGAATTTTACTTTGAGGCTCTTTTATTTGTTCTACCGATGACTTCTTTGATGGTATAAGCGGTACCTATGGATATTTCTTTCTTCGGTGGAAAAGGAGGAGGGGTATAAAGCCTAAGACTCGTTTCATATGTTACATACGCTGTATTTCAACCTGTGTAGCTTGCTACCCAAGCCCATGCCACCTATTCCCAAGGCCAGTCTTTGCATCTCTGTAATAGACCTCGAACAAGAGATAAATCTGATATCCTGTTTGTATTCAAGCCGCCTAATGCTGCTGGAGGGAATCGATTTCCTTGTTCCATGTAGTAGACGGTCTCAACAGCTGTTGGGAAGACGCTTCCGTGTAACAACACGTGCTCAGTTCCCATGTATTTTCAAGATGAGGACCGTCATCACAAATTGCAATGTCATTACTACTGTAGGCCTATATCTTCAACACGTGCACATCATATCCTAACATGAATATCCATGTGGAAAACTTAAGAGTTCTATAGTTAATTTTAAGCAATTTGGTGAGGGTACTTTTAACAGGGTCAAGTACTACATAATTAAATTCAGGAATAACAGTACAATACTGTGCATATAAAGTACGTAAGTTGCGTTATAAAACACGTAATTAACAGCGTGCGGTATTCTAGACAATTTGGCTAAACTTCTAGAAAATTAATTTAAGATGAGAGGACGAGGAACCACAGCGAAAGGATGAAGAAATTTTGGGAGAAGAAAAAAAGACTAACCAACAAATCAGTTGTTTTCCGTGGTCCACAGTAGGCCAAAATCGAAGGAAGAAGAAGAAGAATTTAAGATTTCTTAACCCTCAAGCAGACGCGGCTAAATTTAGGATGCAGACACACGCGTGGGGTGTTTTTCTCCTCATACTTTGTTCCATTGTAGATATAATCCACCGCATTTAATTCACGATTTTAAGTTATATTATATAAGAATGATTCTTTCTCAATTGCATAGGGGAATATTCTCATAGAAATATTTCCTGTCGTTGAATTTATAAATTGAATCGTTCCGATAATGTTTTTGCATTGTCTAGTTTGCATGTTTTAATAAATATATTTGAAATCCTTTTAAATTATTAAGAAACGCACTTTGGAGGTTATATACAATGAAAGTCACAATGCATAGAAGCGAATTATGCATTTGAAGCATATATTTATTTAAAAACAATTCTTTAGGGGAGATTGAACTTTCCGTAGAAAATACTCTGTCTAAACTATGAAAAAAGGCTCATTTCTAAACAATCTTACCAACAAATTAATTACCCAGTCTAAAATGGTTATTGACAATAATACAAATGAATTTTATAGTTATAAAATATGTCATGTACATCAAAAGTGTGTTCGGGGGGGGGGGGTTGATTCCTCCGTTTAGGTGCTACGACAACGCAATCTTGTAGCCTCGTATACTGTCTGATAACCGGTGTTAATTGTGATGGATAACGACAGTAGTGGCTACGCGGGCTAAAGCGCTGCGTTAGGTCAAGGGGCCAAGCTCTCTGCTGACTCGGTAGACGCGTGGGTTCGAGCCCCACCGTCGGCTGTCCTTGAAATGGTTTTCCGTGGTTTCCCCATTTTCAACACCAGGCAAATGCTGGGACAGTACCTTCTGACAGGCCACGGCCGCTTCCTTCCACATCCTTGCCCAGTTTCATTCATCTTCATCCATTCCATCTCTCATCCCGACACGCAGGTCGCCCACGGGCGTCGACTAGAAAGACCTGCACTCGGCCTCTCAGGAGGCTACACGACAAAAAAAAAAAAATTGTGATGGATGTATTAATGTGTGTTATCTGTAATTCAGGCAAGGACTGCTGACGCTCAATTTCAAGTAGTTCCAACTTTTGCTACCAAATACGACCGTCAGTGGCGAACTTGGCTACTAGCCACCGTATCCGGTACCTGGTGGCGAACGTTGGAACTTATAGAGCGTTAATCAAATCTAACCAACAAATTTAGCCTAGAATAATTGTAGTTAGTGGAAAGTTCTTTTACATGCCATAAAACTATGACTTTGGCCCACCGCGCCGCGCCGGCTTGACTTCCCCTCCGAAGGAAGGCATACTGATAGATTTTTAACGATCTTAGAATATACGAAGACTTCGTCCGTGTTTGGACCCGCGATATTGGGCATAGAAGTTCAGCATGCTAACAACTACGCCACCGAAGCCACTAAATGTTCAGGGTGGGGAGTTGTTGTCATAGAACTTCCACTCAGCAGTGGACTCTTCACAGTGCGTTCCATGCAGACGATTTTGTTGAAACTGCAGCACGATGTTTGAGGTTCCATGTACTTTCTTCGAGGGCAAACGTCATGTGAATGGAAGTTCTCATTTGGTTGGGCAAGAGATTCAACCTCAGCACCACTGACGTGTTTCACTGCTAGTCTCTAATTCTTAAGGTTTGGATAGTAGCCCGAGATGCTAAATGTGCTTTGATGATGATGATGATGATGATGATGATGATGATAATTGTTGTTTTAGGGGGCCTAACATCTAGGTTATCGGCCCCTAATGGTTTGGGTGATCGTGAAGATGATAATAAAATGTAAACTATAACTAAACCTAACTACTAACTTATATACTAGAAGACGAAATAGCAAACAAAAGAGAATAAGGCAAATAAATGACAGGAGGGAAAGAAATGCCCTCAACCCTCGAAGAATGCAGATTGAGGGACTTGGAAGGAAGGAGAGCCATGAAAGGCAGATAGGAAAGTGAAAGAGGAGAGGGTCCGCCCCAGAGGTAATGGATAAAAGGGGAAAAAACCGGATCCAGCTCAGGAATCCCTCGGGGTCGCCAACTCCCGAACTCATCAGCCGTGAGCCCCTGAGGGTGTAGCAATTACTAGGGTGCACCAGAAGTGGTGGGGCTACATACACCCTGCCTCTTTCAGGGCCTTGAGAAGACGGCAGGAGATAACAGGAAAAGAAAAAGAAGGCTGACCCCTCGCAGAAGGAGGGTATCAGAAAAGATGAGACAAGGGCCAATTAAGGCGGAAAAGGAAGAGGCTCCCAAGGCCTCGGATACCCTAATACCGTCGGGGTCGGAAGAGAACACGAGTTGACTAAGTGAGCTCGACAGGAAAGAAGACCGAGAGGAGCCCGGCACAAGTAAGTGGAAGCAATGCCGGACTTAGCTGGGGTCCCATGATCGCCAACCCACGTCCCACAAGATGTGAGCCCCTGGGAGATAAGTGTGCTTTCATGAGCTCTGAGCTGTGAAACCAACTTTCTGAGAATTTCCTCATTTTATCGTGGATTCTATCAATGCTATCCATTCTGTACACACTCAAAAAAAAAATTCATCACTAAAAATAAAAAATAGAAATAAATAAAAGTTTCTTCAACAATAACACATTGTTGGTTCTGCAGTCCACCACCACACTGTACATGAGTGAACGGTTGAGGGGAAGCACTAAGATTTACTTGCAGCAACAAATACACGAAAAGAATGCCCGTGTAGCTTGCAATTCACCTTGATGTGATTTATTTTACGTACACAAACACACGCGTGGAGTGGATTCCATCCCAGTCAGTAATTTACGATGTGCACTGTCTGACTGTCTCACTTGGAATACCGTGGCTCATGATCGTACGATTAACGATCACGTAAAACTACAAGCTACCTTCTCACCTGGAGTGAACGCGCGAAGAAGACCTTCCCGAAAAGGAATTAGGACGGAGCAAAAACTGAAAATTTATTTGGATATTTCATACGGAAATGAAACGGCCTGGGGTGGATTCCACCCCCAACGAGCTATTCTCTTGCATGTTTACCCAGTCTCCAAAATATGCATCAAATGTACATTGAAAGTTTACTGATGAACATGCTACCCATATTTGAAAACAGCGTCCAAATCAATCATAGATTTCTCTTGACAATAAGCAGGCAGGGAACAGAATTACGAAGATTAATGGATAATCATTATTATACCTGAAATGATAACTATTAAAAAACAAGCATACCGGCGATATTAATGAGTTCCTTTAAATGAGTTCATTGGGTTTCTTTGGACATGGTTATTTATTTTGCGTGTTGATCCTACGATCAATATTTCGACTGGACTCTAGGTATAGCCTTCAAAATTTCTACCATTTCCTGGTTTACAATGTTTTTGATCTTATATTTTATTCTTAAATAAACTAAGAATATTGAATATTTACAGAATGATACTATCATTTAGTAATGCATTCCTTAATCCATACATTTGCTTCATCAAATTCCTTTCCAACTTCAAGTTGCATTTCCCTTTGTGTTCCATTATCTTTCCTTTATTCCAGAGAACTCTATTATTCGCTCCATCACCATTATCTTCGCATTCTACTCCTATCTCAGATGTTACAATCGGGTTCCTCTGTCAGCTAGAGGATTCTTTTCTAAGCTCTTCATCCTGGAGTTGATTGACCTGTCTTCTTTGTTTCCGTTAAGCATCGATATCTCCATTTACACTTCCTATTCGACTGACAATAAATTAGATTCTCCTTTTATGAGTTATTGTTTCATTTGTAAATCTAACTACCCTAAAACTGCAAAAAATACAAAAACTTGGTATATTGCTTTCACGGCCAAGGAATTAAAACTCAGCAATTTTTCTAGGTTTATGCCGTGTCTTGTATGCGCTTCGCCTAAGAACACGAAGCTGGCTCATCAGTGGGCTCTTGGTGGCCGTGCCCGGACCCCCACAGGAGTAGCGAACTGTGCACTATCTCCCTTTACTGCGAGAGCTAAAAGTTAAATCAGCCTATCACCTCCCTGTAAGGTATTCCCAAAAGGCTGCTGAGGCTTTTAGCTCTTGCAGTTAAGAGGCGCAGGTGCGCTTCATAATATGAGTTTTAAAACAAAACTTATTACTAGAGTAGGTTGTTATTACGTGATAATATTTCTCTATTAAAATAACCCCTGACACAACAGCTCAAGAAGGGCCTAAGCCTACCAAGCGACCGCTGCCCAGCCATTTCGCCGGCAGATATTGGTTGGTTGGTTCTTAAGTTTAGGGGCTGCGACAACGCGGTCATGTAGCCTCGTGTACTTTGGGTGTGTGTAGAATCTGTCTGATAACCGGTGTTAATTGTGATGACTGTATTAGTGTATGCTATCTGTTTTTTTTTATTTAAGTACTGAAAATTAGAATTTTTCAAATAGTTCCTACTTTTGCCGCCAAGCGCAACCGTCAACGACTACTAGCCCATGTTCAGAACTTAGCTAATAGACGCCACCGCAGTCGGATCTTGGCATCGAACGTAGAAACCTAAGAGCGTTGTTTACATTCTTAACCTATCCAATTTAGCTTCACACAGGTACAATTAGTGGAAGGTTCTTTAACATGCCATAAATCTATGACATGGGACCGCCGGCTTTACTTCCTCACCGAAGGAAGGCATACTGAGGGATTTTTAACGCTCTTAACAAATCCGACGTATTCGGCCGGGTTTGAACCCGCTATCTTGGGCATAGAAGGTCAGCATGCTACCGACTACGCCACCGAAGCCGCCCGGCAGATATTACGGTGACGCGTGGTCAGCGCATAGGGTCCCCTAGGTTTTCGTGACCGGGGCGCTGCCTCACTGTCAAACAGCTACTCAATTGTCCTCACGAGGCTGAGTGCACCCCGTTCCAGCCCTCACGTCAGTTTCTAAAATCCCTGACGGAGCCGGGGATCGAACCCAGGACCTCCGGGTGAGAGGCAGATGCGCTACCACAACACTACGAAGCCCGCTATTTCTATATTAATTAATTGATTATTAAACAGTCGGTGAACACCAACTTATGCTCAATCGAATCTGGCATTTGCAATACCACAGGGGCACGGAAAGAAAGCTTTGAAAAAAAGTAGTTCCGTGAATAACTATACAGCCTATTTTCATATATCCTACTTATGTTAATTGTCTCTATCTACATACAAAATTTCAGTTTGCTTGCTGTAATAGATTCGGAGATATTGAGAACAAACTAAATATTTCGGATGTTCGCCAAGTTGGATTTTATATATGTAGGTCCTAGAGTTATGTACTGTTACATGAAGATTATTGTGTACGTGTAGTATTCAAACTTCTTTCGCATGATTAGGACACAAGAAGTAACAAGGAGATTTTAAAATTACGCACAGCTGCCATCTTGTGGTTATAGAAACAATTGAAATAAATTAGATGCCAGTGGATTAACATTCGTATAAGGATTTACTGTACCAAGTTTCACTGCACTCCGATGGTTAAATTGCGAGAAACGGCCTTGTGAATATTTATACTTCGCGGCGCCGCCATGTTGGATTTGTGATCACCAGGTTATTTAAAGTCCTATAGCTGAATTTAAGTTCATAGCCCCTATGAACATAAAAAATTCAGTTTGATTGCTATAATAGATTCGTAGATATTCAGAGCCGTCTAAATATTTTGGATGGTCGCCATGTTGGATTGTTATATGTATAGGCCATAGAGTCATGTACCATTAAAGGAAAATTATTGCGTAGATTCATTATTCGAATTTTCACATCGATTGCATGATTACGACACAAGAAATAAAAACTTAATTTTAAAATTCGCAAAGCCACCATCTTGAGGTTATGTAAACAATTGAACTAAATTAGATACCAGTGTATTACAATGTGTATAAACATTTCCTGTACCAGCTTTCATTGCGGTTGGAACATTAAAACGCGAGAAAGGTCTATTTAAAATTTTCAAATTTGCTTGGCCGCCATGTTCGTTTTGTAGTTAACCGGTTTTTGAAAGTCTTATAGCTGAACTTTCAGTAGTGCTCTTTATCTCCGTACAAAATTTCAGGGTGACACCGCTAATAGTTTCAGAGATATAGAATGCCGGTGAAATATTTAGCACATCCGCCATCTTGTGTTTATGTAAACAATTGAACCAATGTCGGTGCATTACAATGTGTATAAACATATACTGTACCAAGTTTTATTGCGTTTGGTTGGTTAAATCGCGAGAAACGTCTATTTAAAAGTCGCAAATTCGCGTGGCCGCCATGTTGGTTTTGTAGTTACCTGTTATTCAAAAGTCACATAGTTGAACTTCTAGTAGTTCCCTTTATCACCGTAAAAAATACAGGGTGATATCGGGAATAGTTTCGGAGATATTGAATGCTGGTGAAATATTTCGCACTGCCACCATGTTAGATTGGTGAGACGTAACGAAATTTGAAGGGCACGGTCGGTGTCGTCCGGAATAGTGCTATGAACTTACCGAGTTTAATTGATATCGCTCCAACCGTTTAGAATTTATTAGGGTCACACACACACACACACACACACACACACACACACTCCTCACACACACACACGCACGGACAAAAGGTGATCTCATAAGCCTATTTTTTCAAAATTGAAAATAGGCTAAAAATGAATAAACTCTCTCTCTAGTTAATATACAGGGTGGCTCACTTAAACATTTGATCGCAAATATATCTGAAACAACAATAGATATTGAGAAACCACAGGCTTGAGGACAGAGAGGGGGCTCATTAAAAACGTTAGCAAATATGATGTTCAACATGAACTTATTTTCTTTTAAATGGGAATCCCGTATTATTTATTACACAATTGATAACATGGAAACTCACAAGAAAAATGAGACTTGACACAACGTAATATGTCAAATACATCCAGAGAAATTGTAACATGAAGTTGAGGCACGAGATGAACGAAACGCGCACAGTTGCACAATTCATATTAAAGAAAGCTTGTCAGTCGGTCAACACAAATTGTGCCCAATAACATTACGTGGCAAACAAGTATTTATACACCGTAACTTGAAAGAAATATTACTTTATCACAAAATAACACGAGGCGGCTTCGGTCGCGTAGTTGGTAGCATGCTGAGCTTCTATGCCCAAGGTCGCGGGTTCAACCCCGGTCAAAGTCATCGGAATTTTTAAAAGCGTTAAAATTCTTTCAGTATGCCTTCCTTCGGAAGGGAAATAAAGCCAGTGGTCCCATGTCATAGATTTATGGCATGAAAAAGAACCTTCCACTAATTACACCTGTGTGAAGCCAAAATATGTAGGTTGGAATCGATAACTCTCTATTAGTTCCAACGTCCGCCGCCAGGTGCTGACTGCGATTCCATCTAGAAGCCAAGTCCGCAAGCTAGGTGCCGTGGATGGTAGCATTCGGTAGCCAAAGTAATACTTGAAATTATTGTCTGCAGCCCTTAAAATTAAAACAGATAACACACACTAATACAGTCATCACAATTAACACCGGTTATCAGACAAATTCTACACACATTCAAAGTACACGGGCCTACATGACCGCGTTGTCGCAGCCCCTAAACTAAGGAACCAACCAACAAAGTAACACGCTTTTGTGTAGAAAAATGGGGGGGGCTAAATTGCTGACACGTTTCGATCATCAGGCGATCATCATCAGATCCTGCTTACTGAGACTTAGTTAATGTACGATGTTTATGCACTATACTTTTTTAATTTTTTTATTAATGCAGCCAATGGCCATGTACTTTTCTTTTCAGGACGGGTCAGGGAAGGGATATTGGAAGGAAATCGGTCGGGGACGTATTGAAAGGATCGGTCCCGGCATTTGCCTGGTGGTGAAAATGGGAAATCACGAAAAACACTTTCAGGACGGCTGAAGTGGGATTCGAACCCTCCCTCTCCCGATGCCAGCGAGGCACGAGGTAGCGCATTAACGCTCCCAGCCACCGCGGCCGATTGTACTACACATATGCACGCATATATTTACAATATTTAGATTACAACAAGTAGTTCCGTGAAGAACTATACAGCCTATTTTCATATATCCTACTTATGTTAATTGCCTCTATCAACATACAAAATTTCAGTTTGATTGCTGCAATAGATTCGTAGATATTGAGAACCGACTAAATATTTCGGATGGTCGCCATGTTGGATTTTATATATGTAGGTCCTAGAGTTATGTACTGTTACATGAAGATTATTGTGTACGTGTAGCATTCAAACTTCAATCGCATTAGGATACAAGGAGTAACAAGGAGATTTTAAAATTTCGCCCAGCTGCCATCTTCTGGTTTTGGAAACAATTGAAATAAATTAGATGCCAGTGGATTAACGTTCGTATAAGAATTTACTGTACAAAGTGTCACTGCACTCGGAAGGCAAAATTGCGAGAAACGACCATGGGAATAATTTATACTTCGCGTCGCCGCCATGTTGGATTTGTGATCACCAGGTTATTTAAAGTCCTATAGGTGACCTTAAGTTCATAGTCCCTATGTATATAAAAATCAGTTTGATTGCTATAATAGATTCGTAGATATTCAGAGCCGTCTAAATTTTCGGATGGTCGCCATGAAGGATTGTTAAATGTATAGGCCATAGAGTCATGTACCATTAAAGGAAAATTATTGCGTAGGTTCATTATTCAAACCTTCACTTCGATCGCATGACTACAACACAATAAATAAAAACTTAATTTTAAAATTCGCACAGCCGCCGTCTTGAGGTTATGTAAACAATTGAACTAAATTAGATACCAGTGCATTACAATGAGTATATGTATTTCCTGTACCAGATTTCATTGCGTTTGGAACATTAAATCGCGAGGAAGGTCAATTTAAAATTTTCAAATTCGCTTGGCCGCCATGTTCGTTTTTTAATTAACCGGTTTTTGAAAGTCTTATAGATGAACTTCCAGTAGTGACCTTTATCTCCGTACAAAATTTCAGGGTGATATCGCTAGTAGTTTCAGAGATATAGAATGCCGGTGAAATATTTCGCACATCGGCCATCTTGTGGTTATGTAAATAATTGAACGAAGTTAGTTGTCGGTGCATTAGAATGTGTTTAAACATAATACTGTAGCAAGTTTTATTGCGTTTGGTTGGTCAAATCGCGAGAAACTATTTTAAAGTCGTAAATTTGCGTGGCCACCATGTTGGTTTTGTAGTTACCATTTTTTCAAAAGTCACATAGGTGAACTTCTAGTAGTTTCCTTTAACACCGTAAAAAACTCCAGGGAGATATAGGGAATAGTTTCGGAGATATTGAATATTGGTGAAATATTTCGGATAGCCGCCATGTTGGATTGGTGAGACATAACAAAATTTTAAGGGCACGGTCGGAGTCGCCCGGTATAGGGCTATGAACTTACCGAGTTTCATTGACATCGCTCCAGCCGTTTAAAAGTTATTAGGGGACACACACACACACACACACGCACACGGACAAAAGGTGATCTCATAAGCCTATTTTTTTTCAAAATTGAAAATGGCTAATAAATTATAAGAACGTGTGTAATGTGTCAATCATATTTACGGATATTATAGCTCATTCATTGAGAAACACTTCTACCGTACGGTATAACTTTGTGTTATTATTAATGTAGTTTAAGTGTGTTAGCCTGCAATCTATTGATTTATTATTGTGACAAGCGTCTGGAATGATGTTGCCTACACTATAATATTGTAATTTAACCGTTCCAATTTAAATGGAAATCCCGTATTATTTATTACACAAGGAGACTTCTGTTACTTCGCTTTTTTCTTTCACTATCGTTTTACCCTCCAGGGTTGGCTTTTCCCACGGACTAAGCGAGGGATCCCACCTCTACCGCCACTGAGGGCAGTGTCCTGGAGCTTGAGACTCTGAATCGGGGCTACAACTGGGGTGTGTGACCAGCACTACGCCCAGGCGGCCGCACCTGCAAAGCGAACAGGGGGCCTGATGAAGGAATGGGAAGAGTGGGACGGTTAGGCAAGGAAGTGGGAAGCAGGCGGCTATGGCCTTACAGTAGGAACCATCCCGGCAATTGCCCGAAGACGAAGTGGGAAACTACGGAAAACCACTTCGAGGATGGCTGAGGTGGGAATCGAACCCCCTCTACTCATTTGGACCACCCGAGGCTCAGAAAACCCCGTTCAAATCCTCATACCACTTTTTTCAAATTTCGTGGCAGAGCCGGGAATCGAACCCAGGACCTCCGAGGCGGTTGCTAACCATGCTGACCGCTACGCTACGGAGGCGACCTTCTGTTACTTAGGAAGCAAAATAACCAGTGATGGTCGAAGAAAAGATGATATAAAAAGTTGGTTGGCTCAGACAAGGAAAGCATTTCTACTGAAAGGAATCTGTTGACATCGAATATAGATTTAGGTATTAGGAAGTCATTTTTGAAAGCCTTTGTCTGGAGCGTGGCGCTCTATGAAATTGAAAAGTAGACTATTGGTGCAACAGCAAAGAGGAGAATTGAAGCGTTTGAAATGCGGTGTTACAGGAGAATGATGAAGATCAGATGGGTAGATAGGGTAACAAATGAAGAGGTGTTAAGACGAGTGGGAGAGGAGAGATGTTTCTGGCGACTGCTAATTAAGAGAAGGACACATACTAAGACACCCAGGAATAGCAAGCTTAGTTTTGGAAGGAAGGATCGAGGACAAGAACTGTAGGGGTAGACCAAGGATAGAATATGTTAAACAGATTCCCTCGGATGTAGGGTGTGGTAGCTATGTAGAGATGAAACGACTAGCTCAGGACAGGGAGGCATGGAGGCTGCATGTAACCAGTCAAATGACACATTTAAACTGGTGGATTAATGTAAAGTAGTTATCTTGTCAATATGGCGAAAACACATGGGATAAAATAACACGATTCATAAGCGAAGTGAAGAGCATCTTATGTTGTGTTTGGGAGGAGGAAGGAAATTGGCAGTCACCATTATCATCTCTACCTTCAGTTTGATATGGGAAAGGTAACTCATGTTTTCCGGAGAATAAATCACCAATATTGCTAATTTACGTAATGGAATGTAGCGGAACTTTTCCTGATCTGCAGTGAAATTCAGATTTCATTGGTTGGTATCACTGAAAGCGAATCTTATTGAGAACTGCAGATGTGGGGTTTTGGAACTAAACGTCGCACAGTCGATGACTGCATAAGTTTATATCCTATCATCCAATGAAGGATAATGTATTCAAAGCCTAGTAAAATTTTGTTGAAATTTTCTCACATGAGATCAGAACTATTTTGGTTGGTTCCTCAGTTTAGAGGCTGCGACAACGCGGTCATGTAGCCCCGTGTACTTTGGGTGTTTATAGAATCTGTCTGATAACCGCTGTTAATTGTGATGGCTGTATTAGTGTGTGCTATCTGGTTTTAAGCAAGTAAGGGCTGCGACATTCAATTTTCAAGTATTTCCTACTTTTGCTACCAAACGCCACCAGTAGGAAATATAAGGCGGTTCTAGCGCAGGGGCTAATGGGCAAGATGGCCGCCGCGCGCAATCAGCCCAATGTTATTCTTATGGAGGGGTCATTCAGAGCTGACGCAGTGGCTAATGGGCAAGATGGCTGCCAAGCCCTGAGACCGTGTATGACGTCACAGGGAGAGGTCGGCCGTGTAGTTGTTAAATGGAATATTTATTATTATTATTATTATTATTATTAGGTAATTATTGATTGATCGTGTACAATCAAGAACAGCCTTACATTGTCCACTTTTTGGTGTAGTGACTAGAATTCTTGGTGGTCATTCCTGAGGTTCGAATCCCGGCTCGGTCAAGAAATTTAATTCTAGGCTGAGGGTTGGAATGGGGTACACTCAACCTTGTGAGGCAAAACTGACAGGAGCTGGCTTTTGATTCATACCGCAGCCATTCTGCCTAACCCAACTTCACCTAACCTAACCTAACCTAACCAAATCCCACCTTACCTAACCTAACCTAACCTAACCTAACTTCAAAGTCAGAATGTACAATACATCTATTGTTTTTATACCCTCATAAATTAGATATAGAGAATGTCCACCATGATTTAGATCCACGAGCACACTTTCTGACATATCATTAAAACGTGTAGAAAGGAATGTCTGAAAATTTTCACTAACACATAGTACACGTTCAACTTACATTGTGGCACCTTTTTGAATGTTAATGATACGGAAAAGAGTATGCATTGGTAATTCAGTGAGCTTTTTTTCTCTCTAATCAACAGTTCTACCCCCCATAGCATTGAGAATATTTATTGTAGTAGCCTATAATGAAACAAAAAAAATCATATCTATTACAGTTTAGCTATAAGTGACCAGAACCACTATAACATTTTATTCTAATAAGGAGATTTCCATAATGATAAGAAAAAAAAAAGCTTACCATAATGATGGATTGTGTGTAAGTAAACGTCTTTTGCTGCTTGATGACACTACTAAACTGATACTCGTACAACAGACAAGTGAGTTCATGTTTCGCTGACGTAATCGTATGTTCCCACGCACTTCCTGTGTGTTGCACGCGCCGTAGTGGCTAAATTTGAAACTAGATGAGATGATTTGCTGACGTAATCGTATGTTCCCCTGCACGCACACGCAGGCCCCTGTGGACGGATCCTTGTGGACGAATCCCTGTGGACGGATCCCTGTGGACGGGTCATTGTTGACGGGTCCTTGTTGACGGATCCTTGTTGACGGATCCTTGTTGACGGATCCTTGTGGACGAGCCCCTGTGGAAGGGTCCTTGTTGACGGGTCCTTTTTGACTAATCCCTTTAGACCGGTTCCTTTTAACTGGTTCATGACCCCTAATGCTATAATGAAATTAAACGTTGATCCACATAATACGCAAGCAAAGAGCTGATCGCTACTATGAATTAACATGTTTGTTTTTGTTTTGTTTTTACGCATGTACACTTGTTAGCCTATTTTCAATTTTGAAAAAATAGGCTTATGAGATCACCTTTTGTCCGTGTGTGTGTGCGTGTGTGTGTGTGTGTGTGTGTGTGTGTGTGTGTGATTCGTGTGTGTGTCCCCCCCTAATAAAATCTAAACGGCTGGAGCGATTTCAATGAAACTCGGTATGTTCATAGCACTATTCCCGGCGACCTCGACCGTGCCCTTCTAATTTTGTTACGTCTCACCAATGCAAAATGGCGGCTGTGCGAAATATTTCACTAGCATTCAATATCTCCGAAACTATTACCGATATCGCCTTGAAATTGTGTACGGTGATAAAGGGTACTACTAGAAGTTCACCTATGAGACTTTCAAAAACCTGGTGAATACAAAACCAACATGGTGGTCAAGCGAAGTTGAGACTTTTAAATAGACTTTTCTCGCGATTTAACTATCCACACGTAATGAAACTTGGTACAGCAAATGTTTATACACATTGTAATGCACTGGAGTCTAATTTAGTTCAATTTTTTATATAACTTCAAAATGGCGGCTGTGCGAAATATTTCACTGACATTCTATATCTCCGAAACTATTACAGATATCACCCTGCAATTTGGTGCGGTGATAAAGGGTACTGATACAAGTTTACCTATGTATATTTCATAAACTTGTAAAGTAGAAAACGAACATGGCGACCAAGCGAAGTTGAGACTTTTAAATAGACTTTTCTCACGATTTAACCATCCAAACGTAATGAAACTAGGTACAGCAAGTGTTTATACACATAGTAATGCACTGGAGTCTAATTTAGTTCAATTGTTTACATAACCTCAAAATGGCGGCTGTGCGAAATATTTCACTGACATTCTATATCTCCGAAACTATTACAGATATTACCCTGCAATTTTGTACGGTGATAAAGGGTACTGGTAAAAGTTTATCTGTGTATACTTCATAAACTTGTAAAGTAAAAAACAAACATGGCGACCAAGCGAATTTGAAATATTTTAATAGACTTTTCTCGTGATTTAACTCTCTGAGCGCAGTGAAATGTGGTACAGTAAATGATTTTGCAGATTGTAATGCACTGCCATCTAATTTAAATCAATTGTTTACATAACCTCAATATGGCGGCTGTGCGAAATTTTTAAATTAAGTTTTTATTTCTTGTGTCGTAATCATGCGATCGAAGTGAAAGTTTGAATAATGAACCTAGGCAATAATTGTCCTTGAATGGTACATAATTCTATGGCCTATACATATAACAATCCTAAATGGCGAGCTTCCGAAATATTTAGACGGTTCTCAATATCTATGAATCTTTTACAGCAACCAAACTGAATTTTTTTATGTTCATAGAGACTATGAACATATGTTCACCTATAGGACTTTCATTAACCTGGTGAGCACAAATCCAACATGGCGGCGACGCGAAGTATAAATATTTAAATGGACGATTCTCGCGAATTAACTATCCGAGTGCTGTGAAACGTTGCACGTTAAATGCTTATACAAATGTTGATCCACTGGCATCTAATTTATTTCAATTGTTTGCATAATCACAAGATGGCTGCTGTGCGTAATTTTAAAATCTCGTTTTTACTTCTTGTGTTCTAATCATGCGATTGAAGTTTGAATACCACACGTACACAATAATCTTAATGTAATAGTACAAAAATAAAAATCCAACCTGGCGACCATATGGAATATTTAGACGGTTCTCAATATCTACGAATCTGTTACAGTAATTAAACTGAAATTTTGTATGTTGTTAGAAGAAATTAACATGAGCAGGATATATGAAAATAGGCTGTATAGTTCTTTACGGAACTACTTGTTTTTTTTTTGTAAGAGTGCGGGCTTTTTGAATACAGATTTATAGATGAGTTATTTTTTTTAAATTACCAAAAGATCCAAAACTAATAGGTAATTATCTCTTTAACATCTCATGAACCAATAAGGCTATGGGACATGTATGAGAGGTCGTTGGACTTGAGGTGACATTTTGTTTTTGAATGTATTATTTATTTTTTTGTTAAAAGGGCCTAACTACACTTTTGTTAATATCTCGCTAACTAATAATCAGAGAGGGTCAAGTGAGGTGTCATGGGACTCAGGATGGTCAACCCTTTTCCATGACCAACGAATTTACCCAAAAGATTCAAAACAGCAAGGTCATTGACGTAAGATTTTATAAACTAATAATTGAATATTAACATGTGAGGTGTCATAGGACTTAGAATGGTCAATCCTTTCCCATGGCCAATGCATTTACCAAAAATACCCAATACATCAAGGTCATTGACCTGAGATTTTATAAACTAATAATCGGGTACGAACATGTGAGATGTTTACCATGTGTGATGAAACATAGCTAGGTAGAGAATGAATTAGTGTAGGCTACATGTATGGTGACTGACAAGTCTTTTACCATTGAAACTTGTTTTCAGATCAAACTGCAGTATAGAGAGAGTATAGGTTGCAGGTACGGGTTAATAAATGAGAAACGGTATACGCAAACTCTGATTTATCAAGAATTAAGAGTACACTATCTTTATTTTGATTGGATAAAGAGGACAGCTAAAACACAAAAATGCTCAGTGGTTACCGAGACAAAAAGATCGCTACACACAACAAGCTTTAAATACTTGAGGCTAATAATCAATACACACACACACACACACTCGCTTGTTCTAAACTAAACTGTGTTGCTGTCAGTGCTCAGACAGTAGGCTGATGACGAAATGCATTGCTAACAGAAATATAATCATTTCCGGTTGTCTAATGTTACCAGCTATCCATTTATTTATTTTTGTGTTGCAGTGGTAAGCACTTTTAGCTCTTGTATTGGTAGTCTTAACTCGATTTCCAGGTCTGAGGCCTAGAACGAGTCGAACTAAGAAACAAGGGCATCGTGGTGCAGTGGTTAAGCTGTTAGCCTTTCACCAGAGGGTTCGATTTCAGGTTAATATGCATGTCATAAACATATTAAACAAAACAAAACAGAGATAACGTTTAAAACTGATTACATTTGTGACTTTTCAAATTATTACTTGGATTACAAATACAAAGGTGAACTGGGTTTGATATACAGTTAATGCTGTCTATCACACACTCGACTGTAAGAAAGCCAAAAGAGCAAAAGGCTTAGGTAGAGCAGTGGTAAAATTGCTATATGTAGAGAACTACCTGGCAAAGCTATATCGCATAAACAGTGCAGGATACAATCCAGCAATCAAATTTGTATCTTGTGGAACAGAGAAATGCACTTACGTGAGAAAATGCAAGTTCATGTGTAATATGACCTAACACACAAGTGTTCACCTGTGCACATGCACAATAAGAGCAAACAAGTCACATTCTGTTTAGTTCGTACGTAACGTTAGGTTAGGGCTAATGCACACACCCTAGTACACGAGGCACATGCCATTTGAGAGCAGGTCAAGGGATCTAACTTGGTGGATGTATGTGTTCTAACGAGTCATTTGTAGTTGAAAGAGAATAATACTTGTTCTTAAGATGTTAAAACTGAGGAGATGGTATGTACAGTAAGACGTCTTGTTATTTCCTGTGTAATATTACAGACATGGCAGAGAGCATACAGTTCTGTTGCTATGACTACGGTGCAGTAATTTGAAACCCTACGTGTTCATTAAGACAATGAGTTATGATTATACAAAGTTAGCAGTCATTGGATATTACACAGGTGTTCCTTCCGGTGTCATGTTGCTGACATGGCAGAGAGCGCACAGTTCTATTGCTACGACTAACGCTGCAGTAATTTGAAACCCAAGGTGTTGATCAAGACAATGGGTGATGATTATGCAAAGCCAGCAGTAATTGGATACCGCACATCAACATTGACTAAATCATAAACGTGTTGTCATAACCAGCAGAAACCTTATTTAAAGATTTTTTGTCAGTTGGCACAGGCTAGAGTAAAAGGTAAAGGTGGCTTTTCACCGATGTCTCAGTCTCACTCATGGCTGTGATTATATGGAAGCTACTGAGGTATGGGTGGTGCTTAGTAATGGCATTCGGGGCACAGTCAGTGCCTGTGAATGCTGTGAAAGGTTCAACTCATAGGGTTAGGACTACTGTTCTGACTCAGTGAGGAAAGCAATGGCAAACTACCCCACTCCTCTTCTTGCCTAGAACGCCTCAAAATAGAGCTGCCTTGGGTTTTTGTGGGTATCTACTCACATAACGTAGCGGCGGTACGTTTTGAGGATCCAACCAGCCTTCGGGCTGACTACCTAACAGACAGACAGACATTTTAAATTTAAGATTTTTTGATTTTTAGATTTTACTTTTTTACATTTTCCTAAAAGAGTAAACAACAAGGTCACATACCTAACCTCATTAAACCTAACTTTACCAAACCTAACTTAAGCTAATCCAAAGGCTAATGCACATACCCAAAGCATATAAGGTACATGCAACTATCCTTATGCTAGTCTTACAGGTTACTGCACAACATGATCACTACCCAAACGGATTTTTTTTTCATTTTGTTGTTTACACATATATCAATTTTCCAATTTCCCATTTTCAGTTTTTTTAATGTCAGTTTTTAGTTTTTTCAATTTCATAATATGGAAAACATGGATTTTTGCATTTTGTTGTTTACACATTTATTAATTTCACAATTTCCCATTTTCAGTTCTTAAAATGTCAGTTTAAAGTTTTTCAATTTCATGATATAGAAACATGGATTTTCCAATTTGTTGTTTTCACATTTGTCAATTTACCAAATTCACATTTACAGTTTTTTTTTAAATTTCCGTTTAGTGTTTTTTGTTCTATTTGTTAATATGGAAACATGGATTTTTTTACAATTTGTGTTTTTTACATGTCATGCAACTATCCTTATGCTAGTCTTATTGGTTACTGTACAACATGATCACTACCCCACTGGAATTTTTTTTCACATATGCCAATTTTCCAATTCCCCATTTTCAGTTTTTTTTAATATTAGTTTTAAGTTTTTCAATTTCATAATATGGAAACATGGATTTTGCATTTTGTTGTTTACACATTTATCAATTTCACAATTTCCCATTTACAGTTCTTAAAATGTCAGTTTAAAGTTTTTCAATTTCATGATATAGAAACATGGGCGGGTCCCCTTTGACATAATTTGGATAAAATGCAAGGGCCAGTCCATAGGAATCAGTCCAAAGGACCCGCCACAGGGACCCGTCAACAAGGACCCGTCCTCCGGGACCCGTAAAAAAACGACTCCCTTCAAAAAGGACCCGTCCAAAGGGGGCTAGTCAACAGGGACCAGTCCAAAGACATACATCAACAGAAATCAATCAAAAGGGGTCAATCAACAGGGTTCAATCAGTTGGCAGCCATTTTGGAACTTTTTGATCACACCTCGTAGGGTTAGGTTAGGTTGAGTTAAGCTACGACCGCCATCTTGGGACTTTATGATCACACCTCGCAGGTTTAGGTTAGGTTAGGTTAGGCTAGGTTCAGTTAAGCTATGACCACTATTTTGAAAATGTTTTCATCGCACCTCGTAGGTTTAGGTTAAGTTAGGTTAGGTTAGGTTAGGTAAAGCTACGGCCGTCATTTTGAAACATTTTGACCACACCTTGTAGGTTAAGTTAGGCTAGGCTAGGTTTGGTTAAGTCGCAGCCACCTTTTTGGAACTTTTTGATCACACCTTGTAGGTTAAGTTAGTCTAGGCTAGGTTTGGTTAAGTCGCAGCCACATTTTTGGAACTTTTTGATCACACCTCGTATGTCAGGTTAGGTTAGGTTAGGCTACGGCCGCCATTTTGTTAGGTTAGGCTAGGTTAAGTTAAGCTACAGCCGCCATTTTGTTAGGTTAGGCTAGGTTAAGTTAAGCTACGGCCGCCATCTTGTGTAGAGGAATGTGGAGGTGGAGGATATAGAACCATCCAAAACACACTACTGCACAGTTTTTGTCCTAGGGTCCTGAAATTTATTTTTTGGGGTAGAGGGGGTAAAGACCTTTCATTTACGTTAAACAAACATTTTTGTAAAATTCTTAGTTTCCAAAATATAGACAATTTTGAAAATTGGACTTTTTTCGGAAAAATGAAAAAAAAAGTTTTGTTTTAACGTTAAATAACTTAAAGAACATTTGTTTGAGTCTATATATGACTTTTTAGAACGATACGTTTTCAAAATATCGCCTACTTTCACAATTAAACATTTTTGGATTTTGTCCCAGAGATCTTGGACTTGGTTTGTGGGTAGAGGGGGTAAATACCTGTCATTTATGTTAAACACACTTTTTTGTAAAATTCCTAGTTTCCAAAATATAGTCCATTTTAAAAAATGAACATTTTTTGGAAAAAATGTCAAAAATTCCATATTTTGTTCTAACGATTAAGGATATAAAAGCCATTGGTTGAGTCTATATAAGACTATATAGAATGATTGGTTTTCAAAAATATAGCCTACTTTCCAAATAATTTTTAGAAAAATTAAAAAAAATATAATATTTTTCGATTGAGAATGGGATAAATGTAGGTGTTAGAGTTAACATATAACTTTATATGATTTCTTTTAGTTTAAACATATAGTCTACTTTCCCCATTCACCTTTTTTTTTGGAAAAAAAATGTTCTTGACTTGACATGGGATAGAGGTAAGAGTACGAGTTGAGAGTACCTTAGAGTACTTTAGATTTTTTTGAAAGTTTAGTGTGTTGTTGTTGCTTACAAACATGGCAGTAAGCGTTATGTTGTGATAAAATGGACTGATATACATTCCAAGACCAAGAGAAAAATCCACTAAATGCATTGACAAAATAACTTGTTAAATAAGCCAACACAAAATGCCCAACATAAGACCCCTCACATAAGCTAATTTGTAAAATGTTAAACACTTGCATGGTGTTACATTTTAGGTAATGCATGTGAAACATGAACTCACTTGTCTGTTGTATGAAAAGGACTCGTCAACAATGACCTGTCAACAATGGACACTGCTTGCACATTTTTAATTACTACCCACCTCTCTCCACTCCTAATGCAAAATGAACATGTAAAACACAAATTGGAAAAATCCATGTTTCCATATTGACAAATAAAAAAAAACATTAAACTGAAATTTTAAAAACTGTTAATGGGAATTTAGTAAATTGATAAATGAAAAAAAAAATTGGAAAATCCATGTTTCTATATCATGAAATTGAAAACCTTTAAACTGACATTTTAAGAACTGTAAATGGGAAATTGGGAAATTGATAAATGTGTAAACTGGTCATACTAAATATGAGGAAGAACTATTGGATATAGAAAATGAGCTTTATGTTCGACCCTCACCATTATGTGTCAGATAACTGTATCATAATGATGGTCATTATAACACTGATTTCCATTATAATACAGTTTCTCCAGCCAATCAGAGCTCGTTCATTGACCAATTAGGTAACGATAACTTCGCGCATGCGCTCAAAATCCAACATGTCGGACATAAACACAACATCGAACTATAATAAATTACCGATATGGAATACCCACCGTCCATATGTTCGCGTAAATAAACTGGCAAATATGAGACAAGAAATAGCGCTGTACCTTAAAATCACCACCACTAATTTCTACACAGCGCATTGTCTTCAAATGACTGCGGTGACAATATTACTGAGGGACGGCTGATGTAAACATATGGCTGCATATGGCATTGCAAGCCCACAGAGCGCATGAGTCGGTCGTTCAAAGCTCTTGAAAGATAAAGATATAACACCCAACGCTCGTTCTGCGATCACAAAATTCCAGTAGCTGACTCTCAACAGATATATATGAATATTTATGTTAAAACATATAATAAAGTTATAATTATCGTCGAACATAAACAGTCGTATGCAACTCGCCTATAATGGTAATTAAGACACTCGTATGGAAATTATAAAACTCGCATACGCTCGTTTTATAAAAAATACTCGTGTCTTAATTATAGCCATTATAGGCTCGTTGCATAATGTACTATTGTCATGCTAAAATTATTGTGTAATGAATCCATGTAACCGCTTAAACTATTTCTTTACAATACATGTAATATTTTCTACCACTTTGCTACCACTTTTCTAGTTTGCTACCACTTTTCTACCACTTTGCTACCACTTTTCTGCCAATTTTCTACCACTTTTCTACCACTTTGCTACCACTTTGCCACCACTTTTCTACCACTTTGTTACCACTTTTCTAGTTTGCTACCACTTTTCTACCACTTTGCTACCACTTTTCTGCCACTTTTCTACCACTTTGCTACCACTTTGCTACCACTTTTCTACCACTTTGTTACCAATTGTCTACCACTTGTCTACCACTTTGCTACGACATTTCTACCACTTTTCTATCACTCTAAACTGTACATATTAAATATAAAAGCCAACGCTAAATAATTCAATTACCAGAACAGATATAACCTTTGTAGTGTGCAAATCATACTAACAGGTTAGTTGTAAAATGTTAAACACTTGCATGGTATTACATTATAGGTAATGCATGCGAAACATGAACTCACTTTTCTGTTGTATGAAAAGGACTCGTCAACAATGACCTGTTAACAATGGACACTGCTTGCACATTTTTAATTACTACCCCCCTCGCTCCACTCCTAATGCAAAATGAACATGTAAAACACAAAATGGAAAAATCCATGTTTCCATATTAACAAATAGAACAAAAAACACTAAACGAAAATTTAAAAAAACTGTAAATGTGAATTTGGTAAATTGACAAATGTGAAAACAACAAATTGGAAAATCCATGTTTCTATATCATGAAATTGAAAAACTTTAAACTGACATTTTAAGAACTGAAAATGGGAAATTGTGAAATTAATAAATGTGTAAACAACAAAATGCAAAAATCCATGTTTTCCATATTATGAAATTGAAAAAACTAAAAACTGACATTAAAAAAACTGAAAATGGGAAATTGGAAAATTGATATATGTGTAAACAACAAAATGAAAAAAAAATCCGTTTGGGTAGTGATCATGTTGTGCAGTAACCTGTAAGACTAGCATAAGGATAGTTGCATGTACCTTATATGCTTTGGGTATGTGCATTAGCCTTTGGATTAGCTTAAGTTAGGTTTGGTAAAGTTAGGTTTAATGAGGTTAGGCATGTGACCTTGTTGTTTACTCTTTTAGGAAAATGTAAAAAAGTAAAATCTAAAAATCAAAAAATCTTAAATTTAAAATGTAAAATCTAAAATCTTTAAATACGGTTTCTGCTGGTTATGACAACACGTTTATGATTTAGTCAATGTTGATGTGCGGTATCCAATTACTGCTGACTTTGCATAATCATCACCCATTGTCTTGATCAACACCTTGGGTTTCAAATTACTGCAGCGTTAGTCGTAGCAATAGAACTGTGCGCTCTCTGCCATGTCAGCAACATGACACCGGAAGGAACACCTGTGTAATATCCAATGACTGCTAACTTTGTATAATCATAACTCATTGTCTTAATGAACACGTAGGGTTTCAAATTACTGCAGCGTAGTCATAGCAACAGAACTGTGTGCTCTCTGCCATGTCTGTAATATTACACAGGAAATAACAAGACGTCTTACTGTACATACCATCTCCTCAGTTTTAACATCTTAAGAACATGTATTATTCTCTTTCAACTACAAATGACTCGTTAGAACACATACATCCACCAAGTTAGATCCCTTGACCTGCTCTCAAATGGCATGTGCCTCGTGTACTAGGGTGTGTGCATTAGCCCTAACCTAACGTTACGTACGAACTAAACAGAATGTGACTTGTTAGCTCTTATTGTGCACGTGCACAGGTGAACACTTGTGTGTTAGGTCATATTACACATGAACTTGCATTTTCTCACGTAAGTGCATTTCTCTGTTCCACAAGATACAAATTTGATTGCTGGATTGTATCCTGCACTGTTTATGCGATATAGCTTTGCCAGGTAGTTCTCTACATATAGCAATTTTACCACTGCTCTACCTAAGCCTTTTGCTCTTTTAGCTTTCTTACAGTCGAGTGTGTGATAGACAGCATTAACTGTATATCAAACCCAGTTCACCTTTGTATTTGTAATCCAAGTAATAATTTGAAAAGTCACAAATGTAATCAGTTTTAAACGTTATCTCTGTTTTGTTTTGTTTAATATGTTTATGACATGCATACTAACCTGAAATCGAACCCTCTGGTGAAAGACTAACAGCTTAACCACTGCACCACGATGCCCTTGTTTCTTAGTTCGACTCGTTCTAGGCCTCAGGCCTGGAAATCGAGTTAAGACTACCAATACAAGAGCTAAAAGTGCTTACCACTGCAACACAAAAATAAATAAATGGATAGCTGGTAACATTAGACAACCGGAAATGATTATATTTCTGTTAGCAATGCATTTCGTCATCAGCCTACTGTCTGAGCACTGACAGCAACACAGTTTAGTTTAGAACAAGCGAGTGTGTGTGTGTTGATTAATAGCCTCAAGTATTTAAAGCTTGTTGTGTGTAGCGATCATTTCGTCTCGGTAACCACTGAGCATTTTTGTGTTTTAGCTATCCTCTTTAACCAATCAAAATAAGGATAGTCTACTCTTAATTCTTGATAAATCAGAGTTTGCGTATACCGTTTCTCATTTATTAACCCATACCTGCAACCTATACTCTCTCTATACTGCAGTTTGATCTGAAAACAAGTTTCAATGGTAAAAGACTTGTCATTCACCATACATGTAGCCTACACTAATTCTTTCTCTACCTAGCTATGTTTCATCACACATGGTAAACATCTCACATGTTCGAACCCGATTATTAGTTTATAAAATCTCAGGTCAATGACCTTGATGTATTGGGTATTTTTGGTAAATGCATTGGCCATGGGAAAGGATTGACCATTCTAAGTCCTATGACACCTCACATGTTAATAAGCAATTATTAGTTTATAAAATCTTCGTCAATGACCTTGCTGTTTTGAATCTTTTGGGTAAATTCGTTGGTCATGGAAAAGGGTTGACCATCTTGAGTCCCATGACACCTCACTTGACCCTCTCTGATTATTAGTTAGCGAGATATTAACAAAAGTGTAGTTAGGCCCTTTTAACAAAAAAATAAATAATACATTCAAAAACAAAATGTCACCTCAAGTCCAACGACCTCTCATACATGTCCCATAGCCTTATTGGTTCATGAGATGTTAAAAAGCTAATTACCTATTAGTTTTGGATCTTTGGTTAATTAAAAAAAACTCATCTATAAATCTGTATTCAAAAAGCCCGCCCTCTTACAAAAAAAAACATGTGTACATGCGTAAAAACAAAACAAAAACAAACATGTTAATTCATAGTAGCGATCGGCTCTTTGCTTGCGTATTATGTGGAACAACGTTTAATTTCATTATAGCATTAGGGGTCATGAACCAGTCAAAAGGAACCGGTCTAAAGGGATTAGTCAAAAAGGACCCGTCAACAAGGACCCTTCCACAGGGGCTCGTCCACAAGGATCCGTCAACAAGGATCCGTCAACAAGGACCCGTCATCAATGACCCGTCCACAGGGACCCGTCCACAGGGACTCGTCCACAAGAATCCGTCCACAGGGGCCTGCGTGTACGTGCAGGGGAACATACGATTACGTCAGCAAATCATCTCATCTAGTTTCAAATTTAGCCACTACGGCGCGTGCAACACACAGGAAGTGCGTGGGAACATACGATTACGTCAGCGAAACATGAACTCACTTGTCTGTTGTACGAGTATCAGTTTAGTAGTGTCATCAAGCAGCAAAATACGATTACTTACACACAATCCATCATTATGGTAAGCTTTTTTTCTTATCATTATGGAAATCTCCTTATTAGAATAAAATGTTATAGTGGTTCTGGTCACTTATAGCTAAACTGTAATAGATATGATTTTTTTTTGTTTCTTTATAGGCTACTACAATAAATATTCTCAATGCTATGGGGGGTAGAACTGTTGATTAGAGAGAAAAAAAGCTCACTGAATTACCAATGCATACTCTTTTCCGTATCATTAACATTCAAAAAGGTGCCACAATGTACGTTGAACGTGTACTATGTGTTAGTGAAAATTTTCAGACATTCCTTTCTACACGTTTTAATGATATGTCAGAAAGTGTGCTCGAGGATCTAAATCATGGTGGACATTCTCTGTATCTAATTTATGAGGGTATAAAAAACAATAGATGTGTTGTACATTCTGACTTTGAAGTTAGGTTAGGTTAGGTTAGGTTAGGTTAGGTAAGGTGGGATTTGGTTAGGTTAGGTTAGGTTAGGTGAAGTTGGGTTAGGCAGAATGGCTGCGGTATGAATCAAAAGCCAGCTCCTGTCAGTTTTGCCTCACAAGGTTAAGTGTACCCCATTCCAACCCTCAGCCTAGAATTAAATTTCGTGACAGAGCCGGGATTCGAACCTCAGGAATGACCACCAAGAATGCTAGTCACTACACCAAAAAGTGGATAATGTAAGGCTGGTCTTGATTGTACACGATCAATCAATAATTACCTAATAATAATAATAATAATAATAATAATAAATATTTTATTTAACAAAAACACGGCCGACCTCTCCCTGTGACGTCATACACGGTCTCAGGGCTTGGCAGCCATCTTGCCCATTAGCCACTGCGTCAGCTCTGAATGACCCCTCCATAAGAATAACATTGGGCTGATTGCGCGCGGCGGCAATCTTGCCCATTAGCCCCTGCGCTAGAACCGCCTTATATTTCCTACTGCCACCGTCAACGACAACTATTTCTGAACTTGTTTACTAGATGCCACCGCAGTCGGCTCCTGGCGAAGAACGTTGGAACCTAAGAGCGTTAGTCAAATATAACCTATAATTTAGCTTCACGGAAGTGTAATTAGTGGAAGGTTCTTTTACATGCCTTAAATCTATGACATGGGACCGACGGTTTTACTTCCCCTCCGAAGGAAGGCATACTGAGGGATTTTTAACGCTCTTAAGAAATCCGGTGACTTTGGCCGGGTTTGAACCCACGACCTTGGGCGTAGAAGCTCAGCATGCTACCAACTATGCCACCGAAGCTGCCTCAGAACTATTTTTAAACCCTGTTTCGTCCTTTAGTCACTGTAATTACTGTCAGTTGTAAAGTCCTTTATTAAAATGCCCATTGGCTCTTTAAAATTAAATCTCCTAGTTACAGATGTACAGTATTTGTAATTAGAAACGTCATCTCTTGGCGGTTTTATTTTAAGCAATGTTTGTTTTGTGCTCGGGTTATTTTCTTTTTCATACCTTTTTGATCAACTAGCAAAATTAGTTGAGATGTTTTGTCCATTTTATTCTGTCTAGAATCAGAACTCAATTATCCTCTGGCAAATGAGGTGACCGC
Source organism: Meconema thalassinum (assembly GCA_946902985.2). Taxonomy (NCBI): domain Eukaryota; kingdom Metazoa; phylum Arthropoda; class Insecta; order Orthoptera; family Tettigoniidae; genus Meconema; species Meconema thalassinum. The sequence goes on along the minus strand of OX336392.1, from coordinate 256,765,251 downwards.
GAAATGACTCCTGTGTTCTCAGTCGCACACAGTTCGTTTAGATAAACTACAAGTATGTACATGACTATCTGTCTATTAACCAGGAATGTATACATGTACAATACGTGCCAGTTACAACGCTACAGATACCGAATATGACATTTACACATGCCGAGGCAGTTTGTGCATGTGATACACGTACAGTCTGTCATGGATTTGCATATCATCCACAGCTTCCGTACAGACAAATCGCTAAATATTTTCTCTTCATCTTCTTCTTTTCTTCTTGCCTCGGGTGGGCCTACTGTGGACAACGCTTGTTCAACTGTTGGGTTTTGAGTTTTTCCCAGTACTGACGAATCTTTTCCCGATGTATTTTCTTTCTTTCCTTCAAACAGGGGGTGCCTTTGTTTAGAGGTTTGTCCTGAAATCCAAGGATTTCCATAATAATATGTCTCGAAGATAGTCCGTCTTGTAGGTTTGCTAGTCCCAGTTCTTTGATGTCTTTCACAGCTTAGGTCAGCCAAATGGTATGGACCATCCTGTTTCGCTAGAAGATGTACAGGTGGTTGGTCAGTCTGTTCGGAAGCAATATTGCCTCATGACCTTAAAAAGCTACCTCTTTTTAGCCTATTTTCATTTATGAAAATATAGGCTTATGAGATCACCTTTTGTCCGTGTGTCTGTGTGTGCGTGCGTGTGTGTGTGTGTGTGTGTGAGTGAGGGATTTTTGTGTGTCCCCCCTAATAACGTCAAAACGGCTGGATCTATTTCAATTAAACTCAGTGAGTTCATAACACTATTCCGGGCGACCCCGACCGTGCCCTTCAAATTTTGTTACGTCTCACCAATCCAACATGGCGGCTGTGCGAAATATTTCACCAGTATTCAATATCTCCGAAACTATTACCGATATCACCCTGGAATTTCGTACGGTGATAAAGGAAACAACTAGAAGTTCACCTATGTGATTTTTGAAATTCTGGTAACTACAAAACCAACATGGCGGCCAAGCGAAGTTGCGACTTTTAAATAGACGTTTCTCCCGATTTAACCAACCAAACGCAATGAAACTTGGCACAGTATATGCCTATACACATTGTAATGCACAAACATCTAACTTCGTTCAATTGTTTACATAAGCTCAAGATGGCGGATGTGTGAAATATTTCACCGGCATTCTATATCTCCGAACCTATTACCGGTATCACCATGAAGTTTTGTAAGGAGATAAAGGGCGTTACTAGAATTTCAAAAACCGGTTAACTACAAAACGAACATGGCAGCCAAGCTAATTTGAAAGTTTTAAATTGACTTTTCTCGCGATGTAATGATCCAAACGCAATGAAACTTCGTACAGAAAATGTTTATACACATCGTAATACACCGGTATTTAATTTAGTTCAATTGTTGGCGTAACCTCAAGATGGCGGCTGTGTGCATTTCGAAAATTAAGTATTTATTTCATGTGTTCTAATCATGCGATAATAATCAACATTTGCATAATGAACGAACACAATAATCATCATCTAATACTATATAACTCTATGACCTACATGTATTAGAATCCAACATGGCGACCATCCGAAATATTTTGACGGTTCTCAATATCTATTAATCTACCAAAGCAATCAAATTGAAATTATGTAAGTGTAGAGAGGCTAAAAGCATAAGTTCACCTATGGGACATTCAATAACCTGGCGAGCACAAATCCAACATGGTGGCGATGCGAAATTAAAATATTCAAATGGACGTTTCTTGCGTTTTAGCCATCCCAGCGCAGTGAAACTTCATACGGCATATGCTTATACAAAATTTAATCGACTGGCATCTAATTCATTTAAATTATTTTCATATCCACAAGATGGCGGCTGAGCGAAATTTTAAAATCCCTCTTTTATTTCTTGTGTCCTAATCATGCGATTGAAGTTTGAAAAAAACACCTACACAGTAATCTTCATGTAATAGTACATAAATCTATGACCTATAATATTGTTACGTGTCACCCCCTAGTGGCACTTTTGTTAACTGGATTACGGTGGGTAGAAAGCACAACACCAATTACTGCTTTAAAGAAACGTATTGGCTTTATTGCAGGCCAGAAAATACAACACACAAATAGCACGTGCAAGCAACTAGTATTTCACTCTAGCTCCTCTCTCGCTGCCGTCACTTCCCTTTCACTCTCTCGAGCTGTCCGTTCACTATTTTGGCTGGCCGGTGCCTAGCCGGTCTGTCACTCACCGAAATGCCTGTCCACTTTCTTGTACGCAAACTACAGTTATTTATGATAGCCAGTCACTCGCCACCACACATTGTCTCGCTATCCGCTGGCTAGGGAGATGCCCAATGCGTTTCGTAATTCACCACAATGTCTCTGTCGCCCTAAGCAAGTACACACTCCTCACACTGCTCCGCGGCTCGGAAGGAATCTCACTGGGTTTCGCAAGTCACGTCACCACACTTCTGTCGCTCAGGAAAAACACGCACTAGCTCAGAAACACTGTCCTCAAAAACTCGGGCCCCTCACTGTTGAGGCCGCTTATATAGCAGGCTGGTGACTCAATGAATTCTAGAATCGTCCAGGATACACGGCTTCTCGAGATTTCCGTCACTGGCTGGGTCACGAATATCTGGACCATCCCTTTCACTTCGCAGCCCGTTGCGTAAGGCGCACGTAGTACACTCAGGCAGGGCACAGACCGGGCCAGCTGTGACGCAACCGGCGAGGCAACGAAACAACTCACAGTCGTAACACCACCCCCTTCCTAAAAGGCTGATCGTCCCGATCAATATTGGTCCGTCTGTGTCCCTCCGTAGGCTGCCAGGCGATCTCGATGCACGATCTTCATCCTCGCCCTCGGGCTCCGCTGGATCCTGTAGACGACATCGTTGATCCGTTTCACGACTCGGTACGGGCCCTCCCAGGACTTCTGAATTTTGGGTGACAGGCCTTTATTCCGTAATGGGTTGAAGAGCCAGACTAGGTCGTCCTCGAGGAATCCGCCGACATCCGTCTGCTGGTCGTATCGGGTCTTCATTCGGTCGGTCTCGATCCGCAGTTTCCTCCTCGCGAACGCATGCAGGTCCTCCAGTTGGTCGATCAGTTCTTGACAATACAGGCTTACCGGGAGCGGACCATTCCCAGGTCGGTCGAAGGCAAGATCGACTGGTAGACGGAGTTCCCTCGCAAACATGGCCCGGGCTGGTGTGCACCCGGTGGCTTCATGCACGGCGGCGCGGTAGGCCAGGAGAAATAGAGGAAGATGTCTGTCCCAATCCCTCTGGTGCTCGCTGACGACTATTCGGAAATGGTTCTCGATGGTGCGATTGAATCGCTCTACCATCCCGTCGGACTGAGGGTGTAGCGGCGTCGTCCTTGTCTTCCGGATTCCCAGCAGCTGGCATAGGTTCTGGAACACCTGCGACTCGAAGTTCCTCCCTTGGTCTGAGTGCAGCTCCAGGGGTACTCCGTACCGGCTGACGAATTCCTTCACGAGGGTCTCTGCGATCGTCGAGACTTCTTGGTTAGGGAGCGCATACGCCTACGGCCATTTGGTGAAGTAGTCGCTGACGACCAATATGTAGCGGTTCCCTGCCTCGCTTAATGGGAATGGCCCAGCAACATCGATGGCCACTCTCTCCATGGGGCCGCCCACGTTGTAGGTCTTCAGTGGACCCCGCCGTCTTCGTCCTGGGCCCTTGCTGGCTGCGCAATCGTGGTAACTCGCGCAGTGATTCTCCACGTCTGTTCGGCATCCGATCCAGTAGAACCGCTCTCTCAGCTTCTCCAGGGTCTTCTTTATCCCTAAGTGTCCACCAGATGATCCTCCATGAACTTCCTTCAGGACTTCCTCCGTCATAGCCTTTGGAACGACGACTTGTTCCCGAGATGTCTTCCCGTCGGTGCTCTCCCAGAAACAGGCAGATGAGGCCATCCTTCACAACCAGCGAGTCCCACTGCGCCCAGTAGGACTTAAACTTTGGGCTGCAGTCACTCACAATGTTCCACCCGGGTCTGGGGACACAGACCCTCTTCCATTCGGCTATCAGTCCCAGGTCGTCATCTTCTGCTTGTGCCCGCGTGAAAGATTCGCGGCTCCAGCTCCCTTGAAGTTCCACGGTAGTCCTTCGGCACTGTATCCCGGTGTTCTCCTCCCTTCGGGCACAGAAGGTGCAGTCTTCGGGGCACGGTCTTCGTGACAGGGCGTCGGCGTTAGAATGCACTTGGCCTTTCCTGTGCTGAATCTCAAAGTTGTACTGTTGAAGCCTCTCTAACCACAGCGCGAGTTGACCCTCGGGCTGCTTGAAGTTCAGCAGCCACCGCAGGGATGCTTGGTCGGTCCTGATGAGAAATTCTTGCCCGTACAGGTACTTGTGGAAGTGTTCAATGGTCTTCACGATGGCGAGCAGCTCCTTCCTGGTGACGCAGTAGTTCCTTTCTGGCTTTGACAAGGCCTTGCTGAAGTAGGCCACTACTCTCTCCTCGCCGTCCACTACTTGCGACAGGATTCCCCCTATGCCAAAGTCGCTGGCATCGGTATCGACGATGAACCTTGTTCCAGGTCTGGGGTAGGTCAGAATAGGTGCGGTGCACAGAGCCTGTTTGAGTTGTTCGAAGGCACTGTGGCATTCTGCTGTCCACGTGAAGAGATGGTCCTTCTAAGTCAGTCGATATAGTGGTTTGGCGATGTCGGCGAATCCTCTCACGAAGCGACGGTAATAAGTGCAGAGTCCCAGGAAGCTTCGTAGTTGGGACTTGTCCTTCGGAACTGGCCACTCCCTCACAGCAGTGGTCTTCTCTGGTGCGCACCCCCTCCTCGGAGACGATGTGCCCAAGGTACTGGACCTGCTTCTGGAAGAGCTGACACTTCTTGGGGCTCAACTTCAGCTGTGCAGCCCGTAGCTTCATCAAGATCTCCTTCAGGTTGCTGTAGTGCTCCTCGAAGCTTCTCCCCAGAACGATGACGTCGTCTAGGTAGACCAGGCAGGTCTTCCAGTGTAGTCCACTCAGAATGGACTCCATTAGCCTTTCGAAGGTCGCAGGAGCGTTGCACAGACCGAATGGCATGACGGTGAACTGCCAGAGCCCGCTGCCCACAGAGATCGCAGTTTTCTCGCGGTCCTTTGGGTGGACCTCCACCTGCCAGTAGCCACTCTTCAAATCCAAGGTGGAGAACCATCTTGACCCTGATATGGTGTCCAGGGTGTAGTCAATCCGGGGTAGAGGGTAGCTGTCCTTTTTCGTGACGTCATTCACCCGCCTGTAATCCACGCAGGACCTGGTGGAACCGTCCTTCTTCTTCACTAGCACGACCGGAGAACTCCAAGGACTATGTGATGGCTCGATCACTCCTTGCTCCTTCCTCTCATCTACCATCCGGTCGACTTCAGCTTGCTTGGCGAGTGGGACACGTCGGAATGGGGCCCTATTCGGTGCGCTGCCCCCAACGTCGATTCTGTGCTGGACCAAGCTTGTCCTACCGAAGTCTTTGCTCCCCACGGAGAAGACATCCTGGAATTCGCGTAGCAGGTCCTGAAGTTGGCGTGATTGCTCCTCGTCTAAATGGTCCTGGGATCCTTGGTACAGCTTCTGTAGTTCTTCTGGCAGGGCGCGTCTTCTTCGGTTGTCCGTCTGCAGGTGCCCGTCCGTCATGTCTGTGATGCGGGCAATCCAGGCAACGGGCTCGCAGACTCCTAGGTTGGTGTCCCGTTGAACCGTAATATCGTAGTCGTTCAGGTTGGACAGGCGGACGTACGGCCGAGGCGTCGTGTTGATGAGAGTCTTGGCAACTAGCAATCCTTTTGTCTGGATGTCCTCATATTTTGGCTCGATGACAGCCGCCACTCCCTCAGCAGTTGCGTCGACAATTACGGCGGCGCTGACCTCCGTCCTGGCAGGAACGATGTCGACCTCTCTCAGCCTTTCTCGTCGTGCGGTGACGGCATCGTGTGCTGGTTGCAAAGCAAGTTCCTCACCTCCGAAATGCAGAGTGTTGGTACTCAGGTCCAAGATGATGTTGTTCTGGTCCAGGAAGTCCAGTCCGATGATCACTTCGTTTGATACGTCAGCCACAAGCACTGGATGCTTCACCGCCCGTCGACCAATGACAAACTCCAGTGATGCTTCGCCATGTACCGGTGCGGTCTCTCCGGTCGCGGTTATTAGCTGGAGGTTCCTTTGTGTGGGTTGCACTCTCCACTTCGGGATCACGGTGGGATTAACGATGGTCCTCGCCGCTCCCGTGTCGATCAGCATGGGCCAGCTCACTCCGTTGATGACTCCGTCGACCATCAGGCTGCTATTATCCCTCCGTAACTGCGTCACACGAACTTGGACTGCTGGGGCTTGACGACTGTCACAAGCCGACCTTGGCCCCCCAAGGCTGGCTGATACTTGATTTCCTGGGCCGCGCGGTTTCCCTACGACTGACTGTCCCGATGGAAACCCTTGGCGGCGGCGATCACCGCAGTCCTTGCTCAGGTGGCCTCTCTTACGGCAGGTCCAGCAGGTCGGCAGTACTCTTCCGGGCCGCCTCTCCGGATGTCCTTCGGCTACGTGTTTGTTGGTGGTACTGCGACTCTTGAAGAACCGGCCTAGCGCCTCTATCAATTCATCGGCCAGGGGCTTGGTCTCGTCGGCTTTGGCTGGTTCGTCGACGTCCACCTGACGCCCCGCGCGTGCATTCTAGATACCTGCTTTGCCGTCTCGAACTCAAGTTCGTGGCTCAGCGCATCTGCAAGTGTCTTATTGCGCGCAAGTCGCAGTGCCAGTTGAGTGTCCGAGTCCCGTAGCCCGTCGGTGAAGGTCTGCGACGCTACCTGCTCCAGAAAGTCGGCCGGCGCTGTAGGGTAAGCGAGCCTTACGAGGCGTGCGATGTCCATCTCGAACTCCTGCAGGGTTACCGCGTTCTTTTGTACCCGGGTCTGGAGCTGCATCTGGTAGGCCTGCTGAAGATGGCTATCTCCATATCGGGACACCCTATGGGCGATTAGTGAAGCGTAGTCCTGGGATCCAGTCGGGATGGCCTGAAGGACGTTAAGGACGTCCCCTCTCAGCGCTACAATGAGAGATGTAGCCTTTTCCATGCTGTTCCAGTTGTTTATGGAACAGGCTTCCTCGAACTGACGTAAATAGGGGCTCCACGGGACCTTTCCGTCGAAGATTGGGGGCGTCACTCTGCTCTGTCCCGTTCCTGATGTCCCCGGTGTACCTGTGGGCGGGCGTCGGCGCAGCTCGGCATCTTCCTCTTGAAGAGCGTTGAATGTCTCTTCCACCCTAGTCAGAGGGCGTTGGCGCAGTTCGGCAACTTCCTCTTGTAGAGCTTTGACTCTCTCATCCACCCCCGTCGGCGGGCGTCGGCACAGCTCGGCGACTTCCTCTTGTAGCGCTTTGAATCTCTCTTCCATCCCTGTCGGCGGGTGTCGGCGCCGCTCAGCAAATTCCTTTTGTAGAGCGTTGAATCTCTCTTCCACCCCCGTCAGCGGGCGTCGGCGTATCTCGGCAACTTCTTCTTTTAAGGCGTCGAACTTCTTTTCCACTGCCGTGACTTCCTCACGCAGACCCAGTTCTAATTTCTTCAGGTCCTGTGCTAACTTATTCTGCCCGTCTTCCATCTTCTTCTGGCCGTCTTCTATCTTCTTGGTTAAATTCTTCTGCCCATCTTCTAATTTAGAAGTTAGGTCCTTGGCTAAATTCTTCTGGCCATCTTCTAATTTAGAAGTTAGGTCCTTGGCTAAATTCTTCTGGCCGTCTTCCATCTAGGCTTCCATGCCACTTAACTTTTCTAGCAATGCTGCAAATTGCGCTTCCATTTTAGTTGTTTAGTAAAGGGCCTGCACTCACCGGAAAATTAGAGAACCGTGGTAAGATGACCTGCTCGGGTTTTGAAACCAGGACCTTCAGGTGTTGTGCTTGTGCTTGTGCTTGAGTTCGTAATCCGGCTTCTGACACCAGTTGTTACGTGCCACCCCCTAGTGGCACTTTTGTTAACTGGATTACGGTGGGTAGAAAGCACAACACCAATTACTGCTTTAAAGAAACGTATTGGCTTTATTGCGGGCCAGAAAATACACCACACAAATAGCACATGCAAGCAACTAGTATCTCACTCTAGCTCCTCTCTCGCTGCCGTCACTTCCCTTTCACTCTCTCGAGCTGTCCGTTCACTATTTTGGCTGGCCGGTGCCTAGCCGGTCTGTCACTCACCGAAATACCTGTCCACTTCCTTGTACGCAAACTACAGTTATTTATGATAGCCAGTCACTCGCCACCACACATTGTCTCGCTATCCGCTGGCTAGGGAGATGCCCAATGCGTTTCGTAATTCACCACAATGTCTCTGCCGCCCTAAGCAAGTACACATTCCTCACACTGCTCCGCGGCTCGGAAAGAATCTCACTGGGTTTCGCAAGTCACGTCACCACACTTCTGTCGCTCAGGAAAAACACGCACTAGCTCAGAAACTCTGTCCTCAAAAACTCGGGCCCCTCACTGTTGAGGCCGCTTATATAGCAGGCTGGTGACTCAATGAATTCTAGAATCGTCCAGGATACACGGCTTCTCGAGATTTCCGTCACTGGCTGGGTCACGAATATTCTGGACCATCCCTTTCACTTCGCAGCCCGTTGCGTAAGGCGCACGTAGTACACTCAGGCAGGGCACAGCCCAGGCCAGCTGTGACGCAACCGGTGAGGCAACGAAACAACTCACTGCCGTAACAATATAAAAATCCAACCTGGTGACCATACAAAATATTTAGACAGTTCTCAATATCTGCGAATCTATTACAGCAATAAAATTGACAATTTGTATATTGATAGAGGCAATTGATATTAGTAGGATATATGAAAATAGGCTACTTAGTTCTTCACGGAACTACTTGTTTTCCCTGACACGGCCAGAAAGCCTTTCTAGAGTATTTGCACGTAGAGCTCTGAGCTGTATTATCTCCCATCTAGTTCAGGTATTCCCTTGAATTTTGGACCACATGCATATATTTTAGTGCGTTGTGTGCAGCAAGAATAAAAACAAGAAGTTCCGTTAAGAACTATACAGCCTACTTTTCATGCCAATGATTATTCTACAGAATATGAACCTATCTAGAATAATGACGTAATTAAGTTGCTAATATCGAAATTTCCAATTAGTTCGAAATACTGTATACCTGGCATAATGTATCCTAATAGAGCACTACAGTTGGCAGCCCTGATGACTGAATATATTCTTAGTTCCATCTCTTAAGGTACAAAATACAAAATTTGGTTGAAGTCCAATGAATCGCATGGACGTTACATGCAGTTAAACATTGGATCTAACAGCGCGCGTGAAATCACGTTGGCAACAATGTCATGCATGTTTTGGTCAGAAATAATCTGAAATAATGTGATCTATTAATGTGCCAATTTTGAATGAAATCCATTAGTTAGTATAGAAGTTACATGCATTTTAAAATTGGACCTATCAGCAGGCTTAGAATCATGTTGGCAGCACTGACGTATATTAGTTACTCCAAATTCGTCTAGAATGCCAGGTACTATACGTGTGCAAATTTTAGAGCTATTGGCTTGCATACTTTCTGATATATTGATATTAGGGTAACAAAAATAGGGACAGCACATATTAACAGTTGGCAGCCCTGGTTGCTCCTTAGAATACGCATAGTCATATATGTTATGGTACACATAACACATACGAAATTTGGTTGAAATCCAAATGATAGTATGGAAGTTGCATGTATTTAAATTTGGACCTGTCAGCAGGCTTAGAATCATGTTGGTAGCACTGACGTATATAAGTTACTCCAAATTAATATAGAATGTCAGGTACTATACGTGTGCATAGTTTAAAGCTGTCGGCTTGCATACTTTCTGATATATTGGTATTTGGATAAAATAAATTAGGAGCATTTATTAACAGTTGGCAGCCCTGGTAGGTCTTAAGAATACGCTCAGTCATATCTGGTTATGTACACATACAACATACGAAATTTGGTTGAATTCCAATTGATAGTGTAGAAGTTATATGCATTTAAAAATTGCACCTATCAGGAGGCTTATAATCATTTTGGCAACACTGCCATGTTTGGCCTCCTGGAACTTAAACTAAAATATTATGGTCTGTACGTGTGCCAATTTTGAAATAGCTCCCATTCATACTTTCCAAGATATCCAACATGGAGCTCAAATTTCAATTGCGATTTTTTAGCAGTTGGTAGCACTGACATCATTTTCAAATATGGCCGTGAGATATTCAGGTGTAGATCTTTACTCCTACCAAATTTTGTTTCGATTGCTGCAGCCGTTTAGGAGTTGATAGGGGGACACACACACACAGCCAGACAGACAGACAGAAGGACAGACAGACAGACAGACAGACACACACACACACATTTGCCCGATCTCATAAGTCTACTTTTTTCTCATTGTTTCAAAATGTGAAAAGTAGGCTAATAAAAATAGATTGTATATAGAGGTTCAGGTACGATTCCTGGTTCTGGCATGGAATTTAATTTTAGTCTAAGGCCTGGAATGGGGTACACTAGCCTCGCGAGGCAAAACCGAACTATACCATAGCTTACATCTTCTACCAGACAGTGAGGATGGAATCTCATTTGACTCAGCCTCAGGAAGTGAAGGCCTATAAGGAGAAACTAGCCATATATAAACCAATTACAGTTTGTGATTTAATATAAGCTAAGCTTCAACATATCGAACTAATCGGTCTCGTGATAGAGGGAGGAGGCAACACTCCATCTCTATTCATGGACGTGTGCAAGTGATTGGGAATCTTCAACTCCACAAGTCGCCAAAACCAGCACTGAAAAGATCGATTGCAATATTAAGACATCATTTATTTGGCTGGCTTTGTGGTTTTCGTTTTTACACAGTATTTATTCGTTCTTTAATCTAAATTATCATGTGTGTATTTACTCAAAGAACTTGTTATTTTTTGAATTATTGATATTATGTGTCTGTATATTATTGCTTATTATTATAATTATTATTTCTATTCTATTTAAAATTAGTTTAGGCCTCTTCCATATTTAGGTGTCCTCCTCTAAATTTTATTCTAAATTCTTAAATTTTGTCTGTGTTAAAAGAGGCAGATGACTTCGCTGTTCGCCTATTAAAATAATAATAATTTACTTATTAACTTATCCTCCTTTCTGGATTTTTGTCCTTTTTTTAGAAATGCTGCTTAAATTATTAAAAGTTTGTTAAGCTTTGTCAGTAATGACAGTCTTAAAATGCAGAAATTGTTATTCTTTTAATTGTGGTATTAAGGGGTGGAAACGTGACGTCATTTGTCAAGTGAAATCAAGAAAGCAATAAATAAGATAACTTGAGTGCTAGGCCTTAATTATCAGTTTCAAAACTATTTTTGTTTGTGGATCCATACAATACAAGTTAACAGTCAGCTGACTTTTTAGGGTGCGCAATTGTGAGGGAGCTGTGTTAGTAGATTTACTGGCACGTTAAAGAACCCCTACGGGGTAAAATTCCGGCACCCGGACATCTCTAAAAGGCGCAGTAGTTAAAAGGAACGTAAAAACAATAACATTATTATTATTATTATTATTAAAACTCAGGATTTTTTCTTGGTTTATGCCGTGTCATGTGTGGGTTTCACCTAGGAACACCAAGCTGGTTCATCAGTGGGCTCTTGGTGTCCGTGCCCGGAGAGTTTGGTGTTCTTAGGTGAAACCCCACACAAGACACGGCATAAACCTAGGAAACTTGCTCAGATTTAATTCACTGGCCGTGAAAGCCAATGTACCATATTCTTTCTTTCTTTCTTTCTTTCTTTCTTTCTTTCTGTCTTTCTTTCTTCGTTTTGCTCACTTAGGGAGCACGTTTGAACTTGTTAACTTGGGTTGATGGTGTTTTCCTCCCCTTCTCCTCCCAAAATCTCCTCATGAACTCACTATGCCCCTTCTTACGTTCGTCCATCCATTTTTTTTCCAGTGGTCTCTTTAGCTTTTTCGTCGAAAGAGTGATTTGTAACTAGAGTTCCAAAAGTCATGCGATTCATGATGATATCTTCTGTAATGGATATTTCTTTTAAGTCCTGTTTGATTTCTTCTAACCAACCAACTGATGTTGGCCATCTTTGAATTCATTATATCAAGCAGTTGTTTTGCATATCTGGTGTTGTCCATTCTGCAGATGTGACCATAAAATGTCAGTCGTCTCTTACGCACGGTATCAGTGAACTTATTGATTATAGTGTACAAGTCTGAGGTTTTCCTTTTAATGCATATACCGTTAACATAAACGGGCCAATATATTTTCCTGACAATTTTACGTTCCTGGATTTCGATTTCACCAATTTTTGAGTGGCCTCCTAGAGATATACCATATTATTATTACTATATTAATACAAGTAAGAGCAGCTATACGTAAGACAGATACGCACAGCATGTTATACTAAGTACAGCCAACACGTAGCTCATGACTGGAGAATTAAGTTACGTATTACTGCAAATATCCGCTAATTACAGCGTGCAAATCACGCACCAAGTTTGTACCGGATACTTGACGATAATCCTACTGAGATTATTCAGTGCTTCACACAACTACCGTTGTTACGCTGTAATTGTAGCGACGACTGTATGTTTCATTTTCCTACTACAAAAACAGAACTTCAAGTTGTGTAACGCCTTGGAGGTACAGGGTGTCAGGGAATGTTCTCCGCAGTGCCTAGGCACTGCTACGTTAGGTGAGACCAGGAGTTAAGTTGGTAGCACGGTTGCTGCTGACAGCGCGGCTGCCACCGCTTGTATCAAAACAAAACAAACAACAAACAGTCCACTTGGAGATTCCTGTTTCTTGAGCTAATTTTCGTATTGATTTACTTGGACTTCGCAGCATTATATCGGAAATTTCATCAAGTTTTTCGTCTGTTAACAGCGTAGGCCTGCCTGTTCCTGGTACATCGTGAACTGAGCCGTTCACACGAAATTTACTTATCAAATCCCAAATGGTATCCCGGTTTGGACACTTTGAATTAGGAAACCACGCCTAAAACTTTAGTTTTAATTTTTTTGTAAACCGATCGCCTTCACGTAAAACGTATTCCACCATAAACCCTCTCTGTTCAGTAGTAAACATTACCAACTGTATCCTGTTGCACTATTCCAATAATCTAAACGCTCCCTTACTGCATTCACACTGACGCTTTCCACAGCACAGCACAGCACAGCACAGCTCACACGTGTGTCTGATATCCTGTCGACCTCGAAGAAGACAAGCTAGTACCTGGTTGTCGGTGAGTGAGCGAAAGGTCTGACACCGCTCTGCCAACTTAACTCCGGCTCTCACCTAACGTAGCAGTGCCTAGGCACTGCGGAGAACATTCCCTGACGCACTGTAGTACAGTGCCTGTTATTTGTTCAGTCGGTCAATGATTATGCGGATACAATGTACACACAATATAACAAGTTTTGCATATTGCTGGCCAAGAGTCGTAGTGATCTGGAACCCATTAGTCGTTCTTCCGTGCGTGTATATCGCCTGTGTACACTCGCCTGTGTCAATGAGGAGAGATCTGTGTGAGTGTGGAGACGATCCGGTGAACGTATGCACGACCAATACATCCGAGACAGATACCAACAGGGAGGAGGTGGTGCAATGTTTTTGGGTGTCATCATGTATGGTCGCCGAACCCCTCGTGTACATCTCAGGGCGTATGACAGCCTTATGTTATAGGCATACTATCCTGGCAACTGTAGTGAAAGGCTATGCTGACAATTTCAGCCCAAATTCCATTTTCGTGGACGATTACGCTCATTCGCAGAGAGTCAGTGCCCTTCTTCAAGAGAATGATATTCACAGAATGGAATACTCCTGCTCCCTATCTCAAGAGCAGGCGTGGACACTGGTTATAAATAAGCCCGTCCCCACTGTGCTGCACGGAAATATACAAAATTGTTTTTGATTTATGTGTATATGTAAAGAACACTCCTGTAAAAAACCATGATAAGTTTACAGTATGATAACAAATTGCCCCATTATAATAGTGATCATAAACTTATCATGTATTTTTCCAGGAGTGTTCCTTACATATTATATACATTGTACACATCTAATCATTGAGCAAATTTGTGTTGATCGACTGAAGAGTTACAAATAACAGTTTGTATAGGCAACACTGAAGGAATGACCTCAAAACTTTACAGTGCAGTGCCTACCAATAATTTAAGACCAAACCAAACCCAAACCACATGGCGCTACAGCCCATGAAGGGCCTACGCCTACCAAGCGACCGCTGCCCATCCAATTGGCTTGCGTATTATGCGGTGACACGTGGTCAGCGCGTCTGATCCCCTCAGCCGTTAATCTTTGTCTCCGTGACGGAGACGCTGCCTCAATGTCAGTCAGCAATTCACTTGTCGTCACGAGGCTGAGTGCACCCCGTTCCAGCCCTCACATCAGTTTCTAAAATCCCTAACGGAGCCGGGAATCGAACATGTGGCCTCCGGGTGCGAGTCACGCATGCTACCCCAACACTATTGGGACGGCAATAATTTAAGGCCACTAGCTTATTTTCAACAAAGGCTTCTCGTCTTACAATTTTGCTACACAATACTTAGGTAATTTGGCGACCTGTATCAAAACATTGTGATATGACTTTCTAGATGTTGAGTTTCAATTTTCTTAATACAGTATAATCGCTGATTTCAGATACAACACTTGTCCAAGGCAGTCTCTGTGGACATGTGCTGTTTCTGAAATAATCGAGTGGAGTATCGGAGAAAATCCCCATTCATAACAACAGATTAATTTGTGGACACTAAACTAATGGGGATAACGTAGCGTATTAAGAATTTCTTCGAAATTTCTATAAGATAAGCAAACGTCTTGGTACATGAAAAAATCCCTAAAATGTTCTTGCCATTTTGCAGGTTAGGTGTTTTAATATTTATACTCCTACCTAATATAATTGGGTACAATGGTGTTGACTGACTGAAGAGAATTCTTAACTAACGGATACGATAGTAATTTATTTTCAGCCTACTATTCACATTTTGCAAAAATGAGGAAAAAGTAGACATGAGATCGGGCAAATGTGTGTCTGTCTGTCTGTCCTTCTGTCTGTCTGTCCTCCTGTCTGTCTGTCTGTCTGGCTGTGTGTGTGTCCCCCCCTATCAACTCCTAAACGGCTGCAGCAATCGAAACAAAATTTGGTAGGAGTAAAGATCTATACCTGAATATCTCACGGCCATATTTGAAAATGATGTCAGTGCTACCAACTGCTGAAAAATCGCAATTGAAATTTGAGCTCCATGTTGGACATCTTGGAAGGTATACATGGGACCTATATCAAAATTGGCACACGTATAGATAATAATATTGCAGTTTAATTTCCAGGAGGCCATACATGGCAGTGTTGCCAAAATGATTATAAGCCTGCTGATAAGTCGAAATTTTAAATGCGTATAACTTCTACACTATCAATTGGATTTCAACCAAATTTCGTATGTGCTATGTGTACATAAACAGATATGACTGAGCATATTCTTCTGAGCCACCAGGGCTGCCAACTGTTAATAAATGCTCTCATTTTTTAAAATCCAAATACCCATATATCAGTAAGTATGCAAGCCGACAGCTTTAAACTATGCACACGTATAGTACCTGGCATTCTATATTAATTTGGAGTAACTTATATACCTCAGTGCTACCAACATGAGTCTAAGCCTGCTGAGAGTTCCAACTTGTAATACATGTAACTTCTATATTATCATTTGGATTTCAACCAAATTTCGTGTGTACTATGTATACCATAACAGATATGACTATGCCGATTCTTAAGAGTAACCAGGGCTGCCAACTCTTAATAAATACTGTCTCTATTTTTGTTACCCTAATATCAATATATCAGAAAGTATGCAAGCCAATAGCTCTAAACTATGCACACGTATAGTACCTGGCATTCTAGATTAATTTGGAGTAACTAATATAGGCTTACGCCAGTGCTGCCAACATGATTCTAAGCCTGCTGATAGGTCCAATTTTAAGATGCATGTAACTTCTATACTAATGGATTACATTCAAAATTGGCGCAACAATACATCGTATTATTTCAGATTATTTCTGACCAATACATGGATGACATTGTTGCCAACATGATTTTACGCGCGCTGTTAGATCCAATGTTTAACTGCATGTAACGTCCACGCTATCCATTGGACTTACCCAATTTTTGTATTCTGTACCTTAAGAGATGGAACTAAGAATATATTATTCAGTCACCAGGGCTACCAACTGTGGTTCTCTATTAGGCTACCTTATGCGACCGAGACAACGTTGGGCCGATACACTGCACAGGGATTTGAAAGGCGCCAACCTTCATCCGGACATGGCCCATGACCGAGTAAAGTGGAGACAGCGGACTCAAATAGCGGACCCTGCCACGAGGTGGGACAAACGCTAAAGCAAAAGAAGAAGAAGATGCCAGGTTGCCTGTACAGTATTTCGATCTAATTAGAAATTTCGATATTACCAACTTAATTTCGTCATTATTCTAGAAAGATCCAAATAGATTAATCATTGGCATGAATCTGAAATTTTAAGAAAAGTAGGCTCTTTAGTTCGTCACGGAACTTCTTGTTTATGTTGGTAGGATGATCTCAACTCGCAATTCGTCTCTCAATAGTCTAAATAGCTTACTTTTTAGTTTTTAAAATAAGATGACTCCCACTGGAGTATAGTTGGTTGGATGGTTCCTTACTTTAGGGGCTGCAACAACGCAGTCATGTAGCCCCGTGTACTTTGGGTGTGTAGAATTTGCCTGATAACCGGTGTTAATTGTGATGACTGTATTAGTGTGTGTTATCTGTGATTCAGGTAGAAGGACTGCAGACGATTAATTTTTTCAAGTAGTTCCTACTTTTGCTACCAAATGCTACCGTCACAAAACCTAGCTGCAGACGTGGCTACTAAATGCCATCACAGTCAGCACCTGGCGGCGAACGTTGGAACTAATATAGTGTTATCAAACTAACCTACAAATTTTAGCTTCCCCAAGTGTAGTTAGTAGAAGGTTCTTATTCATGCCATAAATCTATGAAATGGGACCGCTGGCTTTTCTTCCCCTTCGAAGGAAGGCATACCGAGGGATTTTAAAGCTTTTAAAAAATCTGACGACTTCGGCCGGGTTTGAAACCGCGATCTTGGACACAAAAGCTCAGCATGGTACCAACTACGCCACCGAAGCCGCCTCCACTAGATTACGACCCAAACTTTTCTTGGTGCTTGAGCCTATTACTTTATCATAATAAGGGCAAGGCGTTTTATTGGATTACTGCTCGCTTTTGTGAAGAGCCGCCAACAGCCGCAGGGTACGGATTAATTACCCGCTCTCAGCAAGAGCGGGTCGTGACGAGCATAGTGTTATTTTATGTAAATACAACACCGACCATTGTTGACGAGGATCATTTCAGTTACCAAAGTAAACCATCAACAAGGATGGTAATGCCATCCAGGTCCTCGTTCAAATGAGTCGTCCTGTTGCAAAACTCGTTTAATCCACTTGTGAATAAGGATCATGTCGTAAAATTATTTATTGAATTATTTCATTTTATTTTACTTTTATTTTATTTTTTTATTTTGTTTTGTTTTACTTTATTTCGTTTTATCTTGTTTTAAATTATTTTAAATTGTTTTGTTTTCTTGTTAGCCTACTTTCGATTTTTGCAAAAAATGAAAGTAGACTTATGAGATCAACACAGGGCGAAAAAAGTGTGTCTGTCTGTGTGTGTGTATGTGTGTGTGTGAGTCTGTGTGTGTGTGTGTATGTGTGTGTGTGAGTCTGTGTGTGTGTGTGTGTGTGTGTCTGTGTGTGTGTGAGTGTGTGTACTCTGAATGTCTGTCCCCCCCTATCAATTCGAACACGGTGAATGCGCATTGAACGAAATTTGGTACAAAGGTAGCACTTGCAAAGGACACCTCAGTGTCATGTTTTATATCGCCGCCATCTTGACGGAATCGTAATGGCGGCCATACAAATGTTCAAAGCTTAAATCAAATTACGACTAACCTAATCATCCGATCTCTACCAAATTTTGCAACAACATACCTTTATGGGGGAGCATCCTTTGACCAAACTAATAGGTCATCAACGTAATAGTTTGCGGATGGCGGCCATCTTTGTGTGAAAATCGATTCCCCCTATTAATTCGAACACGGTGCAACCGAATGGAACTAAACTTGGTACAGAGGTAGTACTAACAAAAGGCACCTCAGTGTCATGTTTTATATCGCCGCCATCTTGACGGAAACGTAATGGCGGCCACACAAATGTTCAAAGCTTAAATCAAATTACGACTAACCTAATCATCCGATCTCTACCAAATTTTGCAACAACATACCTTTATGGGGGAGCATCCTTTGACCAAACTAATAGGTCATCAACGTAATAGTTTGAGGATGGCGGCCATCTTTGTGTGAAAATCAATTCCCCTATTAATTCATACACGGTGAAACCGAATGGAACGAAATTGTGTACAGAGGTACCACTAGCAAAGGGCACCTCAGTGTCATGTCTTATATCGCCGCCATATTGACAGAAACGTAATGGCGGCCACACAAATGTTCAAAGCTTAAGTTAAATTACGACTAACATAACCATCCGATCTCTACCAAACTTTGCAACAACATTCCTTTATGGAGGGAGCATCCTTTGACCAATCTAATAGGTTATTAGCCTAATAGTTTGCGGATGGCGGCCATCTTTATATCAAAATTGATTCCCCCTATTAATTCGAACACGGTGGAACCGAATGGAACGAAATTTGGTACAGAGGTAGCACTAGCAAAGGGCACCTCAGTGTCATGTTTTATATCGCCGCCATCTTGACAGAAACGTAATGGCGGCCACACAAATGTTCAAAGCTTAAGTTAAATTACGACTAACATAACCATCCGATCTCTACCAAACTTTGCAACAACATTCCTTTATGGAGGGAGCATCCTTTGACCAATCTAATAGGTTATTAGCCTAATAGTTTGCGGGTGGCGGCCATCTTTATGTCAAAATTGATTCCCCCTATTAATTCGAACAAGGTGGAACCGAATGGAACGAAATTTGGTACAGAGGTAGCACTAGCAAAGGGCACCTCAGTGTCATGTTTTATATCGCCGCCATCTTGACTGAAACGTAATGGCGGCCACACGAATGTTCAAAGCTTAAATCAAATTACGATTAGCCTAATCATCCGATCTCTAGCAAATTTAGCAACAACATACCTTTATGGAGGGAGCATCCTTTGACCAAACTAATAGGTCATCAGCCTAATATTTTGCGGATGGCGGCCATCTTTGTGTGAAAATCGATTCCCCCTATTAATTCGAACACGGTGAAACCGAATGGAACGAAATTTGGTACAGAGGTAGCGCTAGCAAAGGGCACCTCAGTGTCATGTTTTATATCGCCGCCATCTTGACGGAAACGTAATGGCGGCCACACCAATGGTCAATGCTTAAATCAAAGTACGATTAGCCTAATCATCCGATCTCTAGCAAATTTTGCAACAACATACCTTTATGGAGGGAGCATCCTTTGACCAAACTAATAGGTCATCAGCCTAATATTTTGCGGATGGCGGCCATCTTTGTGTGAAAATCGATTCCAATTATCAATTCGAACACGGTGAAACCGAATGGAACGAAATTTGGTACAGAGGTAGCACTAGCAAAGGGCACCTCAGTGTCATGTTTTATATCACCGCTATCTTGACGGAAACGTAATTGCGGCCACCCAAATGTTAAAAGCTAACATGTAATTACGACCAACCAAATAATCTAGTCTCTACCAAATTTTGCAACACCATATCTTTATGTGGGAAACATATTCAGACCAAACTGCAAGAACATCAGCCCAATAGTTTGCAGATGGTGGCCAAGTATGTGTGCAAATCGATTCCCCCTATCAATTCAAACACGGTGAAACCGAATTGAACGAAATTTGGTACAGAGGTAGCACTAGCAAAGGGCACCTCATATTCATGTTTAATATCCCTATAGCACGTTGTATTTTAACAAGCTACTAAAACCAACATTCAATCATACTCCTTGAAAAGGACAAAGAGTTATAACAATACCCATGCATTTAGGAGAAAGTAGGCTGTATGTTCTTTACTGAACATCTTGTTTTTTATTTCGTTGTTATTCTGTTTTGTTTATTTTGTTTTATTTTGATTTTTGTTTTGTTTTATTTTGATTTTCCAGAAAACAAACACAAAACAAAAAATACGAAGCAAAAAGCAAAATTCAAAAACAGCAAAAGCAGAAAACAAACACAAAACCAAAACAA
The DNA here is from genome assembly GCA_946902985.2 of Meconema thalassinum. NCBI lineage: Eukaryota > Metazoa > Arthropoda > Insecta > Orthoptera > Tettigoniidae > Meconema > Meconema thalassinum. The sequence continues at coordinate 256,744,954 of OX336392.1, read as the reverse complement.
AAAAGACGAAGCAAAAAGAAAATTCAAAAACAAAAGCAAAAGCAGAACACACAAAAAAAGATACGAGCCTTACAGTAGTCGCATTTGATGTGTAACATCTGACATGTTATCCTACTGGTATACTACACAGCTTGGACATTCTTAAAATGTTAATTTACACTTCATTTTCATACTGGTACTTTGATGAATGTATGGATTGAATTGGAGATATGCTACTGTCACATTTGTGGCGCAGCGGTCTAGCTGTTAGTCTCTCACCAAGGTAGACCGGGTTTGATTCCCGGTCAATACATGTGAGATTTCCGAATTGAAATGCCATGTCCTGTGGTTCGCATTCCACGTAAAAGGGAGGTACCGTGGATCATGATCGTGAGATAAACGGACACGCAAAACTACAAGCTTCCTTCATTTTACTTTAATAATTCATAATAACAAAGTGACACACAACGTCGACAGTACTCTCAAATACTGTGAGCACATTTCTCAGTAACTATAACATTCATTATTCTCAAGGCTCTCATACAGTTCATCGTAAGCAATCAAAACATGGCTTCCTACAGTCATGAAATGACCTAGTCTCACATATGATGAAAATACAGCTTTTATTCCACTCATATAACAACATTCTGTTATGCATTTAATATTTGACTAGCCTACTCAACCACAGCTTGACAATAATGCCGCTTACTTAAATGTCATTTGTCGTCTTTGTCCTACCCCATGTGATATTCAACCTTGAACGTGAAGCTTCATAAACTGCTCAATGACAAATGAAAGTCGGTGAAACATTTGCCACTGTGCTCGTCAAACCAGTGTCTGCTAAATGCACTGCCTACTGTATTGCCATAACATTCTCGCGCTACAGAGCACACACTGCCTTGTTTCCAATACACACATTTTTAATTGTACATCCAGCTAGCAGTGCATCTTCACTTCCGTCCCATCCACTTCCGCCCGATTCACTTCCGTCCCATTTTTCTGGCAGTGCGTCTTCACTTCCGTCCGATCCACTTTCGTTCGATCCCCTTCCGTCCCCAATTTTCAAAATCACTCCCACAAAACTATCCAGCAACCGAGCGGAAAAATGTTACACATCAAAAACAAGAAACATAAAGCAAAAAAGCAAAATTCAAAAAAGGAAAGCAGAAAACAAACACATAACCAAGAAAGAAAAGCAAAAATTAAATTCAAAAGCAAACACAAAAACGAAAAACAAAAACACAAAATAAAAAGTAGAAAACAACAAACACAAAAGATACGTGTGGCAAAGTCCAGAGAAACGTTTCTCATGAAAATGATTCTTATTCACAAGTGCATTAAACGAGTTTTGTAACTTGACTCAAATATAGCTTCGTTATTTCATTTAGAGGCATGGATATCGTGGGGTTATCTGCCCCGGTTACTTGGTTTTGACTATAGTATTTCTATTCAAATTATTCATGTCTTTTGGCTCTTTCCGTGTGAAAATAAAATGAAATACCACACGTTTCGGAGGAACATTGCCTCCTTTTTCTTTTTTCTTTTTCACATAATCGAATTTACCCTCCAGGGTGGTGGCTCGGCTCCCACGGACTCAGCGAGGGAACTCAACCCTACCGCCATTTTCAGGCAGTGTCCTCGAGCTGGGAACATCTAATCGGAGTGGATACAACTGGGGAGGTGGAATTAGAACCTCGCCCGGGCGGCCTCACCTGCAAAGCGAACAGGGGCCTCATGAGGGAAGGGAATGGAAGGTTAGGATGGATAGGCAAGGAAGAGGGAAGGAGGCGGTCGTGGCCTTACAGTAGGTACCATCCCGGCATTTGCCCGAAGGACGAAGTGGGAAACCACGGAAAACCACTTAGAGAATGGCTGAGGAGGTAATCGAACCCCCTCTAGTCATATGGACCTCCCAAGGCTGAGTAGACTCCGTTCCAGTCCTCATACCACTTTTCAAATTTCGTGGCAGGGCCGGGAATCGAACCCAGGCCCTCCGGGGCGGCAGCTAACCACGCTGACCGCTACGCTACGGAGAAAACTTGCCTTCCTTTTTCAATGGAAGTAAATAATGTGGCCAAAGAATGTGTATCAATGAGATTACAAAAAAAAAAAAAAAAAAAAAGAGAAATTCCTTAGTTCGTCACCAGAGAGGAGGCCCCAGAAAATACTGTATGGACCTTGGTAGAAAAACGCGCCATATTAATTAGAACGGCGGACAGAATAGTAAGGAAGATGAAGGCAAAGGGGACGAGTGGGGGGAATATTGAGACTCCTCGAAGAACGTCATATGACGTTCTATGACGTTGGGCATCGTACAGATACACTTCCCTTTGGTTTCTATTTCCTTATATCCATCAAACCCTTCCCCCCGCCCTTTCTCCTTATTGATGTGTAACATCTTTCCTCTCGGTTGCTGGATATTTTTTGTGGGAGTGAGTTTGGAAAAGGGACGGGAATGTGTAACAGGAAACAATGAGCGCGCGCGGTGGCAGATATTGGTACCACCACGTACTGTCGGCCAGCGCACGGTAGCGGTGATTGGTACCACGACGTTGCCTCTCGGTTGCTGAATATTTTTTGTGGGAGTAATTTTGAAAAAGGGACGGAAATGTGTAACAGGAAACCGAGGAAGCACGCGCTATTTGATTTGACCAATGAGCGCGCGCGATGGCGGAGAGATGGCTGTGAGAGGGTGCCAACCCATTTTGCGTGAAGTGACGCACCCTATTTTCCTATAGCCCCCTTAATTTAACCAAAGGACCCAAAACTAAAGGGTCATCGGCTGTTTAATATTTCGCGAACCAATTATGCTAGGGACGTGTATGAGGTGTTGTAGGACTCGGACGCGGGCTTTCTTTTTTCTTTCATGAATTTGTGATTTGCAGAGATGGGTAAATCCAGAGCAGAATATATGCGAAATTATCGACAAAAGAAACGTGAGGAAAAAAACTGGAGGGGTTCAGCCGAAAAAATTGACTTCACATATATTTCATCTCAATTTCATATTAGGATAACATGTCAGATGTTACACATCATATGCGACTACTGTGTTGCTTTTTTTTGGACATCCTCATTCTCTATTATTGCTTTTTGTAATCTCATTGATACACTTTCTTTGGCCGCATTGTTTTAATTTCATTGAAAAAGGAGGCAAGGTTCCTTGGAAACGTCTGGTATTTAATTTTTAGTTTTACACGGCAATAGTAATAAAAACAGAAATACCGTAATTTAAATAGTAATCCGGGCCGTGATAGCCTATAATATTTCTGATAATCAATTTTTATGATGCGGGGTAGGAGGAACTAAATTGGAGTCGATGGATCATTCTAAGTACATGGGCTTTGTAATCTCTCAGGATGTACGTATAGTGATAGATTCAAGGTGCAGAAAATCCAATGCATTAAGTTCTCAGATGCGATCTACAGTATTCTGCAAGAAGGAAATTAGTGAAGCGACGAAACTCGCTGTAAGTTACGTTGTTCAGTTTACAAGCCGAACTTGCTGTATGGAAGTGAGAGTTGGGTAGATTCAGGATATCTGAAACATACGCTAGAGGTAACTGATATGAGGGTAACACGAATGATTGCTTGGACAAATAGATGAGAGCGTGCATTGTTACATAGATGCATTTTCAATTGGGACTGTTTTGCCTTTCAGCGTCAAGTCTAGTCTGCAAGCCTCTGTTTGTGAACAAGTCACTTTCTTGACGCTCAATTGGCAGTTCTTTTTTCAGTGTGGCCTCCTGAGGGGCCGAGTGCAGGTCTTTCTAGTCGACACTCGTGGGCGACCTTCGCGCCGGGATGAAGTTGAAAGAAACAGGGCAAAAATGTGGAAGGAAGCGGCCGTGGGCTATCAGAAAGACCGTCCCAGCATTTGGCTGCTTGCCACGGTGGGTGAGTGATTATTGTGTCGGATTACTAACCCCAAGCTTGCAGGTTCGCTCCTGGCCGTGGTAAGTGATTTTTTTTGAATGGTGGAAAAAATCACGAACGCTTGTCATACGTTGTTGGCATTTAAATAACCCATTTGAATTCAGTAGGCCGTGTTCATAATGGCAAAATTAATCTCGGGATTTTCCGCCAACACAAAGTTTCTCATTTCTCAAATTTATAGCGCTATAGTGTCAAGGAGCTTAGATATCTAACCTCCTTGACTTTCATAGTGCTTCAAGGAACAACAAAATTCGACACGCAAGCTGCCCTCTGGGTGTCAAATAACAAAGCTTTCACCCAGCACCCGAGGCCACACGAAAATAAAAAATAAAAAAGATACGAGCCTTACAGTAGTCGCATATGATGTGTAACATCTGACATGTATACTACACAGCTTGGACATTCTTAAAATGTTAATTTACACTCCATTTTCATACTGGTACTATGATGAATGTATGGATTGAATTGGAGATATGCTACTGTCACATCTGTGGCGCAGCGGTCAAGCTGTTAGTCTCTCACCAAGGTAGACCGGGTTTGATTCCCGGTTAATACATGTGAGATTTTTGAATTGAAATGCCATGTCCTGTGGTTCACATTCCACGTAAAAGGGAGGTACCGTGGATCATGATCGTGAGATTAACGAACACGCAAAACTACAAGCTTCCTTCCTTCCTTTTACATTAATAATTCATAATAACAAAGTGACATACAACGTCGACAGTACTCTCAGATACTGTGAGCACATTTCTCAGTAACTATAACATTCATTATTCTCAAGGCTCTCATACAGTTCATCGTAAGCAATCAAAACATGGCTTCCTACAGTCATGAAATGACCTAGTCTCACATATGATGAAAATACAGCTTTTACTCCACTCATATAACAACATTCTGTTATGCATTTAATATTTGACTACTCAACCACAGCTTGACAATAATGCCGCTTACTTAAATATCATTTGTCGTCTTTGTCCTACCCCATGTGATATTCAACCTTGAACGTGAAGCTTCATAAACTGCTCAATGACAAATGAAAGTCGGTGAAACAATTGCCACTGTGCTCGTCAAACCAGTGTCTGCTAAATGCACTGCCTACTGTATTGCCATGACATTCTCGCGCTACAGATCACACACTGTCTTGTTTCCAATACACACATTTTCAATTATACATCCAGCTGGCAGTCCGTCTTACTTCCGTCCGATCCACTTCCGCCCGATTCACTTCCGTCCCATTTTTCTGGCAGTGCGTCTTCACATCCATCCGATCCACTTCCGTTCGATCCACTTCCGCCAGATTCACATCCGTCCCCAATTTTCAAAATCACTCCCACAAAACTATCCAGCAACCGAGAGGAAAGATGTTACACATTAAAAAAAAGCATTTGCCTGGCGTTGAAAATGAGGAAACCACAGAAAAGCATTTCAAGGACGACCGACGGTTGGGGCTCGAACCCACGCGTCTACTGAATCTGCAGAGTGCTTGGTCCGATGGCCTAACGATGTGCTTTAGCGAGCGTAGCCACCGCAGTCGGTAATCGGTAATTAATACTGCGGACTCCTCTGCTTCTACATCTCTCACTTTGAAATCACCCAACACTGAATCTAACCATCGCCTCCTAGGTCTACCTCTGCTTTTCTTACCCTCTACTGCGGAACTCACTTCTTAGATAATCTGTCCTCACCCTTTCTCTTCACATGACCCCACTATCGGAATCAGCTCATACGAACAGCTTCATCCAGCGTGTTCATTTCGAATTTAGCCTTTATCTCATTACGACTACATTCCTGCCATTACTCCCATCTATTTTTCCCAGCAATCACTCGTGCTACCCTCATATCAGTTACCTCTATCTCATGTATTAGAATCTACCCAGCTCTCATTTCCATATATCAAGGTCAGTCTAACTACTGAGCCATCTTGCGAAAGTTTCGTCGCTAACTTCTTTCTTGCAGAGTACTGTAGATCGCAACTGAGAACTCACTGCATTGTCTTTTCTGCAACTCGACTCTGTTTACAATTTCTTGGAAGAGCTGGGAGTCGAACACGGACCTCTGATAACTTATATCTAACCTGCGTAGAAGAAGAATCGGATAAATAAATAGAGGAATACACGAAATGAAAGACAGGGTCTCGAAAAGCCATCAACATTCGAACATTGAGGATTGAGGAACTAAAAAGGAAGGAAGTAGAGGTAAAAGGCAGATAGGAAAGGGTAAGATGAGATGGTCCTCCCAAACGTCAATGGGAACAGACGAAAAACGGACTCACCTTAGGAATCCTGTAAGGTCACCTACTCGCTGGCGCAGCAGCCGTGCGCCCTTGAGTGTGTACAGCTATCCAAGGTCCACCTTCTGTGGTAGGGATACACACACCCTGCCTTCTTGAGGGCCTATCGCAGAAGACAGGAGATAACATGGAATATATGTAGAGGTATGAACCCTTGAGGCACGAGGGTAGGACATATGAGACAAGGACCGACTGAGGAGGGAAAATGAAAGACACCCTGGGCCTTAATACCATCAAGGTTGCAAGAGACGCTTGCAGCCAACGGTTCGAATCATTTAGATTAGGAAGAGAACAAGAATTAACCAAGGGAGATTGATATGAAATGTGAAGGAGAGAAGTACGACACAAGTAAGTGAAAGCAATGCCACACTCTGATGGGGTCTCGTGGTCACCAACACTCATCCTACTGGTTGTGGGGCAAAAATCAAAAGAGGTGGGTCCCATTCCCACCTCAGCACTCCAAGGAGTGGTTCTCTGTGGTTCCTCACAAATGAAGAGGTAGTTTCTAATTTAAGGCCATGACCGCCTCCTTCCCAATCCTCACCTGAATTATAAAAACCTACACTACTTCAGACCTGAAAATAAACCAGGTTATCATGCAAATTACATACACACCCAAGTACAATGGACTGAATGATCACCAAGTTCAGGCCCCTCAAATGAAACAGACACTGAATGGAATGATACTGAAAGCTAGATAGAGGCTTGGATTTGGAGAATGGCATTTATATCTAAGTCGTTCACCCCATTACTATAAATTATTCATTTATTTATTTAGCGTATGGCTTTCGGTGCCGAGAGTGTCCGAGGACATGTTCGGCTCGCCAGAGATTGTAGCTGCTTCTATGTTTACCCCCATGAGCTGAGCTTTAAGTACCGTCGCATGTGGATGAGATGAAATGAATGAAGATGAATGAGCAAGTTCAATTTAAAGTAGTTCCAACTTTGGCTACCAGATGCAACTGACACGTAGCGATGAACGAAATACAACCTACAAATTTGGCTACACACTACCAAATATTTTAGTGGTAGGTTCCTTTCCATGACATAAATCTATGACATGGGCTCGCCGCCTTTACTTTCCCTACGAAGGAAGGCATACTGAAAGATTTTAACGCTCTTGAACAAGTACATCCGTGAAGAACTATTAGCCTATTTTCATACATCCTACTTATCTTAATTGCCCCTATCAACATACAACATTTCATTTTGTTTCCTGTAATAGATTCGTAGATATTGAGAACCGTCAAAATATTTTGGATGGTCGGTATGTTGGATTTGTATGTAGGCCTTTTAGTTATGCAATATTACATGAAGATTATTGTGTAGGTGTATTATTCAAACTTAATCGCATGATTAGGAAACACGAAATAAAAACGAGACATTAAAATTTCGCACAGCCGCCAGCATGTGGTTATGAAAACAATTGAACTTAATTATATGTCAGTGCATTACAAGGTGTATAAATATTTGCTGTACCACGTTTCACTGTCTTCGGATAGTTAAGTCGCGAGAAAAAACTATTTAAATGTTTCAACTTTGCTTGGCCGCCATGTTCGTATTGTAGTTAACAGGAGTTTGAAAATTACATATGTGAACTCCTAGTAGTGCTTTTTATCACCGTACAAACCGTCAGGGTGATATCAGTAATAGTTTCAGAGATATAGAATGTCGGAGAAATATTTCGGACAGCCACCATGCTGAGTCCGGCATTGCTTCCACTTCCTTGCGCCGGGCTCCTCTCCGTCATCTTTCCTGTCGACCTCCCTTGGTCAACTCTTGTTCTTTTCCGACCCCGACGGTATTAGGGTATCCAAGGCCTAGGGAGTCTCTTCCTTTCCCACCTTAATTGGCCCTTGTCTCATCTTTTCTGATACCCTCCTTCTGTGAGGGGTCAGCCTTCTTTTTCTTTTCCTGTTATCTCCTGCCGTCTTCTCAAGGCCCTGAAAGAGGCAGGTGTATGTAGCCCCACCACTTCTGGTGCACCCTAGTAATTGCTACACCCTCAGGGGCTCACGGCTGGTGAGTTCGGGAGTTGGCGACCCCGAGGGATTCCTGAGCTGGGTCTGGTTTTCCCCCTTTTATCCATTACCTGTGGGGCGGACCCTCTCCTCTTTCACTTTCCTATGTGCCTTTTATGCCTGTCCTTCCTTCCAAGTCCCTCAATCCGCATTCTTAGAGGGTTGAGGGCATTTCTTTTCATCCTGTCCTTTATTTGCCTTATTCTCCTTTTGTTTTCCATTTCTTCTAGTATATAAATTAGTAGTTAGTTTTATTTTACATTTCATTATCATCTTCACAATCACCCAAGCCATTAAGGGCCGATAATCTAGATGTTAGGCCCCTTAAAACGACAATTATCATCATCGTCTTCAACTTTTCATAAATGAAAATAGGCTAAAATATCCGACGACTTCGGCGGGTTTGAACCCGCGATCATTGTTATATCAGTGCAGCTTGCTACCGACTACGGCACCGAAGCCACTAGTACTGCAACTAATTGGGAGTGATTAATTCCCCGCAGTATCTGTTGGCATTTAATTAATAATTAATGTTATTGGTTTTACGTCCCTTTTAACTACACTGGCTTTTAGAGACGCCGGGGTGCCGGAATTTTGCCCCGAAGGGGATCTTTAACGTGCCAGTAAATCTACGGACACGGCTCCCTCGCATTTGCGCACCCTCAAATGCCAGCTGACTGCGCCAGGATACGAACCTGCAACCTTGGGACCAGCAGGCATTTAATTAGTAGGAGAATGTACTGCTTCTAAGTCTGGCGGGGACAAATAAAAGTCTTATAATTAGCGTCTCTAAGAGTGTGAATCGTAATTCTGTGAGTCTTCCATTTACTCATTTTCAACATCGTTAACGAGTTTATACTGTAATCCCATCGCTATACAACCCATGACAGCCCTTGGCCTCCAAACGACCGCTGCTCAGACATTTTGCCTACATATTACGTGATCAGCGTGACAGGTCCCCCCAGCCGTTAATCTTGTCTCACGTGACCGGGGCTCGGGCTCTCTGATCTAACAGCTACTCATTTGTCCTCATAAGGCTGATTGCACCTCACTCCAGCCTTCACGATAGTTTCTAAAATATGACGGAACCGGGAATCGAACCCGGGGCCTTCGGGTGAGAGACAGGCTCACTGTAGGTGTAGTGAAATAGTTTACTCATCTGACCTCACCCTCATGATATATGGCTAGACTTAGCGAACAACGTTTGGCCAGTTCTCGTAAGATACCAAAATTGTCACTCTTTACATTGTTCTGCTTAATATTAGGTTCAATTTAAAAAAAAGAAACTGGATGACGACAATGAACAGCACCGTTGTTGTTGCTGTTGATTCATTTAAGAAGGACTTTGTGACATCGTGGCCATGAACTGTAGCTCTTTGTACTTGAGTGTGTTTGGAATCTACCTGATATTCAATCTGTGTCATTTGGATGGTTGTACTAGTGTGTATTTGTAATTACAAATAAGGCCATCGCCTTAATGTACAGAATGTACCACCACAGTATTCGCCTCTGAGTTAAAGTGGGGGGGGGGGGATTAAGAAAATTCACTTCTAGGGTGGTTGAGGGCTGCAGTTCTACTTCTCAAGAATGTGTAGGCCTAAACCGCTTTCCATCCCTCAGTCTGAAGTAAGTTTCTTGGCAGAGCTGGGAATGGAACCCGAACCTCCACAGTGTCAGCCACGGATGCTAGTCATTACTTTCTAGGAAAGAAAAAGCAGTACCAGTAACGAATGATCACCCAATACGCAATTTAGACCACCTCATTCAACACACATACAAATACACGGGGGCTGATGACCAAGATATTTCAAGCCTATAAAATTAACAACAACAACAACAACAACACCGGCCTGCGATAAAAATAAACAAGGGAAGTGATATCTGAACTTGGTGTATTTTTCGGGTTTGATTTCGAAAACAGAGATTAAAAAGGTCTATCACGTCACGTTTTCTTGAAATATTGAATTGTACTTGGATTTTTATGAACATTTACCTGAGATTGAACATAATAGAAGAACGTCAAGAAGAAGTTTCAAAGGAAAACGACTACGTAGGCTACTTAAATAGGCTGTTTTGTTCTCAGTTTAAAATTTGTTTGGAACGTTCATTTGTTCTTCTTGGTCAATCGTCTATTTTATGTTAGTTTTTTTCTAGAAACTGCACCATAATTTGATGTACAACGTTCAAACTCAAGGGAATTTCCTTTATCGTAAATTTGAACAAAAATATTTATATCGATTTTACAAAAAGGAACCCTGACGTTATAGAGGTCATTTTCGAAATAAGCACACCAAATAACACAAAAATTAGCGAAAACTTTTTTTTTTTTTTCGAAACTTAAATTTTGCAGGCCTGTGCAATATTTTCCCAATAGATTGTGATATTTACCTTATACGTTACCTCATAGAAAGGTGGCAAATATTTTGGATTTCTAGTCACCCCCTCCCCTAATCACAAAGCCAACCCCGCACACTAGTACACTAGTAAAACAACCCAACAATCAAAAAGACACAGGTTATGAGAAAGATTACACACACACATACGGAAGTACACCGTGATATCGTAAATCCTCTGAGTCAACAACAATATATAGAGTACGGACAGTATGTGGTGAGGAATCCAGTAGCGTAGCGTGAGGAAAATAATTGGGTAGACACAAATAAAAAGAAAAACTGCAGTAACACATTTTAAAGAAAATGTTTACAGTTTTAGCTTAAATCTTACATACTACATATTCTCTTGGCTCCATGTAAAAGAACTAAGTTTAATTGATGAGCGTAACAATGTACAAATAATTCCATGGGACAATGCTGTCTGATAATTGCTTGAAGACCATTGTTGCTACCCGACATGACAGTAGCTCCAGCATTTATGTCCAGTTAGTTAGTTATTGAGGTTTTAAGGGGCGGACTATTTTCTTATCTATTTTATATTCTTCCAGATCGAAAATTACGTGTGTATTACCGAACCCTGTGCACTTTTATCTAATGATACATCGAAGAAACTACAAATAGGCCTATTTCCTCAACTCTCGAGTTACAGACATATCGCACAATTACACTTAATTGAGCTTTGAAGGACACGTCATTAGTCTCATCTGCGTGGCCGACGAGAAAGACAGGCCATGGCGCGGATCTGTGACGTCAGAGGAGTGGTGTCGCTCGCTCGCCTCGCCGCATTGATTGCACCAAGGTATTCTCATCTATAGAAGCCTACCAATAGCCGAGTAAATTTGTTAGTGTGAATTTAAGGATACTCAAAAATAAAGTTAATAGCTGTGGAAGAAATCTACCCCTATCACTAGCTCAAAACCTTAGAGCAGTAGAATATTAAGCAGTGTAATACAAACTTTGAATGGATGTTCCAGTTTATGCAGATATACAAAACTGTACATATTATCCTCTTATCTTCGTTCATCAATAAGTTGTTTCCATATACACCAGTTTACATGTAAGTTTAACTTTAAAAGCAGCTGGAATAAAAAAAAAAAGAAGAAACAACCAAGCATTGCATTAGGAGAAAGTACCCAGTGCTTCATTTATTGCAAGGGAAGAGTCATTCATGCCCCAAAATAATAAAAACGAATATGAGAAATTTGAGCCCACACTCGTGGTTTTTAGCATTTTGCTTTTTTGAGTAGGCCTACCATAAGACAATCTTTTTCAACAACAAAAATTTAATGCATAGGACTACTTCAGATACATATATGAATTGCTGAGATTATACTTACCTCCTTTGGCAGAGAGCCTTTTATCTGACACCAATCTCCTACAGTGGCAGGTTTACTTCTTGTGGCAACTACCTTCATGTTGGACATGTTTAACGGTTCTCTCCCATTCCCAGTTAGGCTTAGGTCAAATTTACGGTTTTATGGGCTCAATTCAGTGAGTTAATTCAGTGGATTGAAATGTCGTGGATATCAGCCCCATGCACTTATGTGTGTACTGTACTTGTAATAGAAAAGGATGTGGTAGTGGTTTTCAGTTAGCTTTTATTTACAGTTGAGTTGGGAAGACACTTCCAGGATGCAAGGAGTGGGATTCAAATCATTCTATCAAGAGCGTTTGTGCGAAGCTTTGAAGAATAAATCCTATATCAGGTTTCAAATACTCCTTCGCAAAGCAGGTCACCTGGACAAGAAGCCACTTTACTTACCCCTACTCCATGTAGGTGGAACTGTTCCATTTATTAAAATTAAAGAAAGACTATACTTGCCATTGTAATTTGGATCTATGCTGGCTACACGGACATGGTATCTCCCTCCCAATAAGATGTCCAAGATCTCCGCCAAATGTCAAACGAGACCTTTCAAATTATTCAAATAAAAGCATTCCTCAACTTTTAATTATTTTTTCTTATTTTTTGTTTCACCCTGGTGGTCTGGGGATGAAGAATTTTATAACATACCCAGTCCCCCCCTACCCCTTCCTCCCAGAAAATATCATATACTCCTCACCACATCCATTCCCCCTGAAAAAGAACATGGGCATCCTTGCAGGCCACATGGAAAATAAGCAGTTAACAGTACTACACACTGGGTAAATCGGTTTGAAATGGGTAAATCTAGAGCTTTAACAGAGAATTCTGGATGTGGTGATTGGTAGGGCCCTGGAGTACAAAACTATGCCCATATCTTCAAGAACACTAGCAAATTGCAAGTAATCTTCATCCAATGACACAGTAATGTTTACACTTAATTATAATAAGCACACACAAAATGTATTACAGACATTATTTTATTTAGGACATTGGTTATAAATATAAGCATCTCAAGCACATTAACACATTGTCTGGAAGAATCCTAGAATGTAGAAAATGTAGTTTGCAGGTTTCACCAAGTAGGCTATAAAGGTGATATCTTGCTGATCTTGGATATATTACTGGAGATTATTAGGATCTAATATCCTCCAGCTATTAATATTCTCAAAAAATCCTGCACTGCACATAGGGCCTACAGCCATTATACCCTGCTGATGATTCATGATCTCTTCAGGATTTTAAATTTTTCTGACACCATTTCTCAATCTCACTGGAGCTTAGTGGGTTACAAATTCATCGTTACAAAGATGCATGAACACAATTTGAGGACTGGACATGTCTAACTTGCTTCCAGCTGCCTGGCTACTGTTTCCTTATGTAGCACAAAATCACTATCAATTACATTGGTATCTTGCAGCCTTGGCAACGATGTATTAACTCTTGTACTATTTTCATCTCTAATTTATCTCAACAAAACAAGCCTGCCAACTTGTGTCAATAGCTTTAATGTGGACATGTAATGGAATTTACACTTACAAAATTCCCCTAGACACAAAATGGCATCATCCATGACAACACTTAGGGTTTAAACGCTGCATACATGTTCAATTCTATGTGTTATACTCTGATTTACAAAAGATGAACGGTGCAAGCTGCCATCCGCTTGAATGGTGAGGTGAGGAGTGGAGACAAGAGGGGTAACGGTGTCCATAGCAACAGCGAGCAGTGTTGCAATGAATGCCGACACAGCAGTGAGCACATGGTTTGACGCAGTGTTCTACTGTGAACTAACTCGTCACTGCCATTAGTAATATCCCGTGTATATATTGAAGTGCATTTGCTTATTCTGTCATAGGCTACAGTAAGCGTTATTGTTCTGTTTTTGTTGGAAGCGTGTGTATATACAGATTTTGAGTTTATTTCTTTTATTTTCATCATCGTGTCTATTTTCATTGTGTAAAAAGGCATCGGTACATGCTCGCGGAAGGCCCAGGATCCATTCTCTGCGACAGAACAACTTCAGGTCGTGGTGTGACTCTCCATAGCCAAGTAAAGGAGATGGTATGTGCGGTGAGGAATTTTATGGAGGAAGAAGAGGAAAGTATGCGCTTACGGGAGGAACCTCTGATTCCATTTGTTCAGGTGAGGAAAAGAACTGCCATGACTCTTGGTGTGAGTGAAATCACTGCATACCGAGTGACGGAAGGGAAGTTCCTGTCTGATGATGCTGGCCCGTCTAAACTATCAACTCCAGGGAAGAAGAGGCATAGAGAAGGGGTGGTCACTAATTTAGATGGCTTTCAACAAGATGCTGTTAGACGGCATATTTATAGCTATTATTTTAGGAAAGAAATTCCAACATGTCGCAAACTTCTTGTTTTTGCTCAGAGAGGCACAATTATTTCAAGGAAGCCTTTCTTCACTGAAAGTGTTACACGATCTGGGATTTAAATATGAGAAAATTAACGGGGGGAAGGTGATCATGGAGAGGCCAGATATTGTGGCTTTGAGGTGTCTGTTCCTACATGAAATGGGGAGACCCTACTGAGTTGTAGGCCAAAAATTACAAACAAAAAACCAAAATCTGGTTTCATGCCCTAGAAGTTACCTTATCACTTGGGGCACTTAAATATACATTTGTTTTTTATGTACGGCCATTTTTAAATACCTTACGGGGGCTCTTAAAGAACACGTGCTTAGATCTTGAAATGGGCAACGCCTACTTCCTAGAACCAAAAACCCCTCAATTTTGTTGTAATTTCATACTCTTCGCCAAGATTATCAAGCCAATCATCTGAATACAAGCTTATGGTGCCATCTGTTGGTAAATTTATCAGTTATGAGTAGCCTAGGCAATGTTTGTCAAGTGTGAAACTTTTCTTACCGTACATGTTATTTTCTTATCCCATATAATTTTTAGCTGTATGGCATTCACTAAAAGAATATCATTACTATACACATGCACATATTTAACATCGAACAGAAGTATTTTGGTTTGTAGTAAAGTATAGGCCATTTTGGATACATGGTGGAACCATGCCTCTTTGTTTATTTTGATGGTCAGTGGCTTTAGTGAAGTTTATTCGCAAGAATTATATTTTTATTGGTTTACTGTGAGTGGTGGAACTTGTGTAAGTTAATGGTATTTTAGAGATTTGTGTGCAGTTTAATAGATGTATTCAGTATCTAGTCGATGGCGTAAACCGAAAGTCCGTGAAACAAAGAAATGGAATAGTGCTATTTTGAATGTGAAGTTAAGTAATGCAAGTTCAACAGCTGCAACTACTTCTTCTGCCAGTGTCAGAAAACTGGAATAGGCCTATTTTAGTGAGGAGAATACTGTTAAACCTAGTGTTAATGACAAGCACATTCTCATTCATATATGGGTGCCCTCCAAAATTTGTTTACAGACCTGTGTGGTGAATGTGGCAGTAAATCTTCGTGTCAACATCAGGGAGAAAGATGGGTTTAGTAATAAGTTACCTCTGAAGTGTGGGAAAAGTGATTTGTAAACTCAGGGAAGTCTTGATGCAGGAAATTCCACTAAAATACTGTATTTTTTAATAAAGTTAGCTTTTTCTCAATACTGTATTTTTCAGCATTTTAAATGTTCCAGTTGCCTGCGTTTTGATCCCATTACCTTCAAACTTGGTTTGCACATACAACTTTGTGGTCTTAATAATGTGTGGAATCCATTTTGAAAAATATTAATAACTTTCAGAAATATTTAGGTTCAAATTTGAAAAAAAAAATGACATATTTTAAGAGAACAACAGGTCATTCTAAGAAAAAAACATTTTAATAATAAACCATTTGCACTGATTTTAAAAGTAATACCAATTTTTATTTGTAGACCATTGATGATCATTTCATACAAGTTTTAGATTGATAACTTTAAATTTGATGTACCTGGGACATTTTCAAAATTTGCATATTTATTACATAAAATGTTATAATTTCTAAATGACTGAACCAAATAGCTCCAAAGTTTAGAATTCCCTTAATTATGCTCACTTTAAAGAACCTACAAAATTAGGTGAAATTTGGGTGAAAATAGGCTACTGGAAAATTCAAAACTTAAGTTAATAGGGCAAAAATGTTATGGATATTTTGTGGTTAGGTGAAATGTGGGTCAATGCTGGTCACACAGTGTCTAAAGGTTGGAGTGACAACTCAGTTCAGGGGACAAGGAAGGGCCGTCAGGCAGAGGGGGTCGATTTATTATTCTACATGCCGGGCTATCAAACGGCTTTGTTAATAATACACTTTTGCTCTTTAGGTCGAAAAGAACTGGTGATTACCATGAAGACATGGACGACAACTAGTTTTTAAAATGGTTCCAGGAACAATTGTTACCCAACATCCCTGAACACAGTGTTATTGTAATGGACAATGCTTCGTACCACACAGTACAGATAGAATAAGCTCCAACAACTTCAAGTACGAAGCCGCGAATGTTGGAATGGCTCGACCGCCATCGTGTAGCCTACCATGCGACAGCTCTCGGACAAAAGGAATCCTTCTCGGTAGTGCTGAATGAACATAGAACGAGCGATAACATTCTATATAATACATGAATTAGCCAAAATACCTTATAAAAGGATGAGAAATAAATCAGTAAGCAATGTTTTAATAGATGTTTCCTCCTCCGCTGTCTGTGACCCACCCAGCCATTCCAAATATAGCGAAAATTACAGCAGTGAGGGGCATTGTTCAAATCAATCTTCAAAAAAGTACCATAACAGTACTGCCAACCTCGCCCTTACGGTACAATGTGAAACAAAAAAGTGCCCAATTCAGTCTCTAGTGGGCATCATTCGTTCGCTAGTGTGTGCGATATTTTGCATCTCTGTACGGCTGAAATGAGTGTTTTTTGTTATCTGCTCTGTAATAACTATGCAGTATATCGCTCTCCTGTAATAAGTATGTGTATTTTTTTCCGCACAACTGTGGTTTTGACAAAGGTTACAGCCTAACGCACCCAGATCAATGATTTTGTGTCAACCATGCCCCGCTAACAGCGCGCGGCCAAGGCTGCACCTACACCCGACCATTCTTACCTTCACTTTGTCCAATCCAATGGTTTTTGACAATGGTTACAGCCTAACGCGCCCAGATCAATGAGTTTTGGCAATGGTTACTGCCTAACGTGTCCCGATGATTCTTTCTTTTTATCAACAGTGATTTTGCATCCCACTTCTTTTTATCAATAGTGATTTTGTATCTCACATGTGTGCCTCGGTGCGTGTTGCTAGAGTGAGCCTTGATGACGGTTAAACGAGATCAAGTGCTATCGAAGCATGGCAGCTGTTTTTAAAATAGCAAAAAATAAAAACACATATTTACGTACTTTAGCACATATATGAGCTTCAGTAGTAAGTTTTAATTAGGGTTCCTAATTTCAATACGTAATATCGCCCAAAAAATGAAACAAGGACATAAGGTATGTAAAAGTACATTCATGTCTGCTACAAGTGTATAAGCCGCGTTCCACTTTCATTCAGAATTAATATCCTTCTCAACCTTATACAGCAGCGCAAGCCTAAACCCATGTAGGCTACCACGTGGATGAACTGGCGAGAAAGCATGGCCATGAGATCATCACGCTGCCCCATATCATTGCCACTTCAATCCTATAGAAATGATATGGGGTCAAGTGAAGGGTTATCTAGCACGGCATAATAAGAATTTCACACTCCGTGAGGTTGAGAAGCTTACCGTTTAGTCTATTAGGGAAGTGACTTCATAAAACTGGAAGCGTTTTGTGTTAATAGTGCAACGAGAACTGGATGAGGCTACGAAACGTGAATGTATACTCCATGATGGGATAGATTGGTTCATCGTTTCCCTGGAAAGCAATTCCAGATCCAATTCAGACACAAGTGACGAAGAGGGGGCTATGAAAGGAATAGACCCATAATTAAGTTAGTAGCAGCTAGGGCGAATAGGCAACTAAAAATTCCCCTAAACTCACGTGCATCGCAATGTTTAATTGACCCTTCACACGAATATGGCTGACACACCACAGATCCCAGTATTTGTGTCTTCCTGGAAGCGTCTTGGAATGTTATGAGTCATGATCTGCCTCAGTGGCAACGCAGCATTTCCTCACGTGTTAGCTTTGACAGCTGCCAGCGCTCATTATTGGTACCGGCAATACAGAGTATTCTTTGCGTACAAATACAAACCTAACCCCAGACCTCCTTGCTTGTACTACTAACAATAATTTTGGTCCAGATAGTCGCCTAACCAAGTAGCGACCAATGGCTTTGTCTCGCCATGGCTTTAGAAGAGTACAGTTCAACTTTTCCATTAAAATGAACTACGGTAAAAGTAATTTATGAACATTCATGATCTTTCAAGACATTATTCTTCTTTAGACTGAGATAGGCTACTCAATACTCCCAATAATGTCAAAAGTACTCAAATCAAACTTACCAAGCAACTTTTGAAGATTTGATGGATGAGGCAGATATAATATGACCACTCCGATGTAACTTTTTGTACACTGATGACAAGTGAACATATTATATGGAAGCTGCCAAGAGTAACGTGTCTCCACTGTACCTACGATTGTTTGCCTAACATCTAAAAAATTAATTTGCTCTATTAAAGACTATAATGGTGTGCAATCATCACTCGAAAAACTTCTCTGTAGGATGTTCACAGGAGCATTCACTGCTGACAACTTTCTTCCATTTTCATCGCACTCAGAATTTTCAATGAACTGAAGTAGGCTAATTCATCAAATGAATTTTTATCAGTAATGCAAAGAAAGTTTTGTGGAACTTAATGTTTGGGAATCTGCAACCCATTGACAGCCAGCTCAATGCTGAGGTTATTTAGAATACACATAGAACCTGTAATTATGGGCACTGCATCACTCAAATTCTTCAAGCACTTCACCAACTTGTCTTCTGTCTTGATATGTGTCCATTCCTGCTTAAATTTATTCCTGTTGGAGGAGAAGTGTTCAGATATATCCGATAGACTGTGCACAGAATTCTCTTCTTCGTAGTGTCTGAAGTCTTCCAAGCTCGCTTCTATGGCTTTATCCGAGATTTTCTACCTCTGCATCACACAGTCTTCTAGAAGAAGGCCCAGGAGTGGATAGCTATCCTGGCAAATTCGAAAATATTGAAGATACTGCATCAGGTTTCAACTTCGGATAACTCCTAGCAAATGTATTTACTTCCCCATCAACTTGCTCTGTCCTGATAACAGAGCTATCAGGAAAATGTTTTATACACATTATAGGCTTGCTCACTTTAGAGAAGTCAGTGGGAATTTTTCTAGGCCATATATTTCTTAATTTTTCGTCCTTTGGGAGAGAAAATGTAGAAACATTTTCATGCTGAGATCTGTAATTGTTCTTACAGCCAGCCACATTACAGCATCTCGGCATTTTGATTTCCTGTAAAGAGACACATTCATTAAATATCTAACTTTAACTCAGATAATTAACTTAGCATGCATTGTAATAGTCTTTAACATCCACAATATTAGGCTAACGTAAGTTCGTACATAACCTGCACCACACGTGCGTTTGATTAACCTGTATCATTAATGAGAAATAAAGTGTTAACACTTACCCTGTAGGCTACGTGATTATTGCAGCTACATGATGCACCACAACACAAGTTGGATGTAAAGTTGGACATTACACTTTATAAAACACTAACTATTCTCACACTGCTATTCACAAGAAATTCACAAACAAGTCTTCTCAACCGGAGTCACTACTTCGCCTACGTCACAGACAAGATGGCTGAACGCACTGGGGCCAGTATCTTTCGTGGGCCACGTCTCATCTGCCTGGCCACAAATTCAGATGACGAAAGCTCTTCTGCAATCCTTTCCCTTACTGCATTAGTGACAGATTGGATTAAATCATTTTGGATGTCTCGAGACGTTCCTTCAAAATCAGAGCTGCCTTCAAGCTGCCTTCAAGCTGCCTTCTTTCATAAATGATTCTTCTATTGCCAGCATTATCGAGGGTTTCTAAATAATTGCCCATATTAAGAGATTTGTGGTCTTCTCTGTGCCCTCTAAAGGCAAGTTCTTGCTGCCCGAGATGGCACACCATCTATTAGGCGACCCACTATTCGTCTATTTCGAGTTACATTTTCATTATGTTTCACAGCTGCTAATCGCGTTGTTTCCACTAAACAATGCTCAAATCTATTTCTTGCTAGCATGTGAAACATCTCTGCATTATTAATGTGTTTCTTGGTCCCTGAATGTTTTATAGAGTTTTGCCTCAATTTTTTTTTTTTTTAAATTGTTGTGATACCGTACGGGTCCATGGTTCTTCGCCCCCAAACATCAAACAGTAATTACAATGAAGTGACTTTTTGTGCTTTCTTTTGTCGTGTGGCCTCCTGAGAGACCGAGTGCAGGTCTTTCTAGTCGACGCCCGTGGGCGACCTGCACGTCGAGATGAGAGATGGATGGTTGAAGATGGATGAAACTGGGCAAGGATGTGGAAGGAAGCGGCCGTGGCCTGTCAGAAGGAAAATGGGGAAACCACGGAAAACCATTTCAAGGACGGCCGACGGTGGTGATCGAACCCACTCATCTGCCGAGTCATCGGAGAGCTTGGCCTCATGACCTAACACTGCGCTTTAGCGAGCATAGCCACCGCTGTCGGTACTTTGTGTGCTGAGAACCAAATAACCATCTATTCGAATGGCATCTACTTTGACATTTTCTTGTAGGCTAACTTTGCCATCTTTTTGGGACAAATCCAACTCAGTGCCATTTATTTTAAATTTTAGTTTCAACATTTGTTCAAGTGTTTATGATGATAGTGAATTAGACTACTATGAAGAAATCTTACAGAATCAAGGTTACACTGTTCATGTCAACTAATAGCTCATCACTCCCCATGGTTAATATAACTAGAAACAAAGGCACAGTAAGTACAGGATCACGAAACGTTCACCACATCGCGACAGAAGACAAAAAAGACATGTCTATAATGTTCACGGCAGACAGCGTGGAGGGGCATGGAGGGGATGGCGGCGCGCGCACGGTCCTGCACGCTTGAATAAGAAGGCAGGGAAGACATCCTCCCAAGTGTTTATCTGCCTCGCTTCGGCAGGAGTGTGCACTGGCCAACAATGGCCATCAGGCACATCCTGACCCGAACTTAAGCTGGAACAGACTTCTATTCTCTTTTTAAATTCGCACTGCCCCCAAATTAGTTAATTATATTTATAACTTAACTCCTTGCACAACTTAAATCAATTTCACTGCAAAAACTCTGGCTATCGGTTACTCATTAAACCATAGCCAGAGTAATTTTACTTAATTCTTTAACATTTTTTAATCATCCTCCAAAATTCTCCCCCTCATACTAGAGTAAAAGGAGCCCGGTTTACGGGCACCAGACTCTACCTCTTCTTGCATTCACCTTTCAAAGGTGACTTGCATGTCACTGCCAGAGAATAGTAGTCTGCCTCGCTGTTGGTACGCAGGACGCAAGTGTTGAAACTTTTAAATCATGAAAATTACTATTAAGGCTTAAGAACTTGGAAGAAAAACAACATTACAATAAATAATAATATAACCTGTCATTTGTTTCGTAAATTTGGATAGACAGTGTCTACGTTGTCTACCCTGACGCTACGCTACTGGAGGAATCAAGGTCGCGGTATAGTATGAGTGGCGGGGATCAGAGTGCTGGAGGAGACATCCCTCACTTAAGGGGACCTTGTGGGTTAAGAATGTCCTATTCATCCAATGCTAAAATGTAACATATTTAGGTATACTTTGTAGACAAAATAAACGCTGGTATATCTAAAAATCATGGATGTAGAGTATTATATGTTGATCGATGCCATGCAGATGTAATACATTAGCACTCATGAGATCTGAAATATAAATTAAGTAATATGAGATTCATTTCTTTACGATAAAAGCCAAATTTTCAGCGCTTGTCATTCAAGTATTTTCACTTCTATGCAACAGATCGCCATAACTGTGCACCATTTTCATAATTTGTGTATGAAGAGAAAGCTGTGTAAGTTTCATTCTTATAACTCTCTTACTTTTGAGGAAATATGCAGGTACCTAAAACTGACGAAATCACTTAAATGTTAGCTTCAATTTAAAAGTGAAATGAAAATTATCTGTGACCTCCACAGTTTGAGGTGACCTCTCATGCGAATGATGGAAGAAAAAATATGTTTGAATTTTATGAAGTAAACGTAGATTTATTCAGAAATGTGTGCGTAAACAGGATAAACAGTAAACAAATTATCAGATTTTAACCCTCCAGGCTACGAGGTCCCCGTAACTGCGCCAAGCTGCGTGCACAGATTTTAAGCATTAACACGTGATGTCAACAGCACGGCAGACGACGAGTAACTGCTGTCGGCACGTTTCTCTGTTCTCCCACCGCTGAAACGTGCCTGTAAATCTGTCCACCGCAGAACGGTCAGCATGAACTTGAAACTTCACCACAAGCCGTCCATACTCTATTGATAAGCATTAAAAGCATAACTTCTCAGTAAATGGATTCCTCTCCGATGCTACAGTGACATACGTTGAGAGAAATATATGAATGAAAATCCACAGCCTGCTTCCAGTCGACCGACCTGGTCAGGGAATGGAATGAATGAAGCCCCTATCTAGCGGCGATGGTATGAACTGTGCCGGCTGCCGAAGCCAGTCGCACTCCCTTAGGGCAATGATTAAATGAATGACAGATGAAATGAAATGATAGTGGAGAGTGTTGCTGGAATGAAAGTGTGACAGGGAAAATCGGAGTACCTGGAGAAGAACCTGTTTGCCTCCGCTGTGTCCAGCACAAATCTCACATGGAGTGACCGGGATTTGAACCACGGACCCAGCAGTGAGAGGCCGGCATGCTGCCGCCTAAGCCACGGAGGCTCGACGTTGAGAGAAATATGTTTCCCTATTTATTTCTCCATGTACTTGAAAGACGAATACTGAGCATTGAAGTTAAATGTATGAGTAAACATTTCTGTAAGCTAGAATGAAAATGTTTTGAGGGAAATAAGAGCAGAAGTACTACCCACGCAATGAGAGCTGTCATTCTTGCCAAAACAGAGAAGAAAAAAAGAGAGCCATAGGAACGAAAGACAACTGAACGAGCTTAAAAAGTTTTAAATGGAGGAGGACTAATTGCTCCGGGTAATTGCAATGAAAGGAAAATAAATTCAATTGCTGATATTCTCAGTGAGAGAACTTAATGGTGGTAGAATATCACGTGAAGAATAAACTAAATTAATTTAGAGGAAGACAGAAGAGATGGATATTATTGGCGTTAGAACCAAGAACAGAAAAAGAAGTCAATCGTTAATGCAATTCTATTCTTATTCCAGTTTTCAACAGTGTCTTATTTGCAGGGCTTAACTAAGATTAAACTACTCATGAGAATCCTTACATTGGAGCGTGTGGTCTCTAACGCTAAGATAGATTAAGGTAATACGATATAAAAGTCATAAATATTTTATCATGAACTAGGAAGCCACCCCGGCTTCGCCCGGGTACAGTTACGAATGCAAGGTGATGGGCTACTTTCAACCGAGGTCTTATAAGATTTCCTTGTATACGCCATTAGTCGTGTTCCCTCCAGCAGTGAACACGAAAGCTAGCTCGTAAACTGTCGCCTCAGTAATTGAATGGAGATTGTTGGAAGAAATGAAAACGTAAAAACACTTATAGTGGGCGATGTATTGAGGATAAAGATATGCTCTCACGGACTTTTTTGTAGAACTTTTCGTGCTGAACAATTCTTACAGTCATAGTATATAGATATTTTAAGGGTTTGCCCAGCGTAAGCCTAAAAAGCGCACGGACGCCAGGTTTTTGTTTGGACTTTCTCATTGAAATCGTTACTGCTTTGCTTCTTTTAATCATAAATACATTATTTTCTACAGAAACCTTCCTCGAGATATCCTTTACAGAAAGGTGAAAAACGCATCAAAATCCTTCCAGTAGTTCTCGAGATTACCCGTGACATCCAAGAATCGGGGACTTTATTTTATACAAAGTAGAGATTGTAGCTGTTCGTAAGCCATGTTGCCGTAGCTGGAACAGACCACTAGTATATTCCGGTGTGATGTGCGGTCCAATCTAGGGGACAAATGTTATTGGTTGATTCATTAAATTAACGATTAAGTTATTCGAAATCCATAATCTTTAACAGCAATATCCCGCAGCGTAGCCGTGCACGATAAATCGTTCTCCACTTCTGCAATAGGGACCTGCAACAATTCCGGAGACCGAAAGTTGTAATCTCTGCGTTGACAGTGACATTGTTAAATGTGATTTTTCCCAGTTTTTTTCCACAATCCCGCCAGGAAATATCTGCACTATTTCATGTCCTAGTGAACCTATTCAATTCTGTCCCTAATACAGCTACACACACTAATACAGTCATTACAGAAGCATAGGCTATCAAACAAGTTCAAAACACACCAAAGTACTCGGGGCTGATGACCATGGTGTTCCAAGCCCCTGAAATGAATTAACACTTAACACCAATATATCTTTAAGCTGCTGAGATGTCTACTTAGAGCAATCGATCTCTTTAACTGCACTAGGGACGACTATCTTAATGCACGACTCTTATGAAGTGTACTCAGCCTACAGCCCGATAAGGCGATTTCCGGATCTTGAGTGCTCAATTTCCGGTTGGCTCTCCAGGTGGTCTTTGACATACAAACACCCCAACATCCACTTAATTTATTTCATTTGGAGTGTTGCCAATACTTCCTTCATCTCACTGTTCAGTTTACTCCATAATCCTCTTTTTCATATCGTTGCTTCCACTCCCTTAAGGGGCAGAGACCTTGTAGTTCCGTCCCTTAATACAACAATAACTAACTAACTAACCACTCCCTGGAGTAGAGTCTAGCGTTCATGGCTTTCGTCCCGGGGGGAGGGGGTCCGATTACAATTCTAGGACTGCCAAGTAATATAATTCTTTTTTGAGTGCTGGAACAGGATTCACTCAACCTTGATTCCCACCTCATCCATTCCATGGGCACTTACCCCGCATGTCCCCTTGCAGACTCCCCCGCAAGATCTTCACAATGACAGGTCGAGGGAAAGCCTTAAGGAACAAGTGGATTTATATGGTCAAGTTGGATCTGGAGCATCTGGGAATCTCACATGAGTTCATTCGTGACCGCTCACAGTTATGGCAAGCCATTCGGCGGTTAGTTTTTCCCACATAACTTACTAGTAGGAAGAACACAGGGGCACCTGGCCTTTATGGACGGAGGGAAAAAAAAGCTGGTTCATAGAAGATGAAGGAGTATTGGAAGAGGAGAAAACAGAAGGCCCAAGCGATGAAAAGATACGAGCCCCGTGGTCCTCAGTAGTCCCAAACGACGACGAGGAAGATGTGTTGATTAAGAAATGTCCTTGGAATCTCTACTTAGTATAAAACAAAGTCCCCTATTCTTTGGGAAGGAAGCCAAGCAGTAACGATTTCAGTGAAAAAGTCGAAAAAACCTAGCGTCCGTGCGCTTTTTAAGCTTACGCTGGGCAAACCGTTAAAAATATCAATATACTATGAGTCTAGGAATTGTTCAGCATGAAAAGTTCTACAAAGCATCTTCAATACATCACCCACTACAAGTGTTTTCACGTTATCATTTCTTACAATAATCTCCATTCAATACTGAGGCGACAGTTTACGAGCTAGCTAGGGGCAAACTGTTGAGTCGTGTTGAGTTAAGACTTCAGAGAAGAGTGATTGTGTTTGGAGTTTCTCTGGAAGTGCAACTCGGCTTTCCTTCATTTCGCCTGTGAACTTTTCGTTCCGTAAAATACACAGTCAAGTTAGATTGGACAGAAGGGGGATTTGTATGTCATGCACCTCGCCATTTTAAAATACGTCTGAAAAGAATTCGTTGCACATGCATCTCCATGATAATATAATAAATAGTCGATGATTTTAACCCGTCGTGCTGAGACGTAAAACGGATATAGGTCGTAGTTCATTGACATCGTAAAAAGAAAGTCTTAACACGTAATGCATTCATAACTGTTCCCGGACAAAGCCGGGGTGGTTTGCTAGTTGTAGTATAAATG
Source organism: Meconema thalassinum (assembly GCA_946902985.2). NCBI lineage: Eukaryota > Metazoa > Arthropoda > Insecta > Orthoptera > Tettigoniidae > Meconema > Meconema thalassinum. Next base: position 256,718,900 of record OX336392.1, on the reverse strand, counting down.
TTTCAGTTATGAAACCATGCATAAGGAACCATTTCAAAATTTAGGAGTTGTAATTGGAGGCTGATATGCGTACTCCAAATCCATAGACTGCCTGGTGTATAATTGAAGATTAAATATTCAGTAGCTGTTTGGCAGCGTCCAGTTCATCATTACACGCATACTTCACTTGACATATCATATACGTTTTGGTTGTATTATGAAATTCACACATGAAGCGAAAGCTAATTTCATTGCTCTATGTTTAATTTTGGTGATTTTTCTTTTCATTTAACATACTAGAAAGAGTTTCACGGGAAAGGAATTAAAACTCAGCAATTATTCTAGGTTTATGCCTTGTCTTGTGTGGGGGTTTCGCCTATAAACACCAAGAGAGGATCATCAACGGGCTCTTGGTGTTCGTGCCCGGACCCCCACAGGAGTAGCTACTAGGTAACATTGGATATGGTTTCAAGGCAATCTGTTTTTGTGCATACGCAGTATATTCTATCAGTAGTCATGATCCATTCATTTACGAATGAAAAATAAATAGCTGAGTTTTAACACACTAGCTTACCCCTTGGCAACTTAAATCACACTGACGTGGCAGACACGATAGGATCATCAAAATGAGACGTAACATGTTTCGTGATTTTGAACTTTGTATAAATGCTATTAGAGCGACCGTCCTGAATTTGATTTGTCCTGTGCTTTAGGAAAATTGCACCGTTACTAGTCTTGTACTCATATTAGGTTCATGGGATCACCCAAGGGTGGCGGAGCAAAGGTTGGGTGCGGTGGTGTTAGCGACGGTGTCATTAAGAAGGAGCGGAGAACTAGTTTTGAAGTTGAGTCACAGTGTCATTAGCGTACAAAGGAATGCCACCACGAGCTTAGTAACATACAATGTGAAGCCTTAATGAAGCGAATAAAATTGATAGATTATCTGTGCAGCACTGCGAGTGTGAAATGTTTTGTAACATGTTTACCATCACATTTGCTTCCTCTTTTCTCGTTGACACACAACCACATCACTACCCTGGTTTTGTCTTGCCTTAATCAACTATAGTTGAAACCCTCGTTTGTAAGGCAAGGTTTACCTCTCTTAGTTGAAATCAACTCCATAATTAACCGGACTGAACCTAAGTTAGACACAGACAGAATGACGAGTTTACACATACCGAATACGAACCGGACTGAACCTAAGTTAGACACAGACAGAATGACGAGCTGACACATACTGAATACGAACCGGACTGAACCTAAGTTAGACACAGACAGAATGACGAGCTGACACATACTGAATATGAACCGGACTGAACCTAAGTTAGACACAGACAGAATGACGAGCTGACACATACTGAATACGAACCGGACTGAACCTAAGTTAGACACAGACAGAATGACGAGCTGACACATACTGAATACGAACCGGACTGAACCTAAGTTAGACACAGACAGAATGACGAGCTAACACATACTGAATATGAACCGAACTGAACCTAAGTTTGACACAGACAGAATGTATTTCAATTACTTTAGTCATGATCATTAACTTTTCCCGTATTGCATTCTAGATCTTTAATTCTTTTTGAAAAGTGGACAAACAGAATTACAGGCAGACAGTTAGTAAGTAAGTAAGTAAGTAAGTAAGTAAGTTACGGTATTGTTGTTTTAATGGGCGGAACTACGAGGTCATCTGCCCCTAAAGACAGACAGAATGACCAGTTGACACAGACAAAATATGAACCGGACTCAGCCTAAGTTAGGCACAGACAGAATGACGAGTTAACAAACCAAATGTGTCCCACCATACTGACTGCAGGGGTTTTCCCACCATTCTGGCCCGGGAGCTGTCACAATTAGTCAACATTCTGTCACAAATGGGACACTTAATGAACACTTCACGATCCGGCGCAAATGGGAAAAGCAGCCGTTGCCAGAGGAACCTGGGGCGTTCCGAGGAATAACATGCATCAGAGGGTATTGTTGCAACCAAGAATCCGGCAGCCCTCGTTGGTCTCACTCAGAACAGCTTGTATTGTGTTTCCGCTATTTTACATTCAGGTCTTCCTGTGACTTAATCTGTGGACAGGTGTCCATCACTACTTTAAATGCTCAGGGTAGGAGATGTGATGGTGTACACCAAGGGAATTCTTATGGCCTCTTCGCAGTCACCCAGATCCATGGCAAGAACAGAGAAGTTGCCATGGACCACAGAAGTCTGTGCTTTGCCAGGCTAGGTCCCGCCTACCTCAGAACTCGGACACTGGATACTCCTTGGAGACCAGGTAGTGGCGCAGCATCTAGGGCTGCTATCGTTACTTTTACAGAATCCGATGAGGCTGACGCTGATTCCCAGCCCCCCCCCAGAGGCTCACAACTTGTGGGTCGTGGGTTGGCATTCACGGGACCCCAGCTGAGTCCGGCATTGCTTCCACTTACTTGTACCGGGCTCCCCTCTGTTATCTTTCCACTTGACCTCCCTTGGTCAACTCATGTTCTTTTTCGAACCCGACGGTATTAGGTCATCCAAGGCCTAGGGAGTCTTTCAATCCCCCCCCTTATTGGCCCATGTCTCATCTTTCCTGATCCCTCATTCTTCGAGGGGTCAGACCTCTTGTTTTCTTTTCATTGTATCTCCTACCTTCTGCTCAAGAATGAAGGGTGTGTGTAGCCCCACCACTTATGATGCACCTTGGATAGCGCTACACCCTCAAGGGCTCACGTCTGGTGAGTTCGGGATTTGGCGACCCCGGGGGCTTACTGAGCTTGGTCCAGTTATTCTCCTTCTTCCATTGACTCTGGGGCGGGCCGTCTCCTCTTTCCTCTCTGCCTTTCTAGGCTCTCCTTCCTTCCAAGACCCTCAATTCTCATTTTTCGAGTGTTGAGGGCATTTCCTTTCCTCCACTCTTTTGTTTACATTCTTCTCCTTTTTGTTTCCCATTTCCTCTACTAGTTTGTAAGTACGTAGTTAGTTTTAGCTGTAGGTTTCATTTGATCATCTTTAATTTTCACTATCAACCAAACCATTATCATCATCATCATCATGATTCCCAGCAGTAACAAGACTGACTCCCAAGAAATTAATCACTGTGAGAGTATACCTTCTCCCGTACTTCCAATCCGTCAATTTTACTACATCCTTTCAGGTGCTATCTCGAACATGTTTTACGTTCTTTCTTTTCACCAATGCGTTCTTTCCCTGACCCTTCAACCAACTTAAACCAATCTACTAATCTTTATAGCATCCTTACGTAATGAATTGTTGGCTACTCGAGTACCAAGTGTAGTGCCGGGAAACAGGCAGAAAGTCTCAAAGGATTATTCCACTATCTGTATTTTCTACTATTTTAGAGCTAACAGCATAATGAAGGCAGTGTTATCTGTGTATTGACCGCTTTGTGGCGGTTACAGGCACTTTCGCCCATCCCCTGAAAAGAAGACGAAGAATAACTACCCGAGTTCATTTCTTCGTCAGCAGCTACGCGTCCAGAATTCCACACCAGCAGCAGCACCTGCCTACCACACCGGAGTCATCCATCAACATTCCAGCTTATCAGCTCTATCTTGGCCGTCCAATCCCAGCAGCCACCAGCTGGCTGTGAACCAAACACCACTTCCCTCCTAGAAGCCAACTCCAGGCAGCGCATCAGAGCGTTGTAATGAACAGAAATAAATAAGCATATGTTATATCTTTGAATTGTGGCTTCTGATTACGATTCCTTCTCAAATCTTGCCGTAGATCAGTATACTACACCGTGATTTGTCAAATCGGAGTAAAACATTTATTTAATTAAATATGTCTTACAAAATAAACCAGATATTAAACATAAACGGCCTTTCCTGGCCATGCGTTAGAAACCCATGACGCCACTGTCAGCCAGCGAGCACCGTCTTTTCAATCTCTAAGATTTACTGTCTGTTCCTTATAACGTGACGTCCGATCAAGACATTGAAATCGTAGCTTTCTGCGTAAAGACACTCGTTCACGGATGTCACATAGGTGCCACGAGAAACGGATCAATCACTTCAAGTTAACCGTAGGTGAGTTTTGAAATATTCGTTTTGACTGGACGTCAAGTTACAAGCATCGTAGGTAGCACGATAGGGAATTCAAATGGGTGGGAAGATCCCAGTAGTCGTGCAAGAAGGTTGCAGGTCCACTAGTTGACTACTCACCATCCCTTACTTACATACTGTCATCACCTAAAACTATCTCACGGCCCCTTTATTCCAAACTCCTAGGTCTATCAATTATTATTCTGCCTTCAGAATATAAACTCGCTAAAAAATAATAATAATAATTTACCCAAGATTAATTTGTATCCTGAACTGAGAGATTCACCATTCAATCTGCACATTTTTCTCCAAGCATCGTCAACAGGTAAAGGAACCCATGTACTATGAGAAGCAGGTCTCTCTTCTTTAATTCCTCCTCTGCTTCTCGTTTCTGCGACTCATAAGAGAAAGGCTCCAGTTACATTGTATGGCATACTCTTTGAAGAGACTAATGGATGTCGTGACAAAGCTGACTGACGCCTCATGGACTTTTCTTTCCATCTAGTTGCAGCACAAAGGATGATCCCCGGCACAGTGATATAAGATCAGCGTGAGGACCCGGATTAACAACACTTACATCCTGAATATAGGTTGAAAACTCAACAATGATATGGGCTAATTCTCATTAGTTTGATAACTCTTAAGAGCAACATCGAAGTAAGAAATCGGTTAGCGGACATGGTGTGATGATCGGATTAACGACACTTCCATATATAGGCTGAAAACTCAACAATGATATGGCCTAATTCTCATTAGTTTGATTATTCCTAAGAACAATATTGAAGTAAGAAATGGGTTAGCGGATAAGGTTCATGATCGGATTAACGACACTTCCATCCTGAATATAGGCTGAAAACTCAACAATTATATGGCCTAATTCTCATTAGGTGGATTACTCCTAAGAACAATATCGAAGTAAGAAATAGGTTAGCGGACATGGTGTGATGATCGAATGAACGACACTTCCATCCTGAATATAGGCTGAAAACTCAACAACGATATGGCCTAATTCTCATTAGTTTGATAACTCTTAAGAGCAACATCGAAGTAAGAAATCGGTTAGCGGACATGGTGTGATGATCGGATTAACGACACTTCCATATATAGGCTGAAAACTCAACAATGATATGGCCTAATTCTCATTAGTTTGATTATTCCTAAGAACAATATTGAAGTAAGAAATGGGTTAGCGGATAAGGTTCATGATCGGATTAACGACACTTCCATCCTGAATATAGGCTGAAAACTCAACAATTATATGGCCTAATTCTCATTAGGTGGATTACTCCTAAGAACAATATCGAAGTAAGAAATAGGTTAGCGGACATGGTGTGATGATCGAATTAACGACACTTCCATCCTGAATATAGGCTGAAAACTCAACAATGATATGGCCTAATTCTCATTAGTTTGATTACTCCTAAGAACAATATCGAAGTAAGAAATAGGTTAGCGGATAAGGTGTGATGATCGGATTAACGACACTTCCATCCTGAATATAGGCTGAAAACTCAACAATGATATGGCCTAATTCTCATTAGTTTGATTACTCCTAAGAACAATATCGAAGTAAGAAATAGGTTAGTGGATATGGTGTGATGATTGGATTAACGACACTTCCATCCTGAATATAGGCTGAAAACTCTACAATAATACGGCCTAATTCTCATTCTGAATACTCATATGAACAACAAAGAAGTTAGAATTAGGTTAGTGGACATATGTTCCTTCCTTATTAAGTCACACTTCCGTACAGAGTTGGTTGATCAAGGTCACAACATCGAAGTTAGAATTACGTTAGCGGACATATCTTTCTTCTTTATTAAGTCACACTTCCGTACAGAGTTGGTTCATCAAGGTCACAACATCGACGTTAGAATTAGGTTAGCGGACATATGTTCTTTCCTCATTAAGCCACCTTCCGTACAGAGTCGGTTGATCAAGGTCACAACATCGAAGTTAGAATTAGGTTAGTGGACATATCTTCCTTCTTTATTAATTCACACTTCCGTACAGATTTGGATCATCAACTTCACTTAGTCCAGAACATATTCATATTATTTATGTCTGTAAAATTTCTCTCAGCAAACATTTTATCTACAGCACAACAGCATGATTATCCACATTATTTCTTCCCACGATTTTCGTCCTGCCATGTATTTTGTCAGGATATTTTTCCGAACATAATACCGTTCAATTAACATACTTTTCGAAGATAATTATTATGACTGGTTCATATTGAAAGGGTTGATATTAATTTCCCTATGTTTCTGGTCTCGGCGTTACTATGGTACCTATAGTATTGCATGTAACGGGGACTAGTGTTGGGAAGAGTCTGGCCGTAGCCTGACGTTAGGAACCGTCCCGGGATTTACCTGGAGTAAAAGTGGAAAAGTCACTTGTAGGATGGCTGAGGTAGGAATCAAATCCACCTCTTCTCACTTCTACGTCCTGTAGCTCAGATAACTCCATTTAAGCACTAAAAAATCGTTCTTTCTCTTAGCACAAAAGAGAATCAATCTCGGACCTCAGCGGTGACAGCCAAGAACGCTAGCGGGTCAGATTAATAAATATAACTAAATATTCTTAAGTAAACTAGATACGTGGCTCAGCGATAACGTGCTCGCCTGCTGAGTTCAAGGTTTTAGGATTGAATCCTGGCGAAGTCAGCTGACATTTGAGTGTGCGCAAATGCGAGGAAGCCGTGTCAGTATATTTACTGCGCCATCCTAAACGTAGTGATGAACTAGGTTCGCACTTACCCGAGTGCAGGAGGCACCAGACATGACATAACAGCAATCGTCTTTAGAAGGATGTAAAACTGGCGGTGCAAGAGAGAGTAGAATACGTAGTTTCGTGCTGGGCCCATTGTTTTGCAAAACTCCCGTGCCAGGACTCAAGAAGATGAGCTGGGCATCCCAGGGTCGTGGACGAACGTACCCTCGTTAGAAGAGGAAGTTCAACCAAGTCCCCTCATTTGAGAGTATCTTGCCAAGCATAAGCCGAGAACGAAAATTAAGAAAGACTATAAGACACAAAAGACAACAACGGATAAGCGAGAAATTGTCGAGACGACATGTATTTCAAATATGCAAAAGATCTGAAGCGAGAGGAACGATAACAAGCTAGGATGAACGTAAAATAAGTGGAGCACATCAAGATAGGCCACTGCCGCAAGGAAGTAGGGATTTTAAAAACAAAGATGACGTTGGGAAGGAAAAGATGAAGAGGAGCTGACGTAGAGTCTTGTGAAAATCTGAACTGTAACAAAGTAGGCGTTACAGTCCCAAAAGGAGCTCCCGAGTTAGGTAAAGAAAGAAAGAAAGAAAGAAAGAAAGAAAGAAAGAAGAATACATATTGAGGTGAGAACGAACTACATATTAGAGAAAATCGTGCATAAACACACCGTTAAACAGAAACAAAACGAAATAGACTTACGGAAACATAGCAAAAGGTAGAGATATCTCAGTAATAGGGGAAGAGGCAGGAAAAGGGGAGAAAAGGGTCATGAGGAAAAAATTTGTGTAACAAACCACAATCTCACTCAAAGACACGAAAGAAAAGGAACATGGCGACTACTTATCGCGATATTGCTGTGTTTTCGTAAGGTGAAAAGCGACACAAATAAACGAACGAAAAGAAATCCAATTACGTTAATTAATAGAAAAATATACGTATTTCACCTCATCTCAATATGTATACTTATCAAAAGAGTTGGAAGCGAAAACTTCCGATAAAATCGGAGAGATCAGAAAGTTGGGTCAGTCGTCCATTGTGAACGAGAAAAGAATAGGAAGAGATGCCAAATTCATGCCACCAGATGGCATCGATGAGAGAAGTAAAGAAAGAGAAAAGTACAGCGGAGATCCGTAGATTGACATAATGAAAGAATTAAATACATGAATTAATAATAGATAATAATAGATATTTAAATACCATAGTCAGATCCTGCAATAGAAGTGATGGAATAGAAATTTGGACTCTGCTGAACCAGGAAAATTGTTCATTACTGACTCGTTAAAGATCCCCTTCTAGCAAAAATTCCGGCACCCCGGCGGCGTCTCTAAAATCCGCAGTAGTCAAAAGGGACGTAAAACCAATAACGTTATTATAATTATTAATATTATTATTATTATTATTATTATTATTATTATTTACTATTCTCTTAAGTGCCCCGACCTGATTATGTATCCATCTTCGCAATTGGACACAGTCACTGCAGTGTGTTCCTTTTTAGCCTACTTTTCACATTTTGTAACAAGTAGTTCCGTGAAGATCTATACAGCCTATTTTCATATATCCTACTCATGTTAATTGCCTCTATCAACATACAAAATTTCAGTTTGAAGGTTGTGATAGATTCGTAGATATTGAGAACCGTCTAAATATTTCAGTTGGTCGCCAGGTTGGACTTTTATTTTTGTACTATTACATTAAGATTATTGTGCACGTGTGGTATTCAAACTTCAATCGCATGAAGTAAAAGAGAGATTTTAAAATTTCTCACAGCTGCCATCTTGTGATTATGCAATCAATTGAAATAAATTAGATGTCTTTGGATTAACATTTGTATAAGCATTTAACGTGCAACGTTTCACTGCACTCGGATAGTTAATTCGCGAAAAACGTCCATTTAAATATTTATACTTTTTGTCGCCGCCATGTTGGATTTGCGCTCACCAGGTTACTGAAAGTCCTAAAGGTGAACATATGTTCATAGCCACTATGAACATAAAACATTTCAGTTTGATTGCTGTAAAAGGTTTATAGATGTTGAGAACCAACTAAATATTTCGGATGCTCGCCATTTTGGATTGTTATATGTATAGCCCATAGAGTTATGTACCATTCAAAGACAATTGTTGCCCAGGTTCATTATTCAAACTTTCACTTCGATTGCATGATTACGACACAAGAAATAAAAACTTAATTTTAAAATTTCGCACAGCCGCCATCTTGAGGTTATGTAAACAATTGAACTAAATTAGATGCCAGTGCATTACAATGTGTATAAACATTTGCAGTACCAAGTTTCATTACGTTTGGATAGTTAAATCGCGAGAAAAATCTATTTAAAAGTCTCAACTTCGCTTGGCCGCCATGTTACTTTTGTAGTCACTAGGTTTTTGAAAGTCTCATAGTTGAACTTCTAGTAGTGCCCTTTATCACCGTACACAATTTCGGGGTGATATCGGCAATAGTTTCGGAGATGACACTGAATGCTGGTGAAATATTTCGCACAGTCCCCATGTTGGATTGGTGAGACACAATCAAATTTGAAGCGCACGGTCGGGGTCGGTCAGTATAGTGCTATGATCTTACCGAGTTTCATTGTAATCGCTCCAGCCGTTTATAAGTTATTAGGGGACACACACACACACCTCACACACATACGCACACACACACGGACAAAGGGTGATCTCATTAGCATATTTTTTCATAAAATGAAAATAGGCTAAAAATGAGGGAAAAGTAGACTTATGAGATCGATCCGAGAAAATGTGTGTCTTTCTGTCTGTCCTTCTGTCTGTCTATCTGGCTGTGTGTGTGCCCCCCGCCCCTCTATCAACTCCTAAACGGCTGTAGCAATCGAACCCAAATTTGGTAGGAGTAAAGATCTCTATCTGAATATCCCAATGCCGTATTTGAAAATGATGTCAGTGCTACCAACTGCTGAAAAATCGCAATTAAAATTTCAGCTCCATGTTGTATATCTTGGGAGGTATGCATGAGTCAACCCCAACCCCTGGCACTTTACAGCCCATGACGGGCTAAGGCCGACCAAGCGACCGCTGCCCAGCCATTCGGCCTGCAGATATTGGGGTGACGCGTGATCAGCGCGTCGGGTCCCCTCGGCCGTTAATCTTGGTTTTCATGATCGGAGCCATACCAAAATTGGCACACATATAGATAATAATATTTCAGTTTGATTTCCAGGAGGCGATACATGGCAGTGTTGCCAAAATAATTCTAAGCCTGCTGATAGGTCCAATTTTTAAATGCATATAACTTCTACACTATCAATTGGATTTCGACCAAATTTCGTATGTGCTATGTGTACTCTAACAGATATGACTATGCGTATTTTTAAAAGCAACCAGGGCTGCCAACTGTTAATAAATGCTGTCTCTATTTTTTACCCTAATATCAATATACAGATGGTATTCAAGCCAACAGCTCTAAACTTTGCACACGTATGGTACCTTTCATTCTAGATTAATTTGGAGTAACTAATATAATTTGGATCAGTACGTGTTTCCTACATGTTTCTTAGCCTGCTGATTGATCCAATTTTAAAATATATGTAACTTCTATACAAATAAATGGATTTCATCCAAAATTGGCACAACAATAGGTCATAATAGTTCAGATTACACCTGACCAACACATGCATGCCATTGTTGCCAACATGATTTTACGCGCGCTGATGGGTACAATGTCTAACTGCATGTAACGTCCATGCTATCCTTTGGGTTTCAACCAAATTTTGTATTCTGTACCTTAAGAGATGGAACGAAGAATATATTCAGTCACCAGGGCTGCCAACTGTAGTGCTCTATTAGGCTACATTATTCATTCATTTATTCGTTTGTCTGGCTGCGTGGCTCAGGGGTAACGTTCTCGCTTGCTGTGCCCAAGGTTGCAGGTTCGAAACCTGGCGCAGTCAGCTGGCATTTGAGGGTGCGCAAATGCGAGGGAGCCGTGTCAGTATATTTACTGGCACGTTAAAGATCCCCTTCGGGGCAAAATTCCGGCACCCCGGCGTCTCTAAAAGCCAGGGTTGTTAAAAGGGACGTAAAACCAATAACATTATTATTATTATTATTTATTCGTTTATTTGCAATTGGGGGTGTGTCCCCCGGTGGCAAATTAGATATACATAACAAATAAATAATTGTACATAACAATTCACTAACAATTGAACTGGAGTATTTACACAAATAGTCAGTCTTTTCTTAAACACACCTATTGTTTGGGAAAAGGCTCTAAGACTGCGGCAGGTAGAGAGTTCCAATTATCAATGGCACGGTTTACGAAATAATATTTACCATAATTTGTTCGCTGTGGTCGGCCCTTAGCTTTCAAAGGATGATCGCCCCTACCCACGTAAGTAGGCTTTTCCATACGTTTGCTAAGCTCACCCCATTGTGGTTGATTTGTATACGTGTTGTACATAGCGCAGAGTCAGTTATATTTCGAAATAATTAGAAATTTCGATATTACCAACTTAATTTCGTCATTATTCTAATTAGGTCCACATAGATTAATTATTGGAATGAATCTTACATTTCAAGAAAAGTAGGCTATTTAGTTCGTCATGGAACTTCTTGTTTTTTAATGTGCTCACATATCCCCAGAAGCAAAATGTGTCCATATACTTTGAGTAGTAGTAGTAGTAGTTATTTTTGTTTTAAGGGGAGAAACTACGAGGTCATCTGCTCCTCATATACTCTGAGATAAATAGAATAACCATTCAATTCCTTTCCATTAATAGGGATGAATGTACTGTATGTTACAATACTTTTCTCCCTGCTTGTACTGCTTGTACCGTGCTATTCTTTTACGATTCGGAACATCCGATATTCTTGAAGTGAGCAGGACTGTATGTATCCCAAATCGTACAATGTTAGGTTAAAATTGGTATGGACATTGAAGAGTATTTCATGTGTCATTGTCTATGTTAGGCATCTTCCGTTTGCGCGGACTTAAACAAAATGTCACATGCCCATTTACATAAACTACATTTCCATCAAACACATTTTGTTCGAAATTATGTCATCCATTGTGGCATTTAGGCAGAAACGTCAAACTTTTATATACTGTATTTATTACTGCACTACTGGGAAGTCAAAATGTTCAAAGACTCATTAAAGACTAACTAGGGAAATCATTGGATATGTTGCAATCCAATTTGTTTCCTCAATTTGCAAGGGATTAGTAGAAGAAATGTATTCTACATTCGGAAAGTAAGAAACACATCGGCCTAATGCATTTTTTTAAACATTGAAACGCATATACCTTCTTGTATACGCGTACCTGAAGCTATCTGGACAGACACCTCGCAGCTGAGGCAAGTGTGTGTAGCGTGATACACAGAACGTAAACAAAACATCAGCCGGTGTAATAACTTGCACCATTGTTCAATTGCGTTGGCCAATGTTGCTCTAGCAGTGTGAAGTAGAGTCTTATTTCACCCAAGCAGGACAACTACAATTAAAAGCATTGATATTCTCAATGAATAAACAGATCTCATAAGAATCAGCAACACAAATATTCCACGTAGCCATAGGCCCGATCGTAACGTGTGGGATGGAACTAATCTGGGAACACTATCACTAGGAGATCTAAGAACCATTGATAAAGTCAAAGCAAGATACCTGAAGAGAGGTCTACGTATGTCTTCCAATGAACAAACAATCAAGATACAGTGTTCTTCTCGTGTTCCAGACAAGGTACGTGATCATTTAAATTCATTTGTGATTTTATTTAATAATACCAGTGAATTGCATCATCTTATAAATTAAATTACTTCGTGTGGAAACGTGAGATTCTCGTCCAGAATGATGCGATCGTCCATAAATTCTTAATTATTTAAAACTCATTGCAATAGCTAGGTGCGTACCGGTTGTGTGAAGATGAATCATGAAAATGCCTCGCCTTTCACGTAAAACTATTTAGACAGAGAGGCCATTTACTGTATTAGGTAGATTTCATTAGAAAGCTAACTATTGCAATGGGTACCATGTTTCGACTTCCGGAAAATTTCGACATATCTTCGCGTTTCACATCCCCCAGACCCCAAAACCACCGTCAGTTCAAAAGTTTATATATAATTTATGTATATATGTATGTATCTATCTATCTATATATATATATACAGGGTGTATTTGATATGATGGAAGTCCTTTACACTGGTGATAGAAGATGGTATTCTAAGCAAATATCTTCATGAAATTAAGTCGGATCTTAATTAGTGTAGGTGGAATTAAATCACAAAAATCGTCGGTCAATATCTTGGAAACGGGCTTTCACTTCGTTCCCCTCAGCAGCAGAGCTGACTTCTCCCCGTCTCCCTCCCCTCCTACGCTGAGGAATGTTGACCAGAGTCTGCAGTTGAGTGACCTCCTCGCCTTGTCTGCCAATGACATAGAAATACACAAACCGAGCCTATGAACAGCTGATTCACACCTTCATGGGGAGTGGCTACATGACTAGTGATGGTGGATCTGTCTAGGATTTTTCCAGCTTCATGAACTATGCATAGAAAATAGAAATCCTTAAGATTTAGTAAATTAATTTAAGGAACTGTTGGTCTATCTTTGTGTGAAGATAGTGCAACAACTGTAATAAACTTATTAATAATACTAATAATAGTAATAGTAGGCTTTTAGACACACTAACTTCTTTTATGTTTCTTTTTGGTATGTCGAGTTGCCAGACTTTAATGTACGTAGGATTTCTTGTATGTGCCATGAAATCCATGGAGATGATCTTATTAGATCCCATTCATTTACTACATGACTGAACGTAGATCGCACCCTCGGGATGGTTAGCACTCTACCACCAGAACTACACATGCTGACTCTTATTATTATTATTATTAGACTATTATTATTATTATTATTATTATTATTATAACACTGTATTATAACAATGTATTTGTATTTTATTTTCATTTTCGTGTATTTTCATATGTATTTACATTGTTGATGGACCAATAAATCAATCCTCCCCCCCCCCCCCCCCTCCAGTTAATGGCCACCCGAGGGCTGGAGATGGGATGGGACAATTCACAATATGAACATGTGGTACCATACTAGTATTAAATCTTGGAAGTAGGTTTCCATGGGTTCCCACTTCTACCCCAGGCAAATGTAGGGATTGTTCCTAACTTAAGGCCACGGCCGCCTTCTTCTCAATAATCATAACCGCTGGCAGTGCAGCCCATGAAGGGCCTAGGCCTACCAAGCGACCGCTGTCCAGCCATTTGGCCTGCAGATATTAGGGTGACGCGTGGTCAGTGCATCGGGTCCCCTCGGCCATTAATCTTGATTTTCCTGACTCGGGCACTGCCTCACTGTCAGACAGCTACTTAATTGCCCTCACGAGGCTTAGTGCACTGCGTTACAGCCCTCACGTCAGTTTCTAATATCCCTGATGGAGCCAGGAATCGAACCCAGGGCCTCCAGGTGAGAGGCAGTTGCACTGCCCCAACACCACAGGGCCGGCGCCTTCTTCCGAATCCTCACCTGAATTACAAATACCCACATTACTACAGAAACCACAAAACACAGGATATCACACAAATTCTACCCACACCCAGCTACATGGGGCTAAATGACCAAAATCGCCAAGCCTCTCAAACAAAACATCAAGTTTTTTACTTCCGTCCTAAATGCCTAGTTCTAAACAGACTGCGGGATGTCGGAATTTTGTCACACTGCATTTCATTAAGAGAATGTTTTTAGTATTTTCAGAAACTAGTCAGCAGAAGGTCCGACACGGACGCCAATGATACATCAGGGCTGAGTATCGAAATTATTTTATACATGAACATCAATCAATGAATTCCACACTTACAAAGTAGGCTACACAATACTACCGGTCCTGACGTCCCAAGCCATTGCGTGCGTTGTCAACAACAACAACAAGAACAACGGCAATGCACATTTTCTTACGAGACGGTAGAGCTCATCCTCATAACAGCTGATAGCCTACCACCCCTCAAGTCAACCGGTAAGGTCAATGCTCCGATTACATAACAACTTCCCCTTCGCGCGTCGTCTCTCATGGCTCCGCCTCGTTTACCCCAGCCTGCCGCACCACTTTCTGCCTGATTAGTTTCTGAAATTACTAAAAACATTGACTTTTTAATGATTAATTATCAATTTCAAGATAGGTGACAAATTTTTTACCTAGGAAGCTTAGAATAGTCTCTTCTATCACCAGTGTAACGGACTTCCATCATATCAAATACACCCTGTATATATATCAGTTTCTTGTGGACACGATAACTGCCGTAATTTTGCACCAATCACTTTGAATTTTTTACATAATATGTATCCCTATAAAATCTCGGTCGAGTTCGTTAATGGGCAAAATCGGTCGAAGGGGGGTGAAAATGGGGGGCTTTTTTCGAAAAAGTGAAATTTCGCTATAACTCTCTTAATACGTGAAATATCGAATCCATTCCAAGTTCATAATATGTGTCGGATAAGTGCCAAAATTTTATGTCAAATAAGTTTTTTGATAGCACCAACCATTGACCAAAGGGGTGGAAAAAAGTGGGTTTTCGGGAAACATTAATCATATCTCTCTTAATAGGCACAATATCAAAACCGTACGAAATGGAAAATATTCCCCTAATAATTACCTAAAACTTTTGTCTGAAAGAATTTTTGATATGACCCACCATTACGCCAAGGGATGAGAAAAATGATTTCGGAATTTTTAAAAATGCCAAGTGCCATCAGAGGTTACCATAACAACGCTTTTAAATTGATAAGGGATGATCTATCAGAGGTTGCCAAGACAACGCCATTGACGAGATCACATTCATTTTTAGCCTACTTTTCACACTTTTCAACAAGTAGTTCTGTGAAGAACTATACAGCCTATTTTCATATATCCTATTTATGTTAATTGCCACTATCAACATACAAAATATCAGTTTGATTGCTGTAATAGATTCGTAGATATTGAGAACCGACTAAATATTTCGGATGGTCGCCATTTTGGATGTAAATATGTAGGTCCTAGAGTTATGTACTGTTACATGGAGATTATTGTGTACGTGTAGCATTCAAACTTCAATCGCATGATTAGGACACATGAAGTAACAAGGAGATTTTAAAATTTCGCACAGCTGCCATCTTGTGGTTATGGAAACAATTGAAATAAATTAGATGCCAGTGGATTAACATTCGTATAAGGATTTCCTGTACCAAGTTTCACAGCACTCGGATGGTTAAATTGCGAGAAACGTCCATATGAATATTTATACTTCGCGTCGCCGCCATGTTGGATTTGTGATCACCAGGTTATTTAAAGTACTATAGGTGAACTTAAGTTCATAGCACCTATGTACAATAAAAAATTCAGTTTGATTGCTATAATAGATTCGTAGATATTCAGAGCCGTCTAAATATTTCGTATGCTCGCCATGTTGGATTGTTAAATGTATAGGCCATAGAGTCATGTACCATTAAAGAAGAATTATTGCGTAGGTTAATTATTCAAACTTTTACTTCGATCGCATGGTTCCTTAGTTTAGGGGCTGCGACAACGCGGTCATGTAGCCCCGTTCGATCGCATGATTACGACACAAGAAATAAAAACTTAATTTTAAAATTCGCACAGCCGCCATCTTGAGGTATTGTAAACAATTGAACTAAATTAGATACCAGTGCAATACAATGTGTATACACATTTCTTGTACCAGATTTTATTGCGTTTGAAACATTAAGCAGCGAGAAATGTCTATTTAAAATTTTCAAATTCGCTTGGCCGCCATGTTCGTTTTGTAGTTAATCGGTTTTTGAAAGTCTTATAGATGAACTTCCAGTAGTGCCCTTTATCTCCGTACAAAATTTTCAGGGTGATACAGCTTCGTTTCAGAGATATAGAATGCCGGTGAAATATTTCGCACATCCGCCATCTTGTGGTTATGTAAACAATTGAACCAAGTTAGATATCGCTGCATTAAAATGTGTATAAATATATCCTGTACCAAGTTTTGTTGCGTTTGGTTGGTTAAATCGCGAGTAACTTCTATTTAAATGTCGAAAATTCGCGTGGCCGCCATTTTGGTTTTGTAGTTACAAGTTTTTCAAAAGTCACATAGGCGAACTTATAATATTTCCCTTTATCACCGTAATAAATTCAAGGGTGATATTGTAAATAGTTTCGGAGATATTGAATGCTGGTGAAATATTTCGCACAGCCGCCATGTTGGATTGGTGAGACGTAACATAATTTGAAGGGCACGGTCGAGGTCGCCCGGAATAGTGCTTTGAACTTACCGAGTTTCATTGAAATCGATCCAGCCGTTTAGATTTTATTAGGGACACACACACACACACACACACACGCACACATACACGGACAAAAGGTGATCTCATAAGCCTATTTTTTTTAAATTGAAAATAGGCTAAAAATGAGGAAAAAGTAGAGTTATAAGATATATCGGGGAAAATGTGTCTGTCGTTCTGTCTGTCTGTCTGTCTGTCTGTCTGTCTGTCTGTCTGTCTGTATGTCCTTCTGTCTGTCTGGCTGTGTGTGTGTGTGTGTCCCCCCTATCAACTCCTAAACGGCTGCAGCAATCGAAACCAAATTTAGTATGAGTAAAGATGTATACCGGAATATCTCAGGCCCTTATTTGAAAAAAGATGCCAGTGCTACCAACTGCTAAAAAAAAACGCACTAGAAATTTGAGCTCAATGTTGGATATCTTGGAAGGTATACATGGGAGCTATTCTAAAATTGGCACACATGTAGATAATACTATTTCAGTTTAATATCCAGGTGGCTATACATGACAGCGTTGCCAACATAATTTTAAGCCTTCTGATAAGTCCAATTTTTAAATGCATATAACTTCTACACTATCAATTGGATTTCAACCAAATTTTGTATG
This sequence comes from Meconema thalassinum, assembly GCA_946902985.2. NCBI lineage: Eukaryota > Metazoa > Arthropoda > Insecta > Orthoptera > Tettigoniidae > Meconema > Meconema thalassinum. The sequence goes on along the minus strand of OX336392.1, from coordinate 256,701,226 downwards.
TAATATGTGTACATAAACATATATGACTGAGTGTATTCCTAAGAGCCACCAGGGCTGCCAACTGTTAATAATTGCTCGCTATTTCGTATCCAAATATAGCAGAAAGTATGCAAGCCGACAGCTTTAAACTATGCACACGTAAATTACCCGACATTTTACATTAATTTGGAGTAACTTATATACGTCAGTTCTACCAACATGATTCTAAGCCTGCTGATAGGACCAATTTTTAAATACATTTAACTTCTATACCAACAAATGGATTTCATCCAAAATTGGCACAAAAATATATAATATTTCAGATTATTTCTGACCAGCACTCGCATGACATTGTTGCCAACATGCTTTTACGTGTACTAATAGATCCAATGTCTAAATCCATGTAACGTCCTTTGGACTTCAACCACATTTTGTATTCTGTACCTTAGGAGATGGAAGTAAGAATATATTCAGTCACCAGAGCTGCCAACTGTATTGCTCTATTAGGCTACATTATGCCTAGTATACCTTATTTCGAACTAATTAAGACATTTCGATATTATCCACTTAATTTCGTCATTATTCTAGATAGGTTCATATACTGTAGATTAATCTATGGCATGAATCTTAATTTTAAGAAAAGTAGGCCCTTTAGTTCGTCACGGAACTTCTTGTTCCATCTGACTATGAGGGAAGCGGCTAACTGGTAGCATGCTGAACTTCTATGCCCAAGGTGCTGGTTCAAAGCCGGACAAAGTCGCCGGATTTTCTAAGAGCGCTAAAAATCCGTCAGCATGCTTTCCTTCGGAGGGGAAGTTACAACGTTCGTTGCAAGTTGCTGGTTGCGGTGGCATCTAGCAGCCAAGTTCACAGCTAGGTGTCGTTGACGTTAGTATTTGGTACAAAATTAGGTACTACTACTTAAAATTGACCGTCTGCAGACCTTACCTGAATTACAGACTAATACAGTCATCACAAATAACACCGTTTATCAGACAGATTCTACACACACCCAATGTACACGGGGTTACATGACCACCTTGTCGCAGCCCCTAAACTGAGGAACCAACCAACATCTCTGCGGGAGATAAAATTTTGCGTGAAGAAGTAACAGACTGTTAGATAGTTACACATTAGTTCCAAACCTTGCATAAGGACAGTGTGATCACAAGTATAAAAATTAACCCCAAATGACAAGAAGGTTACCATCCCCATAAGACAGTAAAATGTTAAAAGTATGCATAGAAAGACGAAAAAATGTTAACTAACCTCCAATTGTAAAATACTTTCTCGCAATAAATGAGGTCTGATCCTCCTACGAAAACCTGCATATTTTGCCTATTATAGCCTATCCCCTAGTTTGCCCGGTGAAATCTACCTCCGCCTTCCGGCGTGCCGAGAGGAATTTTTTATTTCTGAAATGTTATCGCAGTAAGTGAGTATCAACACTGAATATAACTCTCATTCGATCCAACAGTAACAAAGGATATTATAAATCATCATCTTTGTAGTGATGGGAGGCAAATAACGAGGTTATGTTGTTACTAATTCAAGGTGACGCTGACTACATACAGCATTTTGAACAACAGGCAAGAGCTCTCTCTCTCTGTCATTAGCAGGTCCTTTCCCTCCAGATTTGATAATGAGGGTAGGTAACCCATTCTACTCCATTCCTTGCTTCTACAACACTCTGTATACAGCATACAATCTTGTTCATTGACGGCATTATGCACCTGAGTAGGCTAAAGCTGAATCAGCGACTACTGCCCTTTGTTCTGCCGGGACCACTGTCCCGAACACTGATGTGTTCTCGACTCGGCCAGACTATGTGGCATGGAAAGAGGGACAGATGGTGACTGGATAAGTTTAGCATATTCAGCGAGGAACAAATATTCAAATTACTCATGGTCGGTCTGAATAGATCAGAATTCCTTAGACATGCTAAACTATTTCCTACATCATAAATTGTCACCTCTTTTAAGATATTCATGAAAGAAGACATAAGAAAAAAAAATCATGTTTTGAAAATGACCCTTATTGACAAAGTAACTTATGAGAGACAACGATAATTTAGATGTCCACCTCAAAATTTTAAATTCAAATCAAAATTTGTATTCTTTAATCTGTGTTAAGAGGGGCAGATGACCTCGTAGTTCCGCCCCTTAAAACAACAATAACTAACTAACTAACTAAGAGACAACGATAATATATCTTCAGTCAAAAATAATATCATTAATGTTCTGTTTTTGTTTGAGTCTTCAGTATTTTGACTGGTTTGATGCAGCACTCCATGCCTTCCTGTCCTGAACTAATCGTTTCATCTTTACATAGCTACCACACCCTACATCTGAGGCAATCTGTTTAACATATTCTAACCTTGGTCTACCCTTACAGTTCTTGCCCTCGACCCTTCCTTCCATAACTAAACTTGCTATTCCTGGGTGTCGTAGTATGTGTCCTACCAACCTATCTCTTCTCTTTATTAGCAGTCGCCAGAAACATCTCTCCTCTCCCACTAGTCTTAATACCTCTTCGTTTGTAACCATATCTACCCATCTGATCTTCATCATTCTCCTGTAACACCACATTTCAAATGCTTCAATTCTCCTCTTTTCTGCTGCACCAATATTCCAAGTTTCACTTCCATAGAGTGCCACGCTCCAGACAAAGGCCTTCAAAAGTGACTTCCTTATAACTACATCTATATTATATGTCAAGAGATTCCTTTTCTGTAGAAATGCTTTTCTTCCCTGAGCTAACCTACTTTTTATATCCTCTTTGCTTCGTCCATCACTGGATATTTTGCTTCCTAAGAAACAGAAATCTCCCGCTTCCTTTAGTTTATCACCTGCCAATTTGATGTCCACAGAGGTTTCTGATTTATTTCGGCTGCATTCCAATATTTTTGTTTTACATTTATCAATTTTCATCATGATTTCTTCTTAGACGGAGTCCATACCATTCAAAAACTCATTCAAATCTTCAGGCGTGTCAGCCAAGATGACTATGTCATCGGCAAATCTCAGAGTTGAATTATTTCTCCTTGAATCTTCACTCCAACATTAAACTTTTCTCCAATTTCCTTCATTGCTTGCTCAACGTAGATTGATGTTCTAAGTTCGTGAAAATATAGGTCTATGATAGAGGTAAAAGAACAATTTCTTAGTGTCGCCGAGGGAAATAGTAGAAGTAAAATTCAAATTTATAAAAGAGGTGAGATTAGACAATATTTATAAATTATTTTCTGTCTAAAATATGTATTTCAATATGTAACAAATTTTGATTCATTAATATGAATAAGGTTTCTCCAAAAGCAGTTCGGTATAGGAATGGCATTGTTGTGGAACCGATGTACAGTATATGTACTGTCTTAATTTAACATTTGAAGATTGGAGCATAATAATGCTCAGGAAATTTATTAAAATGGATCAAGGCACACGTGTTTAATCATAATGCAAAACTTTAAACCTAATTTACTCAATGTTTGTTTACAGGTTCGAACATCAATAAGTCAAGTTTCAATTCACCTATCAACCTCAACAAGGTCTCAAGTTAAAGATCGTTAAATTAGGAACGTCCTGTACCAATGCTGAGAAGAATATGTCTGCATTAAAAGACTGAATATGAACAAGAATATTTTTGAAGTATTGCATTTTTGAAAGAATATGTTATATTTCTTGGTATAATGGTGATAAACTAATAAATTTATTAGGGGACATCAAAAACACTAAGGTTAATAGTTATGTTACCTAAATATTTAAATGAACTCATTGTTGTAATTGCTAGGGGATCTCAAGAAATGCCAATTTTATTTTTTACGAAACAAAACACTTAAATCCCCTTAGGAGCTGATGACCTTAAATTTTAAATTAACCATTCTGATAGCAAGACTGCCTTTACTTGCATTTTAGCTAAACACTAAAATTATGTTCTTCATATTTGCCGACGTAAATACAGTAGAGTTTCGATATGTTGAGTGTCGAAAGTTCAGTATTCCCATAAATCAGAGTTGAAAACTTTGAATTAATGAAAAAAAAAACTCAGTTTCAGAGCGCGAATGTCGAACACGCGCGACGCACTTGTTGACACTGACTTTGAATGCCATTCAGCAGTTCCCAATCCACCCCTCTCCTCCACTCCGTCCTTATCACCTACAATATGCTGCAGTTCTCTCAAATTCATCGTTAAAGACCGGTGACTCAAACGTTACGCAGTTCCACCCGCCGACAATAACCATATTTATGACTGTTCGCTGTTGACCAATAGCATGCTCACTCTGTTAGTCCACTTGGAGTCCAGAGTCCGGCCCTGGTAGCTGACTCACTTGTCAGGTCTCCGGTGTTGCACAGTTGTATGCAGTAATGTCCAGTCTTGCTGCTTGCTCTCATTGGCTACTGTGGAGAGCTGACAACACTGTACATCGAGCTGGGAAGGCCCTGGCTCCACATAGACATGGAATCTAAACATGGCCGCCCAGTTAGGTTTCAAAAGGGAGCTAGTCGTTTATGAGAGAACTATATATCGCCGCCATGTTTTAAAAATAAACCACCTTAGTCTTGGGCCATAGATTATTGTTTGTGCACGTGGCAGTTAATGTTTTCAGTTTATTCACCACGAGTGCTGACAAAAGTGTTATTTCGTAAGTCCCAGTTAATCCATAGTCCGAGGTAGCCTTGGTCTCGTCCACTTCGAATTACCGAGTCTCTACTGTAATAAATCTCAGGTAAAAACTGATGACAACAAGTCACGGGTATTGTTGTCCGAGTTAATCAGCTAACCAGCAGTCGCTACTGGATTCCCCGTCAGCATCTCTGTTTTTACAGGCAATGTAAATGAGTTTTTTGTGACTTGATCCTAAACTCTCTCTTCAAATTGGCCAATGTAAACTAGTTGCACGGTGAAAGGTTAATTGAAAGTTCTCTGGCAATAACTCAGGGGGTGTACATGCCTATGTAGGTGGTCATTTAAAACATATTCAAAGAACTCGCAATTATATCTTCTTGAATTCAGGAATAGAATCAACATTTCACGTTGATACACGTGCTAGAGAGAAATATTCAAAACTAGCATTACCCGTCGCGGCATCGCCCGCGAATATTCTATTTGTAAAGAGTACACTTAGCAAAATCTCAATCATGAATGCTATGACTGATTTATCCATGGTATGAATAATCAGACTTTATCAATTCAGCAACTGGTGCAGTGGTTAGGGGTTTGTCATTCCTTCATAGGTATATCAGAGCAAAGTTATTTTTCTGGAAATATCACAGACACTGTTATTTTAAGGGAGTTTAAATGTGGTTTTCTTAGACCCTTTATAGTCGGGTGAAAAAGACCTTTCGTACCACACGCACACGTGAAAATTGCGTGAAAAGAATTCTTGAGTGCCCCTTGACTCCCTTAAGCGCATTATACTATATGTATTGATGAATTTTACAGCTTAATTTGGTTCAGTGATAACCTTATAACCGACTGGAAACTTTCACAGTAATGTAATAATTGGAATTGCATTGCGTCTTACAGAAATAGATGGACCTGTGAGATTCTGTTACCACGGTTACCGTGTTGCATTCTTTCATTATTTCATTGTAAATATACATGTTTTAAGGTATTTATTTAATTGTGAGGCATTTAAAGAGTAAGTGAGTGCGTTTCGCTTACGCATTGGGTTATGCTGAACCTGTAGGTTCCCCATATGTGTAGGTTGGTGTTAATGGGACATCATTTTCGGTACAAAACTGGAATGGGACCTTAGCAGAATAATATAGGGAGGGATACCTTCTATTGCAGGCAGTTTGTTACTTTACTAGACTCTCTGCCGTATACCTTAACTAATTATACAAAGGTGTGCACAATATTAGACTCGACGACAGTTTCCAAAAATAACATTTATAGCCTACTTTCCACGGCTTAATGCACTAAATACGTTTTCAAGGCTCTGAAATTACTTCCATTGTTTAACCAAGAGCCTTAAATATATTTTCATTTAAGAAAATTCTTTAAAGCAAAAACACTACCAATATTGACGTATGGCTTAGAAATGATCTGGCCGTATCTCTCAATGAAAAACCTCTCCACATTAGAAAGAGTAAAAGCAGTATACATTAAGAAAGCAATTGGAATTTCAAAGACAACATGATCCAGATTAGTTTATCTCCTGGCAAGAAAATACTTCCTCATAGAATATCTTAGGACACAAATACATCTACCCAACACAAATGCATCAGAGAACTTACTGGCAATACTCATCCAAAAGCGAGAAGACGTATATCCGTAGTTGTTGTATATATTTATTTTTTTTGCATCTGATTGATCGATCATGGATGGAAGCAAACTTTGAAATGCGTCACGTCTATACAAGAATGGCATTACACGGCTTCCATCACATCATTTGTCACAACAAGACGTATCATGAGCCCTCAATTACATGCAAGTATCAACTGTGTGGACATACATGCGATCACTATGACCACTAGCTTGCCACGGTGGGTGAGTGGATAGCGTGTCGGTATACTAACCCCAAGATTGCAGGTTCGCTCCTGGCCGTGGATTTTTTTTTGAAAGGCGGCAAAAATACGACACGCATGTCATACGATGTTGGCATGTCAAAGAACCCATTTGAATTCGGTAGGCCATGTTCATAATGGCAAAATTTATCTCGGGAGTTTCCGCCAACACAAAGTTCCTCATTTCTCTACTAGAAAGCGCTATAGTGTTCAAGGAGCTTAGATATCTAATCTCCTTGACTTTCTTAGTGATTCAAGGAACAACGAAATTCGACATGCAAGCTACCATATGGGTGTCAAATTACAAAGCTTGCACCCGGTATCTGATGCCATACGATATTATTATTATTATTATTATTATTATTATTATTAATATACTATGACCACTTGGAAATCTGTACAAAACGAACAAGGACAATCAGTGATTATGCGAATCAATAGAAATCAAGTTTATATAAATAGTATTTTTGTAAACCTAAGGCCATTTGGCTGCATTAAATGTTTAGTAGCTCATGTTAAATGATTTTTTATAATTTGCACTAACAGAGGAGCCTTGCTACTGCAAAATGTCACACGTTTTATTTTTTACTCCACTCTACTTTTCGTGTGAATTTCGAGCTGAGGTCTTTGGAGTCATTTTACTGATGATCCTCTCTGAACTATTCAAAGTTCTTTTTTTGTCGTGTGACCTCCTGAGAGGCCGAGTGCAGGTCTTTCTATTCGACGCCCGTGGGCAACCTGCGCTTCGGGATGAGAGATGGAATGGATGAAGATGAATGAAACTGGGCAAGGATGTGGAAGGAAGCGGCCGTGGCCTCTCAGAAAGTACCATCCCAGCGTTTGCCTGGTGTTGAAAATGGGAAACCACGGAAAACCATTTCAAGGACGGCCGACGGTGGGACTCGAACCCACGCGTCTACCGAGTCAGCAGAGAGCTTGGCCCCATGACCTATCGCTGCACTTTAGCCAGCGTAGCCACTGCTGTCGGTATTCAAAGATTCATGAACTATGAATTGAAATCACGTGACTTAGAGGGTACCGGTATATTCCAAATTCAATGAAAGAATATAAAACGGGCCAAGCTCAGGTATCCCTCGGAATCCCCAATTCTGAAAGTTTCTAGGCACAATTCCTTATGGGAAAAGGTGTAAGTCGATAAGGGAGACAGCATTACTAAGCAGGGTTACAGAAGATGCCAGCAGATTATCAATTAAATGATTTTGAATAAAATATCCTGACTGATTCAAATTCTTTATTTGATTCTAATAATTTGCACACCTCTGTAACTATTGTACGGGAGATAACTTCCTGATCATCTCGGGCCCATTTCTCAACGCACCCGTCTGGGACATTCTTTCAATTTGATAACGTATTTGCTATCAAGTGTGTGAACTGGAGAATATACCGTATCACTCTTGAAATAAAATATGCATAGCGTTAAATTATTATTATTATTATTATTATTATTATCATTATTATTATTATTATTATTATTATTTTTGTAAAAGTGCACAATGCACAAAATACAAAACTGAGTAACCTACTGAACATTATTCCAATCCCAATTGGGTTATTGATGTATATCTATGTCGGCAATATTTTGCATGATATCGAGAACAGCATTCACTGCATAGATCACACACACACATTCTTCAGTTGGTTGGTGAAATCTCTTGTTTTGGCAGAACTTGTAGTGAAAGCCCATGTGTAGCGTATCATGTCATTGCGTGTCAGAGTTCATAGTTCGCCTGTTTCCATTCGTCAGTCATTAGACCTATGGCGTTAGTTGAGTAGAAATCATCCCAGATAGCGTTTTGCTTTTCTTCGAGTATTTGAAGGGCACTCTCATAGGCCTCGGTGCACGGCAGCAGCATCTGCAGTCTAATGTCTTCTATGAAGAAAATTCATTTTGTGAAGACATAAGTCAGTCTTGACAGCGCTGTCTTCCCGATATCCAAGACTCGGTTCATATAGCGGGCTTTGACTTTCTCTAATGTTAATAGGCCGTTTTCTTTTAGTTTGTCTCAAATTATGTGGATTCCATGAGTCACTATTGGTGCTATGGCCGTTTTAAATAATGCTGTCCGTTATTTGTTCATCTACGTGAGAAATAAGCCTGCGTTAATTAATACATACCTCATTGCCGAAACTGTGAAGCTGCTGTGGATAAGCTGTGGCTTGATCATAAATTTTATTACTATTAATAGTAAAGACGGACGGTACTGGTAGAATAACATTATAATTATAATAAATAAAGTTCATAATGCTTAATAATAGTTATTTATTGTTGTTTTAAGAGGAGGAACTACGAAATGTTTAATAATACTACGCCAAATAATACAAATTCAGAAACAACTATTTAATTGTTGAGCATCTATTCAATTGCTCAATTGTTGCACATGTTTTGGTTTGGGAATGAAGCTTTCTTCAAAAAAAAAGCATAGACAGTCTATTAACGTAGATTTATATTAACTTTAATCTTGTTTCTTTTATGTATGTTCTATTTCTTTTTTTGTGACATTTCATTTTATTTAAATTCTAATGGTTTATTGTAAAGATATCCATTTTCTCGTTGGTATTTGTTAACATAGTTTTAAGATTATTTTATTATTCAATCTACGCTGATGAGAGTATCATGGTATACCGAAACAAGTACGTATTAATTTAATTATTAAACTTCTTTCTGGTGTTTGACAAGGCGGCTTTTATAATTTGAGATTAAGCTTTCTTCGGCTAAAAGTTCAATTTAGAATAGATATCGTTGTGTCAAAACTATAAATTACTAATTACAAAGAACAACAATTTGCTATCACTAAATCTCGGAAATAAATTATTATTCTTTGCACATAGTAATTTATAGATTTGATGCAACGATATCTTAATTGAACTTTTAGCTAAAGAAGGCGTCATTGTCAAGCTGAAACATGTGCAACAATTCAACCATTGAATTAGGAGTGTGTTAATTTCCCTACAGCAAAAAGAGACAGCTTCTGACAGGCAGGCAAATTAGCATTAAAACTAGTAAATCATTCATCAAAACATTTATCTGGAGTATGTTGTTATACGAATGCGAAACTTGGGTTATAAGGAAACAGGACATAAAACGCATGGAAGCAGTGGAAATGTGGATGTGGAGAAGGATGTTGAAATTAACCTGGACGTAGAAAAAGATTAACGAATGGGTCCTCAAGGAAGTAGACGAAACAAGAAAATTGATCATTACTATAGCAAAGAGGAAAGCAAAAATTGTTGGCCACACCCTACTGCATAATGAGTTCCTGACCCCCATACTGGAAGGAAAGGTTCTGGGGAAGAAAGGAATAGGAAGACCGCGGAAGGCTCATCTGGATTCTGTGATGCATGAACTTCAATTTAAACAGTGTGCTGGCTTAAAATGTTCAGCAAGTGAGAGACAAATGTGGCTGCAGCGACACGCCCTAGCCTCAAGATGGTGATGATGGCATAATATTATTAAGAGTCATCTGTTAATAATTAATACGGTAAATATCAGACATTCTTCTAACATGGTCAATGTTATTGCTTTCTAAATACAGTTCAAATTTGAAATATAATATAATCGTCCGAACTGTATTTATTTCTCAGCTGGACGAACTGTGCCAGGCAGATCCTAGGGCAACAAACTCTGTCGCCGTTGCCACTGCGAGTTTGAAACCTTTCCCCATGTCCTAGAATTTTATTATCACGGTAAAGTCCTGCGTAATTCGCGTCATCACGCCATCACAAATGCTTTGAAGTAAAAGGGTTTCAATGTTTTCCAAGACGGTTATGGTGCTTACAGTGACGGTAGCAATAGGCGGATGGACATGTCGTCCATTCCTATCTCAACTACACGATACATAATAGAAGCGGCTTCGGTGGCGTAGTTGGTAGCATGCTGAGCTTCTGTGCCCAAGATAGCGGGTTCAAACCCGGCCGAAGCCGTCGGATTTTTTAAGAGCGTTAAAAATCCCTCAGTATGCCTTCCTTCGGAGGGGAAGTAAAGCCGGCGGTCCCATGTCATAGATTTATGGCATGTTAAAGAACTTTCCACTAATTACACCTGTGTGAAACAAAATTGTATAGATTAAGAATGTAAACAACGCTCTTAGGTTGCTACGTTCGTTGCCAAGAGCCGACTGCGGTGGCGTCTAGTAGCTAAGTTCTGAATTAGTCCTAGTAGTCGTTGACGGTGGCGTTTGGCGGCAAAAGTAGGAACTACTTGAAATTAAATGTCTGCAGTCCTCACTTGAATTGAAAACAGATAACACACACTAATACAGTCATCACAATTAACACCGGTTATCAGACAGATTCTACACACACCCAAAGTACACGGGGCTACATGACCACGTTGTCGCAGCCCCTAAACTAAGGAACCAACCAACCATACATAATAGTCCTCACCATCAGATTTGATACTCATGAAAGCCAGACTAAGGAAGTGGAGAGACAAATCCATGAAGTGACGTCATTGTATTTTAAAGAAAGGTATCAACTTAAGTCAATTAGAGTAACTGGCTTAATGATAGGAGCAAGACAGAGCACTCCGAATGTTTTGCTGACTTCTGCAAACAGTTGGTCATCCTTAAACATTTATTGATACAACTGTCACTGCTGTGATGAGGTGATCAATTTCTATCAACAGGTACCATGTGTTTGGTATTTAAATCCCCGATTAAGCCATGTTTTGCATTGAAATACCCACTTCTTTCAATTTAGATGAACATTTTATATCACTTTACATAGTAAGAAATGTTACATGTACATGTGGTGGCCTACAACTGCTGTAGAAAAAATCCTAGTAAAATTATTTATGAATAGTTGTTGTAGATTCTCCAAGGGCCTTGCGAAAACATGGTCATATATCCCCAAGTACTTGGGTGTGTCTAGAATTTGTCTGATAACCTCTGTGATTTTAATGGATGTATTAGTGCCTGTATTTGTAATTCAGATGAAAATTGGGAAGGAAGCGGCCGTGGTCTTAAATTTCAAAACATCTCGGCATTTGCCTGGAGTAGAAGTACGGAAACCATGGAAAACCACTTCCAGGATGACTGAGGTAGGAATCGAACCCGCTTTTTCTCAGTTTTGCCTCACGAGGCTGAATATACCCCGTTCCAGCCCTCAGATCAGAATTAAATTTGTTGGCAGAGCTTGGAACCGAACCCGGCCCTCCATGGTGACAACCAAGAATGCTAGCCACAATGAAACGAGGTGAATGGGAGAGAATGACTACACAAGTTAAAGTTCTAACACTATTAGAGATAAGAACTGTTTAATTGACAAGCTTCGTCACAATCTAGAGCTCTTGGTTTCAATCGATATCCAGAATCAACAACATTCATTCACTGTAGAAATTATGCATACACATAGAACGTGGGGAAATTATTCGCGCTTTACGAATGAAGATCTTGTGGCCTGAACTTTATGTGGAATGTATGAATCAGGCAACTCCCTTACCTCCCGAATATTCATATTTGCCCCATTTTAAGTGAAAATTAACTAATAAATATATTTTTTCCGGGTTTGTATTTACATATTTATACTCTGTACCCCACCGGATGAGTTAGCCGTGGTCGTTACGGCATGACGGCTGGCAGTCGCTCACATCCGGGAGGCGACGAGGTTCGAATCCCCCCGCCGGCAACCTTGAAGATGGTCTTCTGTGGTTTCCCATCTTCCTTCCAGGCGAATGCCGGGGTTGGTCCCTAACTATAGGCCAAAGCCGCTACCTTCCAACTCGTCCTTACATTCAAACTTTCCTCCCCAGACAACACTCCACACGTGACGGTAGGTGTAGCTCACACAATGGGTGTCCGCCTCGAAGCAGCTACAAAACTGGCGAGTCGAACATGTCCTCAGACACTCCCGGCACTAAAAGCCATACGCTAAAAAACTATGTACCCCGCCCAGTCATTGGGCCAATTCGTGTTGACCGACAGAAGAGCTACAAACGACATATTCATGTACAACATACGATTTGATTTTCTACGTAATTTGTGAAAATCAACTTTCGTTTGATTAACATAGCCAAATATTCCACTGTGTGCCCGGTTAAGTGACAAAATGCGCAAATAATCGAAGAAAATTTACAATTAAAATGCTGATATGATTTCGTTCTTTGGTCCAAACAAACGGATGTATGGCTGGCAGCGTGGCTCAGCGGTACCGTTCTCGCTTTATGGGCTCAAGGTTGAAGGTTCGTATCCTGGCGCATTCATCTGGCATTTGAGGGGACACAAATGTGATGGAGCCGTGTCAGTAAATTTACTGGCAAGGTAAAGATCCCCTTTGGGGCAAAATTCCGGCACCCTGGCGTCCCTAAAAGCCAAAGTAGTTAAAAGGGGCTTAAAACCAATAACATTATTATTATCATTATTATTATTATTACACCGACGTAAATATTAACAAACGGAGAAACCAACAAGAGTTAAATGTACTTGTATTTATAGACACAATAGTATTCAATACAGAGGACGACATGAAAATAGGATAAGAACAAGATGTTCAGTAAAGAACATATAGCCTACTTTCTCCTAAATGCATGGGTATTGTTATAACTCTTTGTCCTTTTCAAGGAGTATAATTGAATGTTGGTTGCAGTAGCTTGTTGAAATACAACGTGCTATACGGATATTAAACATGAATATGAGGTGCCCTTTGCTGGTGCTACCTCTGTAAAAAAATTCATTCAATTCGGTTTCACCGTGTTTGAATTGATCTGGGGAATGGATTTGCACACATACATGGCCGCTATTTGCAAACTATTGGGCTGATGACCTTGTAGTCAGTCATAAGATGCTTTCCACAAAAAGGCATGTTGTTGCAAAATCCGGTAGAGATCAAATTATTAGGATGGTCGAAATTTGATTTAACCTTTTAACATTTAGGTGGCCGTCATTCCGTTTCCGTCAAGATGGCGGCGATATAAAACATGACACTGAGGTGCCTTTTGATAGTGCTACCTCTGTACCAAATTTCGTTCAATTCGGTTTCACCGTGTTTGAATTGATATGGGGAATCGATTTGCACACATACTTGGCCACCATCTGCAAACTATTGGGTTGATGATCTAGCAGTTTGGTCAGAATATGCTTCCCACATAAAGATTTGTTGTTGCAAAATTTGGTAGAGACTAGATTATTAGGTTGGTCGTAATTACATTTTAGCCTTTAACATTTGGGTGGCCGCGATTACGTTTCCGTCAAGATGGCGGTGATATAAAACATGACACTGAGGTGGCCTTTTCTAGTGCTACCTCTGTAGCAAATTTCGTTCCATTCGGTTTCACCGTGTTCGAATTAATAGGTGGAATCGATTTTCACACAAAGATGGCCGCCATCCGCAAAATATTAGGCTAATGACCTATTAGTTTGGTCAAAGGATGCTCCCTCCATAATGGTTTGTTGATGCAAAATTTGGTACAGATCGGATGATTAGGTTACACGTAATTTGATTTAAGCTTTGAATATTTGTGTGGCCGCCATTACGTTTCTGTCAAGATGGCGGTGATATAAAACATGACACTGAGGTGCCCTTTGCTAGTGCTACCTCTGTAAAAAATTTCATTCCATTCGGTTTCACCTAGTTCGAATTAATAGGGGTAATCGATTTTGACACAAAGATGGCCGCCATCCGCAAACTATTAGGCTAATGACCTATTAGATTTGTCAAAGGATGCTCCCTTGTTCAAGTTATGTTGTTGCAAAATTTGGTAGAGATCAGATGATTACGTTAGTCGTAATTTGATTTAAGCTTTGAACATTTGTGTGGCCGCCATTACGTTTCCGTCAAGATGGCGGCTATATAAAACATGACACTGGGGTGCCCTTTGCTAGTACTACCTCTGTACCAAATTTCGTTCCATTCGGTTTCACCGTGTTCGAATTAATAGGGGCAATCGATTTTCACACAAAGATGGCCGCCATCCGCAAACTATTAGGCTGATGACCTATTAGTTTGGTCAAAGGATGCTGCCTCCATAAAGGTATGTTGTTGCAAAACTTGGTAGAGATCGGATGATTAGGTTAGTCGTAATTTGATTTAAGCTTTGAACATTTGAGTGGCCGCCATTACGTTTCCGTCAAGATGGCGGCGATATAAAACATGACACTGACGTGTCCTTTGCTAGTGCTACCTTTGTACCAAATTTCGTTCAATTTGCGTTCACCGTGTTCGAATTGATAGGGGGGGGGACAGACATTCAGAGTACACACACTCACACACACACAGACTCACACACACACACATACACACACACAGACAGACACACTTTGTTTCGCCCTGTAGTGATCTCATAAGTCTACTTTCATTTTTTGCAAAAATCGAAAGTAGGCTAAAAATGGGACCGTATTACTAAAGAATATTAGGAAACTTCTCCCTGGGCTATTATCATACGTAGTTAGGTATGCAGTGCTTTGGTATTCAGGCTTTTATTCTACTCTTCGTCTATTCATCAATAAGTGATCTGGGACAGTAAAGTAGGACAAATAGGTCTAATGCTTAATTATTGTCTCTTTATTTTAATGTTATTCGCTCAAAATAATGAGAGTACTGTACTTCCAAGAGTGTGAATTATTTTAGGAACTTTCAAGTCCATTATTATAAAAGTTTTTAAAACAGTCTTAAAGCCCATGTTCTCAAGGGATTGCGAGATATGAGGCGTAACATGAAATTACTTTCAGAAGTCTGTCCGTAGACCGTGAAGTGGCAGGGTTTACAGTGCAATCATTCTTGGGAAACGTGAAGTATTTAAGATTCTTTTCTAATTCATCGAAAATTATGGAAGGTAATTAGTACGTCATTAAGTAGTAAGAATGTCACAAGAAAAAAAGTTAGACAGCGTAGAGTAGGTACTGTGTGAAATATAAATTACCTCGATGAAGGCGAACAATCAAAAGGTCAGACAACAACCTGTCATACTCCATCTTCCCCAAGCCCACACAAACATCGCACACCATTGATAACAATTGTTCAAACCACCCACGTACACTCAAACTAACGGGTTTCAACTCAATGTTATGCAGGGCCTAAACTCACGACCAAAGAAAACTACAATAAAGAAATTAAAACTATAAATCAAATAGCTTAAACAATAACAATTTCACACCCAGTAAGTTAGATCGAATGAACTAAGATACCGAACCAACAATGTAGATCAAACGCCGACCAATAACGAGAACACAATTTCACGCCTTTTCAGTATGTTAACGCAAACTCAGACAAAACTACCAATATTTCAAAAAAGAAAACAGGATCAACATAGCATTCAGAACAAATAACACACTTGATAAGCACTTACATAATAGTAACGTAAAGAAGCAGGACCCGTACTTAAAATGAGGGGTTCACTTATTATCATGCCAAGAAAAATAAGTAGGAGAGACTGGCAGGAAGATAAATACACGCGATAACGAACACTGAAATACAATTAAACGCAGGAAACACTCAGCAATAAGCGAACATATGTACGACACCGGACATATCTTCACTAATATACAGTGTGTCCGTAAAGTCTCTCCACAGCGGCTACTAATGAAGAGCGTGTATTTTTAGTGGAAGAGGTTTTCCGTACTTGTGTAAATTTTACGGAGCACATTGTGATAGTGGTGAGTACTTAATGTACTTAATTTTATATAATTGTTTTCCGTGTAACAACATAACATGAATGTACTGCCAACCCAACACGTCCCGCAAGGCGAGACACGCGCTGCGGAGAGGCTTTGTGGGCACTCTGTAGAACAGATAAAAATGGCATACACTACGAAACAGAATGTAGGGAAATTGATATAATGGAAGCCATAGAAATTCATTTAGCTATGTTAAATAACCAACATAATCTAAATGAACACACCTTTCTGGAGAGATCACCTCTACTCACGAAATTAGACAACCTTCCCAACAAAAACAAAAAAGTAACATACCAAATGAAGCCAGGCTACGGATAAATAGGGAGTAATAAATGATAAAGGAATAAATGTTAAGCGGGAAGGATGACATCCTCACTAAACCAAGACCTAAGTTTTGGCAGTACTATAGAGTCCAAATTCGCGTCCAATAGCTGGTTGGGTCATGTATGACCTTGAGTTACGACGTGGTGGACGATATAGATTGGTCTATTATAGTTAGGAGGTCCAGAACCATTAGCATACACCACTATAATTTAGTGATACTAGCCGGCTTCAAGACACAAGTTAAGTAAGTTGTACGAAACAACTGACTGTGTGAGTATCGTAGCACCGTTCACAGCATTACGACGTAGATAGCTCCACAACCACTAAATGAGGAAGCTATCCAGGGCTAACACTACAGCAAGCGGTCCATGGAGAGTAATGAGTAGCAATGGATGCTGTACAGTAAAACCCAAACACTAGGTAATTTTACATAGCCATATTCATTTCTAGTGTTTGTAATAGTTGTGTACTTGCAGTATTTACCACATTATCACAAGTTAAATAGGAACGTTAAATATAAATGGACACTAAATAAGTTGTGTTGATAGCATTCATATCTGAAGCTCGTTACAGTAATAAGCAAACAAACCACAGTGTTGTTATACCACATAATAACGCTACATTTATAGAAGTGCTATAGCCGAACTAAGCTTCCTAGGATGTGAAGTTCAATGTCCACTTAAACCAACTTTACTTTGCTAAAGACTGCTTCACGGCTTTCATATACATGGTGTGCAGAAATAAGGGGTTCCGTGCATATTTCCTACGAATTGATACATTGATTCCATGTGTAGCTAACAATGGTACGCTAAGATGCAAGGGTCACCGATTCGAACAATCTTTAGTACACGTGTAGGGCATGACCAGTCATATACCAGGTGCAATTACGAAGTACAGTAGTAAGGTGCGCTTCTCAGCCATTTCCGAGAAATTAATTATTCACAATTGCAGTGCGTCCATTTGCGTTGTACGTTAGAAAGAAATAAACGAGCGCGTGGCGCAGCGGTAAGAGCCGTACTTCGTAAGCATGGGATCGCTGGATTGAATCCAGCCGGTGAACCTTTGCAGGGTGTTGTGGTTATGTTGTAAACATTGGAATTTCTTACAAATATAGGTGGCATGAATAATGTTGATTTTGCAGTCAATTGTAATAGCGTGTTATGTGAGCGGAAAAGGGGAGTCGTAATAAATCGTACAGGAGATTGATGAATGAATACCTTTATTCCCAATATTTACTGTTAGTACGACTGTTTATGCGAGTTGGATAATAATCGAATAGGTTTTACCTCGTCAGGGGTAGTCTTGACCTCATCCCCAGGTATCAACTGACCTAATTGATTAGTTTCTGTAACGAAGAAACTGTACTTGCTTGGTTAACTTCACATTAGCTTCCCTAAATATTGCTAATAAACGACCTAAATTCGTTGGTTGTAAAACACAAAAACGTCGTCCAGGTATACGATGCAAATGTCTTAGGTGAACCCTGACAGCGCAGTATTCATGAGACATGGGACAATTGGCCATTCCAAATAGCATTATTTCGCTCGTTGGCTTCTTGCTAACGTACAACGCACATGGACGCACTGCGATTGCGAATAATTAATTTCTCGGTAACGGCAGAGAAGGGAACCTTACTACATGCACCTGGTATACGCCTGGTCATGCCCTACACGTGTACTAAAGATTGTTCTAATCGGTGACTATGCATCGTAGCATCCCAACGTTGAAAAACTCCCAGCTGGAATAACAAATTTTAAATGTAAATGCTAGAAATATGCTATACGGTAAGAACATAAAAGAATATTAAAATCCGAAAGTAATAAGAGTAGAAAAAACAGTTCTACTGACACAAACACCGGATTGATTTAATATGTATGAGAGAAAATGTTTACGAACAAAAAGTTTGTGAGTGACAGGTGATGAGGAAATAATACCCTTGATAGTTCACTTGAGGAAGACTCTTGTCTCAATAGAACGGCTGAAAGGTGATGTGGTGACTGGCCCACCAACAAGACTAAAAAGAACATAAACACATTGGTTCTATTCTTCTTTGTTTGTGAACATTGTCTAACAAGTCATCCAACATAGTTATCTTTATTCGAATATTGGAAACGAGCTCTGTTCTGGCATAAATTGTTGGAAGGTAACCTCCGTTTGACCATAATTCAGGAAGCTTCGGTTGAAATTATTTTGTAGTGATCTTATTTTCAACTCTTACTAAACATATACTATGTGACCGCTTTAAGAGCAACTATTCTCTCAGCTACTCTCAAAATTTATATTTCTGTGCTCTGAAACGTTCATTTATATCTCAATGGTAGCCGCTCGATAGTAAGTGTTGTTCATATAAGGGCTTGGAATTTCATAGTAATTAGTCCCATGCACTTCGAACTCGTCTGATGACCAGTTAATTCTACAAATACCGTATCATCTTTCTGAAAACTCGATGCATTCGCGAGTAGCATTTCGTTTGAATCCAGCTTTGAATGTAATTTCGTCAAAAATGCTATTACTTCATCACTGACAAGTTGCCCAACAGAATAATTTACACTTCTTTCCGGGAAACTAGATTAGACATATTTTTATATCAGACAACATTGATCAGCTGGTGTCCAAAGTAACACCTCCAAGACAAGCCTTCGGATTTTATTTTTACGTCACCAAAGAATAAATATAAAATGTTAGGATTTCTGTAAACGTCCATTCAGGTGCTTACTTTTCCCACAACGACTCACTAAGAATTATTAAAGCTAAAATGCCTCTAATACCAGGGAAATGTATTTGAGGCTCGAAATGAGATTTGCATTTCCAGAAATTTATTTTATTTTCTGAAATTGGTAAACAATGTTATTTCATATCGACTGTTAGATCACCTGAAATTACCTATTATTGCAAATGTTTAATACTTGTGCCCCTAGTTCTCCATTTGATTTAAAAACAAGTAGTTCCGTGAAGAACTATACAGCCTATTTTCATATATCCTACTTATATTAACTGCCACTATCAACATACACAATTTCAGTTTGATTGCTGTAATAGATTCGTAGATATTGAGTACCGACTAAATAATTCGGATGGTCACCATGTTGGATTTTATACATGTAGGTCCTAGAGTTATGTAATGTCACATGAAGATAATTGTGTACGTGTAGCATTCAAACTTCAATCGCATGATTAGGATACAAGAAGTAATAAGGAGATTTTAAAATTTCGCACAGCTGCCATCTTATGGTTATGGAAACAATTGAAATAAATTAGATGCCAGTGGCTTAACATTCGTAAAAGGATTAACTGTACCAAGTTTCACTGCACTTGGATGGTTAATTTGCGAGAAACGTCCATGTGAATATTTATACTTCGCGTCGCCGCAATGTTGGATTTGTAATCACCAGGTTATTTAAAGTCCTATAGGTTAACTTAAGTTCATAGCCCCTATGAACATAAAAAAAAGTCCTCTCGGCACGCCGGAAGGCGGAGGTAGATTTCACCGGACAAACTTGGAGATAGGCGAAAATAGGCAGAATATGCAGGTTTTCGTAGAAGGATCAGACCTCATTTATCGCGTGAAAGTATTTTATAATTGGAGATTAATTAACTTTGTTTGTCTTCATTTTAAACATATTTTAAACATTTTATTGTCTTACTGGGACGGTAACCATCTTGTCATTTGGAGTCCATTTTTAGCCTATTTTCAATTTTGAAAAAATAGGCTTATGAGATCACCTTTTGTCCGTGTGTGTGTGCGTGTGTGTGTGTGTGTGTGAGGTGTGGGTGTGTGTCCCCCCTAATAAAATCTAAACGGCTGGAGCGATTTCAGTGAAACTCGGTAAGTTCATAGCACTATTCCCGGCGACGTCGACCGTGCCCATCGAATTTTGTTACGTCTCACCAATCCAACATGGCGGCTGTGCGAAATATTTCACTAGCATTCAGTATCTCCGAAACTATAACGGATATCGCCCTGAAATTGTGTACGGTGATAAAGGGTACTACTAGAAGTTCATCTATGAAACTTTCAAAAACCTGGTTACTACATAACCAACATGGCGGCCAAGCGAAGTGGAGACTTTTAAATAGACTTTTCTCGCGATTTAACTATCCAAACGTAATGAAACTTGGTACAGCAAATATTTATACACATTGCAATGCACTGGAATCTAATTTAGTTCAATTGTTTACATAACCTCAAAATGGCGCATGTGCGAAATATTTCACTGACATTCTACATCTCCGAAACTATTACAGATATCACCCTGCAATTTTGTACGGTGATAAAGGGTACTGATACAAGTTTACCTATGTATATTTCATAAACCTGTAAAGTACAAAACGAACATGGCGACCAAGCGAATTTAAAAAATGTTAATAGACTTTCCTCGTGATTTAACTCTCTGAGCGCAGTGAAATGTGGTACAGTAAATGATTCTGCAGCTTGTAATGCACTGCCAACTAATTTAATTCAATTGTTTACATAACCTCAAGATAGCGGCTGTGCGAAATTTTTAAAATTAAGTTTTAATTTCTTGTGTCGTAATCATGCGATCGAAGTGAAAGTTTGAATAATGAACCTAGGCAATAATTGTCCTTGAATGGTACATAACTCTATGGCCTATACATATAACAATCCTAAATGGCGAGCTTTCGAAATATTTAGACGGTTCTCAATATCTATGAATCTTTTACAGCAACCAAACTGAATTTTTTAATGTTCATAGAGACTATGGACATATGTTCACCTATAGGACTTTCAGTAACCTGGTGAGCACAAATCCAACATGGCGGCGACGCGAAGTATAAATATTTAAATGGACGTTTCTCGCGAATTAACTATCCGAGTGCCGTGAAACGTTGCACGTTTTAAATGCTTACAGAAATGTTGATCCACTGGCATCTAATTTATTTCAATTGTTTGCATAATCACAAGATGGCTGCTGTGCGTAATTTTAAAATCTCGTTTTTACTTCTTGTGTTCTTATCATGCGATTGAAGTTTGAATACCACACTTACACAATAATCTTAATATAATAGTACAAAAATAAAAATCCAACCTGGCGACCGTCTGAAATATTTAGACGGTTCTCAATATCTACGAATCTGTTACAGCAATTAAACTGAAATTTTGTATGTTGATAGAGGCAATTAACATGAGCAGGATATATGAAAATAGGCTGTACAGTTCTTCACGGAACTACTTGTTATACTTGTGGTCACACTGTCCTTATGCAAGGTTTCGACACTGATGTGTAACTATGTAACGGTCTGTTACTTCTTCACGCAAAATTATATCTCCCGCAGAGATGTTGGTTGGTTCCTCAGTTTAGGGGCTGCGACAACGCGGTCATATAACCCCGTGTACTTTGGGTGAGTGTAGAATCTGTCTGATAAACGGTGTGAATTGTGATGGCTGTATTAGTCTGTAATTCAGGTAAGGAATGCAGACGCTAAATTTCAAGCAGTAGTTCCTAATGTTGCTACCAGCTACTAACGTCAACGCCACCCAGCTGTGAACTTGGCTACTGGATGCCACCTCAATCAGCAACTCGCAACGAACGTTGGAACTTCCCCTCCAAAGGAAGGCTTACTGAGGGATTTTTAGCGCTCTTAGAAAATCCGACGACTTTGGCCGGCTTTGAACCCGCGACCTTGGGCATAGAAGTTCAGCATGCTACCAGTTACGTCACCGAAGCCGCTTCACACTTAG
The DNA here is from genome assembly GCA_946902985.2 of Meconema thalassinum. NCBI lineage: Eukaryota > Metazoa > Arthropoda > Insecta > Orthoptera > Tettigoniidae > Meconema > Meconema thalassinum. The sequence continues at coordinate 256,679,087 of OX336392.1, read as the reverse complement.
TCAGATGGAAATCTGAATCTGATCTCGCGCAAGTGCGTTGTCATGGCAACGTCTGATGGCTCATCCCTCATCAATTTAGTAGTGTTTCCATGTCAACCACTGATAGCTCTTGGCATTTTCTTATAACTCCGAAATCATTTTTCTCATCCCTTGGCGCAATGGTGGCTCATATCAAAAATTCTTTCAGACAAACGTTTTAGGTAATTATTAGGGGAATATTGTCCATTTTGTACGGTTTTGATATTGTGCCTATTAACAGAGATATGATTAATGTTTCCCGAAAAAACCACTTTTTCCCACCCCTTTGGTCAATGGTTGGTGCTATCAAAAAACGTTTCAAACATAAATTTCTGAGCTTTATCCGACACATAGTATGAACTTTGAACGGATTCGATATTTCACATATTAAGAGAGTTATAGCAATATTTCATTTTTTTCGGGAAAAAAAGTCCCCCATTTTCATCCCCTTCGACCGATTTAGCCCAGTAACGAACTCGTCCGAGATTTTATGGGTATACATATTCGGTAAAAAATTCAAAGTGATTGGTGCAAAATTACGGCAGTTATCGTGTCCACAAGAAACTGATATACATATATACATATATTACATAAATTATATATAAACTTTTGAACTGACGGTGGTTTTGGGGTCTGGGGGATGTGAAACGCGAAGATATGTCGAAATTTTCCGGAAATCGAAACATGGTACCCATTGCAATAGTTAGCTTTCTAATGAAATCTACCTAAAATACTGCCGTCAACGACGCCTAGCTGTGAACTTGCCTACTAGATGCCACCTCAATAAGCAACTCGCAACGAACGTTGGAACTTCCCCTCCGAAGGAAAGCAAACTCAGGTTTTTTAGCGCTCTTAGTAAATCCGACGACTTCAGCCGGGTTTGAACCCGCGACCTTGGGCATAGAAGTTCAGCATGCTACCAGTTCCGATACCGAAGTCGCTTCCCACTGACATATGAAAACTGAATGTGATCTCGTGCAGTGGCGTTGTCATAGCAACTGCTGATGGTCATCCCTTATCAATTAAAAGTAAAGTTGTCATGGCAACCTCTCTTGGCACTTGGCATTTCCTTATAATTTAAATCATTTTGTTCACCCCGTGGCGTAATGGTGGGTCATATCAAAAATTCTTTCAGACAAAAGTTTTAGGTAATTATTGGAGGAATATTGTCCATTTTGTGCGGTTTTGATATTGTGCCTATTAACAGAGATATGATTAATGTTTCCCGAAAAACCCACTTTTTCCCACCCCTTTGGTCAATGGTTGGTGCTATCAAAAAACTTATTTGACATAAACTTTTGGCACTTATCCGACACATATTATGAACTTTGAAGGGATTCGATATTTCATGTATTAAGAGAGTTATAGCGATATTTCACTTTTTCGAAAAAAGCCCCCCATTTTTACCCCCTTTGACCGATTTTGCCCATTAACGAACTCGACCGAGATTTTATAGGGATACATATTATGTAAAACATTCAAAGTGATTGGTGCAAAATTACGGCAGTTATCGTGTCCACAAGAAACTGATATATATATATAGATAGATAGATAGATAGATACATATATACATAAATTATATATAAACTTTTGAACTGACGGTGGTTTTGGGGTCTGGGTGATGTGAAACGCGAAGATATGTCAAAATTTTCCGGAATTCGAAACATGGGACCCATTGCAATAGTTAGCTTTCTAAAGAAATCTACCTAAAATCAGGTTGATTGCTATAATAGATTCGTATATATTCAGAGTCGTCTGAATATTTCGGATGGTCGCCATGTTGGGTTGTTAAATGTATAGGCCATAGAGTCATGTACCATTAAAGGAAAATTATTACGTAGGTTCATTATTCAAACTTTCACTTCGATCGCTTGATTACGACACAAGAAATAAAAACTTAATTTTAAAATTCGCACAGCCGCCATCTTGAGGTTATAAAAACAATTGAACTAAATTAGATACCAGTGCATTGCAATGTGTATAAACATTTCCTGTACCTGATTTCATTGCGTTTGGAACATTAAATCGCGAGAAAGGTCTATTTAATATTTTCACATTCGCTTGGCCGCCCTGTTCGTTTTGTAGTTAATCGCTTTTTGAAAGTCTTATAGATGAACTTCCAGTAGTGCCCATTATCTCCGTATAAAATTTCAGGGTGTTACAGCTAATAATTTCAGAGATATAGAACGCCGGTTTAATATTTCGCTCATCCGCCATCTTGTGGTTATATAAACAATTGAACCAAGTTAGATGTCGGCGCATTACAATGTGTATAAACATATACTGTACCAAGTTTTATTACGGTTGGTTGGTTAAATAGCGAGAAACGTCTATTTAAAAGTTGCAAATTCGCGTGGCCGCCATGTTGGTTTTGTAGTTACCAGTTTTTCAAAAGTCACATAGGTGAACTTTTAGTAGTTCCCTTTATCATCGTAATAAATTCCAGGGTGATATCGGTAATAGTTTCGGAGATATTGAATGCTGGTGAAATATTTCGCACAGCCGCCATGTTGGATTGGTGAGACGTAACAAAATTTGAAGGGCACGGTCGAGGTCGCCCGGAATAGTACTATGAACTTACCGAGTTTTATTGAAATCGCTCCAGCCGTTTAAAAGTTATTAGGGGACACACACACACACCTCACACACACACACACACACACACACGCACACACACACGGACAAAAGGTGATCTCATAAGCCTATTTTTTCAAAATTGAAAATAGGCTAATAAGTAAATTTCTGTTCAAAGTAACCCCACTTTCACTCTACGGTACTATAAATACACAGCATGGACAATCGATTCTTTATCTGAATAAACGAAAGGTTCGAAACAAAGATACACTGCTCAGCAAAAGATTTAACTACCGTCATCAATTGTATGCTGACACTGCCATAGAGGAGTGGGCTCTCTTAGGCCTACCCCAAGATAAACTTGATAGTCTCATTCAGAGCATGCCTCCTCCGTGTGAGGGGAGGACTACTAAAAACTGATACTTATCATCTTGAGATACAGATTGTCAATGTTTTTGTTTACAATAGGGGCACTTAGAAGTGAGTTCGCTTTATTTTTGTACCGATTCATTGTTATCTAACCACGATTGATATTGTTTTCAGAAGCACTGATGTTTAGTTTGATAATATATTATTGTATAAACCTCGATGAGTTTAATATAAGAAGTCATTGTAGTTAAATGTATGCCATTCCAAACTTTTGTTAAGCAGTGTACATTTAAATATTCATTGATACTGAGTTACGTAATATGACAGGGAATAATAGGGAATGGGTAAATGAACTCGATTTAAAAGTAAAATGATGTGTAGGAAACATAATTTTTGAAAGTTAGTAATTCAGTAAATGAATACTTTCCTGCCATTGAGAAGGATAATTTGTCATATTAATATTGAAAACCAACAATAAGGTCGTTAACATAGTCTATTTACCTATGAATTGGGCATGACTACTGGCAAATAGGTAAAATAATGAACTATATCCATCTGTTATTATTTTAAATTACTCAACATGTAATGTTTTATCAAACTTTTTTAAAAACTTCAAAACTCTGTTTTGATAGATTTACGTTTTTCATCTGCTCCTTCATCTGGCAATAAAGGAGAATCAATATATGAAAATAAAGCAAGAATGAGTCATTGAAGATTTTTTTTGAACTGATGCTATAAACAGAAATGGAAAAAACAAACAAACGCAGAAACATGCCACTATTAGGCTGGCCATACCTGTTTTTTTACCATAAGTGAGGAGCTTGTTTTCAAAAGTGAATATCTCCATAATCATAAATTTTACAGGACAGAGGAATAACAAATCTTCAGACAGGATTACCAAAATGCACTGTAGGAATATATATTTTGAATGATATCTAGAAAGAGCAAAATCACCAAAAGTGCACCAAATGTTATATAGTACATAAAAAGTTATTGACAAAAAATTGATAAAAATAAATGGATATGTTTATTTTAGAAAAAAAATGGTGTATGTATTTAGCTATGGCAATCAGGATATTTCACATATTCTCAAATATTTATCCTAATTCGTGATATTTATTTTCAACATAATATTAATAGGTACAATTAGAAATTAAATGCCTTAATTTTAACAAATGTATTAATTTAGGTCAATATATTATTAGTGATGTATATATTCAATTTTGAACGGAAAGGATGTTTTCTAACAGCCTTATCAATGGAAAATATTAACATTTGATCAAAATAGATTTTACCATTCAATGGAGCAGAGGCAAATGTTACCGAATCAACCATATATATATATATTTTTTTTTTAAATTTTTGGAGACACCGTATTCAGTTTTGAAAACATGCTCCACAAGTTATGTACAACCAAATGATTCCACCATGCACATGATGAATGTAAGTGTGTATTGTGTGATTAGAAATGTGAATATTATCATTTTATGGGGTGTAAAAAAGAACAAAAGCACTCAGTGCCTACTGCAAAGACATTAGTAGAGACTATTCATGTCATGTTATGATATACAAAATTATGTATTTGTTAAAATTTTGTAACTAATGGCTTCTCAGCTGCAGTAAAATTTATATAAGTTATGAATGAAAGAATGAGTGAGTTTATGAATTTATCACGTGCTGGCACCGTTTCATTGATTGTAGCGAATTAGGGGAGGTGACAAGGAAAATGATATTTGTCTACACACATTTTAAACGTCCTTTCTATACCCGAAAAAAAAACAATTGAAGTGAGTGAGTAAGTAAGTAAGCACGTAAGTAAAAGAATAATAAATACAATCTATTTGGACTCGAGGTAATTCAAGTATATGAAAGAAAGAAAGAAAGAAAGAAAGAAAGAAAGAAAGAAAGAAAGAAAGAAAGAAAGAAAGAATTAGTTGATTGAAAATGAGATTTTGATAGTAAAATATGCTGTAGTATCAGAAGGGTCATATAGAACGTTAAACATACCGTAAAGGTTTACTTTTAAAATCAGAGAATTACTGAGGACCATCTTGTGGTGTAGTAACTAGCTGTCATCCCTGAGTAGGATCGATTCCCGGCCCTGTCTGAAAAAAATGGTCCCAAGTGTTCCTTTTAAGACGTAGATTTCAAAGGTTTCCCTACTTCAAATCTAGGTAAATACTCGGATGGTTTCCAACTTGAGACCACGGTCAACTCCTACCCAATCCTAGTCTTGATTACAAATACACACTCCACCAAAGGCTTTGAAATAGCATAGGTTATCAGCCAAATCCTACAAGGGACCTCGACACAAAACTTCTTAATGAATCAACAACAACAACAACAACAACAATTGAGTATGGTAGATAAAGAGAAATAATTAGAAAAATGTCAAATTGCTCGGAATTATCGGGAATAAAATCAGAAATGAAACACAATTAAGATGATATCAGGGCATGCTATTTCCTTGAAGGCGGGAAAGCTCATTAACTTGTTGGAAAGTGGTCGATAAAGATGTTTACATGTCGGCCAGGCTAGCCCGCAGCTGGCGATCGAACCAAACCGCCCGTACACCACACCGCCTGTAAAAGGGGGCGTGGACCGACTCCAGCTGATGTAACATTGCATGGGACATGCGAATAATGAACGGGAAGAATTTTTGGTCTCTGGAGATATTAGACTGAAACACCCGCACAAGCAAGAAACCTAGCCTGCAGCATCCACGCTATTCCCTGTAGAAATCAATAGAAACTCGCTTGGCTACCGCTCCATTGAGAATACTGTATACTGTAACAAAAGACAATAGGGCAAAGTATAATGTGCATGTCGTGCCTATAACTTATAATTACTAACATCCATAGAGATGTCTCATTTCATGGCATTACGCGTTATAACCACCTTAATTCGTTCACATTGATAAATTTAATGATATATTTCATTTCATATGATGGTCTATTTCGTTAACAATTCTTTCTTTCTTTCTTTCTTTATCGTTCTGGTCTACTTAGAACCACGGGGCTCGTATCTACTCTTCGGTAAAATTGTTAACAATTCATATAAATCAATTGTACTATTCAAAATATTCCATTAAGTGTATAAATGTATTCGCTTTCTCTTCAACAAAAACTATTCTTTGAATGTCACATAACGGGATTTGTTTAAACGTTTGTTATTTATTGAGATGGTCTCATATTTTACGTTTGAGAAATAATGCTCACAAACATAATTCGTTCTTGATTAATACGTGCAAGCCAAATATTATGAAATCTCTGACATAATAAATCATCGTCAGTAATAAATTTTAAAAGAAAAATACTGTGTATCAATAATTTTCTATTGCATTCGGTATCGATGATCTGTAAAACTATAATACAATGGTTACTTTTAATCACTATTGTAGCCCAAAAATGTAAGTGCCATAGGGTTAGGGAAATTAAGGCGCATGGTGCCAGTGCCTTATTCATCGAAGAATGAAGATCTCAGCACTTCGAAAAATTCAGTCAAGATATGTTGACAAAAACAGAATAGTGGGTCATCCTCAAAAGAACTATATAAAAAGGGAAATAGTCTAGCTCAAAGTCTTGGAATCACTAATTCGTGAACTAACCAGGTGTGAGGCTATGTGGTGTAACCAACTTTGCAGTAGCGGGCATGCACCTTGAGGAGGTGGGCTACATGTATCCCTGGCATTTTAGTCACCTGCTACAACAGGCGGGGGAAATACCGTGAGTGTGTAAGAAGTCAAATCAATCGAAGAAGGTATTAGTTTTTCGACAGATTATGATGATAATGATGGTGAGGCTCTTGATGATAATTATGATACGATGAGGATATTAAGAAAGTTTTGGACGCCGGCCAATGTTGTGTTTTTAAGGGCATAATAAACTTGGACAGCTGACACAATAGGTTTGTCACTGAAATATGAAGGTCCTCTACCTGTCATCTAGACGAAAACTCCCTCTACTGATGTCACTCCAGGCACTCATACTTCTTCCCCTCTTGTAGTAAGGATGTTGGGCCCTGCTGGATCTCCGACTCCGACTCTCCGGGGGGAAGTTGACCCTCAAGACGGGGGGTGGCTGAGGAGGGGACAGTCGTCGAGTCGTTTCCGAGCTGCTCAACTCATCCATCAGGAGGATATCACTAACCCCATCTCCTGGGTCCGGGAGCATTTCGTAGTTCCAACCCGGGAAGAGTGGGTGGCGGTAACTCTTGGGCTTTGGGGCCGCCAGCGCGCACTTCTTACACTCCACACTTCACAAGCACCACCACAACAATAACAACACCACTACCACTTTCCTCATAGCGGTCGCACTTCCTACTGATCCAGCGGACACAGGCACATACACTGGCGCTCCAACATCGATCCGGTGTGGGGCGAGCCAAGCGCGCACCAGAACTCGCTAGGACCTCCGGGAGGATGTGAGGTGTCCTCATGTGCGCAACCCATTTACACACAAATTGATTAATATTTAATTAATAAATAATGCACATAAACTGAATTACTGACAAATTTAAAATGACTGTTTTTTTTACCAGAACCATCCGAACCACGAAGTAATTAATTGGTTTCTTAAATAAGTATTGGAATGCAGCCGAAATAAATCATAAACCTCTATGGACATCAAATTGGCAAGTGAAAAGCTAAAGAAAGTAGGGGACTTTTGTTACTAGGAAGCAAAATAACCAGTGATGGACGAAGCAAAGAGGATATAAAAAGTAGGTTGGCTCAGGCAAGAAAAGCATTTCTACAGAAAAGGAATCGGTTGACTTCGAATATAGATTTAGGTATTAGGAGGTCATTTTTGAAGGCCTTTGTCTGGAGCGTGGCACTCTTTGGAAGTTTTTTTAATAGTGTGGCCTCCCGAGAGGCCGAGTGCAGGTCTTTCTAGTCGACGCCCGTGGGCGACCTGCGCGTCGGGATGAGAGATGGAATGGATGAAGATGAATGAAACTGGGCAAGGATGTGGAAGGAATCGGCCATGGTCTGTCAGAAGGTACCGTCCCAGCATTTGCCTGGTGTTGAAAATGGAAAACCACGGAAAACCATTTCAAGGACGGCCGACGGTGGGGCTCGAACCCACGCGTCTACCGAGTCAGCAGAGAGCTTGGCCCTATGGCCTATCGCTGCGCTTTAGCCAGCGTAGCCACTACTGTCGGTTCTTTGGAAGTGAAACTTGGACTATTGGTGCAGCAGAAAAGATGAGAAATAAGGCGTTTGAAATGTGGTGTTACAGGAGAATGATGACGATCAGATGGGTAGATAGGGTAACAAGTGAAGATGTGTTAAGTCGATTGGGAGAGGAGAGATGTTTCTGGTGATTGCTAATGAATAGAAGAGATCGGTTGGTAGGACAGATATTAAGACATCAAGGAATAGCAAGCATAGTTATGGAAGGAAGAATCGAGGACAAGAACTGTAGGGATAGATCAAGGTTAGAATATGTTAAAACAGATTGCCTCAGATGTACGGTGTGGTAGCTATGTAGGGATGAAACAATTAGTTCAGGACAGGGAGGCATGGAGACTTGCATCAGACCAGTCAAATGACTGAAGACTCAAACAACAACAGCCTAAATCATAGAATCATAACCGATCTGGTAGGAAACATATGGCTTCAAAGAAGCAAAACAATTCTGCAGTAAAAACGAAATTTGTGTGTAAAACTTCCCTGTCTGATTTCTAAAATGCATACTGATTTTCCCTATCACTTCAGATTAACTTGACAATAGTAAAAGAAAATTGATTGTAACAATAGAAAATGGAATTCAGCCTAAATAAGATGTGATATTACATAACTGCTACCATTTTCGGATTCAGAACATTAATCTCTATCGACATGGCTTATTTTCTCATTTGCCGTAATATCATGCAAGCCTGACCTGCAAAACTGGAAAGAAATTTCTGCGGTACAGAAAGAAAATAGGTGTAGTTCATGAACTTTGCTGTGCTGAATTCGAAAATGCAGTTTGATATTCCCTGCCATATCTGGTTAATTGGCAATAATGAAAAATGTTATTTTGATTGTAACAATAAACATGGAATTGAGCCTAAACATGACGTAATACTAACAAAAACTGACACCATATTTGGATTCAGAACATTATCTCTGTAAAAATTGCTTATTTTCTAATTTACCGCAAAATCATGCAGGCCTGTGTAATAAACTTAGATGGAGCGATTTAGTCTACTGAAAATATTTGAGCTCAAAATCGGTATTAATGTAAAATAAATTATTTATAATCGATTGAAACTTCAGATAACCTCAATAACAGAAATTATTATATTATTATATCCCTGAATGTAAACAGGGTGAATAAATGAATGAATGAGTTTACACATAAACCAACAAATGATTATCTAAATAAATAAAGGGATATTTTGAATTACTAATAAAATATTGCTTGAATGAGTGACGGTTTTAATAACTGGTTAGAATTAATTGACCCAGTTGTTGAAAGACTGATTGAACTAATTAAATACATAACAACATCAATTCTTGACGAGATGAATGTATGAATGAGTGAATGAATGAATGAAAGAATGAACGAATGAATGAATGATCTACCGAAGGGAAACGAAATATTAATTTAAGGATGGATACATGTATGCTCACGTCAATTGATGAGCGAACAAACAAAAGTGGAGAGGAGAAATGACTGTCCAAATGGATGAATTGATGAATAAATCAGTCAAGTAGTCCATGAAAACTTGATTATTTTGTGACTAAGCTATCAATGTATTGAACGTTTGAGTGAGTGATTATGTAATTGACCTAGTAATTGAATAACGAAATTCGATTAAAAACGTATTTATTTATTTATTTATTTATTTATTTAATCGAATAGCACTATTACAAAGCACGTAAAATCAATACTTCAAATCTTGCCACATGGTTTTTTTTTTCTCTGCCCACATTCGCGTCATCCTCTCTGATCCCTGCTTTTGGAGCTGTTCCATGTCCCGTGGCTGCTTTCGTTGTCTTTCTTGTTCCTCCCAGAAGATCACTTTTTGAATTTTGTCACGAAATAAATTCCTATTACATGTATCTGTAATGTCAATGTCGGCTTCCTTAATATCCTTTAATGTCTGTGTAGACCACGCTGGTTGAATTTTATAAAAAATTATTTTGTTAGCCTGTCATTATTCATTCTATTTAAATGCCCAAAAATGACATGCGTCGATTGCGCATGGTGCGAATTATGTTCTCCACATGGGTGTATATTTCCTTGTTAGGTTGTGGTCTGTTATAGTCTGTTTTTTTATTTTTTTTATTTTTATTTATTTTTTATTTTTTGGGCCAAGGATGCATCGAACCAATTTTCTTTCCATGAGCATGATTTTGTTTATGTCACCTTTCCGCATTAACTTTAATGTTTCAGCTACAAAGAGTGCTTCAGGTCTCACCGCAGAATTGTAATGTTTAATTTTAGTGTCCCATGATAATGCCTGTTCTTGTATACATTTCTGGTGATCTGAAATGCTACGTTCATTTTCTTTGCTCCGACCTCTAAGCTACTTTTTTTTTTCATTGTTATTGATGGTTTTCCACTCACCTAAATACTTAAATGAACTGTAATTACAATAGACCACCAATTAAACAGGAGCGTTAAATGGAAATGGGCATTAATTAAATAGTGTTGACAATATTCATATCTGAATTTCGTTACAATATTAAGTTAAAAAATCACAGTGTTGACGTACTAAAACAATGTTAACAACAATGCAACATTTACAGTACATACATTATATACACACATCAAAAAAAGTTTTGCATCACCTCGGTTCCCAGATCTCCGGCATATAGACGTTGACTGTGTATATTGTATCCAAGATACAGTCCCTTTGACTGTTCATAGATGTCACTAAAACTGCTCAAAGATGTAAACAACCATGCATGAGCAGGGCCTATTAGACGGAGGGGGTACGACAGCCGATCAGTTCCAGTCATTCCACCAGGACGAAGGTACGCTGCTCATGTTGTCTGTAGTTCTACCATGCCTAGAAGGTCAATACCGCAGTTCGATCGCGTCCGCATTGTTACTTTGTGTCAAGAAGGGCTCTCAACAAGGGAAGTTTCCAGGCGTCTCAGAGTGAACCAAAGCGATGTTGTTCGGACATGGAGGAGGTACAGAGATACAGGAACTGTCGATGACTGGCCTCGCTCAGGCCGCCCAAGGGCTACTACTGTAGTGGATGACCGCTACTTACGGATTGCCGCTCGGAGGAACCCTGACAGCAATGCCACCATGTTGAATAATGCGTTTCGTTCAGCCACAGGACGTCGTGTTTCAACTCAAACTGTGCGCAATAGGCTGCATGATGCGCAACTTCACTCCCGACGTCCATGGCGAGGTCCAGCTTTGCAACCCCGACACCATGCAGCGCGGTACAGATGGGCCCAACAACATGCTGAATGGACCCCACGGAATTGGCATCACGTTCTCTTCACCGATGAGTGTCGCATATGCCTTCAACCAGACAATCGTCGGAGACGTGTTTGGAGGCACCCTGGTCAGGCTGAACGTCTTAGACACACTGTCCAGCGAGTGCAGCAAGGTGGTGGTTCCCTGATGTTTTGGGGTGGCATTATGTGGGGCCGACGTACGCCACTGGTGGTCATGGAAGGCTCCGAAACGGCTTTACGATACCTGAATGACATCCTCCGACCCATAGTGCAACCATATCGGCAGAATATTGGAGAGGCATTTGTCTTCATGGACGACAATTCTCGACCTCATCGTGCACATCTTGTGAATGCGATCCTTCAAGATAACGACATCGCTCGACTACAGTAGCCAGCATGTTCGCCAGACATGAACCCTATCGAACATGCCTGGGATATGTTGAAAAGGGCTGTTTATGGACGTCTTGACCCACCAACCACTCGAGAGATTTACGCCGAATTGTCGTTGAGGAGTGGGACAATTTGGACCAACAGTGTCTTGATGAACTTGTGGATAGTATGCCACGGCGAATACAGGCATGCATCAATGCAAGAGGACGTGCTACTGGGTATTAGAGGTAGTGGTGTGTACTGCAATCTGGACCACAAATGCTGAAAGTCTAGCTGTATGATGGTACAACATGCAATGTGTGGGTCTCATGAGCAATAAAACGAGCTGAAATGTTGTTTGTGTTGATCTCTATTCCCTTTGTATTTAACGGTTCCGGAACTCTTGGAACCGAGGTGATGCAAAACTTTTTTTGATGTGTGTACTTCCAGGAAAATTATATCAACTGTACTAGCCTCAGCAAAAACAGGCACACAGTGACAATCAAGTGCCAGGCACTATTGAGTGTGCCGAGTGCACCAGGCTGAGTAAGGGAGTTGACTATCGAATTCTCAGAAATGCAACGGTCCTCACCGGCAGAGATACTGTATAATGCAAGTACTGTACAAACGTAGTATCACACTATTATCACACATTGCTCATCGAGCCGACGTTACTCCAGAGAAATCCCACTTACGGAGGAGTCCAATCCTCTCTCAACATTCACGGACTCTGAAGAAATTAGAGCTAAGAAAGTTACATAGGAAAGGAAAGAGGAGACGGTCCGCTCCAAGTCAATAGAAATGGGGCAAAAAGGAACCGAACTCTCAGAGTTTCTCTCGGTCACGGTCGAGGTCCACAAATAAGTGGAGGGAATGCTGGACTCAGTTGTGGCCCCTTGGTCACCAATCCTCTTCATAATAGTTGTGAGCCTCTGGGGGGGACGGCAGGGAAATAAATTTAACAGTAAATTCTGTCCAACATGTGCAATATTTCATCTCTAGAATGTTTAAATTCTGATTTATAACCACGCAGATATATTCCAGATTAATAACCTTGCGCCAGTTCCCTTGGGGTCACGAGATGCAGTGGCCCAGCTAGGAGGAATTACATCCCGCCAGAAACAGATACAGGCCTCCTTATTTACGTTTGCGAATTGGAATCTGGTGTGGCATAAATATATTTGTTCTACTTCGGTAGAAAGAGAATCCTTCAATCTCTGGGGTATAATGGGATCATAGGCAGGTGTGTTATTCTTCAAATCCAAATCCAACAATGCACAAACACGACCTATACCTAACTACAAAAATCTCTTCTCTCTATATATAAAAATGAAAGTTTGTCTGTTTTTTCTGAACTTCTACGGAAATTTGCGTTATTTACGCGTTTCAATCTGTTTTATGACGGATGCGCGCGAAAATAAAATTTTGTCTGCATGTATGTATGTATGTATGTATGTATGTATGTATGTCTGTCTGTGGGCAACTTTGTTCCCTTATAACTCCAGAACGGCTGGGTGGATCAACGTAAAATTTGGTACAGATATCCTTCAGAGGCACGACACTAATCGTTGATGTAACTCTTCTCTGTACCTCTCATAAAGTGGGGCCTACCATCTTGAAACACTTGCTGAAATAGGCGTAGAAGGGCGAGACAAAGCTCATTTTTAGCCCCTCAATGTGAGAAACGAAACTCGGGGACCAACTGTTTAGGCCCTAAAACCAACAGTTTTTGAGATATCCCCAGAAAAACTAATTTCATTTAATAAGATAATGAAAGAATACAGGCCGGTAACCATGGCAACAGAACGTCACAGGTCCATCTATTGTTGTAAGACGCAATACAATTCCATTTATTACATTACTGCGATAGTTTGCAAACGGCTATAAGGTTATAACGGAACCAAATTAAGCAGTAAAATTCATCAATACATATAATGCGCTTAAGGGGGTCAAGGTCTAGAATTTTTTCACGCGATTTACACGTGCGGGTGTGGTACGGCAGGTCTATTACGTCCCTATCCCTATATTGTTATATTATTATTACTAGCAAGTACCCGCAGCTTCGCTCGCGATCAAGACAATGGGGACGATGCATTATTGCTGATAATTGGTCTATTCAATTAGAGCAATCGCGGCTACAGGTGGGTCGATTCTAATTCTGAAAATTCTGATACATACAGTATATTGATATGAGCAGCAAAGTGGGAATTTTATAGAGTTGTGAAAGTCTGCAGGGTACGATGTTACATTATGTGAACACATTTGAAAATTACGATTTTGGTTTTGCCATTTTCTGCTGAGACATAACGATTTTGTTGTCCGGATAATCCCGAGCACGCCACATACAGTTGCGCGTGGGAAAAAATGGTTTTGTCTAAATGTACACCAGCTGCTGTTAAGTGTGTGTCATTGCGCTTTGTTAATAGAAATTTCGAATATTGTTTGAAGAGGGAACTGCACTCTTACACAATGGAATGGCAAATCTATCGGAATATGGGAACTTAAAAGTATTTTTCCTTAAGCTATTCTGGGTGTAATTTTGCCACACTTATTGATGATTTGAACGTCAATATGTCGCTATAACAGACCTATAGTAAAATATCTCTCACCTTTGCCGCTGATGTACATTATGCAGTCTCTTCCAGTGTTACATAACAGGGATTGAAATCTCCAACAACCCTTTTGCCTCACATGCCTCTCTAAGTAATTAAAATTACTGATTGTTGATGTTTAAGTCTTCAGTTTTTTGACTGGTTTGATGCAGCCTTCCATGCCTCCCTCTCCTGAGCTAATCGTTTCATCTCTACATGAGCTACCACACCCTACATCCGAGGCAATCTCTTTAACCCTGGTCTACCCCTACAGTTCTTGTCCTCGACCCTCCCATCCATAACCAAGCTTGCTATTCCTGGGTGTCTTAATATGTGTCCTACTAACCTATCACTTCTCTTCATTAGCAGTCGCCAGAAACATCTCTCCTCTCCCACTCGTCTTAATACCTCTTCATTTGTTGCCCTATCTACCCATCTGATCTTCATCATTCTCCTGTAACACCACATTTCAAACGCTTCAATTCTCCTCTTTTCTGCTGCACCATTGGTGTATTCTTTGGAATACACGGTAAGACAGAGTGAGCATTTGCTTCTCTTTGCTTTATTTCATTCCTTCCTTTTTTCACAAACACCAACAGTGATCTCCTGGTTTCCTTTTGTTGATATACTTTGCTTATACTACCTGTGAGTCTGTTCTAGATATATATCTTCCATGACCCACATAGCGTCATCTTGCAGCGAATCTCTGAAGTTCCTCAATTTTATAATGTACACGAGGACTTCCTTACTAATCTGGCCACCAGATCTCGTCGCTATCGCCAGCTATCATCTCCGTGATCAAGAGGACTTCGTCTACTTTCTCATCCACCAGGCTTCGCTAGTGACGCCTACTATCAACTCTTTGAAGACCATTTCATCAAAAGAATTAATTTTTACAATGTTGGTTATTCTTATGTATGTTCCTTTGCCTCCTACCCCCACTCTTTTCCCTTCCCTGGTCTCTCCGCGCTTTGTTAAACTGGCCTCATTTGTGCTACAGTCGTCAAGACTCCCAGGCGGAGCTTACCTAGAGCTCGTCTCCTCTCCCCGAGATACAAACTTTCAAATTGGACGCCATGTTCAGATCGTAACTAACGGTCAACTAAGAGAATCGCCGTTCATCAGAAATGAGCTAAGTACTACTTCAACGTTCTTCAACTCTTTTTAATTGCTTTTAAATAGCTACATGCTTTTTAACCATCATTTACAGACAGTGTGATATTACTAAATGTGGGGCAATAACCATCTTTGCGGGATTTTTGAGGTTGGGCTTTGTCTATCTAAGCTAATCTTAACATGAAGCAGCATTTCTTATGCTTATTAACTGTGATAATTTCTCACAACGTGGGACATCTTTAAATTACCCACTGTCTGTAGAAAACTTAGCTCGTTCCACCGCTGGATTTTTCTGTCAATTTCAACCGTTATGATTGTTCTGGAATTTTCCATGCCAAACAATTCATCAACAAGTTAAACTTTCTAGTAATTTCCACTCACATATGGGAATACTTTTTCTAATCAAGGAATCTTCCTTATGAACAGCTATTCAACACCTAATTTTTCTTCCTCCGGTGGAATTTTTTCTTCTGTATTCAACTATAACTTACAAGTTTTTCAACGCAACAGACTCTCGCAAATCCAGTGCAACTAGTTATTAGCCTACTTTCGATTTTTGCAAAAAATGAAAGTAGACTTATGACATCAACACAGGGCGAAAAAAGTGTGTCTGTCTGTGTGTGTGTATGTGTGTGTGTGAGTCTGTGTGTATGTGTGTGTGTGAGTCTGTGTGTGTGTGTGTGTGTCTGTGTGTGTGTGAGTGTGTGTACTCTGAATGTCTGTCCCCCCCCCTATCAATTCGAACACGGTGAAACCGAATTGAACGAAATTTGGTACAGAGGTAGCACTAGTAAAGGACACCTCAGTGTCATACTTTATATCGCCGCCATCTTTACCAAAACAGAATGGCGGCCACTCAAATGTTCAAAACGTAAAATCAAATTACGGCTAAACTAATCATCCGATCTCTACCAAATTTGGTGACAACATACCTTTATATAGGACGCGTCTTTCACCCAAAATTCAAGGTCATCGGCCATGCCATTTCAGGATGGCGGCCGTTTGAATTATGCAACCATTTTAATAAATAGCTTAAGACCCACCAATTCCGATTATCGAGCCTAGGGGGGTTTAAGCTATCCTGAAGGTCGTGATCCGTTATTTATTATAATTTAATATTATAATATTATACAGTATGAGTGGCTTAAAAGAGCTGAGCCGTTTGTGTCACACGACAAGATGGCAGCTGTCCTCATGTGCCTGTCTTATATTTCAGTAGTTTTAGTATGTTGTATGTGATATACCGTACTGATACAATAATATAAACTTTGTATGAAATGATCTTTAATGAAGATGTACTGCAGTGAAGAAATCGTTTATTTAAAGTCATTATTTGCCAACAGTTTGTATCTAATATGTCAGTTAAGAACACCAGACGTCATGGATACGGTTAGCTCTGGGCTAGCATGTTAGTCTGACACGCAGTTGACTGGGGATCGAATACTGCTACAGTTAGTTTTTTTTTTCTTGAATTCTTTTACAAATGATGTGCACGAGCTTTTCCCACAGATACTGAATAAAATGTCATTTAGCTCAAAGGAGAGGATAAAGTATACACTCGTATATTAATAAAATCACAGTCCCAGCATCGCACATAAACAGAAGACATTAGAAAAAGGAGAATAGAAGAACTAGATACACGTTGTCATTAACCACAGCCTTCTTAATGCCTCTGTACGGTGCTGTCCTCTTGTGGGTTATGTGGGTAATATTGTTCCAAACATAACGCTGTGTAAATGCCTGAGCTGGCCTCCTGAAGTATGGTAATTTTGTAATACTGGTAGTTCAACTATTAGCCACGATCGCGCTCCGAATACCTTTAAACACTGCCAGCTGGATCGCCTCCCTCTTGGCTACTTTAAACTGCCTACTCATTCAACACCCATAGAACACTGCCATCGTTGTACATTACGATGGCAGTGCATAGGCGTACAAGATAAAGATTAATTCACTGATAGGTCGCAGCACCACCTACTGTGATTGGGGCGGAAGATGATTGGGGCGGAAGATTCTTAATTTTGCAGGCTGGCTTAATATAGAGATTAACGGACGTGAATGCATTACAATAAGTTAGTAGTTTTGTTATTCAATCATCATAAAGTATATAATATTGATCTTGACACTTACTGGCTTATTATCAATATAAAAGAAAACAAACAATGCATTGTGGTTGGGGTGATTGTTTTAGGGATGAGGACAAAGAGTCATAAAGATACCCATACATTTAGGAGAAAGTAGGCTATATGTTCTTTGCTGAACATCTTGTTTTTCACCATTGCAATAACTTTCCTTGCTATAAACTTTCTTTGCTACAATAGTGAACTTTTCAGCCACGTCAATAGACTATAGTGAAACAGTGCTCGTTCGATTTCTCACCCGCGTCACGCTCGTCCGAAATAAATAAAATAGGCCAAGAACTTTCTCAACAAAGTTCCTATTTCCACTTCATCAACCCCTCTTTACTAACAAATTAGGTTAATTTTTAAATTTATGTATTTTGCAACGAGGCTTCGCCAAACCATAGGCGCCCTCCCTACTTTCTCCACTTTCAATTTATTCACTCTGTATAAATATCAGCAGTTTCTATTAATCAATTTCTTTTCTTGCTAGCACAAGAATTGGTTATTGTCTACCAAACCTTTCAATAATCTCTTTAATGCAGGTTTCACGAAAGGGTAACTTGCCCCATTTTTTTTTTCTCGTGATCCTGTTTAAATATATAAGTTCTAGAAACTTCCTTTTATTTTTTCTCTTCAGGTTTCACAATAAGTGACCTGCCCTATTTGTATAACCTCTAAAAGTAATTCTGCATTATTATAAGAAGTTATAGAAACTTCTATTTCATTTCTCCCTGTATTTTGTTTTGTTTTTACTTTAGAAGTTGTTATTTGTTCATATTTCTAAGACCCATCTAGAAATCCTTAAAGTACACATCTTGTACTTGATTTATTGTTTAACTTTAATTAAGTTAATTATCTTTAAATTTTCTATTTATTAATATTAGCACCATTTCAAAATCTTTCGAAGATTTTAGTGCTTATAAAAGGTTCCAAACCAAGAAATTGTCAATTGCCTGGTGCAAGCTTTAAATGATTTAGGAGGTCTGCGACCCCAATTGTTTATAAAATTAAATTATATATGTGTTAAATTGATTACAACTTTTTGCATTGTTAAATAAATTTAAATTTTTCCTTTTGCTTTATCATTTCTCTAAAATAACGATTAGGCAAGATCCTGTCTTCCCCTACTCTTCCTATGGGCTTAATATTAAAAACCTCACAAATAAAATTAACAACGGTTCCACTTTTTGTTGCATTTGAGCAAGAACTCCCAGTCATAAACTTATTAAAGCTTCTCTTAGCTTTGATAGCTAATTCTAACTGGCCAGTAAGGCAAGCATAGTTCACTACGCCAGCTTCCTGCTTGTTGAGATTTTCTCTACAACTTATGGTTGGTTTTCCAAATTTACGTTTATCTCATTGTCTAAACTTTTAGTCGGCGCTTTGCTGGGTAAAAGCTTAGCCATTCCTAAATGCAACTATTGGTGCTCTTGCCAAAATTATTCCCAAGGGTATAATTGCTTTAGCCCTATCCTTCTTGGAAACATTCGGTCGCTTTTTAGAAATTCTACAATTTCAAGAATTAAAACATCACGGCCAATTCAAACTATTTGTATTCTTCAAATTATTTTTTAAACATACTCCTTTAAAAAGGTACATAGGAAACTCATCATTTCTTTCTTTGCCAGACCACCACCCTTCCCCATAGTAGCCGAATCTTGGCTTGGAAGGAAGGTACCACCTCCTTTCGCTCGCAAATAGCCCAGGCTCTAGCTGCGTTTCCTGTTAGCCGTGTTCAGGTCCCCACTCACTTTAAAGATTTCACGGGCTTTGCGGCGACACTTTTCTCCAAATATTATTGGTATTTTTTGTTGGACTCTCGTCCTATTATCCACACTTGTTCCTCTGTCCGAAACCCACTTCCCTTTACTTCTTTATTCATCTTCCCTTGTGGGTAAGGTTAATTCTTAGCAAAAACCTACCCAACCATTAGCCCAAATTGCTCTTCCTTATAGTGCCACGCTCCAGACAAAAGCTTTCAAAAATGACTTCCTAAATGTATATTCGTTGTCAACAGATTCCTTTTATGTAGAAATGCTTTCCTTGCCTGAGCCAACCTACTTTTTATATCCTCTTTGCTTCGTCCATCACTGGATATTTGCCTTCCTAAGTAACAGAAGTCTCCTACTTCCCGTAGTGTTACACCTGCCAATTTGATGTCCATAGAGGTTTCTGATTTATTTCGGCTGCATTCCAATAATTTTGTTTTACATTTATTGATTTCCATCATGAATACTTTCCTCAAGACGGAGTCCATACCATTCAGAAACTCATTCAAATCCCCTGGCGTATCGACCAAGATGACGATGTCATCAGCAAATCTCAGAGATGAAATTATTTCTCCTTGAATCTTCGCTCCCACAATAAATTTTTCTCCAATTTCCTGATTATTGTGTTTTAGAGATCTTTGAAATGCCGTTGCCCTCGCAAATGGTGTAGATGCATTGTCAAAGGAAAGCATTCGATGTTACGAACATGGGCCACATAACCTGTACCGAAAGCTTCTGCAGATTTAACAGAAGGCCTATTCTGAACAGCAGTTCCTTGAACTCAGATTTGCCAACTTTTTATTGTATCTTTCCATGTGGTATATCTCTGTACCTCAACATACAGAAGAGTGCTTTCAAAAGAATGCCTTGTGTAAATTTTGGAAAAGGTAGTGAGTGAGTATGGTTCTTGCCGGAGTGGATACTCACTCGTAGAAATTCTTTTCAGTAAAATAGACTGGTTCACATTGAGGTATGTGACGGTGGGATGCCTCAAGTGTTACGGAAACGGCAATAGCCGCCATAGAGCTTCGTTACTACTGAAATAACGACCAGACTGATATTTGTACTTAATTATACGGAATTTGTGAGCCCAGTGTTTATGAAATTGAACGTAGCTATATCGCTACCTTTATTTAGTAGCCACTACTGTAGTTTAAAAAAATAAAGGTGGTTTCAGAAGGCGCTTTCCCTATTTTTTTAACCCCTGGCACTACAGCCCATGAATGGCTTAGGACTATCATGCGACCGCTTCCCAGCCATTTGGCCTGCAGATATTGTGGTGACGTATGGTCAGTGCTTCGTGTCCCCTCGACCATTAATCTTGTTTATCGTGACCGGGGCGCTGCCTCACTATCAGACAGCTACTGAATTGTCCTCACGAAGCTGAGTGCAGCCCGTTGCAGCCTTCACGTCAGTGTCTAAAATCTCTGATGGAGCCGGGAATCGAACCCGGGGCCTCCGGATGATAGGCAGGTTCGCTACCCTGTACTTATTGTGTTTATATATATCTTGAAAAAATATAATAAATGGATTGGCATTGCCTCCTACAGGAATATATAGAAAATCGGATGTCATACCTTGAGGTAGTGTTGCCAAGGAAACGGACTTGCCATTAGTTCATCAGTTTATCAGAGCGAAGATAGTTTTCTGCGAATATCTTTGAAACTGTTGGTTTTAGGGCCTTAAAATGTGGTTTTTGGTGTCCCCTAGGGACGTACCGAGTATTGTTTCTCGCAACGAGGGGCGTAAAATGAGCTATGCCCGGTCATTATGCGACAACTTTGATATTTTGTCCCAGTTGAGTATTTTTGTTGACTTTTCAGTTATGTTGCCAAGGGGCCTGAATGGAGTGGTCTGTCCGAAATTTAACGTAGACAGTGTTACCCACTGGGTTCCAAAGGGTAAGTACACAAATTTTGGTTCATATCGGTGAAACGGTGTAAATTTGTATAAATAACAGACAAACAAACAAACATACAAACCAAGATTGAGTTTTATATATAGATAGATAATAATAATTGTTATTATTATTATTATACTACGGCCTACAACGACGAGACAATGCTTATTTTCTGCCCCTTGGTGTCAGAAACAAAACTCGGGGACCCTAAATAGCCGTAAAAGGTCCCCGAAAACTACATTTTAAGGCTCTAAAACCAACAGTATCTGATATATTCCCAAAAAACTAATTTCATTTAATAAACTAATGAAGGAATGCACGCCAGTAGCCATGACAACAGCATCCCAAAAGGTGACATCCAATTTTCCATCTATTTCTGCAAGAAATAATGCCACTCAATTGATTAAATTTCTGTGAACGTTTGCAAATGGCTATAATGTTATCACGGAACCAACTAAAACTGTAAAATTCATCAATGCGCTTAAGGGGGGTCAGAGGTTATCACGGATTTTTTTCACACGACTTAAACATGCGATATGTCGTACAGAAGGTCTATTATATTTCGAAACAGCAAAATTATTTCCAAAAATTCCTGAATTGAAATAGTTTTTTTTTCTTGCTTTTAGGAATTTGGGCCATTGGAGGCTAAAAATCCTGAATTTTCATGCACCACAAGCCTTTATAATTTATTAAAGGGGTCTTCCTCTGGATGGGGACTTGACACAACAGTGAGGGTCAGTTTTTATGTGACGTGTATTGCGTTTCGTCTACGACGTTTTCAATTTTATTTTCACGTCAGGGAGTACACGTTAAGTAAATTTAGTTTCAGAGCATATTTTAACTAATCATTTTTCTTTGTCGACAAATAGGTTCCAAGCCCCTAACCATTGCAACGGTAGCTCAGTTGATTACGTCTGGCTATTAATACCGAAGACCGTTCGAAGAATGGGTACTTCTGCTAGTCTAACTATAAAAGCACATCAAGCAGTTATACACACATCAAAAAAAGTTTTGCATCACCTCGGTTCCAAGAGTTCCGGAACCTTTAAATACAAAGGGAATAGAGATCAACACAAACATTTCAGCTCGTTTTATTGCTCATGAGACCCACACATTGCATGTTGTACCATCATACAGCTAGACTTTCAGCATTTGTGGTCCAGATTGCAGTACACACCACTACCTCTAATACCCAGTAGCACGTCCTCTTGCATTGATGCATGCCTGTATTCGTCGTGGCATACTATCCACAAGTTCATCAAGACACTGTTGGTCCAAATTGTCCCACTCCTCAACGACAATTCGGCGTAAATCTCTCAGAGTGGTTGGTGGGTCAAGACGTCCATAAACAGCCCTTTTCAACATATCCCAGGCATGTTCGATAGGGTTCATGTCTGGCGAACATGCTGGCCACTGTAGTCGAGCGATGTCGTTATCTTGAAGGAACGCATTCACAAGATGTGCACGATGAGGTCGAGAATTGTCGTCCATGAAGACAAATGCCTCTCCAATATTCTGCCGATATGGGTGCACTATGGGTCGGAGGATGTCATTCAGGTATCGTAAAGCCGTTTCGGAGCCTTCCATGACCACCAGTGGCGTACGTCGGCCCCACATAATGCCACCCCAAAACATCAGGGAACCACCACCTTGCTGCACTCGCTGGACAGTGTGTCTAAGACGTTCAGCCTGACCAGGGTGCCTCCAAACACCGTCTCCGACGATTGTCTGGTTGAAGGCATATGCGACACTCATCGGTGAAGAGAACGTGATGCCAATTCTGTGGGGTCCATTCAGCATGTTGTTGGGCCCATCTGTACCGCGCTGCATGGTGTCGGGGTTGCAAAGCTGGACCTCGCCATGGACGTCGGGAGTGAAGTTGCGCATCATGCAGCCTATTGCGCACAGTTTGAGTTGAAACACGACGTCCTGTGGCTGAACGAAACGCATTATTCAACATGGTGGCATTGCTGTCAGGGTTCCTCCGAGCGGCAATCCGTAAGTAGCGGTCATCCACTACAGTAGTAGCCCTTGGGCGGCCTGAGCGAGGCCTGTCATCGACAGTTCCTGTATCTCTGTACCTCCTCCATGTCCGAACAACATCGCTTTGGTTCACTCTGAGACGCCTGGAAACTTCCCTTGTTGAGAGCCCTTCTTGACACAAAGTAACAATGCGGACGCGATCGAACTGCGGTATTGACCTTCTAGGCATGGTAGAACTACAGACAACATGAGCAGCGTACCTTCGTCCTGGTGGAATGACTGGAACTGATCGGCTGTCGTACCCCCTCCGTCTAATAGGCCCTGCGCATGCATGGTTGTTTACATCTTTGAGCAGTTTTAGTGACATCTATGAACAGTCAAAGGGACTGTATCTTTGATACAATATACACAGTCAACGTCTATATGCCGGAGATCTGGGAACCGAGGTGATGTAAAACTTTTTTTGATGTGTGTATAAATCCTCCAACGTTCTCCACCTCATTTATTCCACTCATTGAAAATAAATAAAAAGTGTCAATCACACTCCTAATAATGTTATTACAACACCTAATCGACGTCAGGTTCTTCTGTTTAAGTAAAATTAACTTAATTGCGTCGTGTGCCTAAAATCCTCTGGTTTCCTTTCCAAACGTGTGGTCAAATAAAATGAAATGCCTAACACGTTTCATTTTCAAACTCAGGGAGATTAACAATAATTCAAGAATATGTTGAAAGAAAAAATCACTTTCGATAGTTCGTCACCTAATTTGACGGATCATTACTCGACAATCAATATACCGACACTGTACTTCTTTACGCACAACATGAGCTTCTCGGTGACCTGACACTCCCATGAATGTGTAACAGTTATTTAATTTTAATTTATACAATGCCTCTCCCGGCTTTTTCTATCTTTAAATTGTTGAAACGTCTATTTAACTGTTGTTATCTATTAAACATTATTATAGGCTGCTTCAGATCAGCTGATTCACTAAATTCAACATTCGTGTTCAATTTCATCATGTATCGCACAACTGGTTGGTCGGTTGGTTCCTCAGTTTAGGGGCTGCGACAACGCGGTCATGTAGCCTGTGTAATTTGGG
The DNA here is from genome assembly GCA_946902985.2 of Meconema thalassinum. Classification (NCBI taxonomy): domain Eukaryota; kingdom Metazoa; phylum Arthropoda; class Insecta; order Orthoptera; family Tettigoniidae; genus Meconema; species Meconema thalassinum. The sequence continues at coordinate 256,654,768 of OX336392.1, read as the reverse complement.
TGTGTGTAGAATCGGTCTGATAACCGGTGTTACTTGTGATGACTCTATTAGTGTGGGTTTCTGTTTTAATTCAAGTAAGGACTGCAGACGATCAATTTTCAAGTAGTTCCTACTTTTGCCGCCAAAAGCCACCGTCAACGAGCAAGTAGTTCAGAAATTAGTCACCAGATTGCACCGCAGTCGGCTCTTGACGAAGAACGTAGGAACTTAAGAACGTTAGACAAAAGTTTAACCTATATTAATTTAGCTTCACACAGGTGTGAATTCATTTTTGAAAGCCTTTGTCTGGAGCGTGGCGCTCTATGGAAGTGATACTTGGACTATTGGTGCAGCAGAAAAGAGGAGAATTGATCCATTTGAAATGTGGTGTTACAGGAGAATGATGAAGATCAGATGGGTAGATAGGGTTTCAAACGAAGAGGTATTAAGACGAGTGGGAGAGGAGAGATGTTTCTGGCGTCTGCTAATGAAGAGAAGAGATAGGTTAGTAGGACACATACTAATACACCCAAGAATAGCAAGCTTAGTTATGGAAGGAAGGGTTGAGGACAAGAACTGTAGTAGTAGACCAAGGTTAGAATATGTTAAACAGATTGCCTCGGACGTAGGGTGTGGTAGCTATGTAGAATAGAAACGATTAGCTCAGGACTGGGAGGCATGGAGAGCTGCATCAAACCAGTCAAAAGACTGAAGACTCAAACACACACAGGTGTAATTACTGAAAGGTTCTTTAACATGCCATAAATCTATGGCATGGGTCCACCAGCTTTACTTCCCCTCCGAAGGAAGACATACTGAGGGATTTTTAACGTTCTTAAAATATCCGACGACTTCGGCAGGGTTTGAACCCGAGATCTTGGGCATAGAAGCTCAGCATGCTACCAGCTACGCCATCGAAGCCGCTATCGCACAACTAATCATTTATTATGCTTCCAAATAATATTATTTACACTTGTCAACTCACCATATAAACTTCCGTGACTGTCACCGTGGAGGCCCGGGATTGATTCCCGGCTCTGGTTTGAGGGCTGAGGACTGGAACGGGGTTCACTCTGAGCCTCGTGAGGTAAAACTGAGAAGAGGCGGGTTCGATTCGATTCCTACCTGGTGGTTTCCCACTTCTACTCCAGGCAAATACCGGAATAGTAGCTAATTTAAGGCCACGGCCACTTTCTACTCAAATCTTACCTCAATTACAAATACACATCACTAATACAGACATCACAGTGACACAGGTTATCAGACAAATTCTACACACACCCAAGTAGACGTGACTACATGACCACGATGTCTCATGCCCCCGTATTAATCAACAAAACAAAATTCATAAGTGAGTTGATAAGTAAGATATGTAAGCTCATAAATGAACTCAAAGGTGAGTTCATACTGGAAGATCAATATGTAAACAATGTCCTACAAGCTCAACCTACAGGCAATTTCTTCACCAAGACTGGATATGTGATTGTTTGAAGCAAAATTGCTAGTCCGTGAGGTTGAGAAACTGCGTCCCAAGATTCTACAAAACACATATTATTAATCGTATGGTATGGTGCACACTTACATCATATTACAGCTAATGAAATATTGAAGAAGAAGGAGAAGAAGAAGAAGAAGAAGGAGGAGGAGGAGGAGGAGGAAAAAAAAGAATAGATAGTTTCATAATTAAACATCTATATTCAAAATATGTCCACTGATGCAGGAGTCGCTGAGGTAAAATACATAATGTTACCACCATAGGCCCTAAGAGGACAGTCCTGAATGATGTGCTTCACCGTTTGTCTATCGGCACCACAGTCACACTTTGGAGAGGGTAACCTGTTCCACGTGAACAAAGGGTCCGCACAAACATCAGAATTGATCCTGATCCGGTTTAATTTCGACCATATCCGACGAGGATGATTGAAGCCAGGTACTTTAGATGTGACAGATGGCATGTCTCGACACTCCTGTGGAGAAAAAAATCTACCAATCACGAGACCAATGCTGGGCTATGTTCAAGTTCTCATTGATAAGTATCGTAGCTGTCTTCACAGGGGGCACAAAACACATAAACCAATGTGAACAGAACCGTTCTAAGAATCTACTGTGTTGAAAGCTCAAACGTCAAAAGATTCAGACACCAAAAACAGATAAAAATTTACCATCGGTAATGTGGATAGAGGGTGGGAAAGGGGAACGCTCAGCCACGTGAGGCAATACTGAGCTGCGGTTCCCCATTGCGGTCGTGGTGGTCGGTTTAACACGCCCGGCTACGCCACACTGTGCAGCGAAATTCAACTGATCGGGCTGTTAACAATATTACCACAAAAATGCTGGGCATTGTTGATCATTTGAAAACACTTGCTGGACATGAATTAAATTATTCAAATGGCAGGTATTTCCAATAACACTCGGGTGGTTGGTTACTCAATTTGTAGAGGTTCAGTATTTATGTATTTATCGTATGGATTTTAGTGCCGGGAGTGACCGAGGACATGTTCGGCTCGCCAGAGGCTGTAGCTGCTTCAAACGGACACCCATAGGGTGAGCTACAAGTTTCGTTAAATTTCAAGTGGTTCCAGAGTAGTTCGCTACAGGCCGGACGTTTGTTTTAGACGAGTGAAAAATCTTAATGGAAACCTGGAGGCGAGTTACTGCAGTACCCGTGTTGTTATCAGCTGCCCCAAGCGGTCCGATGATTGACAAAGCTGTCGCACACTCCTACTGAAGTACAGTCATTGGCAAATATAATGACTTTCTGTTCGTAAATACGTAACGTGTACTTCCGCGTCACACAATACTTCGATGTGGACTGTACTGTCTGCTCAAGTCTGGAATTCCATTACATCAGATTGGTGGTGACAAGTGTGAAGCGATAGGGTGAGAGAGTGAGTGTGTGTAGGCTCACCTGCAGGCTTCAAGGTCAAGGGCAATCGTCTAAAACAAACGTCCGGCCTGTACCAGATGTCGCTAGTACCTAGAGGTAAACGTTGGAACTGTGATAGAGCGATCCAACGAAATCTAACCTAGAAATTTACCTTCACACAAGTTAAGTCTGGAAGGATCTTTTACATGCCATCAATCTTTGATATGGGACCGCCGGCTTTACTTCCCCTCTGAAGGAAGGCATACTGAAAGATTTCAACGCTTTTAAAACATCCGACGACTTCGGCCGGGTTTGGACCCGCTATCTTGGGAACAGCAGTTCAGCATGCTACCAATTACGCCACCGAAGCCCTCAGAGGTTCAGTGAGGTGTAGGTACAGGTATCTTGAGCCATAGCAAGTGCTGCTCCTGAAGATAGCGTGGTGGAGGATCCATACACAGAATATGATTTTCATGTTGACGTCACTCATGCTCAATTACTTAAAGTCTGAGAAATTAAGGGGTCAAGGAAGATTTTGGAAGTCATGTTCATGCTCACCCAACTACTGTCGGATATTTATAACTGTGTGATATGTCGCACTGTCGTACTGCGCCATCTCATCCGACCTTCTTCTTTTCTTCTTCTTCTTCTTATTGTTCTCCTTCTTCTTTCGGTGCCTATCTGGTTTCGATGTTGGCGATCATGATGGCTATTCTTGTTGGTGGCAACGGGGAATAATTCATTTGAAGGCATATTGAACCAGCATCTAAGATTGTTGAACCAAGATATTTTTCTTCCTCCAGGACATCTTTTGCTGTTAATCTTCCCTTGGATTATTTTGTGTAACAGGTCGCATTTATTTTTATTACGCATGATATGACCTAGATATTGCAATTTTCGACAATTCACTATCGTGTTCAATTTTGGTAATGTGTTCATTCTTCGCATTACTTCTATATTTGACATCCAACCTAGGGAAAGCAATCGGTAAGTATAGGTGTACGTGGTCTATCAGAATGGCTTGAATGGTTGAGTGCGTCTTTACCACGGACGAGTGGTCCCATAATAAGCCACGAAAACTTCAATATACCTCACCTAACACGCCAACGTTCAAGTGATAAAGGAGGAAACGATTCATTACAGAAGGACACCCGACCGCAATCACAGAAGGTTATAATCCAAAATTGAAGCATTTTCCATCGATATTCGTTGGCATAGTTACAGTGACCATTTATTAGCCTACTTTTCACATTTTGCAAAAATGAGGAAAAAGTAGACTTATGAGATCGGGCAAATGTGTGTCTGTCTGTCCTTCTGTCTGTCTGTCTGGCTGGCTGGCTGACTGTGTGTGTGTCCCCCGCCTATCAACTCCTAAACGGCTAGAGCAATCGAAACAAAAGTTGGTAGGAGCAAAGTTCTATACCTGAATATCTCACGGCCATATTTGAAAATGATGTCAGTGCTATCAACTGCTGTAAAATCGCAATTGAAATTTGAGCTCCATGTTGGATATCTTGGAAGGTATGCATGGGAGCTCTTCCAAAATTGCACACATATAGATAATAATATTTCAGTTTAATTTCCAGGAGGTCATACATGGCAGTGTTGCTAACATGATTCTAAACCTGCCGATAGGTCCCATTTTTAAATGCACGTAACGTCTACACTATCAATTGGATTTCAACCATTTTTCGTATGTACTATGTGTTCCATAACAGAAATGACTATGCGTATTCTTAAGAGCAACCAGGGCTGCAAACTGTTAATAAATGCTATCTCCATATTTTATCCTAATACCAATATATCAGAAAGTATGAACCAAGAGATCGAAACTTTGCACACGTATAGTACATGACCTTCTACATGAATTTGGAGTACCTAGTATACGTCAGTGCTGCCAACATGATTCTAAGCTTGTCGATAGGCCCAAATTTGAAATGCATGTAACTTCTATACTAACAAATGGATTTGGACCAAATTTCGTATGTGATTTGTGTAGCATAACTGATATGAAAAAGCGTATTTTTAAGAGCCAACAGGGCTGCCAACTGTAAATAAATGCTCTCTCTATTTTTAGCCTAATATATATACACTTAATCAGAAAATATCCAAACCAACAGCTCTAAACTTTGCATACGTATAGTACCTAACATTCTAAATTGATTTGAAGTAACTAATATACGTCAGTGCTGCCAACATGATTTAAGCCTGCTGATAAGTCCAATTTTTAAATACATGTAACTTCTATACTAACAAATGGATTTCATCCAAAATTTGCACAATAATAGCTCATAATATTTTAGATTAATTCTAAAATTTTAAGAAAAGTAGGCTCTTTAGTTCGTCACGGAACTACTTGTTACGTTCGAATTACGATGTACAGCTGAGTTCATTGTTTGGTCGTTTAACCCTAGAATGGTAGCGGTCATCTCGGTGACGAAAACGGGATAGGATATATTTCTGCTTCCCCCACCTCTTCCTTTTGTCCAATCCCCACCAGTGTTTGGTAGACCTAAAATACAAAGCGAATTATTAAAAAACACTCACAAAAAATATCAACATTAGTCAAAATCCATAAAACCCCAAAACACATTCAAAATTAGTCCAAATTTGTAAATGATGATGATGATAATAATTGTTGTTTAAAGGGGCCTAACATGTAGGTTATCGGCCCCTAATGGTTTGGGTGATCTTGAAGATGAAAATGAAAAAGTAAACTTATAGCTAAAACTAACTACTAACTTATATACCAGAAGAAGAAACGGAAAACAAAAGGAGAATAAGGCAAATAAAGGACAGGAGGAAAAGAAATGCCCTCAACCCTCGAAGAATGCAGATTGAGGGACTTGGAAGGAGGGAGAGCCATAAAAGGCAGATAGAAAAGAGAAAGAGGAGAGGGTCCGCCCCCACAGGTAAGGGACAAAAGGGGGAAACCGGACCCAGCTCAGGAATCCATCTGGGTCGCCAACTCCCAAACTCGCCATCCGTGAGCCCCTGAGGGTGTAGCAATATCTAGGGTGCACCAGAAGTGGTGGGGCTACATACACCCTGCCTCCTTGTGGGCCTTGTGCAGAAGGCAGGAGAGATCATGAAAAGATAAAGTAGGCTGACCCCTCGCAGAAGGAGGGTATCAGAAAAGATGAGACAAGGGTCAATTAAGGCGGGAAAGGAAAATACTTCCTAGGCCTCGGATACCCTAATACCGTCGGGGTCGGAAGAGAACAAGAGTTGACCAAGTGAGGTCGACAGGAAAGAAGACGGAGAGGAGCCCGGCAAAAGTAAGTGGATGTAATGCCGAACTCAGCTGGGGCCCCGTGGTCGCAAACCCACGTCCCACTAGTCGTGAGCCCCTGGGGGTAAAAAATTTGTAAATAAAAGAGCTCAAAAAGTAAAAATAAATACGAAAAAAATAGAATCTAAAAAAGCACAAATAATTCAAAATTAGTCAAAATACAATCAAAATTAGTCAAGAAAAAAGCTAAAAACGTCAACAACAAAAAAACAAGAATTTGTGGCGCACAAAAGCCGACAGGATTAGAAATGAGAGACTAAGAGGCACTGTTAAAGTGACGGAGATATCAAAGAAGTTTCAAGAGAGAAGACTACAGTGGTATGGATATGTCATAAGAAAGGACGACACTTACAGTATGTTGGCAAGAGAATGACAGTAATGGCAGTGGAAGGTGACAGAGGAAGGAGAAGACCAAGGAGAAGATGGAGGTAGAGATGGGCAACAGTCGACTGAAAACAGTCGAATTAGTCGATAGTTAAACCCATCGACTTATTCGACTGCTTAAAAAAACAGTCGAATGAATTCAACGACTACTCACCGTATCTGCGCCGTATCATAAACAAGTCGTTTGCAAATGACTGATCCCAAAGTAAACGTTGGAATCATTCGAATTAAGCAAGTCGATTGCAAATAACTAATTCCAACCGAATGGAATCATTCGAATTTAAGTAGTCGTTCTAATCAAACGACTTCTTCAGGAAAACTTCATATTTATTGTAGAGCTTTAATTAATAATTTAAGTAAACCTGTAGGTGTCCATGGTTTTATACAGTTCGTAGATTCATTCAATGAAATAGCCTACATCCTGTTGTCCAAATATATATTTATGTTATTGGAAATGTTAAGCATTCAGTATTTAGGTTATGTTTGAACTCCTTAAGACAGTACCGGTATATAAACCTTTAATGAGAATTGGGAGCATTCCTGAATTATTACACGGCTAGAACATGAGCTTACCAATTATAGATAAGAGTTCTATTTTTATGATGGAATTTCATTCATTTATTCTGCCACGGGATATATGAATTATAAGAAAATTATTATGAAATTCTCCCCATAGCTTGATGGTAATGATCGATGCAAACATAGAATAGATTTTCCAGGAAAATCAAATCGGAAAATATTTTATATCGGGATCCAAAATAAATAGCATGATAACAAGTCGTAGGGCGTTTACGCTCAAATTGATTCTGGTCGTCAATTGTTTAAAGCTAGAGATGGGCAGCAGTCGACTGAAAAAGTTAACACCATCGACATGTTTGACTGCTTTTAAGAAACAGTCGAATGAATTCAACGACTACTCACCGTATCTGCACCGTAACATAAACAAGTCTTGTGCAAACGACTTGCCCAATTGTTTTAACATGTAGAAAGCACTCGGATAGTTTTACGGTCTGGTCGTCAATTGCTTCAGCACGTGGATAGCGCGCGCATTAAAGAAACATTGTTTTATATGGTTGCCAACATGTCCACAGAAAGATCGCTCTCGTTGCTGTTCTAAAGTGCTCTATTTTCGTGTGTATTTACTGTAGGCCGTGGTTTTCTTGTTGAAGTCGTATTTCAACTCTACGTTCTTAGTACTTCAGAGAGGATTAAAATAGTGAACACATAACTTGTTTATAATAACTCTATGGAAATATTTTGCATTTATTTTTTGGCATTAAAAAGATGAAGTGTGATTATTTCAATGTTGGCTATGGAATTGTTGCCGGTACTTAAAAACTCCCTTTCAGTTATAGTGATTTAATTTACTCTTAGGCTAATTAAGTATTGCTCTATTACTTCACTTATCCACAGTGCATACAGGTAATGTGCCCTGTACCAATATCGGGGAACATTTACTCAGACACATTTTGGATTAAATGAAATGTGCAACATTGCAAATAATGGCTACACTCTACACGACGTAAACCACCATTTCGAAGCACAGTAAAAATAAATAACTTTGACCAATTGCATGTTGCCGTGCAGTCCAAACTAATGTCTGCAATAACAGGTGGTTTAAGGATATGTTTGATTTTCATTTTTCATATGTTGGTACGACTCAACTCCGCGGGTAACGGCTTACAGTGCTTTGTACGCTGCCTAGAAGCGACTACTTTCAGTCCAATACATGAAACAACATGCTTAGGAGCTATGCGAATTCAGGTAACCTTTCGACTGAAAGGACTATCTAGTCGATAGTTTCTTCCAAAGAATGACTAGTCACTAGCCAGTCGATGATTAAAAGTAGTCGATAATCCCATCTCTAGTCATGGCCACTTGGCTGCAAACAAACATTTATTGATTATTGATTTAATTTATTTCACTACGTTTTATACTTGACGGTACAGACAGTTAGGAACAGGGCTCCGAGTGAAAGCCGAAGTTAAACGATTGACTTCGCGTCACCACATGGTAGCTTTACGATTGGTTACGAAGTGAGAAGCTTATTATTTATTTATTTATTTATTTATTTATTTATTTACATAGGTCCCAATGAGCCTGAGCTCGTGTTAGGGACAATCAAGTAACATAGTTACAGCATGGCATATATATAATTTTGGTAACATTATTGTTTAGTTTAATAGTAGCCTAACTTATATTAGATTGCTAGTGACTAACTTTACAGAGATAATTCAGTATGATACATTGCATTGCTTAAGGCTATTGTACATGGGCTATTCATTCCTTAATAGGAAGTATTTTGTTTTCCTCTTAAATGTTTTTATAGAGAAACTTTCCCTTATGCCTAATGGTAGCGAGTTGTATTCTTTTATTATAGAGGACATAATTCCTTTAGTTCCAAATTTAATGGATTGGGAATGGCTGGTGAATATTTGATTTACTCCTCTTGTTGCATAATGATGAATGTCATTTGCATGGGTAAAATGGATGTGTGTGTGTATCAATTTGTTTTCTAATTTGTATACAAATACTGTTGCTGACATAGCTATTTGTTTTTGCAGTGGCATAATTTTAGTTCTTGAGTATAATTCATTTGAGGGTGTGAGCCAAGGAAATCCAAAGATAGATTTTATAGCACGTTTCTGGAGTATCTCAAGTTCTTTTATCAGCTCCTTCTTACAATATCCCCATATGAAATTCATGTACATTAGATGTGAATGTATCAGAGCAAAGTATATATTTTTCAATTGTTGGCTAGTAAGACAGCTATATCTTAATCTGAAAATAATACCAATTAAAGGGCTGATTTTGTGTTTTACATTTTCTACATGATTTTCCCAGGTTAGTGTACTATCTAGTGTGATACCTAAGTATGTTGCCGATTTAACCCTTTCTATTTCTTTGTTGGCTATGTTGACTATGTTTGTGGTCTCAATCTTGTATGATGGTTTATGGAAGAATAAATATTTTGTTTTAGTGATATTGATAACCATTTTGTGTGCTCTCAACCAATCCACCAGCTTATTGAGATCATAATTAATATTTAGCATAATTTCCTGTTCAGATGTTCCCAGATAGAGTATAAAAATATCATCTGCAAATAGTTTAAGCTTGCCTTTCAATTCTAATAATACTATATCATTAATATAGGCCAAGAAAAGAATTGGTCCTAAGACAGAACCTTGAGGTACTCCTGTGTCAATTCTCATTTGAGATCCTTTTACATTATCGATTGCAACATATTGTTTTCTGTTAGTGAGGTAGTTCTTGAACCAATCATGTGCCACTCCTCTGATGCCTGCAGATTCTAGTTTATTAAGGAGAATCTTATGGTTAACCAGATCGAAGGCTTTTTGAAGGTCATTTAGTACACCAGCAGCTAGATTGTTTTCATCTAATGCCTTTTCTACATCAGTTACTACTTCAAATATAGCACTATCAGCTCCTCTATTTGGAATAAACCCATATTGGCAGTTTGCAAAGTAATCATTTTTCATTAAGAAATTCATAAGTCTTCGTTTAACAACGCTTTCTAGAACCTTGCTGATGGCAGATATAATATTAATGGGTCTGTAATTTGATGGGTGGGTTTTGTCTCCTTTTTTGTAGATCGGGACCACCCTAGATACTTTACAGGCATCGGGGAATATACCAGTCATCAGTGAAAGATTTATTATTTTGACAAGATATGGTGTAAGGCCCTCAAGACACAATTGTAGCATGACATTAGTAGTGTTGTCTTATATTGTTTTTGTGTTTTAGGGAGTTTATAGTTGATTGTATTTCATTAGCATCAGTAGGTAACATAAAGATTGTCTTAGTGCTAGTAGTATTTTTATTATAGCTTGTAATGTCTGAGGTAGAACCGTTTCCTTGATTTTCCCATACACTGTTAGCAATATTGACATAATATTTATTAATTTCATCACATATATTTTCCTTTTTTTCAACATTTGTGCCGTCGACTATAAGTTTGACAATTTCATTTTTCCCCTCTCTGTTTCAAAATAAATCATGTGATTGTGCCAGAGCTTATCTATATTTACGACACTTTACTAAATGTAAAATACTGTAGTTTAATATTCAACATTATCATATTCTCAGAATACATTATATTGAAGTACCCCCATTTTCTACTGAATACACGTCGGCTTGTTGGTCTAGGGGTATAATTCCTGCTTCGGGCGCGAGAGGTCCTGGGTTCAAACCCCGGGAATGCCGTGCATTTTTACTTTTGTTTTATCTCTTGAAAGGATTCAAAAAGTATATAAAAGAACCTTAGGAACGTTCTTTTTTCGGGCGAGACTTGTACTTATACCGGTAATATAAATACATAGTTTGAGGTAAACGCTTCTTTTTTAGCCTACTTTCGATTTTTGCAAAAAATGAAAGTAGACTTATGAGATCAACACAGGGCGAAAAACGTGTGTCTGTGTGTGTGTATGTTTGTGTGTGAGTCCGTGTGTGTGTGTGTGTGTGTGTGTGTGTGAGTCTGTGTGTGTGTCTGTATGTGTGTGTGTCTGTGTGTGTGTGTGTGTGCACTCTGAATGTCTGTCCCCCCCTATCAATTCGAACACAGTGAATGCGAATTGAACGAAATTTGGTACATAGGCAGCACTAGCAAAGGACACCTCAGTGTCATGTTTTATATCGCCGCCATCTTGACGGAAACGTAATGGCGGCCACACAAATGTTCAAAGCTTAAATCAAATTACGACTAACCTAATCATCCGATCTCTACCGAATTTTGCAACAACATACCCTTATAGAGGAAGCATCCTTTGACCAACTGAATAGGTCATCAGCGTAATAGTTTGCGGATGGCGGCCATCTTTGTGTGAAAATCGATTCCCCCTATTAATTCGAACACGGTGCAACCGAATGGAACGAAATTTGATACAGAGGTAGTACTAACAAAAGGCACCTCAGTGTCATGTTTTATATCGCCGCCATCTTGACGAAAACGTAAAGGCGGCCACACAAATGTTCAAAGCTTAAATCAAATTACGATTAACCTAATCATCCGATCTCTACCAAATTTTGCAACAACATACCCTTATAGAGGAAGCATCCTTTGACCAAATGAATAGGTCATTAGCTTAATAGTTTGTGGATGGCGGCCATCTTTGTGTGAAAATCAATTCCCCCTATTAATTCAAACACGGTGAAACCGAATGGAACGAAATTTGGTACAGAGATAGCACTAGCAAAGGGCATCTCAGTGTCATGTTTTATATCGCCGCCATATTGACAGAAACGTAATGGCGGCCACACAAATGTTCAAAGCTTAAGTTAAATTACGACTAACATAACCATCCGATCTCTACCAAACTTTGCAACCACATACCTTTATGGAGGGAGCATACTTTGACCAATCTAATAGGTTATTAGCCTAATAGTTTGCGGGTGGCGGCCATCTTTATGTCAAAATTGATTCCCCCTATTAATTCGAACACGGTGGAACCGAATGGAACGAAATTTGGTACAGAGGTAGCACTATCAAAGGGCACCTCAGTGTCATGTTTTATATCGCCGCCATCTTGACGAAAACGTAAAGGCGGCCACACAAATGTTCAAAGCTTAAATCAAATTACGATTAACCTAATCATCCGATCTCTACCAAATTTTGCAACAACATACCCTTATAGAGGAAGCATCCTTTGACCAAATGAATAGGTCATTAGCTTAATAGTTTGTGGATGGCGGCCATCTTTGTGTGAAAATCAATTCCCCCTATTAATTCGAACACGGTGCAACCGAATGGAACGACATTTGGTACGGAAGTAGTACTAACGAAAGGCACCTCAGTGTCATGTTTTATATCGCCGCCATCTTGACGGAAACGTAATGGCGGCCACACAAATGTTCAAAGCTCAAATCAAATTACGACTAACCTAATCATCCGATCTCTACCAAATGTTGCAACAACATACCTTTATGGGGGGAGCATCCTTTGACCAAACTAATAGGTCATCAGAGTAATAGTTTGCGGATGGCGGCCATCTTTATGTCAAAATTGATTCCCCCTATTAATTCGAACACGGTGGAACCGAATGGAACGAAATTTGGTACAGAGGTAGCACTAGCAAAGGGCACCTCAGTGTCATGTTTTATATCGCCGCCATCTTGACTGAAACGTAAAGGCGGCCACACGAATGTGCAAAGCTTAAATCAAATTACGTTTAACCTAATCATCCGATCTCTACCAAATTTTGCAACTACATACCTTTATGGAGGGAGCATCCCTTGACCAATCTAATAGGTCATTCGCCTAATAGTTTGCGGATGGCGGCCATCTTTATGTCAGAATCGATTCCCCCTATTAATTCAAACACGGTGAAACCGAATGGAACGAAATTTGGTACAGAGATAGCACTAGCAAAGTGCATCTCAGTGTCATGATTAATATCGCCGCGATATTGACAGAAACGTAATGGCGGCCACACAAATGTTTAAAGCTTAAATCAAATTACGACTAACATAACCATCCGATCTCTACCAAACTTTGCAAAAACATACCTTTATGGAGGGAGCATCCTTTGACCAATCGAATAGGTCATTCGCCTAATAGTTTGCGGATGGCGGCCATATTTATGTCAAAATTGATTCCCCCTATTAATTCGAACACGGTGGAACCAAATGAACGAAATTTGGTACAGAGGTAGCACTATCAAAGGGCACCTCAGTGTCATGTTTTATATCACCGCTATCTCGACGGAAACGTAATCGCGGCCACCCAAATGTTAAAAGCTAAAATGTAATTACGACCAACCTAATAATCTAGTCTCTACCAAATTTTTCAACACCATATCTTTATGTGGGAAACATATTCCGACCAAACTGCAAGAACATCAGCCCAATAGTTGCAGATGGTGGCCAAGTATGTGTGCAAATCGATTCCCCCTATCAATTCAAACACGGTGAAACCGAATTGAATGATTTTTTTTTACAGATGTAGCACTAGCAAAGGGCACCTCATATTCATGTTTAATATCCCTATAGCACGTTGTATTTCAACAAGCTACTACAACCAACATTCAATCATACTCCTTGAAAAGGACAAAGCGTTATAACAATACCCATGCATTTAGGAGAAAGTAGGCTATATATTCTTTACTGAACATCTTGTTTCCCGTCGGTTTACCCTCCTGGTTGGCTTTTTCCTCGGACTTAGGTTGGTTGGTTGCTTCCTCAGTTTAGGGGCTGTGACAACGCGGCCATGCAGCCCCGTGTACTTTGGGTGGGTGTAGAATCTGTCTGATAACCGGTGTCAATTGTGATGACTGTATTAGTGTGTGTTATCTGTTTTTAATTCAAGTAAGGACTGCAGACATTGATTATTTTTTTCAAGTAGTTCCTACTTATGCCGCCAAACGCCACCATCAACAACTACTAGTTCATAACTTGGTTACTAGACGCCACCGCAGTCGGCTCCTGGCAACGAACGTTGGAACCTAAGGGCGTTATCCAAATTTTAACCTATAATTTAGCTTCGCACAGGTTTAATTACTAGAAGGTTCTTTATCATGCCATAAATCTATGACATGGGACCGCCAGCTTTACTTCCCCTCCGAAGAAAGGCATACTGTGGGATTTTTAACGCCGGCTTCATCCGGGTTTGAACCCGCGATCTTGGGCACAGAAGCATAGCATATACCAACTACGCCACCAAAGCCACTACCCTCCCTTGGACTCAGCTAGGGATCCCACCTTAACCGCCGCCAGGGCAGTGTCCTGGAGCTTGAAACACCTGGTTGAGGGATACCACTGGGGAGGTGGGGCCACCCTCCTTGCCTCTTCCTTGCCTATCCCTCCCAATCTTCCCCTCACTTTCCATCCCTCATGAGGCCCATGTTCGCTTTGCAGGTGAGGCTGCCTGGGCGAGGTGCTGGTCCCACCTCCCCAGTTTTATCCCTCGTCCAGGTGTTTCAAGCTCCAGGACACTGCCCTGGCGGCGGTAATGGTGGGACCCCCCGCAGAATCCGAGGGAAAAGCCAACCTGTAGGGTAAAGCGACTAAAATAAAAATAATTGCGTTTGACCTCAAACTATGTATTTATATTACTGGCACACAGTAAGTACTGTACAAGTCTCGCACGAAAAAGAAACGTCCGTAAGGTTCTTTTATATACTTTTTGAATCTTTTCAAGAGATAAAACAATAGTAAAAATGCTGGGCACTTCCGGGGTTTGAACCCGGGACTTCTCGCACTCAAAGCAGGAATCATACACCTAGACCAACAGGGCGACGTCCATTCCAAAGAAAATGGAGGTATTTCAATGTGATGTATTCTGAGAATATGATAATGTTGAATATTACATTAATTGGTAAAGTGTCGTAAATATTGATAAGCTCTAGCACAATCACATGATTTATTTTGAAACAGAGAGGATAATAAGCTTCTCACTTCGTAACCAATCGTAAAGCTACCATGTGGTGATGCGAAGTCAATCGTATAACCTCGGCTTTCACTCGGAGCCCTGTTCCTAACTGTCTGTAACGTCAAGTTGATTTAAGGGTTGACACTGGGGTTAACCCAACCCAAAAATTATCTAATTGATGAAACTACTTACATTTTGAGTATGTAAGTTCCGGCGGCCGTAGTTATTTACATCAAGAAATGTATTCTAAAACTACCAGTGTGAAAAACGTTTATATCTCTTAAAAGCTAACAAAGTACATATATAATCAAGTAATTATTTTATTTCGATTTAAAATATTTTTATTCATCTAAATATATACAGTGTTTAGACAACAATGATAGTAGAATTGTCTTAGGCCAATAATTCTTGCATAATTCGCAGTCAGAGCCTTCTAGAAAGAACGCCAACTTGATTCCAAAACTATCCGCATGGCGCTGCGTGTCTGCCATGTATTTCACAGTTCCCGTAGCGCTATCTATGAATACGATAGTATACCTCAGTGCTGGGACGGGTAAATCCACAGGGGTAAATCTATTCACAGGCACTCACGCTTGTAAGGTAACAACTGAAAGAAGACGTGGGTTCGATTCATAGCTCAGCCATGCTGGAAGTGGTTCTCTATGGTTTCCCACTTCTACTCAAGGCAAATGTCGGAATGGTTCCTAATTTACGGCTACGGCCGGCTCCTTCCCAAGCCTCGCCTGTATTGTAAATGCAAACACTAATATAGCCCAATAAAAAATGTTATCAGACAAAATTACACACACACCCAAGTACACGGGGCTAAATGACCACTAAAAATGTTTTAAAATGGTATTGTGTAATATACTGTAGTTGATTAGTCTAGTTTACATTTGTCGGTTAGGTAGTCAGCCCGAAGGCTGGTTGGATCCTCAAAAACTACCACCGTTAAGTTATGTGGGTAGATACCCCCTCAAACCCAAGGCAGCGCTATATTGAGGCGTACTAGGCAAAACAAGGAGTGGAGTAGTTTGCTATTGCTTTCCTCACTGAGTCAGAACAGCAGTACTAACCCTATGAGTAGTTCGTCAGTGTATAAATATATGTAGTGTGGATGCTGTCTTTTCTACAATACCTACCATACAATACATAAGTAAATAAGCGGTATTACGCGTAAGTTAACGGCGTTACTTTAAAGAGGAATAATTTACTTGTTTGTGGCTCTATGGAAATATTTTGCATTTATTTTGTTGCTTTAAAAAAATATGTGTGATTATTTCTATGTTGGCTATGGAGTTGTTACTGGTACGTAAGAACTCCCTTTCAGTTCTAGTAATTTAATTAAGTATTGCTCTATTGCTTCACTTACAGGTAATGAGCCCTGTACCAATATCGGGAAATATTTACTCAGACACATTTTGCATTAAATGAAATGTGCATCATTGGAAATAATGGCTGCACTCCACACGACGACGCAACCACCGTTTCAAAACACAGTAAAAATAAATAACTTTGACCAATTGCATGTTGCCGTGTGTCGCGTAGTCCAAATTGACGTCTGCAAAAATACGCCGGTTGAGGAGAAGTTCGATTTTCATCTGTTGGTACGACTGAACTCCGCGGGTAATGGCGTACACTGCTTTGTACGCCACCTAGAAACGCCTACTTTCGGTCGCTTAGGAGATATGCGAATTCAGGTAACACTTCGACTGAAAGTAGTCGACTATCTAGTCGATAGTTTCTTCCAACGAATGACTAGTCAGTCGATGGTTAAAAGTAGTCGATAGTCCCATCTCTAGATGGAGGGACTGTATACGAGATGACTTGAGGGAGAAACATATTAGGAAAGAGGACGTATGGGACTGAGGGAAATGGCGAGGACTTGCCGGGAACGCCGATCCCAATTGAGTGGGAAAAGTCGAAGGAAAAGGAGAAGAAGAGGAAGAAGAAGAAGAAGCAGTGAAAACCAGCTCAAAAATTCAAAACAAATAGTGAAATCCAAAATAACAAAAGAAAACAAAATTATTCAAAAACAGTCTCCATTCTGCTAGCCTAGAGCGTGAAATAAAAGTTGACGGAAGCGGTATCTATTACTAGTTTCTTGAATCGTAGTCGTCGCCGATGTCAAGCGCTACCATTCTAGTTCAATCTCACGCCACCTCCTAGGAACACTAAACATACAATAGACAGACGTATCACAGCCAACAGGATTCCAGGAAATGGGCCTCCAAACCTTGAAGTAAACCGTATGCGATATACATTCCACAGCAAAAGTATGAAGATTTAATTAATAAAGCATAATTGTTTTCAGCAAATATGATATAATGAATATTTTCACACCAAAGAACGACAACTTGAAGATGATTTATTATAGGGTTAAGATAACCAACTGATAACTTCCCGATCCATTTGGAAGGTATACTCCAACAGAATAGCGTGCATGTCTGCCCACCAGCACCTTCGTAGTTCACATTCACCTGACACGTCAACGGCACGTAGTGCTCAACGTCGGTTATTCACAAGGATTCGAATTCTCTAGTCACGACACACTTTCACCACAGGAGCTCGCGACCAGTTCACGAATTGGGCTTTTTTTTGTCAATACTGCCACCCTTGACCAGAAAGCCCAGAATCATTCATATTCACAACTTTGATGTATCGCCCAAGACAGCGAAGAGTGGTGTGTCATAATGAACTATCGCACAGCAGGTCGAATGTCAATTCCGCTCGATTTTCCTTAATTCCACTGGACCCAAATCTAAGTTCCTCAACTCCGCTCAGGCTTTGACAAGGGGTCGGCAAAGGGGTTATCCCCAATGACGTAAACAAATGCCATAACCCTCCTGCTCGCATACCAAGGGCCGGGTCAAACACCTTATGCAGCGCATGAGTGAATTATTGAATGCAGCTGATTTTACCGTTCTAGGCTGGAAAACAGTATTTTCAGCATCCGCAGTTGATATCGAAAGTATTTTTTAGGTACAAATTATACACCTATTATTATCTACATTTAATTTAATAATGTCTGACTAGGTTAATTATTTGTTTATTTTATAAGTAATGTGCATTTTATATGACACATTTTATACCGTACTGTTTGTGGAAAGTGCAACACCCAGAAGAAATGGTCGGAGACACTCCCAGAACGGGGGCCATGTAGGCCTGGGATACCATACTACGAGATTGAAATCGCAGAGAGATGCCGAGCCCATTGGCCAACCAGTTCCCTCTGTCGTGGGACCAGATAGGTCAGTGTTCCGCACAGCGATGACGGCGTAGGGCCGTCATACCAAGTAGAATCGTGTAAGCAAGTGCAACGATGCCTCGCCGACCCACAGGGTGGACTATCAGCATGTGAGTGCGGTTGAACGGGTCAGAATGCTTGGTCTCCGGGAGGCGGGTCTGTCGTTCCGGGACATTGCGGCTCGTACAGGGTACGCTGCGTCAACAGTAAGACGTATGTGGATCCAGTGGAGAGAGGAGGGCCGTACACAGCGACGACAGGGTACAGGACGAAGCAATGTGACCACAACGCGATACGACCGCCATCTTCTCCGCATGGCCGTATCGGACAGAGCAGCGTCGTCCTCGGTGTTGGCTCGACGTTGAAACACTGCAACGGGGGTGGACATGTCTGCGTCGACGGGGCGGCGCCGTCTTTTGAGGGCTGGACTGGTAGCACGCATGCCACTGCGTCGGCTTCCATTGACTGGGAACCACCGACGTCTCCGACTACAATGGGCACGAGCACGCCTACACTGGCAGGCTGAGAGGCGAAATGTGGTGTTTTTGGACGATTCCCGCTTCAGCCTGTCCTACAGCGATGGCCGCATACGCGTTTGACGCTGCCGTGGAGAACGCAATCGGGCAGACTGTATTGTTGAGTGGCATAGCGGACAAACACCAGGTGTAACGGTTTAGGGCGCAATTGCCTATAACAGGCGATCGCGCCTCTTACGTCTTGCGGGCATTCTGAACAGTGACCGCTATATCAGGGAAGTTTTACAGCCCGCAGCACTGCCCCTCTTGCAGGCCGTTCCACAGGCCATATTCAGCAGGATAATGCCCGCCCACATTTGGCGAGGAATGTGCAAGCCTTCTTCGCAGAACCACGGATACCTCTGCTTCCCTGGCCTGCCCGTTCGCCTGGCATGTCGCCCATCGAACATGTCTGGGATATGGTTGGTCGGCAACTTGTTCGTTCAGGTCCACCTGCCGCCACTGTTGCTGCCTTGTGGACGCGCCTACAAACCGCGTGGGACGGTATTCGCCAGCAGCGTATTCAAGCGCTGTATGATTCCATGCCACGACGTCTAGCGGCTCTAAGTGTAGCACGTGGTGGCGCGACGCCGTACTGAAGATCGACCGTCAACGTGCATGTACCGGATTGTCCTTCTAATCAGTAATGTATTATGTCCCTAATCTGTGGTATAAAGTGCAATGTGGTCACATCTCTTGTTCTCGGCGTTTCACTTTCTACAAACAGTAGTGTAATTTGGGGAAAGATATGAATTATGTATTCCAGATTGACCTCCATCTAATTAAAGTTACATTGGAATGCTACCACTGGTCGTTCATGAACGGAATCTCATTGCTATATCCAATTTTAGTATATTTGCGATTCTTCAGGTATGTTATTCAATCACATTTTCCCATTTTCTGCATTGTTGTTGTTAATTTATTTGGGGGTTTTGCGACATCGTAGCCCCGTGTACTTGGATGTGTGTGGAATTTGTCTGATAACCTGTATTATTTTGATGCCTGTATTAGTGTGTGTATTTGAAAGTCAGGTGAGGATTTAGAGGGAGACAGCCGTGGCATTATGTCAGGAACCATACTGGCATCTACCTGAAGTAGAAGTGAAAACCCACTGAAAACCACTTCCTAGATGGCTTAGATAGGAATCGAACCCATCTCTTCGCAGTTTTAACTCACGAGGCTGAATGTACCCCGTTCCAGCCTTCAGACCAGAATTAGGGGAAGGTACCCCAGTATCGGACGGAACTCAATATCGGACAGTGTCAGTTTCTGATGTTCAGCACAATGTTGCGGAAACTTTTGTGATGGTAGTACAGACCCTTCACGAGGAACGTTGGAGGATGACCATTGTGTGTCCATAAACAAAGAAGTAAGCACGTGGTGAGATGCTCTCTCTTTTGTGACTGTTTCTTGCTGCACGAAGATAATTTAGTGAACCTGTTCGGCACCTTAATACTGATGAGTGAAATATTTTAAGGGTTGTTGATTGTTAACCATACGTTAATGAAGAAATATGGATGATGGCGTAGCTTTTGTTTAAATGTGTTACGTATGATGACCCGTTCAAGTTTTACGTGTTGGTCACCCAATATCGGACAAACTTCCGGCACACAGTATCGGACAAACGTACCCGATGTTTTCTTACCAATTCTTACAATAACCTCGTTTGTTTCAGACAAATATGGGAGTATAAAGGTGAAGCTGGGTGATGGAAAACATAAAATTAGCAATTGATGAAGTAAGAGGGGCTAAAATGAGCATTAGGTACGCAAGTGAGCAGTTCGGTGTCCCTAGAAGTACATTAGGTGATAGATTGAATTGAATTTCTCCAGCGAAAGAGAGACAAATGAAAACTACCATGGGTGCATTTAAAATCACGTTTCCTGATGAGCAAGACGCTGATATAACATGTTTAGACATTTTTTAGAACTGAATTTATGTCACAATTATGTAATAATTTAATTTCTATGTTAATTTTTGGAAATCCTTTCCCTAAGTTTATTATTATGTTAAATACAAAGCATAAAGTGAACTTAAGGCGTGTTGACTTGCATTTACAATCTTTGGCGTAATTGGGGAAAAAAGCAAAGAAGACACTGAATTTTGATTGCGAAACAACCCACTGCATAATTGGTGGTGAGAATTTCAGTGAGGACTGGATCCAGTGCAAAATATGCAAAGGTTTTCTTGAAGGGACACTTCGTTATTATCAATGTGACGTATGTGCTAAAAAGTAATATGGATATAATGCACATACATGAGCATAATAATAGAATAATCTTACAATATTGAGACTGTCCGATACTGTGTGCCTCGTTTTTGAATTGTGAAAAATGTGAGATTTAAAAATGTTTTAAATTCTTTTATATCAGTATATAATGTAGAAAGATGATTTGCTACAATGAAAGAGAATCAAATCAAGTTTTCAAAAATAAATTTTATTTTTATTTTTACCCTTTCCTTAAGTTATTATACAAAAGGAACCTTAAGTGTCCGATACTGGGGTACCTTCCCCTACATTTCTTGGCAGAGTTGGGAATCGAACCCGGACCTCCAGGGTGACAGCCAAGTATGCTACCAGCTACACCTTGAGGTAGTCTCCCATTTTTTTACGCAATAACGCGCACAGGTTTAAATATTAAAACGACATTTTTTAAAGCCTTTGTTTGGAGCGTGGCGCTCTATGGAAGTGAAACTTGGACCGTTGGTGCAGCAGAAAAGAGGAGAATGGAAACATTGGAAATGTAGTGCTACAAGAGAATGAAGAAAATCAGATGGGTAGATCGAGTAAAATACGAAGAGGTATTAATACGATTGGGAGAGGAGAGATGTTTCTGGCGACTGCTAATGAATAGAAGAGATAGGTTGGTAGGACACATACTATGACACCCAGGAATAGCAAACTTTGTAACGGAAGGAAGGGTCGAGGACAAGAAATGTAGGGGTAGACCAAGGTTAGAATACTGTAAATGTCACACAGATTACATCCGATGTAAGGTGTGATAGTTGTGTAAAGATGAAATGATTAGCTCAGGATAGGGAGGTGTGGACGTCTGCATCAAACCAGTCAACAGACTAAAGACTCAAAAACAACGCGTACAGTTACGCCGCTGGGTTAACTTAATAAGACAGGACACTAAAATATCACCCTTTGTTGAGGAGCTTAATAAAGAAATTCAGATTTATTAGTTGATAATTGCTCTGAATTTAATTGGCAGTAGCTGGAAATAAACTCGGTGATGAAGTAACCTACCTCACGCAGATATTCGACAGAGGAGGAGATAATGAGCCTTTATCACGGTAAAGTTAAAACAAGAAATTCCACGAAAAACCACAAACACTGAATTAGCTAAAAGTTCGATAAAGAAATCTCGCGTTGAAATCTGACTTTATAAACCTGGCTGGACTCCAAATACAACGGCATTGAAGCAGCGCGCCTCCACAAAGGAAGTCAGTAGCAATAAAGTGCTTTTGTTAATACGCTTTGGGATAGGTCAAAGTTTGCGGCCTCATTCCGCTGTACATTCACTTCCGTTTCTTTCATTGTGAATTCCCCTACATACTTGTCCCCGTTCTGCGTTGCACACTCCTAGTGGTAAAGATCGTATATCTGCACAGTATTCTGAAGAATAATATTCCGCTCTAACGAAGATATCCCTATAACACAATTATTTCTGTGTGCTGTATTTTTCTTGATGCTTTACGATGATGATGATGATGATGATGATGATGATGATAATTGTTGTTTTAAGGGGCCCAACATCTAGGTTATCGGCTCCTAATGGTTTGGGTGATAGTGAAAGATGAGATGAGAATGAAAACTATAACTAATACTAACTACACTTAGGCTACATACTAGAACATGAAATGGTAAACACATAAAGAATAAGGCAAATAAAGGACAGGGAAAAAATAAATGCCCTCAACCCTCGAGGAATGAGGATTGAGGGACTTGGAATGAAGGAGAGCCATGAGCCAGATATGAAAGGGAAAAGAGGAAAGGGCTCTCCCCAAAGTCAGTGGAAAAGGGGGAAAAGCGGACCCAGCTCAGGAATCCCTTGGGATCGCCAACTCCCCAACTCACCAGCCGTTAGCCCCTGAGGGTGTAGCAATATCCAGGGTGCACAAGAAGTTGTGAGGCTACATACACCCTGCCACCTCGAGGGCCTTGAACAGAAGGCAGGAGATAACATGAAAAGGAAAAAAAAAAAAAAGGCTGTCCCCTCGCAGAAGGAGAGTATCAGGAAGGATGATACAAGGGCCAATTAAGGCGGGAAAGAAATAGACTACCTAGGCCTCGGATACCCTAATGCCATCGGGGTCGGAAGAGAACAAGTGTTGACGAAGAGAGGTCGACAGGAAAGAAGACGGAGAGGAGCCCGACACAAGTAAGTGGAAGCAATGCCGGACTCAGCTGGATTTCCGTGGTCGCCAACCCACGACCCACTAGATGTGAGCCCCGGGGGGGGGGCCTTGATTCTTTAACCCCAGAATGGTAGCATTATCTCCAAGACGAAAACGGGATACACTTCTGATTCCCCCACTTCTCACTTTAGTCCTATACCCACCAGTGTTTGGCAGTCCTAAAATACAAAGCAAATTAGTCAAAAAGAAATTAGTGAAAATCCTTACCCCCCCCCCCCAAAAAAAACAATCAAATAAAGTCAAAATCTGTCAAAAGAAAAAGCTCAAAAAGTAAAAGAAGACGGAAGAAACACTTAAAATCTAATGGAACACTCACGAACAAAATTAGTCTAAATTCAAATATGAAAACAATCAAGGTTAAACAAAATTAGTGAACTTCATCTCAAGAATTCCAAAAAATAAATAAATAAATAAATAAATAGTTCTGTCAAAAACTAAACAGCCCATTTTCTTATATCCTACTAATATTAATTACCTCTATCAACATACACATTTTCAGTTAGATTACTGTAATAGATTCGTAGATATGTAGAAACGTCTAAATATTTCGGATGGTCGCCATGTTTGATTTGTATATATGTAGGCTTTAGGGTTATGTATTCTGTAGGTGTTTTCTTCAAACTTGAATCGCATGATTAGGACACAAGAATTAAAATCAAGATTTTAAAATTTCGCCATCTTGAGGTTATGAAAATAATTTAAATAAATTAGATGCCAGTTGATCAAAATTTTTATAAGCATATACCGTATAAAGTTTCACTTCGCTCAGATGCTTAAGTCGCGAGAAACGTCCATTTAAATTTCACGTCACCACCATGTTGGATTTGTGTTCATCAGGTTATTGAAAGTCCCATAGGTGAACATTGGTTTATAGCCTCTATACACATACAAAATTTCAGTTTGATTGCTGTCATTGATTAATAGATATTGAGAATCATCTGAATATTTCGGATGGTCGACATGTTGAATGTAAATATATGTGGGCCATAGAGTTATGTACTATTAGATGAGGATTATTGTGTAGGTTCATTATTCAAAGATTGATTTCGATCACATGATTAGAACATAAGAAATGAAAACATAATTTTAAAATTTCGCAGAGCCGCCATCTTGAAGTTATGTAAACAATTGAACTAAATTAGATGTCAGTGCATTATAATTCGTATAGTCATTTTCTGTACCAAGTTTCACAGCGTTCGGATCGTTAAATCGCGAGAAAATTCTATTTATATGTTTCAACTTCGCTTTTCCGCCATGTTCGTTATGTAGTCAATAAGTTATTGAAAGTTACATACGTGAACGTCTAGTTGTGCCCTTTATCACCGTACAAATTTTCAGGGTGATATGAGAATGCCAGTGAAATATTTCACACAGCCGCCATATTGGATTGGTGGGAGGTAATAAAACTTGAAGGGCACGGTCGGGGTCGGCCAAAATAGTACTATGACCTTACCGAGTTGCATTGAAATTGTTCTAGCAGTTTTGAAGTTATGAGGGCACACACACACACACGCGCACACACCCACACACACACGCACGCACACACGCGAACACGCGCACACGCACGCGCACACGCGCACACGCACACGCACGCACACACGCGCACACGCGCACACGCACACGCATACGCACACGTACACGCATACACACATACACACATACACACACACACATAGACATAGACACACTTTTTTTTCGCCCTGTGTTGATCTCATAAGTCTTCTTAATTTTTTTGCAAAAATCGAAAGTATACTAATAGAGTTTTGAAAACTAACGAATCTTATAATTCCCCCTGAGTCTAAATAAAATTTCTAAACATTAAAAATAAACTATTTTCTGGACCAAATGTTAACACTTAGATATTGTTAAGCTATTTTAGATACATGTTGATACATTATCACATGAATAGTCGACAACTAATTGGTGATGTGATAACAGAAACACACACATCAAATTAGTAGCAATATGAGTCGATGTAATTGTTTAATTACTATCGCATTTGCAGGCTTTCCTATATTTTTCTACTTTCTTAACACTTTGACACTATGACCGTTTGTTACAAACAGTAACAAATCGAGTACGCAGGCAGTGCCAATTGCACAACCATAGGAGTGCTGAATTATTGTATGCATTTGTGTTGTATTAGCATAGCTTTTTTAATTTATTGTGCAACATTGTGCACATAGCTCGATTTTCTTAGTAATAAACGCATCTCGTTTATTAATTAATGATATTTAGGAGTAGCTAAATACTTAACTCTAAAGATAAATGTTAGAGATGGCACCATCATAGCATAGGACAAATTTTCCCCTTGCTACTAAATGTAAATGTTCTAGTATTTGTAAACAAGTAAATGTCTTGCTTTGCTGTAGATTCTTTTGATGTTTGATCCTCCCGTAGTCATTTCGATGTAATTGCTTAGGGCCGATCTTACGTGCCATTCTCTTAGCTTGTTCATTTTAGTCGAATTTTGTATTAGGACCATGCGAGTAATTTAGATCTTGTTTATGACTTTTTTATATTTTCTTTCAGGGCAGAATAGTATCGGACTAGCCGTTTGCAACTCTCATGCAGGGCTAGGGATCTATTCTGAATAAAATTTATTTGTGATTTTAACATAAGACTGACCTCCCTTTTCTTGTTTAGTTTAGTTATCGATGCATTCCTCTGAGCTGGTTAAAGATCGAACCTCACTAATTCCCGACACCCCCGAGTGCAGACTTTGTGCTACACCGGCCTATGAATGTATCGTCCCCTATACTTGTGTGTTAACTGGAAGAGGGTCTCGGAAGGGTCATTTGAAACCGGTGGCTCCCAGAAACCTTCGGCCAGCGGGCACAATATGTCTCTCAAAAGTAATTTATGTTTTACACACAAGTATATAAGACTAATTATGAGCGTGTAATAGGCTACTACGCATGTAGAGGAGCATCCAGAGAGTATACATAACAAATTAAAAACAAGTAGTTCCGTGAGGAAATAAATAGCCTATTTTCATATATCCTACTTATGTTAATTGCCTCAATCCACATACAAAATTTCAGTTTGATTGTTCTAACAGATTCGTAGATATTATTGAGAACCATATAAATATTTCGGATGGTCGCCATGTTGGATTTTCATATATGTAGGCTATAGAGTTATGTACTATTACAAGGATATTATTGCGGAGGTGTATTATTCAAACCCCAATCGCTTGAATAGGACACACGAAATGAAAACGGTATTTTAAAATTTCGCACAGCCACCATCTTGTGGTTATAAAAACAATTGAAATAAATTAGATGTCAGTGGATTAAAATTCGTATAAGCATTTACCGTATCAAATTTCCTTGCGCTCGGATGGTTAAATCGCGAGAAACATCCTTTTAAATATTTAAATTTCGCGTCGCCGCCATGTTGTATTTTCGCTCACCAAGTTATTAAAAGCCCCATAGGTTAATTTATGTTCATCGCCGTTATCAACAGACAAAAGTTCATTTTGATTGCTGTCATAAATTAGTAGATATTGAGAACCGTCTAAATATTTCGAAAGGTCGCCATGTTGGATTTTTACATACGTAGGCCATATAGTTGTGTACTATTAGAAGACAATTATTGCGTAGGATCATTATGAAACGTTGATTTCGATCGCATGATTAGGACACAAGAAATGAGAACTTAATTTAAAAATTCGCACAGCTGCCATCTTGAGGTTATGTAAATAATTGAACTATATTAGATGCCAGTGTATTATAATGTGTACAAATATTTGCTGTAGGCCTATCATATTTCACTGCGTGCGGATGGTTAAATCGCGAGAAAATTCAATACAAATGTTTCAAATTTGCTTGGCCGCCATGTTCGTTTTGTGCTTAACAGGGCTTTAAAAGTCACATAACTGAACTTTTAGTAGCTTCCTTTATCACCTTACAAAATTTCAGGGTGATATCTGTAATAGTTTCGGAGATATAGAAGGCTAGTGAAATATTGCGCACAGCCGCCATGTGTGATTGGTGATAAGTAATACAATTTGAAGGACTCGGTCGGCGTCAGACGAAATAGTACTCTGTCTTTACCGAGTTTCATTGAAATCGCTCCAGCCGTTTAGATTGTATTTGGGACACACGAACATACACGGACAATAGGTGATCTCATAAGCCCACTTTTTCATAAATGAAAATAGGCTAAAAATTTCGAAATTATAAATTGTAATATAATGAGGGTTCTAGGACATATAGATCTTTAGAATAGATGCACCGGATTTGTTCATCTTAACATTGACCTAGTAAGTAAGATAGGCAGGAATGGCTCCCCTTAAAGCACTAAAGACCTGCATTAAATCTTAATTCTTACTTGAACTCATTCCCCTTTTAACATGGACACTTCAATTCCGTACATATATGAGCTATTTTTAATCCTACACGTGTGAAATTTAGCATCACATCCAGCAATTGTTCTCGAGCTTCCAACTGAACGCACAAGAGCTGTGCCCTTTCTGGTCCACAAACTTTAATCGATATGGCGAATGTTTGTCCTCACGCATCGCTGAGCTATTTCCATTGTTGTCTTCGAAGGAGCTGTAAGAGTGAAAGAGAAATAAAAGCATACTGACTGGATTCTGTGGAAGGAATTTCTATGTAGTCCCTAGAGGAAAATAAAATCTCTACCATGCTGGAATATAAACTGAGGAGAGTAATTCACGAAATATTATTCACATATTTGATTTTTATAATGTTTATAACCGTGTGTATTAGGATAACTATTCCAATCAAAAACAAGAAGTTCCGTGACGAACTAAAGAGCCTACTTTTCTTAAAATTTAAGATTCATGCCAATGATCAATCTTTATGGACATGTCTAGAATAATGACGAAATGAATTTGGTAATATCGAAATTTCTAATTAGTTCGAAATATACCTGGCTTGATGTAGCCTGATAGAGCACTACAGTTGGCAGCCCTGGTGACTGAATATATTCTTAGTTCCATCTCTTAAGGTACAGATTACAAAATTTGGTTGAAGTCCAATGGATGGCATAGACGTTACATGCAGTTAGACATTGGACCTATCAGCGCATGTAAAATCATGTTGGCAACAATGTCATGCATGTGTTGGTCAGAAATAATTTGAAATATTATGATGTATTGTTGTGCCAATTTTGGATTAAATCCATTTGTTAATATAGAAGTTACTGGAATTTTAAAATTGGACTTATCAGCAGGCTTAGAATCATGTTGGTAGCACTGACATACATTAGTTGCTCCAAATTAATCTAGAATGTCAGGAACTATACGTGCGCAAAGTTTAGAGCTGTTGGCTTGCATACTTTCTGATATATTGATATTAGGGTAAAATATATAAACACCATTTATTAACAGATGGCAGCCCTGATTTCTCTAAAGAATATGCACAGTCATATCTGTTATGGTACACATAGCACATACGAAATTTGGTTGAAATCCTATTGATAGTATAGAAGATACATGTAATTAAAAAATTGGTCCTTTCAGCAGGCTTAGAATCATGTTGGTAGCACTGACCTACATTAGTTGCTCCAAATTAATCTAGAATGTCGGGCACTATACGTGTGCAACGTTTAAAGCTGTGGGCTCGCATACTTTCTGATATATTAGTATTTGGATAAAAGAGAGAGAGAGAGAGAGCATTTATTAACAGTTGGCAGCCCTGGTGGCTCTTTAGAATGTGCTCAGTCATATCTGTTTATGTACACATAGTACATACGAAATTTGGTTGAAATCCAATTCATAGTGTAGGAGTTATATGCATTTAAAATTTGGACCTATCAGTAGGCTTAGAATCATTTTGGCAACACTGTAATGTATGGCCTCCTGAAAATTAAACTGAAGTATTATTATCTATATGTGTACCAATTTTGGAATAGTTCCCATGTATACATTCCAAGATATCCAACATGGAGCTCAAATTTCAATTGCGATTTTTTAGTAGTTGGTAGTACTGACATCATTTTCAAGTATGACATTGAGATGTCCCGGTATAGATCTTTACTCATACCAAATTTGGTTTCGATAGCTGCTGCCGTTTAGGAGTTGATAGGGGGACACACACACACAGACAGACAGACAGAAGAACTGACAGACAGACTGACATTTTCCCGGATCGATCTCATAAGTCTACTTTTTCCTCATTTTTGCAAAATGTGAAAAGTAGGCTAATTAGGAGTCACTGTTATATTGCTTTGAACATACGATACCTTGTCACTAATTTTCGTTATTGTAGCTCCAAAACATAGAGAGTTATTTATCTTTAAATTACCGACAGTGGTGGCTACTCTCTTTAAAACGCAGCGTTAGACTATGGGGCCAAGCTCCCTGCTAACTCGGTAGATGAGGGTTCGACCCCCACCGTCGGCCGTCCTTGAAATGGCTTTCCGTGGTTTGCCATTTTCAACTCCAGGCAAATGCTGGGACGGTACCTTCTGACAGGGTACGGCCGCTTCCTCCCACATCCTTGCCCACTTTCATCTATTCGTCTCTTGTCTAATTCCGACCCGCAGGTCGCCCACGGACGCCGACTAGAAAGACCTGTACTCAGCCTCTCAAGAGGCCCCACGACAATAAAAACAACTTCTTTAAATTATAAAATTTCAAGAAGGCCACTGCGCGCTATAATCAGATAGATAAATTTTTCACTAACGCTACTGACGCTTATTATAAGATACTCCTCTTCTACCGAGATCTGCCTTTATTATACAATAACATCCTTAATTACTAGCGCCTTTAGTGGCGTAGATGGTAGCACGCTGAACTGCTATGCCCAAGATCGCGGGTACAAACCCGGCTGAAGTCGTCGGTTTTTTTAAGAGCGAAAAAATTCTTCAGTATGCCTTCCTTCGGGTGGGAAGTAAAGCCAGCGGTCCCATGTCATAGATTTAATGCATGAAAAAGAACCTACCACTACAATTGGTAGTGTGTAGCTAAATTTGTAGGTTATTTGGCTAGAAACGCTCTATCACGTTCCAGCGTTCGCCGCTGGGTATCAGTGATATCTGGTAGCCAAAGTTGGAACTACTTGAAATTGAAATTACCCAGTTTCATTCAACTTCATTCATTTCACCTCACACGAGACGGTACTTGTAGCTCACCCCATGGGGGTCCGCATAGAAGCAGCTATGAATTCTGACGAGCCGAACATGTCGTCAGACACTCCCGGCACTAAAAGACATACGCTAAATGAATAAATAAATGCTTACTTATTAATTTGTATAATTTGACGGTGCGTCTATCCGTCATCTGTAGTCTGTGGAGTCACTATTCCTTTGCATTGGACATACGAAGGGATTTATAAGGTTCTAATGTGTTACAAAATTTCGTTATTATAGCTCTAGAATGCCAAAATAGTACATTATGCAACGAGCCTATAATGGTAATAATTAAGACACGAGTATGTTTATAAAACGAGCGTATGCGAGTTTTATAATTTCCATACGAGTGTTTTAATTACCATTAGAGGCGAGTTGCATACGATTGTTTATGTTCGACGATAATTATTATAACTATTTTATGTTAGAACATAAATATTCATAAATATCTGTCGAGATTTTGCTAGTTTTATGTAATGAACAGAGCACACGTGACGCAGAGAATGCCTTGTATTAGGCCATGGCCTCCTCGATTACACCATTATGACACTGGGCAACGCAGTAAAATTTAAATTAGAAGGCCTTGGAACTTAGCTCAGGTGCGATGCTATCATTATCTAATTGGTCAAACTGTTTCTTGAGCTGTGATTGGTGGGAGAAACTGTTTCATAATGAATAATAGTGTTATAATGACCATCATTATGATACAGTTTTCTGACATATAATAGTCAGGGTCGAACATAAATGTTTAATTATTTGGAAATATCAAGATAGCCGCTGTAAGCTATTATCAGTGCAATAATATTTTCATTAAGCAAGTGAGAGCTCTTAAATGATATTGACCTGTTGCCAAGATTCGTCCTAGTTACGCAATTATACACCGAGTTGTCAATTTTAATATAATAGTTCTCACAGACGCCATATTGAATGTATGATCTTGTGCCATGGCCACATAAAGCCACATAGTTATGGAGACCTAGCTTGTCACTAATTTTCGTTACTGTATTGAGATGTTTTAAATATTTTCAAGATGGCGGCTGTGCGTAATATTCACGGTCATGTAGTTATAACGTTGGGTACAGAGACCTCTTGCACACTGGATCATAAAATAAAGATTATAATGCTTGCATGATTCACGCGGCCGCATTCTGTAATTGTTTGGTTAATGACCTAGTGGTTTGGGTGCCAGACCTTCCCATATGAAGGTATATTTTTGTTTTCGTTAGGATGGCGGCGATATCAAATTTGACACTGAGGTGGCCTTTGATAGTGCTTTGTACCAAATGTTGTTTAATTCGGTTACGTTGTGGTTGAATTGATAGGTAGCGACAGACTTAAATGCATACATACACAGTGAGGCAGACAGACACATGGACATTTACCAGTGTAGACCTCATAAGTCTACAAACATTTTTTACAAAATTCGAATGTAGCCTCAATAGCCTAAAATGACACATAATGATCAACCATTGTGGCGGAAGCTGAGAAACTCACGAAACTCATGAACAACACAAGGCAAGTGTCCTGCTATTTGACGTTCGGTTTTGAATAATCGTCATTGCATTAATTAGAAATATAATGCTTGAAATCCTACAATACAAATGTTGACCCGGTCTATAAAATTATTAGTTTTATTGAGAGTTCCATTATTATAATTAGTATGGTTCGGATGTTTAGGACTTACAGAAACGAGAAATATGCCCTAAAAATACTGATATATGTTACAAAATGGTACAGTATGACCTAATATATTTACATGCTTTCTAAAAAAACGTGTTAATATTGTAGTGAAATGTTATTTTTATTTTTAATTCTACATTCAAACGATTTTTTTTAAATCTACGCATATTTCATGAATAGGCCTACGATTTAAAAAAAACTTAAATTTGTATCGCAGAATGTTTTAGGTGACTCTCGAAAGGCAGCATATTCTTCACCTTTTCTCGCATAAAAAAACTGCGACACAAATCACATTTCCTGTAAAAGAGAAAGAAAATGCCCTAAGTTAAAAATACTACCAAGTTTAGTTCCAGTTTAATATTTTCTGATAGTCTGCAACAAATGGCAAGTGTTTTCATTTTTAGCGCTGCTAACGCACACATTGCAGCGGCCAGCGGATACCATATTTTAAGTCCACCACCTACCCCTAAATTATTACCAAAATATGACCTTAAAACATTAATATTGATGAAATATGGCAATAATAACTATGAAAATTACCCAAATATGCATTTGTACGCTCCAACTAAAAAGAATCAGGAATATTGAACTCCTGCTTAATTACAGGTGTTTAGCCTACTTTTCACATTTTGAACAAGTAGTTCCGTGAAGAACTATACAGCCTATTTTCATATATCCAGCTCATGTTAATTGTCTCTATCAACATACAAAATTTCAGTTTAATTGCTGTAACTGATTCGTAGATATTGAGAACCGTCTAGATATTTCATATGGTCGCCAGGATGGATTTTTATTTTTGTACTATTAGATTAAGATTATTGTGTACGTGTGGTATTCAAACTTCAATCGTATGATTAGAACACAAGACGTAATAAAAACGAGATTTTAAAAGTACGCACACCAGCCATCTTGTGATTATGCAAGCAATTGAAATAAATTACATGCCAGTGGATCAACATTTGTATAAGCATTTAAGGTGCAACGTTTCACGGCACTCGGATAGTTAATTCGCGAGAAACGTCCATTGAAATATTTATACTTCGCGTCGCCGCCATGTTGGATTTGTGCTCACCAGGTTACTGAAAGTCCTATAGGTGAACATATGTTCATAGTCTCTATGAACATTAAAAAATTCAGTTTGGTTGCCGTAGAAGATTCATAGATATGATGAACCGTCTAAATATTTCGGAAGCTCGCCATTTAGGATTGTTATATGTATAGGCCATAGAGTTATGTACCATTCAAGGACAATTATTGCCTAGCTTCATTATTCAAACTTTCACTTCGATCGCATGATTACGACACAAGAATAAAAACTTAATTTTAAAATTTCGCACAGCCGCCATCTTGAGGTTATGTAAACAATTGAATTAAATTAGATGGCAGTGCATTACAATCTGCAAAATCATTTACTGTACCACATTTCACTGCACTCAGAGAGTTAAATCACGAGAAAAGTCTATTAAAATATTTCAAATTCGCTTGGTCGCCATGTTCGTTTTGTACTTTACAGGATTATAAAATATACATAGGTAAATTTGTATCAGTACCCTTTATCACCGTACAAAATTGCATGATGATATCTGTAATAGTTTCGGAGATATAGAATGTCAGTGAAATAATTCGCACAGCCGCCATTTTGAGGTTATGTAAACAATTGAACTAAATTAGACTCCAGTGCATTACAATGTGTATAAACATTTGCTGTACCAAGTTTCATTACGTTTGGATAGTTAAATCGCGAGAAATGTCTATTTAAAATTCTCAATTTCGCTTGACCGCCATGTTGGTTTTGTAGTCACCAGGTTTTTGAAAGTCTCATAGGTGAACTTCTAGTAGTGCCCTTTATCACCGTACACAATTTCAGGGCGATATCGGTAATAGTTTCGGAGATATTGAATTCTAGTGAAATATTTCGCACAGCCGCCATGTTGGATTGGTGAGACGTAACTAAATTTGAAGGGCACGGTCGAGGTCGCCGGGAATAGTGCTATGAACTTACCGAGTTTCATTGAAATCACTCCTGCCGTTTAGATTTTATTAGGGGGACACACACACACACACCTCACACACACACACACACACACACGCACGCACACACACACGGACAAAAGGTGATCTCATAAGCCTATTTTTTCAAAATTGAAAATAGGCTAAAAAATGAGGAAAAAGTAGACTTATGAGATCGATCCGGGCAAATTTCTGTCCGTCTGTCTGTCCTTCTTCTGTCTGTCTGTCTGTCTGTCCGGCTGGCTGTGTGTGTGTGTGTCCCCCCCCCCCCTATCAACTCCTAAACGGCTGCAGCAATCGAATCCAAATTTGGTATGAGTAAAGATCTATACCTGAATATCTCAAGCCCATATTAGAAAATGACGTCAGTGCTACCAACTGTAAAAAAAACGCAATTGAAATTTGAGCTCCATCTTGGATATCTTGGGAGGTTTGCATGGGAGCTA
Organism: Meconema thalassinum; assembly: GCA_946902985.2. Taxonomy (NCBI): domain Eukaryota; kingdom Metazoa; phylum Arthropoda; class Insecta; order Orthoptera; family Tettigoniidae; genus Meconema; species Meconema thalassinum. The sequence continues at coordinate 256,620,440 of OX336392.1, read as the reverse complement.
TTCGAAAATTGGCACACATATATATAATATATTTCAGTTTAATTTCCAGGAGGCTATGATTGGCAGTGTTGCCAAAATGATTCTAAGCCTGCTGATAGGTCCAATTTTTAAATGCATATAACTTCTACACTAACAATTGGATTTCAACCAAATTTCGTATGTACTATGTGTACATAATCAGATATGACTGAGCGTATTCTTAACAGCCACCAGGGCTACCAACTGTTAATAAATGATCTCTCTCTATTTTCGTATCCAAATACCAATATATCAGAAAGTATGCAAGCCGACAGCTTCAAACTATGCACAAGTATAGTAACTGACTTTCTAGATTAATTTGGAGTAACTTATATACGTCAGTGCTACCAACATGATTCTAAGCCTGCTGATAGGATCAATTTTTAAATACATGTACCTTCTATACAATCAATTGGATTTCAACCAAATTTCGTATGTGCTATGTGTACCATAACAGATATGACTATGCTTATTTTTAAGAGCAAACATGGCTGCCAACTGTTAATAAATGCTCTCTCAATTTTTTACCCTAATATTAATATATCAGAAAGTATGTAAGCCAATATCTTTAAACTTTGCACACGTATAGTACCTGACATTCTAGATTAATTTGGAGAAACTATCATACGCCAGTGCTGCCAACATGACTCTAAGCCTGCTGATAGGTCCAATTTTAAAATACATGTAACTTCAATACTAACAAATGGATTTCATCCAAAATTGGCACAACAAGAGATTATCATATTTCAGATTATTTCTGACCAACACATGAATGACATTGTTGCCAACATGATTTTACGCGCGCTGATAGATTCAATGTTTAACTGCATGTAACGTCCATGCTATCCATTGGACTTCAACCAAATTTTGTATTTTGTACCTTAAGAGATGGAACTAAGAATATATTCAGTCACCTGGGCTGCCAACTGTAGTGCTCTATTAGGCTACTTTATATTTCGAACTAATTAGAAATTCCGATATTACCAACTTAATTTCGTCATTATTCTAGATAGGTCTATATAGATTGGCATGAATCTTTAATTTTAAGAAAAGTAGGCTCTTTAGTTCATCGTGGAACATCTTGTTATTTTTAATGAAAATGTAGTCAAGGAAGAAAATTATTGGGTGTGTGCAACTACGTGCGTGACGATATTTGATCGTGACAACGTATTCTCGGACTGTTTTGTTTAATCTGTCGCTCTTGCAAAATTACAGCTTCGAATATTTTTTATTAAATATTTTTTGGATCGCAAAGTTCACAGGCGAAATGAAGAAAAGCCGAGTTGCACTTCTAGGGAAACTCCAAACACAACCACTCTTCTCTGAAGTTTTAACTCAACACGACACGACAGTTTGCTGCTGGCTGTATCTGGGGTAATATGTTCGCCCGCTAGCTAGGCTGTAACTGGGGTGATAGACTCGCCCATAGCCGCTCGTAAACTGTCGCCTCAGGGATTTTGAATGGAGATTGTTGGAAGAAATGAAAATATAAAAACTTATCGTGGGCGATGTATTGAAGATACAGATATGCTCTCACGGACTTTTTTGTAGAAATTTTCATGCTGGACAATTCTTACACTCATAGTATATAGATATTTTTAACGGTTTCCCCAGCGTAAGCTTAAAAAGCGCACGGGCGCCATGTGGTGTTTTTTTTTCGACTTTTTCACTGAAATCGTTACTGCTCGGCTCCTTTTGATCATAAATAAATCATTTTCAACAGAAATCTTCCTCGAGATATCCTTTACAGAATGGTGGAAATCGCATCATAATTCATTCAGAGGTTCACCCGTGGCATCCAAAAACGGCAGTAGCGACACTCGAGCGCAGCAACAGAAGAGAGAGGGAGTTGCAGCAGAAGAGAGATAAAACGATCATCACCTTTCACTGTAACACTTTTTCACGAACAATTTATTTGACGTCATCACATTTCCTAAACATTCGAACCTTAATAAGATACTGCTAGGGGGATGAAGGTAGACACCGATGGTGAGAGCTGTTCACAACCCGCACCCCATTAGGCAGCTGGAATTGTAGAAATTACGTTACCCCCCTCCCTCCCAAGTATGTATATCGCCCCGAGAGTCCACTCAGTCTCTAATAGAATGAGGAACAGGGTAATTCCTGAGGGCAAATAAGCCAGACCACTACATCAGTCGTGTGTCGGGTCTGCGCATTAAAGAGTCGGAGGAATAGTTTACTCACTAGATTAAGTTGCGTGGTTACCTTCAGAATAAATATCACGTTTGAGGATATCACACTCAGCCGTAACAAGTGCAATAGACAAATAAGTAAACACACAAAATACAGTAGTCTTGGTTATCCGACCTAAACTGGACCAGGAGTATGTCGGATCACCGAAAATGTCGGATAATACAGAATGACTTTGAAAATGAACTAAAACAAATAGGTAGGCTACACTGTATTACTAAACCAATGTCACGTTTTACGGTACTCTGTTTACAGAATTATCAATTGTATTATACAAACAGTATTGAACAAAAACGCTCCAAATGTCTTAGGAAAAAAAACTTGTCAACAATGCCTGCTGATTCCTGTTTTCTTGCTGCGTGATCTCGCCATCGACGAAAAAATCAACACCTCAGTTGCGATTGCCTTCGGCTGTTGCTCCACGAACGTTAATGTACTCAATCCTTCACTGTGATACATCTTCTTCTCCTTCTCTTCTTCTTCTTCTTCTTCTTTTTCACCATTCTCATATTCGTCAGTCCTTGCCCACGACTGCAACTTCCACACCGGGTATCCCAGAATTTAGTGCACACCAATGGTTAAAATTAAGTCTACCAGTGTCAGATAACACGAAATGTCAAATAAGCGAAGGCGGTTGAGCAGGACTCTACTGCACTCGTAAAATGGAATCCTCAATTTATTGAGGTTCCAAGAATTGGATTTTTACGGCCACAATGATGAGAAGTGACGGCTTTGAGCTGTTAAGGGGACCGCGAAGTGTAAGTCGACATAAAAATGCAGCCCACAAACCAGAATTAAATTTCGTGGCAGAGCCGGGAATCAAACTTCGACCTCCGGTGTGATAGCCAAGAATGTTAGCCGCTACACCACGAGGTGGCCCTACCTGGACCAATGCTGCCGCCAATCAACATGTAATAGACTAATAGACTGCAGCTCCCACGAAATGTCTTGTGCCTATCATTAGCACATTTTTAAGGTCTTAAAAGTTTTGAAGTTTTATATAAAGACCCTGTTTCTGGAGCAAAATCAAGGAAATTAACCCGTTGAGTGCTTCGCCTGTCTATAAACGGTGCGGTGCACAAGAACTTTTTATTTTAACCCGGGAATGGTAACGCGGGGTGCTATCAGACCCCCATGGTCAGTTCTCGAGCTACTGTGTTGATGTTTAGTTGACTGAGATGCTAATGCTTTGTCTACCTTCATCCAAGTATTCGCTTTAAAATTTGCTGCATTCATCTTGAGTGTTCTTTGTCTTGGAGGAAGTTAACGGCTTTTTAAAGTGACTAGGGTGTTCGTGGACCCCCATGTTACCGTTTGTGGAACATTTTGTGAACATAATTTTGCATTGCTGAGTGCGGTGTTTTTGGGGCGAGTATTATTCCCACTACCAAATAGTATTTAGCCTGCTAAGTACGATGTGAAATGTGAAATGTTTCATCGCGGTATACATTTTCAATGGAGATATGTGCAGGTTCTCAATCTGATGGACCCTATACATGTTCCAACATTGCTTCAGACATTATGAGAATTTCAACACCCATTCAAGGGACAGGGAGGAGCATAACCCCAGACAACTGGTTTTCTAGCATCTCATTAGCAGAAAGACTTTTGCAAGCTAATTTAACTTTCGTGGGGACACTCAGGAAGAATAAAAGGGAGGTGCCGAAGGAATTAGTTGCGAAGAAAAGAAAATTTGTTTCCTCAATATTTGGGTTTCAGGAATATATGACACTTGTGACTTATGCCCCCAAAGAAAACAAAACTGTGCTAATGTTGTCAACAGTTCAGATTGAACTAAATGATGGTTCACAATCAGAGCCAGGTCCCAGTAGTAAGTCAAAATGCACTAATTGTCCCTGGGAGAAGGACATACAGACTTTGTCATTCTGTAATAAGTGTTTACGATATGTGCATGAAGCACATGAAAAGTGTTTTGTGAACCTTGCATTTATGCTCGTGAACACACGACCAGTAAGTCTGATTGAGACTTACAATGAAACAGAATTGCAATAGAAGTTATTGTTGTATCAATGATTTGTATCCGTTTGGTGATGTTCCAATTGTAGTATAATTATCTGCAAAAACCTATCTTACGGTTTATTTATGAAAATATAATTTAGTTTTCATTCCAGTAACACAGAAGATGGAAAACTGATGGGGGTCCAGGGACACCTCACGTTGCTATTGACGATACAACAAGTAGTTCCGTGAAGAACTATACAGCCTATTTTCATATATCCTGCTCATGTTAATTGCCTCTATCAACATACAAAATTTCAGTTAAATTGCTGTAACAGATTCGTAGATATTGAGAACCGTCTAAATATTTCAGATGGTCGCCAGGTTGGATTTTTATTTTTGTACTATTACATTAAGATTATTGTGTACGTGTGGTATTCAAACTTCAATCGCATGATTAGAACACAAGAAGTAAAAACGAGATTTTAAAATTACGCACAGCAGCCATCTTGTGATTATGCAAACAATTGAAATGAATTAGATGCCAGTGGATCAATATTTGTATAAGCATTTAACGTGCAACGTTTCACGGCATTCCGATAGTTAATTTGCGAGAAACGTCCATTTAAATATTTATACTTCGCGTCGCCGCCATGTTGGATTTGAGCTCACCAGGTTACTGGAAGTCCTATAGGTGAACATATGTTCATAGTCTCTATGAACATAAGAAAATCAGTTTGGTTGCTATAAAAGATCCATAGATATTGAGAACCGCCTAATTATTTCGGAAGCTCGCCATTTAGGATTGTTATATGTATAGGCCATAGAGTTATGTACCATTCAAGGACAATTATTGCCTAGGTTCATTATTCAAACTTTCACTTCGATCGCATGATTACGACACAAGAAATAAAAACTTAATTTTAAAATTTCGCACAGCCGCCATCTTGAGGTTATGTAAACAATTGAATTAAATTAGATGGCAGTGCATTACAATCTGCAAAATCATTTACTGTACCACATTTCACTGCGCTCAGAGAGTTAAATCATGAGAAAAGTCTATTAAAATATTTTAAATTCGCTTGGTCGCCATGTTCGTTTTGTACTTTACAGGTTTATGAAATATACATAGGTAAACTTGTATCAGTACCCTTTATCACCGTACAAAATTTCAGGGTGATATCTGTAATAGTTTCGGAGATATAGAATGTCAGTGAAATATTTCGCACAGCCGCCATTTTGAGGTTATGAAAACAATTGAACTAAATTAGACTCCAGTGCATTACAATGTGTATAATCAATTGCTGTACCAAATTTCGTTACGTTTGGATAGTTAAATCGAGAGAAAAGTCTATTTAAAAGTCTCAACTTCGCTTGGCCGCCATATTGGTTTTGTAGTCACCAAGTTTTTGAAAGTCTCATAGGTGAACTTCTAGTAGTGCCCATTATCACCGTGCACAATTTCAGGGTGATATCGGCAATAGTTTCGGAGATATTGAATGCTAGTGAAATATTTCGCACAGCCGCCATGTTGGATTGGTGAGACGTAACAAAATTTGAAGGGCACGGTCGAGGTCGCCGGGAATAGCGCTATGAACTCACTGAGTTTCGTTGAAATCGCTCCAGCCGTTTAGATTTTATTACGGGGACACACACACACCTCTCTCTCACACACACACACACACACACACACACACACACACACACACACACGGACAAAAGGTGATCTCATAAGCCTATTTTTTTCAAAATTGAAAATAGGCTAAAAATCCACGTTACCACTCCCGGTTAAATATTCCCCATTCACATTTGAGTGCCGAGTCGATCTCTGGCATGTTCTGCCATCTGTTGGCATGATACGCTACTATTTGAGTTTGTATTCTTGCTAACGGAAGTAACTAACAGAGCATTTTATAGACGTCTGTTTTCTACAGCTGAGGTTCATCGGAGATGTAAACAATCATGGCGGAATAACAAGTGAATTTTTCACGCCGCGTTGTGATTTCGGATCAAAGAATATATCCTGAGAGACCGGCAGAGCTTACATGGCTACTAGTGTATGCGTGGCGAGGTTTAATCCACGGTCTTTAATACTTGAAGACCGTCCTGAATACAAAAACATACATCATTTGGCAGGAAGACATCCAACCAGATAATTAGCCTATACTATACAGTATTATCAAAATTAACCATTCACAACGAACATATAGTCACTCCAAACAGACAAATTCCGGAATTCTATCACCATTGTAGCTTGACAACACACCAAAGGTACTCATTCACTTAATACAGACAGCACATAAAAACGGGGCTGGGGGAGGGAAAACCAGTTCAGCAAGATAACATACCAATTCAGTCGCCTGTTACTATTGCACGAGTGAATTTGAAACTGCTCGCTGGTGTTAGGGCGGAAGACATCCAACCAGATAATTAGCCTATACTATAAGTATTATCAAAATTTACCATTCACAACAAACATATAGTCACTCCAAACAGACAAATTCCGGAGTTCTATCACCATTGTAGCATTTCACCAAACATCATATAGATCACAGCTAACATATACCGACAAGTTGCATTACCAATACTGTAACTACATAAGTGTACATATTGTAAATATTTTCACCCGTATTGCCACACATAGATTTTAAAGCCTAAGTGTAATGGATCTGATGATGATCGCTTTACGATCGAAACTGGTCATACTCATGTAACTTCTTTCAGGATTATGGTATAACCCAACTTTATTGGGTACATTCGTGTTGACCGACTGAAAAGCACCAAACTTTTGTTTACTGAGGCAACACTGAAAAATGGCTTCAACCCCCCCCCCCCTTTTTTTTTTGTATTAGCAAGGAGCAAAGTACATGGCGCTAGGGAATGTTATCCGCAGAGCCAACGTGTTGCTGCAAGAGGTAGCATCTGTAGTTCAGTTGGCAGCATGGTGTCCTGGACAGGGTAGCAGTACAGAGCAGGCCACACGTGTGGGCTACAGGCTGTCGATTTCGTCAGTGTGTATTGCAGTAAGCGAGCGTTCAGATAGATTATTGGAAGCGTGCAACAGTATTCAGGCAGTAATGTTTACTACTGAAGAGAGAGCCTGTTTGGCCGAATACGTTTCCAAAGCAATCGGTTTAAAAACAAGTAGTTCCGTGAAGAACTATACAGCCTATTTTCATATATCCTACTTATGTTAATTGCCTCTATCAACATACACAATTTCAGTTTGATTGCTATAATAAATTCGTAGACATTGAGAACCGACTAAATATTTCGGATGGTCGCCATGTTGGATTTTATATATGTAGGTCCTAGAGTTATGTACTGTTACATGCAGATTATTGTGTACGTGTAGCATTCAGACTTCAATAGCATAATTAGGACACAAGAAAAAACAAGGAGATTTAAAAATTTTCACAGCTGCCATCTTGAGGTTATGGAAACAATTGAAATAAATTAGATGCCAGTGGATTAACATTCAGATAAAGATATACTGTACCAAGTTTCACTGCACGCGGATGGTTAAATTGCGAGAAACGTCCATGTGAATATTTATAATTCGCGTCACCGCCACGTTGGATTTGTGATCACCAGGTTATTTAAAGTCCTATAGGTGAACTTAAGTTCATAGCCCCTATGAACATTAAAAAATGCAGTTTGATTGTTAAATAGATTCGTAGATATTCAGTATCGTCTAAATATTTCGGATGGTCGCCATGTTGGATTGTTAAATGTATAGGCCATAGAGTCATGTACCATTAAAGGAAAATTATTGCGTAGGTTCATTATTCAAACTTTCACTTCGATCGCATGACTACATCACAAGAAATAAAAACTTAATTTTAAAATTCGCACTGCCGCCATCTTGAGGTTATGTAAACAATTGAACTAAATTAGATACAAGTGGATTACAATGTGTATAAATATTTCCTGTACCAGGTTTCAGTGCGCTTGGAACATTAAATCGCGAGAAAGGTCTAATTAAAATGTTCAAATTCGCTTAGCCACCATGTTCGTTTTGTAGTTAACCGGTTTTTGAAAATCTTATAGATGGACTTCCAGTAGTGCCCTTTATCTCCGTACAAAATTTTAGGAAGATACCGCTAATAGTTTCAGAGATCTAGAATGCCGGTGAAATATTTCGCACATCCGCCATCTTGTGATTATGTCAACAATTGAACGAAGTTAGATGTCGGTGCATTACAATGTATATAAACATATACTGTACCAAGTTTCATTGCGTTTGGTTGGTCAAATCGCGAGAAACGTCTATTTAAAAGTCGCAAATTCGCTTGGCCGCCATGTTGGTTTTGTAGTTACCATGTTTTCAAAGGTCACATAAGTGAACTTATAGTAGTCCCCTCTATCAACATAGAAAATGTCAGGGTAATATCGGTAATAGTTTCGGAGATATTGAATGCTGGTGAAATATTTCGCACAGCCGCCATGTTGGATTGGTGAGTCGTAACAAAATTTGAAGGGCACGGTCGAGGTCGCCGGGAATAGTGCTATGAACTTTCCGAGTTTCATTGAAATCGCTCCTGCCGTTTAGATTTTATTAGGGGGGGACACACACACGAATCACACACACACACACACACGCACACACACACGGACAAAAGGTGATCTCATAAGCCTATTTTTTCAAAATTGAAAATAGGCTAAAAATATAAAACTAAAATTTCAGGCGCGGTTTCCTAATTCAAAGTGTCCAAACCGGGATACCGTTCGGGATTTGATAAGTAAATGTCGTGTGACCGGCTAAGTTCATGATGTTCCGGGAACAGGCAGGCATACGCTTTAACGGACGAAAACCTTGATGAAATATCCGATATAATGCTGCGTAGTCCAAAAAAATCAATACGCAAATTAGCTCAAGAAACGGGAATCTCTAAGTGAACAGCACATAAAGCTGTAAGATACAAGCTTCAGTTGTTCCTTTATAAAGTTACCAATTGATACAGCCGTGCTACCAACGTAACTGATGACGCTACCTCTCACAGCAGCATGTAGGCACTGCGGAGAACATTTCCTGGCGCCCTGTATTACTTGCCTACAGATTTTGTTGTAGTTTGAGACTTCAGTTTTTGACTGGTTTTATGCAGCTTTCCTTGCCTCCCTGTCCTGAGCTAAACGTTTCATCTCTTCATAGCTAGCACACCCCACGTCCGAGGAAATCTGTTTAACATATTCTAACCTTGGTCTACCCCTACAGTTCTTGTCACTGACCCTTCCTTCCATAACTAATCTTGCTATTCCAGGGCGTCTTAGTATGTGTCCTATCTCTTCTCTTCATTTGCAGTCGCCAGAAACATTTCTCCTCTACCACTTGTCTTAATACCTCTTCGTTTGTAACCCTATCTACCCATCTGATCGTCATATTATCCTGTAACACCACATTTCAAACGCTTCAATTCTCCTCTTTTCTGCTGCACCAATAGTCCAAGTGTCACTTCCATAGAGTGCCACGCTCCAGACAAAGGCCTTCAAAAATGACTTCCTAATACCTAAATCTATATTCGATGTCAACAGATTCCTTTTCTGTAGAAATGCTTTCCTTGCCTGAGCTAACCTACTTTTTATATCCTCTTTACTTTGTCCATCACTGGTTATTTTGCTTCCTAAGTAACAAAAGTCTCCTACTTCCTTTAGTTCTTCACCTGCCAATTTGATGTCCATAGAGGATTCTGATTGATTTCGGCTGCATTCAAATAGTTTGTTTTACTTTTTTTAATTTTCATCGTAATTTTAGGAAATAATGTTATTTTGGCCCTTTACCTAGCATGTAAATGATGCAGGCGTGTGCACAAAAAAATCGATTTGTCTTAATTAATATACAGTACATGTAAAATTTCGAATTTACAATAATTGACAAAACATTTTACCCCACCCCCTGATATGATTAAAAATACGACTTCTCTTTTTTTTAATGCAAAAAGAACCTCATCACTGAGGTAGCAAATGGCTAACTGGGTAAATTAAAATTAAATGGTTATTCTCTTCAAGCTGCATCGGAGGAAGCTATACAACATTTTATAATGTGAACTGTTGGTCGTCTGTCTTTCGTTTAATTCAGTACTGCGTGAATAATTTCACAACGTCTTTTCCTTCGACTAATTTATTACATCGGTCCTGTAACATCCATATTATTTTCTATTTTACATGCATTGAATTTTGCGGAATATGGATCTGTGTGTCCTTTTCCCACAGCGAAAATAATTCACTTAATAGGATCTTCTTAGAATTTACAAGTTAAATTTAGGTGCATCATTCTTCGTTGTACCTTTTTTGCTGGAGCATTCCTAGTTCACCCTGTTATAAGATTGTACTCAATATTCTAGTCAGAAATTGTGCCCTGTTTTCTTCAACGATTCCATTTTCGTTGTCTAACAATATAATTATAGTATATGTCAATTTAATAAATAATCAACCTACAATCCTAGATTGTTCACCTCACTAGTCCTCTATTTCCTGTGCAACCATGACTTGAACTTACTTCACGGCTGTTCATCTATTTCCTCTAATACTATGACCATATTCCACATTTTAACTCTTAATCTTCCATCGTCATACAAAAGAGATGTTAAATAATTAAAATTCCCGGTGTGCAACTGAAATTTTGTAACTTATTTTATTCAATAGTATGTAATATGATAGATTTTCATTTTTCTTAAGGTTACATGACAAACGTCATAAGAGTAGACATTTTAGAGTCGATACCTTACTGGGAAGTACGTTGAAATTTAACAACAGCAAATTGTCCAGCCAAATACGTGAGAGATAGGTAAGTGCGATTTTTTCTGCTGGAGCACAGTGGTCGGCTACCCGGGAGCGTGCTTGACTGCCTTCAACCAAGCCAGCTCGGGCCATTGCTTCTATCGCGCAAGCAGCGGCTCGAGTTGTCTCGTCTAACAGCAAGCACGCTTGCTCCTGGATAGCCGGTAGGCACGCTTCATCAAAAGCTCACTCTGTATAAATGTTGTGTAATGTGTGTGCAGTAAGACTTAATTAGCCTAACGGGTTTCTTAGCTCTTACTCCAAATCTAGAGTTGATGGAACAAAACTTAAGCCATTTTTTGAATCAGCGCCGCCGATATAACAAGAATAGGTCCAATTTTCAAGGCACCATATAATGTGTGGGGCAGTGTATGGATCACAATTATGGCAGTATGCCATTCTTGAAATATCCTTTGTATAAGAGCATTGTAACACATGTCCAGGAAATTGTACTAAGGTACAAACCCGATATTTGCATGGAGCATGGAAGTAGGGAGGCTGAGGGGGTTTTGAACCAAATACCGTTATTTATGCAAATGAGGGGGGCGTGGCAAGGTCAATGACCTTGAGGTAGGTCATGCTCAATGACCTTGAGGTAGGTCATTGACCCCCAAGGTCGCCGGGACCCCAGAAGGTAAACAAACCTTGGAGGGTCCAGGAACCGGTTTGAGGGGGTGTGGTTGGAGGGGGAGGAGTGGGGGGGGTGGGGAGGGGGAGTGGGGAGGGGGAGGGGGAGGGGGTGGTGGCGAGGTTGGGGGATGAGGGGAAGGATGGAAGAGGGTCTGCACGAGACCCTCTTCGACCCAGTCTCTCTCTTGGACTGAGCGCCTTCTCTGATATTATCCTGGGCTATATAGCTTTGCTTTGATCCCGACGAGATCCGAGTGTTGCCGAAGGTTTCCGAATCTTTGTCGGTGAATGAATCGTCAGAGAATTGAACGGTCAACTGATGTGTGTGTGTGTGACGTCACAGCAGATTACGGGATGTGAGGTAGGTCATGAACGGGAGTGTTTTGAAATGGAAAACATTAGTGTAACTGGTGTGTGTGTGTGACGTCACAGCAGATTACGGGATGTGGGGTAGGTCATGAACGGGAGTGTTTTGAATGGAAAACATGAATGGCTGTGGTTGTTTGGACCCTGACGTGGTAGGTTGGTTAGGTGTGAATGGGTCTGAGAGACAAACAAGATGGGGTTGAAAGCGCTCAATGGTAAACAAACATCAATGGTATCGGGAGTAGTGAATGGAATTGAGGGAGAGAGAGGGGGAATGAACTGGTTGTTGAATGTGCTCAATGGTAAACAAACGTCAATGAATCTGGAGTATTATTTCCTGTAAATGGTAGGGTGGGGTAGGATACAAATCGCATGGCATGTTGAGTCGGCCAGCTCGACATGAAATAAAAACAAGAAGGTGTACACCAGATCTGATTTATTAATCCATGAATTATATGTGGCATTAAAACCTAGCCACTTAACAAAAAGTTTATTGCCACGTTTTTGTACAATTTTTTCAACAAGATAATGATTGGGATATTGCGTCCTTTGCAGTTCCTCTATGTAGAATCCTCCTTGGATTGGCTGCTTGTTGAGGTCGTCAAGTAAATAAACAACTGGATTAGAAAGTTTTACCTTGCGAATACGAAATATTTCCGTGCTCCAGTTTGGTGTGTATCCTTTGGCGAAGATTGATTTATGTTTACTGATGCGCACATAATCACCAATACGTAATTGATGACGTCGTGGATCTACTGTTTTGATTTTGTGATGAATGCGATCCAATTGCGCAATGTTCTTGGTTACAAGGCGTGGTTTCATTTTGATGGTTCTATGTTTAGTGTTGTTGTAACGTGTCACCAGATCGCCTACAAGTTCAAGCCAGCGATAGGATCCTCTTGCTGTAAATTGTTCCCACATGCGCGTCTTGAGTGTGCGGTTGAAACGTTCTACAACACTTGCCTTTAGATTGCTAAAAGTGGAATAGTGATGGATGTCAAGCGATTTGAGATAAGCGGAAAAAGTCTTGTTGAAAAATTCTTTGCCTTGATCTGTTTGAAGCAAACGAGGTTGTCGTCTTGACCGCTGAACGATGGTCTTGAATGCAGCGGTGACCAGTTGTGCAGATTTATTCCGAACAGGTTCAACAAAGGCCATTTTGGAATAAACGTCGATGACGGTAAGCAGATAGTTGACCCCGTTGTTAGCTTTGGCATAGGGAATCATTTCAACCAGATCAGCTTGCCAAAGATCGTCAACGCCCCGTGTGATGACACGACGACGATGGTAGAGACGACGAGCTGGTCTATGCAACTCGCGAGCAATGGCAGCCTTAACAGGCGAGGGTGTGTGAACACGTTGACTCATTAGACAATAATGCAAGCATGACGAAGCTCCTCTTCTATTTCTAAAACTTCCGCCTCGTGTCCGGTATGACCGGCCTGTTCCGATGCACGCAACAGTTGCAGACGTTTAACCAACTTATTTGGATTGTTCCAATAGGCGAAATCGATGAATGGTTTCAAAGTATTAAACGTGATACCGGACGCTGAATTTGCACGGCGAACACTTGCATAGGTGGGAAACAATTTTGATATGATGGTTTTATATTTGAAGCCCTTATTAGCATTTATTGCTTCAGAACGTTTATAATTACGTCTAAAACCATTTGTAACCATCAAGATGTCTTTATACTTTTCAAGATCTTCTTTATCATAGTCCTCGGTAGAAGGTGTACGTGAAAATAAAAGTTCTAAAAGCCCTGGCGTCAATTTGTAACGAACTGTTTTAACAATCAAAACATTGTCACTTATCTTGATTGCTGAATCGCCAATTCGAAATCTATTGTTTTCATAGCGAACACCATAGGTAGTATCAGTTTTCTTAGTAAAAAGATCTTCAAGGAAGGGGGTAACCAACGCACCATAATTTTGTAGTAAAATGGATTTTAACCGCACATATTGTTCGGGCGTATTCAATATTTCTTTAAGAGTAGGCTGCTTTTCTTTGGCTCTAGTGGGTGTTTCAGCAATTATTGATGTTTTCAAAAACTGGGGCAGCGGTGATTCTTTGGAGCTAGAAGACGGAAGCAATGGAGAAAAAACATCCTCAGGTTCTTCATCATCTTCTTCCTCCTCCTCTTCAATTGTTTGTGTTTCTTTTGAGCGTGTACTAGGCTTTGTTGTTCCTTTCAACACAGCTTCCAGAGGTGATTTCAAATGTTTTTCGACAAACAGTTCACTGTCGGCATGTGCACGTTTTAGATAGCGAAACTTTTGTCGAATGCTATTTCGCGCACGGATTATGTGTTTTTTTAATTGACTCCCTGTTGTCGCCATGACATCTGAACTAATGATGTTCAGAAAAGCGATGCAGCTACTTAAATACGAATGAAATGATCAAATCCCATGCGGTAGCGTCCATTGTTGATGTTGCTCTGCTTATCAATAACAAGACAACTGTGGTGATGAGCGTTCCAACACATGGCACACAACTGTGTAAAGGCTTGAAAGGTCATGTCTGGGTTCACGTGATCATCGTAGACGTGATGCATGTTGCGCTCATCCTGTCGGAAGAGAACAATCACGTTGGCATTGTCACGAATCAACTGTTTTGGTATTCGCGAATAGGTTTGAGCGAGATAAAAACAATCAATATATTTATGACGTCCCATGCTAAAGTAAGCCTGAATAATACCCTGTCGTTCTGTGGCCACATCGTCAAAAATCATAAGCGAATGGGGGCGAACATTGTCTGGAGAAATGACATCTTCGTGTGCTGCGAATGTGAAGTAGCCCATGTTGCGCAGACCTGACATGACCTGTTCCAAGAACACATACAGCGGTTGATACAGCGATTTGGCAAAAATATAGATATTTTGAAAGCGCACTCCGTTTAAGGAGGTGATGAGGGTAAGCAGAAGATTGGTTTTTCCACATCCCGACGGGCCGGCGATGAGACAGCGAATGGAGGATGGGAAGAGTGATCCATGACGTTGTTCGGACGATGTTGAGAAGAGGTGTGAAACCAAGTCTCCCACCGGAAGTGAATGTTGTTGCTTAATAATCTGCATATCAACTAAATGTGAAAGGGGAAGAGCTGGTCTCTATATACATGAGGCAAACGGGTGTTTCAGTTCCAGTGTAACCATGGACGCCTTTGGAAGAACTCTCAAAACAAATGAACGATTTGCTTTGACAAACGATCCAAAACATGATACAGATCCGGCTACTAAACGATATGTCGATGCTAATGTATTGTCACGCACTACAGATGGCAATTACAACTTTAATGGAAAGCGATTGACCAATATAACAGAACCCGTATTACCCTCGGACGCATGTTCAAAAAAGTATGTAGATTATTATCGATTACGACGTATCAAAGGAGATTATGAGGCTCAGAATAAACGTATTACAGGCGTTGCAGATCCTGTGAACGATCAAGATGTGTGCACC
This sequence comes from Meconema thalassinum, assembly GCA_946902985.2. Lineage (NCBI taxonomy): Eukaryota > Metazoa > Arthropoda > Insecta > Orthoptera > Tettigoniidae > Meconema > Meconema thalassinum. Next base: position 256,605,021 of record OX336392.1, on the reverse strand, counting down.
AAAGCCTATGTGTTAACCAATGCTGTGGTGTTAACAGAAGCAAAGGACTATGACGTACACCAACGTCGAATCACTCAGCTGGCTCTTCCAACAAACGACACGGACGCTGCTCGAAAGGACTATGTAGATAACAAGGTGAAACAGGTGCTCAGTATTGTGCCCACCCTAACTGTAAAGGGCTATACAGCAAATAATGCACGCCTTGTGCATGTGGCCGATCCTGAAGATGATCAAGATGTTTGTACAAAACGGTTTTTAAACTCTGAAATGGAAAAGGTGTGGGAAATTAAGGAGAACGCTCTACAGATGAAGCGAAGACGAATAGCCGAAGTTGCTGATCCTGTGCAACCTCACGACGTGACGACCAAACGATTTTTGGAACAACGGTTATCGCTTTTTATTAAATCAATACCCTCTATATTTCTGCTTCACATTGTAAACCAACAACCGGTAAAAGATCCCAATAACCTCGCCTACATACTACGTTCGGGGTATGACAATTACCGTTTAATGTATGATGGTGCCATTCGTGTAATTGAGTATGCACCAGATTTGAAACATTTAGAGGTACGATTAAACGGTAGTGTTCAACCACTTATTGATCAACCGGTGAAAGCCGGAGACAAATTATTCTTTCACTTGAAACTCTCGTCTGAAGAAAAAGAGGCGGGGAAAACGATGAACGATTTTCCTCTCTATATAGAACTTGAATATACAGCCACCATTGAATAAATAACTACAGGTTCCCTTCCAGAGGAGCGTTAGTTGTGTTCTATACTTTGCGGTGTGAGGTTGTCTTGTTCTTTGGTCGCGATGGTGAAACAGAGATATGCGGTGAAGAAGAGGAAGAAGTTGTCCAGAAAGGGAGGCTTTAAAGCTATTCTTCATGCGGCACGTCAAGCTTCGCGCGGAGAAACAAATAGTGAGTTGGCTATTAAGAAAGCACTCCGAGCAGCACGATTGCATGCGAATCCCAAAAGTAAACTACGTTTTAGAAAACGTGCCCGAGTTATTCCTGTGCCGAAACGTGGTGGATTTTTACCTGCACTGTTTGCTGGACTAGCAGCCCTGGGTTCACTTCTTGGAGGAGCAAGTGCGGTAGCACGAACGGTGAAAGCTGTTGAGGAGGCGAAGCAACAGTTGAAGGAAAGTGAAAGGCATAATAAAACTATGGAGGCTATAGCACTGCGCGGCAAAGGTGTGAACATGAAGCTAGCACCCTACAAGAAAGGACTCGGCATTTACATGTCGCCAAAAAACGGTTAATCGATGCACTGCCACGACGAGCCATGACGCATGAGGAAGTTATAAGATATGCAAAACAGCTTAAGATCTCCCACTTTCGAGGCGTGTTTATGCGCAACCAACTACCGTCTCGACCACGGAGCCATGAAAGTGCAGTTGTCAATTTGGATGACAGTCATGGACCGGGAACGCATTATGTGGCCTACATAAAGCATGGGCGAACCGTGTGGTACTTTGACAGTTTTGGAAACCTTCCTCCTCCGACAGAGCTTGTTCGCTATTTTGGAAGCAGTGCAACAATACACTATAATGTGAAACGAGTGCAAAATTTTAACACGCAACAGTGCGGTCGTCTATGTTTGACTTTTCTATATAAGACCGAGCACGGCGGGTGACGTGGTCATTATGACAACAGAAAGTAGAACGTTTACAGTGCACGGACAAGGTGCGGAAGTAACTGTTGACTTTTATCCTCCTATTGAATTGGGACGACGACCCTACGTGCTGGGACTTGTTTCGTTTGAAGGCTATAATAGAATCTGCAACATAATTGAAGACGTCAATGATAAGTTCTACTACGATGACTATGTGTTAACTCTACCGTCTGGCAGCTACACCGTAGATGATATTCACGATCACATCTACACAACTCTCACCAAAGAATTTAGTCTAAAAGCATTTCTGGACGGGACACGCAAGTTTGAACTCATAGCCAACAACGTGACACATCGCTGCAGTATTCTTTCTTCTTTTAGGATTGATTTTAAATCTCAACCAGATTCGATTGGGTCATTGTTAGGCTATTCACCACAAGTGTTAGTACCGAACGTGATACACAAGTCTGACCAACCGGTGAAAATAATTGAAGATCATCACGTATCTGTCACGTGTAATATTATTACAGACGTCTACACCAATCAAGATCCCTCGCATTCGCTTTATGATTTTATTGTTACTTCACCTGGTGGTTATATCATCCGCGAAAACCCGTCGGTGGTGCTCTATCATCCTGTGAGTGTGACCAACATCAGGAATATTACATTAAGGCTGGTGAATAGAAACCAACGTCTCATCCGGTTAGACCCTCATACACCTGTGACCTACAAACTGTATCTGAAGCCAGCATGAAACAAGTGTATAAAGCGGCAACGCTGTCAAGAGCAGGTGTTAGTTGTGGTCAACACGTGTACAGGTTAACACGTGTCAACAAGCAGATCCTACAACAACTTGGTTACATCTTACGTCATGAATTCGATTCTAGACGTGACAAACCCTGTCGAAGTTCAGGAGGGTATTGTAAGAATTGAACACCATTCCTACCAACCGTATACTCAGGGACTAAATAATAATGATGAGATTCGAATTACTATTAACCAACAAGATATCTACACGCTTCCACATGAAAGTTACATCCAGATTGAAGGGCAACTCACCAAATTGGATGGTACCATTCCAACAACGTCAAAGTTGGCCAACAATGCTTTGGCCTTTTTGTTTTCTGAGGTTCGCTACGTGATCAACGGTATTGAAGTGGATACTACTCGAAATGTTGGCATAACAAGTGTCATGAAACTTTATCCCTCGTACGGAAGCGAAGAGAGTAAAGCTTTTTGTATGGCTGGTTGGTGTCCCAACTCAACCAACGACTGGATGATTAACGATGATGGTACATTTACTGGACATTTACCTCTAAAATTAATACTAGGCTTTGCAGAGGATCATAAGCGCATTGTTGTGAACGCAAGACAGGATCTGATTCTTGTACGAGACAGGAGTGATTATAATGCGCTAAAGGGAGCTGATACAGCGCCAATAGATACAAAAATTCTACTGCAACGAATTCTATGGAAAGTACCGCACGTTACTCTATCAGATCAGAAAAAATTGAGTCTGCTCAAGATTGTGGAGAAGGATACAGCTCTACCCATTCAATTTAGAAGCTGGGAGCTGCATGAATACCCGGTATTACCACTCTCCGATACACATACTTGGTCTATAAAAACCTCACGGTATACAGAGCGGCCACTCTACGTCCTGGTTGGATTTCAAACAGATCGCAAATATCAACAGAATAAAGATGCATCAAAATTTGACCACATCCAATTACGAAATATACGACTCTTTTTGAACGGAGTTACCTTTCCCTATGAGGGAATGGATTTAAACTTTAACAAGAACAAATATGGTAAGCTCTATGACATGTTTGTAAACTTTCAGTCTTCCTATTATCAGAAAGAGGCATGTCCGCTATTATCACCACAAGACTTCAAGTCCAAGGCGCCTCTGGTGGTGATGGACTGTTCGTATTTGGAGGAGTCGATGAAGGAAACAACAATTGATATCAGACTAGAATTTGAAACATCTACAGTTATTCCAGAAAAAACAACAGCTTATTGCCTTATTGTTCACGAGGCGCAAGTGTTTTATCAACCGCTGTCCAATATGGTGACCAGAGTATAAATAGCATGTCTTCCTCCATTGTCCTTCACAGTCATGGAAAGCTACGATGAAGTCACAACCCCCTCTGCGAGGTGGGTCTGCAAATGTGAAAGTGATTCGCCAGGCTCAGATGAAGATTCAAGGTTTACCATTTATCGCGCCCTTGTGAGTGAAGCTATAACTGCCTATCACAAGAATCATACTGTGCTTAGAATGCCGCCGCATCTGGTTCAATATTTACCAGATGGATTCATGTCTACGTTTGGTATTCATGACAGGGGCTACAACAACAAGCCCATCGCTAATCAAACAAATAATGTGGACGATGGCGTTGCCAAAGCTTCATCTTGTCATGTTGGAGAGCGGGTAGATTGTATGGACTGCAAATGCGATCGTTGCTCAACAAGTCGAGACGCTGATGCAGCATTTGAGATTTATCGCACCCTGGTGAGCTTAGCAATACGAGCCTACCATAAAGCACAATTTCTTCGTGAAATGCCGCAGCATCTGATTGCCTATTTACCAGCTGGATTTCTGACCGCGTACGGTGCACACGACATTGACCTTAATTGGGATAAGCTACCATTACACCTCCGTATGTCGGCGGATGTTGAAGCCTGCCGTCCTTGTCGTAGACACTTTATGCATCGAGGAGATTCTCACTGTGATTGGGATGGTCCAAATCCTATGATAAAAAATTGTAAGCGATGTACCGATAACTTTATGAATAAAATTGTGTAATTGATTCTTTGTGTGTATATTATTTTCCCGCTCCTATCCAATCAGTTAGTTGTTAAGAAGCAGCGGTCGTGGAAGGTGTGATATCCGTCGCCATGCCGAAAACATTGATTGTCGACGTGCAGGGTTTCAAGGTGAACGGAAACAAGTTTGTATTTAAAGAAGTAGGAATTATTGACTGCACAACCATGTGGGCACCAAGAGTAACCAGTTTTGTCTTTGAACCACCGTTTCCATTGCATTTGCAGTCAGACGAGGACAGAAGACAAACAGAGTGGTTGCAACGCAATTTGGGACTAGTCTGGAAAGAAGGCGACATTCCTTACCAGCATCTATCACTTGTTCTGAAAGCTCACTTGTTTGGTGCTGACCTTGTATTTGTAAAGGGAAGTGAAAAAAAGGAATGGTTGCGTCAGTATGTTAATTCAACATGTCAACTTGTTGACCTTCATGATCTGGGATGTCCTGCACTGTACAACCTGTCCGTGCCTGATGAACCTCTACAAAATAAGACACTTCAAAATGTTTGGAAGCTTTTTGATTGGCTAGCTCGCAGAGCATGTCAAAACTTGCATGTTGAGTGCAAAGCGTCGTAACGTCAGCTTCAGTGTGAGACATACCAGTGATCAGTGTGGACGTGTAGTAATATGGCAGCAATTGAAGGTTTGGACTCAAACCCCACAGAGCGAGCTATTGTCAAGTTTTTTGCCTGTAAAAAAAAGCTTGACAGTTTCACAGATGAGGAATTGAACGCTTTGCCCAAGGCGTTCCTTTTTTATGTTGCTTCAAACGCGGTGAAAAATATTTGGCACAGTGTACCTAGTGAATGGAGCAGAGATCCTGGTCTGCGTGAACTACAACCATGCACTGACTTTAGTCATCACCAGCAAGTGTCTATTACTAAAATGCCATCCATTAGACAGTGTGGAACGTGTCAGCTCATCAAATTGTACCACGGCCATACAAATATACCGTCCTGTAAAGACTTTGCTTCATCATTCCATGGTTGCGATGAAGAAGAGGAAGAAGAGACAGCAGCGGCCGTATCGCCAGCACCAAAAAGTAAGACAACGATTGAAAAAGATATATCGGACCTTTGCTGGTCATGGTCTAGTTAACAAGGCCATTGATGTACTTCCCATTGAACTGCATATTCCCGGCTATCAATTTTGTGGACCTGGGACTAAACTAAACCAACGTCTAGCACAAGGTAATTCTGGAATCAACAAATTGGATGCTGCGTGTAGAGATCATGACATTGCTTACAGCGACAAGAATGCAGAAGTACGTCGAGTTGCAGACCACATTCTTCTAAGAAAGGCTGTGCAGCGCGTGACATCATCTACTGCTTCCATTGGTGAAAAGATTGCAGCCTTGATCGTGGCAGGAGCTATGAAGTCAAAGCTAATGATTGTTGGTAGATTAGTGAGGAAAAGGACAAAGAAATAACCATGAATCAAATATTGTTAAGTATTTATTTGAGAGTCAGTCCACCAGATTACAGCATTCACAAAAGATGTTTTGGTTTCTTCTTGTAAAAACATACAATTGTAATAAAAAATAATTGAAAAATTAAAGTGTGTTCTTATTTACTAGGTGTGGAAATGTCCATAAGGCAAGCTATTTACACCATCCCACAACCGTTTATTGTCATATGTAGACAGCGATGTTTTATTTTGATTTACTGTAAATATATTATGGTTCTTTGAAAGAATGCGTGTTTGCTGGTACAAGCGAGAGGTGTTTGTGTAGAGTACACATCGATATTCCTCAACATTGAGGAATTGTGTGACGCTACGAAGAACACCCTTCGCTTTGCATTGACCTTTATTCTTTTGTGTTGAAAATGCGTACATTTTCGGCGCTAAAGCCACAAATTCCGTCATAATATCGCCAGCACACTCATCCTTAAATAGACCAATGTGTTTTTTATTCATGGGAATTATGCCAAACATATTGTTAACCTCATAGTTTGAGGTATCAAAGTAACATGGATGTTCTCTCATCACAGAGTAAATATCCGTCTTATTGGTTTGATAAATAAGACTGTCTGTATCCATATACAGTAATTTTACATCTCCAAACTTTTGTTTGGCAAACTCATAATGAAATTGATACATTACAAATTTTGAATAGTCAAGTATTACCATTCCTAAGTAAATTGGTTTGTTATACATGATTTCTGTCTTTGACAATTCAATGGTTACTAAATCAGTTTCAATAACTCGTACTGAATGGAAATTGGGCATAGCAATATATTTTCGTGCGCCATATCGACCATCCCAGTGGTTTACCAAATGAATAGTTCTTTGCTTTCTAATATTTTCCATAGATTTACCGTAGCATGCATTGTTCATTAATTTATAAAAATTTGACTCGAATGTAGTCTTGGCGTGCTGCCGATAATGAGTATTTAATTGCATGTACGGTTGTAACCATGGTTTCTGGTCAAAACAAATAATGCGGTGAATGGTTTGTAGCTTCAAACCGTGTTTCAAACATTGCATTAAATTTTCGATGTGTATGACGTAGCAATTTTTCGGATTTAACGTTGCCAGCAACTTTTTATTGTTGGAACGTGAACTGGGAGGTTGTAGTTTTTCAACACAAAATGGTAGATCAGAATGATCATTGTGTATCTCGGGGGGATATAATATGTCAACTTCTAGAACATAGCCACGCGTGTTATTGCTCAGCGCGTCCTGTAAATTAAAATTTGAAACTTCATCTGAAGTCAGCCATCGAAAATTTTGATACGGAAGCGGTTTTTCCATAGCATATCCGTATAAATTGTTACAATCCAGGTAGGTGAGGTATGTTGTAGGTTGCTTTGGTTTGTATGTATCCATATATGGATTATTTGCTTTGGCATGCTTTTGCACAAGCGATACAAGCCCGCCACGTATCCCGCGTTCAAAAAAGAGCAACATGTCGATGTCAGTTAATAGTTCCAGTTCTATTTCAGTCACCTTCAACATACAGTCCCAACTGTATCCGGCAAGGGTGTAGTAATGGGCTGGATCTAGATTGTAGATTTCAAGACACAGTTTGCGAAAGTGTTCAAACACGTCTGTCAAAAGTAGTGTATCAATTTTGAGGTATAAATCAGCATACTCGCCCAAAGTTGATATCTTGAACACGTCCCATACTTTTTGGGCGTGTAAATAGTCTTCTTCAGAAATATGACTTTTTGTTAAGTCATTGTAAAATTTATCCTTTGAAGGGAGTGCAGTTTCCTGCAAACATGCCCAATTGTTTACATGATTATAGGGAAACACCCCTTTTCGAATGCATAATTCAAATTGTTCGTCACCAGTAAAGTTTTGGCGTACAGAATTCAAATTGTTTGGGTGAAGCCCTTGAACCAGCGCATCCAATGATGATGCGAGGAATCTATACGAATCTAAAAATCGTATACTAATTCCATTTCGCCATTTTGTAAACGAAATAAAATTTTCATGATTTTGTGGAATTAAAGAAAACTTTTGGTTTTCAAGGTTAACAAATTCCTTAATAATTAGATGACTGTCATACCGAGACATGTTGTGCAAGAAACAAGAAATATAGCGTGCTCTTTTATAGGCCAAATTACATGCACTATGAGCCGCTCCTCTAAATTTGCCAGTGTACCGATTATGGTCCCTCACCGGCGTGTCACAAGTTGCTATTGGTTTTTGACAAATGTGGCAAGTGGTTGCTGTTGCAAAAGCCACCTCGTCTGCATCCATCATTTGAAGCGGAATTGGGTTTTCCAGGATATTGTACACCCGATCTGCCAAGGCGTCCAATTCATTTAAAAACCAAGCAGCAGCATTTGCATCGCGATAAGATTTGAAGTAAGAAAGCGAAGGGTCATATGAGCAAATCACGTTTAGAGCACAACTGAATGGCACATGTTGCTGTACTTGTTGAGTGTACGGGCGTGCTGGATCCGGGTTACATGTGTCAATGGGTGTGGTTAAACATTCAAAATCTGCATATACTGTAAATGGAAGCGGTTCTTGACGAGACACATTTTGAAATTTCATACTGGCTTTATCCTTTTCTGGGAATGTAATTTTTACAGCTGGTTGTGTAATGCAATCAATAGTATGGGCTGTCAACTTTTGATTGCTAGTAAAATATTGCAAACAGCGATCACATATATATACCCTATTTTTACTCTTTGTAACTTGTGAACGAACTAGTCTGGAAAGATCTTTGATATAACAATAATGGTTGCACAATTCCCCTTCAATGTACAATAAATTAAAATGCTTTTCTTTTTTTTCCTTTGTCACATAGAGTGGCCCAATAACTTTGTCCCCTTCAACTCCGTATACATTAATGGAGTAAAGCAGATTTTTAGATTCAAAACGAGAAATGGCGTTGAGGTCCATTGGGAATTCTATGTCTGCTAAATTTAGACTGCTCATTAATTCCATAAATTTCTGGTGATATTTGCCCATTCTGTGAACATGTTTACTTGCAGAACATAGCCCAGCAGCCAGAGACCACACAAATCAGAAAACATCATTATTATCCACATTGATAACTGCGTGACGGTTTTCCAACTGTTTAGGCAAATTAACATGAGATGACCCACTATTTATGGGATCAAAGGTGCATACATTAATTTTAAGATGATTGATAGCTTCCAGCGATTTGCCGCTTTCTAATTCTTGAAACTCGGCAAAGCGTGTTGTGAGTTTATCAACAATGTTTTTACTATACCAACTGTGTATATTATCAGTGCGGTATAATTTAGTCATGTGGGTGTGTAAATAGATCGGCTGAATAAATTCGACACCTTGTTTCAAAATAGCAAAGTCACATAATAATTCAGCGTTAACCTTTAACGCTACATGTTCTCTTAAACAGTCTTGTATTTTGTTTTGAAAAATGTTGTAACTAGTGTTTAAATATTCATTGAGATTTAAAATGTTTGCATCATTATTGACTTTAGTACAACAGATATTGTTATTGAAACAACTATCCACATCTTCCCAACTTTGTATCGGTGACGACATGATGTCCCTTAGTACTTAACAATTACAAAAACTGAACGGTTTGCAGAGAGAGTGAACCAAAGTTTATTTTCCCTGCAAATTCCGTTTTACATAAACTAATTTTAAATTTTATTTTTTTCTTCTATGAATTCAACAAGACATCTTTTGTTTTCCAGTCCCATGTATTTTAAATAGATGGTTCCTTTGTTGAGATCGGCTACATCTTCTTCGCTGAGTTCCTTGAATCTCGACGGTAGAAATACTACAAAGTCCTCCAGTTCGCATAAAATACGGTCCCCAAATTTCGTCTTGACTCGACGAACAGCAGTTACCAAATAAGTCTCGTTTACCTGCAGATCCTGTAGTCGTTTAGTCTCTGCTCCAGCATCTTTCCCTATGGAATTCGCATTTTTTATTGCCGACATTCTGAAATCGAATTTGATATCTATAATAGTGTTTTAGTATACCTAAGCCATTAGCAAATATGTATATACACACAAAAGTTATCAAAACCCTTCTACACACCCATTATCGCTAGCCACTAATTTAATTGTCAGCAGCTTGCGTTCACCATTTTCCTACTTCTCCTCATTCCATTACAAGAACACAGGTTATCAAACAAGTTATACATACAGGTGCTACATGGTCAGGTGCTGGTCATGACTGTACTTTGGTAAAACCGGGTCAGATTGTTTGTATAATTTATCTGTTCCCGGCTTTTTTACAACTGTTCCCGGGCGAAGCCGGGGCGGATTGTCTGTATAATTTATCTGTTCCCGGACAAAGCCGGGGCAGATTGCGTGTATAATTTATCTGTTCTCGAGCGAAGTCGGTGCATGCTTTTGGTATAATATAACTGTTCGCGGGCGAAGCCGGGTTGGGTTTCTGGTATAACATAACTGTTCACGGGCGAAGCCGGGTCGGGTTGTTTGTATATTATATCTGTTCCCGGGTGAAGCCGTTGCAGGTTGCTTAAATAATTTATGTGTTCAATACACCCAAGTGCATGGGGGGACTACATTGCTCAGGAGGTAATGATTTAAAAGTCCTTAACTAAATAGGTTAGTTGACTTGGAACTAAAGTATAAAAGTGAATCCATGTCTCGGAACTCATGTTACATAAGAGATTATTATCTATTCCGTGAATGCCTCGAGCACCGTCATTATCTCGCGGGGCAATGCAGTGAAATCGGCAACATTTAATTGGATAATAACAGTACTTATATATAATTGAGCTGCATTCATTTTATATATCCCAGGCAGCTAGTGGTTTAAGATGCAAGTCACGTTAAAACCAATCTTATTACATGCTATGAATTCTGCTCGTTTCAAACATGAAGTAATTATTGCTTGTCTGATTCGTACCGTCTGACTTTTAAACCAGCTTTGTCAATAGGCCATTATACTATTAAAATTCTAAACATCTTCATGTGGATTTAAACATACCATCTCATCATTTACAAGTAGTGTAATGTACAGTTGTTGTTTGAGTCTTCAGTCTTTTGACTGGTTTGATGCAGCTCTCCATGCCTCCCTGTTCTGAGCTAATCGTTTCATCTCTACATAGCTCCGACACTCTACACCCGACACAATCTGTTTAACATATTCTATCCTTGGTCTACCCCTACAGTTTTTGTCCTCGAACCTTCCTTCCATACCTTAGCTTGCTATTCCTGGTGTCTTAATATGTGTCCTACCAATGTATCTCTTCTCTTCATTAGCAGACGCCAGAAACATCTCTCCTCTCCCACTCGTCTTAATACCTCTTTATTTGTTACTCTCTCTACCCATCTGATCTTCATCATTCTCCTGTAACACCACATTTCAAATGCTTCAATTCTCCTCTTTTCTGTACAGTACAATCACTTATTTTGTAAACCATTTGGTTGACTTAGTCTCTCAGTAGCACATAGTCAAATATATACACTAGGATATACTTTAAAGTTATATACTTAAGTATGTTGAATATTACCTGATAGACAAGGATCCAATTACAATCTGGTGTGAACGCTGTAAACTCCTGGTTAACTCTACCTACATTTCAATTCTGCTCGAGTATTTATACCCCTCCGAATACAGGAAACGTCTCTGGATTACCGTTCCTTTCACACAAACATGACCTCCATACGGCATTACCCCTGCGTTAATACAGGAATCGTTACTGACCTTCCTTTCACCAGAAATAGCTCCACACTGTATAACCCTGTACAACTAGTTTCAACACATCTAATTAATCCGCCTTTCACCAGAAACTACACACAGTATATAAGAAGGATGTTCCTTTTCACAACATATCATATCAACATGTCTGGGGACAAGAAGATGGAGATGGCAGAAGAAGAAAACCAGGAGGACTTGTCGCTGGATCTTCTAATGTAAGTAATATTTATTTACTAAAGCCTTATGTAGCAGCACCCCAGTCTCTCACGGCTGGGTGCGTGGTTCAATTCCAGTCACTTTATGTTAGATCTGTGCTGGGCAAACCAAAAGCAGACAGGTTTTTCTCTGGGAACACCAGTTTTCCCTCTCAAAATTTTCTTCCGACAACATCCTCCACTATCATTTCTCTTTTTATCTGTCATTCATTTAAACATTGACTCTAAAAAGTGAGACAGGCTTTGGCAGCCAACACAGATCTTTCTCGCCGCTAGATGGAGTTTAATTCATTCCATTCCTGATCTGATCAAATACTGGAAGCAAGCGGTGTTTTTTTTTCTTCAAAATGATTAGAAATACTGAGCGTAGTTACCGCCTTTGTAGCCCATGTTTACTTGGGTGTGAGTAGAATTTGTCTGATAACCCGTGTTATTGCGATGAATAAAAAAAGGATTGGGAAGGAAGTCAGATTTTTTTAGGTGTGTTAAAATCCATCAGTATGGCTTCCTTTGGAGGGGGAGTAAAGCCAGTGGTTACATGTTCTTACTTTATGACATGTAAAAGATCCGTCCACAGACTAAACTTGTGTGAAGCTACATTGACAGGTTAGATTTTGTCAAAACAAGTTCCAACATTTACCACTAGATGGCATTATTATCTGGTAGCAAAAAACTTGGAACTTGTAGCTCACTCTAATGGTGTTTGCTGGAAGCAGCTACATACTCAAGTGAGTCACACATGTTCGTGAACACTGCCAGCACTGAAACCCATACTCAAGATCGAACATTCACCACAAGGTATCATTAATATCTAGTAGCAAAATTTTGAAACTACTTAAAATTGAACAGAACTTGTAGCTCACCCTAAGGGCGTCCGCTGGAAGCTGCTGCAGACTTAGGTGAACTGTACTTGCTCTCACACACTCCCAACAATTCACAGCACCTACATACTCAGGTTAGTCACACATGTTCGTGAACACTGCCAGCACTGAAACCCATACTCAAGTTCGAACATTCACCACTAGGTATCATTAATATCTAGTAGCAAAATTTTGAAACTACTTAAAATGAACAAAACTTGTAGCTCACCCTAAGGGCGTCCGCTGGAAGCTGCTGCAGACTTAGGTGAACTGTACTTGCTCTCACACACTCCCAACAATTCACAGCACCTACATACTCAAGTTAGTCACACATGTTCGTGAACACTGCCAGCACTGAAACCCATACTCAAGTTCGAACATTCACCACTAGGTATCATTAATATCTAGTAGCAAAATTTTGAAACTACTTAAAAATGAACAGAACTTGTAGCTGACCCTAAGCACGTCCGCTGGAAGCTGCTGCAGACTTAGGTGAACTGTACTTGCTCTCACACACTCCCAGCAATTCACAGCACCTACATACTCAAGTGAATCACACATGTTCGTGAACACTGCCAGCACTGAAACCCATACTCAAGTTCGAACATTCACCACTAGGTATCATTAATATCTAGTAGCAAAATTTTGAAACTACTTAAAAATGAACAGAACTTGTAGCTCACCCTAAGGGCGTCCGCTGGAAGCTGCTGCAGACTTAGGTGAACTGTACTTGCTCTCACACACTCCCAGCAATTCACAGCACCTACATACTCAAGTGAGTCACACATGTTCGTGAACACTGCCAGCACTGAAACCCATACTCAAGTTCGAACATTCACCACTAGGTATCATTAATATCTAGTAGAAAAATTTTGAAACTACTTAAAAATGAACAGAACTTGTAGCTCACCCTAAGCACGTCCGCTGGAAGCTGCTGCAGACTTAGGTGAACTGTACTTGCTCTCACACACTCCCAGCAATTCACAGCACCTACATACTCAAGTGAGTCACACATGTTCGTGAACACTGCCAGCACTGAAACCCATACCCAAGTTCGAACATTCACCACTAGGTATCATTAATATCTAGTAGCAAAATTTTGAAACTACTTAAAAATGAACAGAACTTGTAGCTCACCCTAAGGGCGTCCGCTGGAAGCTGCTGCAGACTTAGGTGAACTGTACTTGCTCTCACACACTCCCAGCAATTCACAGCACCTACATACTCAAGTGAGTCACACATGTTCGTGAACACTGCCAGCACTGAAACCCATACTCAAGTTCGAACATTCACCACTAGGTATCATTAATATCTAGTAGCAAAATTTTGAAACTACTTAAAACACTGCCAGCACTGAAACCCATACTCAAGTTCGAATACTCACCACTAGGTATCGTTAATATCTAGTAGCAAAATTTTGAAACTACTTAAAATGAACAGAACTTGTAGCTCACCCTAAGGGCGTCCGCTGGAAGCTGCTGCAGACTTAGGTGAACTGTACTTGCTCTCACACACTCCCAACAATTCACAGCACCTACATACTCAAGTTAGTCACACATGTTCGTGAACACTGCCAGCGCTGAAACCCATACTCAAGTTCGAACATTCACCACTAGGTATCATTAATATCTAGTAGCAAAATTTTGAAACTACTTAAAAATGAACAGAACTTGTAGCTCACCCTAAGCACGTCCGCTGGAAGCTGCTGCAGACTTAGGTGAACTGTACTTGCTCTCACACACTCCCAGCAATTCACAGCACCTACATACTCAAGTGAGTCACACATGTTCGTGAACACTGCCAGCACTGAAACCCATACTCAAGTTCGAACATTCACCACTAGGTATCATTAATATCTAGTAGCAAAATTTTGAAACTACTTAAAAATGAACAGAACTTGTAGCTCACCCTAAGGGCGTCCGCTGGAAGCTGCTGCAGACTTAGGTGAACTGTACTTGCTCTCACACACTCCCAGCAATTCACAGCACCTACATACTCAAGTGAGTCACACATGTTCGTGAACACTGCCAGCACTGAAACCCATACTCAAGTTCGAACATTCACCACTAGGTATCATTAATATCTAGTAGCAAAATTTTGAAACTACTTAAAACACTGCCAGCACTGAAACCCATACTCAAGTTCGAATATTCACCACTAGGTATCGTTAATATCTAGTAGCAAAATTTTGAAACTACTTAAAATGAACAGAACTTGTAGCTCACCCTAAGGGCGTTCGCTGGAAGCTGCTGCAGACTTAGGTGAACTGTACTTGCTCTCACACACTCCCAACAATTCACAGCACCTACATACTCAAGTTAGTCACACATGTTCGTGAACACTGCCAGCGCTGAAACCCATACTCAAGTTCGAACATTCACCACTAGGTATCGTTAATATCTAGTAGCAAAATTTTGAAACTACTTAAAAATGAACAGAACTTGTAGCTCACCCTAAGGGCGTCCGCTGGAAGCTGCTGCAGACTTAGGTGAACTGTACTTGCTCTCACACACTCCCAGCAATTCACAACACCTACATACTCAAGTGAGTCACACATGTTCGTGAACACTGCCAGCACTGAAACCCATACTCAAGTTCGAACATTCACCACTAGGTATCATTAATATCTAGTAGCAAAATTTTGAAACTACTTAAAAATGAACAGAACTTGTAGCTCACCCTAAGGGCGTCCGCTGGAAGCTGCTGCAGACTTAGGTGAACTGTACTTGCTCTCACACACTCCCAGCAATTCACAATACAATATTTAGATAAACAAGCGTTATAAAACAATTTTGTTGTATTCTTTATTGTATACATTTTTTTTTATAGCTTTGGAAATGATCCAGTGCTGGTGGAATTCTTTACCCAATTAATGACGGAGATGGAAGGGTGCGAGAGGGTAGGAGGGGATGAGGAAGAAGAAGATGATGATGATGATGAAGAGGAAGATGAAGAGGAAGAAGAATAATTAATAAATCAGATCTGGTGTACACCTTCTTGTTTTTATTTCATGTCGAGCTGGCCGACTCAACATGCCATGCGATTTGTATCCTACCCCACCCTACCATTTACAGGAAATAATACTCCAGATTCATTGACGTTTGTTTACCATTGAGCACATTCAACAACCAGTTCATTCCCCCTCTCTCTCCCTCAATTCCATTCACTACTCCCGATACCATTGATGTTTGTTTACCATTGAGCGCTTTCAACCCCATCTTGTTTGTCTCTCAGACCCATTCACACCTAACCAACCTACCACGTCAGGGTCCAAACAACCACAGCCATTCATGTTTTCCATTCAAAACACTCCCGTTCATGACCTACCCCACATCCCGTAATCTGCTGTGACGTCACACACACACACCAGTTACACTAATGTTTTCCATTTCAAAACACTCCCGTTCATGACCTACCTCACATCCCGTAATCTGCTGTGACGTCACACACACACACATCAGTTGACCGTTCAATTCTCTGACGATTCATTCACCGACAAAGATTCGGAAACCTTCGGCAACACTCGGATCTCGTCGGGATCAAAGCAAAGCTATATAGCCCAGGATAATATCAGAGAAGGCGCTCAGTCCAAGAGAGAGACTGGGTCGAAGAGGGTCTCGTGCAGACCCTCTTCCATCCTTCCCCTCATCCCCCAACCTCGCCACCACCCCCTCCCCCTCCCCCTCCCCACTCCCCCTCCCCACCCCCCCCCCCACTCCTCCCCCTCCAACCACACCCCCTCAAACCGGTTCCTGGACCCTCCAAGGTTTGTTTACCTTCTGGGGTCCCGGCGACCTTGGGGGTCAATGACCTACCTCAAGGTCATTGAGCATGACCTACCTCAAGGTCATTGACCTTGCCACGCCCCCCTCATTTGCATAAATAACGGTATTTGGTTCAAAACCCCCTCAGCCTCCCTACTCATGGAAACCCTTGGGAGAAAACCACATCCAAGGTGACTACTGTCAATGCTGGGAAAACAAACCTTGAATCATGAATTGAAGCTCAACAAGATGGATTACCAAATGGACACAGGTTGCCGGGAAGCCTTTAAGGAAATCCGGAAAGCTCTACCTGGCCCAGAGTAAATAAAATACATGTTTTCCCAGAATCTACTTCCATTGTGAGGTTAAATGTGAACCCTTTACCCTCTGATGGATAAATGATTCGATGTTTTATTTCTTCAATTAATAAATATTTCCACAAGCATCTTGAAAATAGCCAGACGGGGATGAGGAAATTTCAAGCATTGGTTGGAGACAATGGCGACATACCTGCAGCAGTTTGACAAAAGGCTAAATACTTAGGATTGTGAAAAGAAAGACCTAGCAATGATTCAGAAGGACAGGTGTTGGCCACCTCAAAATAGAAGCGACGCGCAGTGAGACACGCTTCTGGTATGTTCATTGTAATATTCGCGCCTAGAAAAAATATGATGCAGTAACGTGAGTGGCTGATGAAAATAGTAGACACTCCTATTAGGCCAAGGTCTGATAAAAATCGCCAAGTTACAGAAAATGTGGAACCAATGGGAGAAGAATGCTTACCGGCGCGGCAAGTCTAGCTTGGGCACGCTATGGCTAGCATTAACGCGGGAGATCGCCTAGACAACATCTCTACGATCGATTCTAGGATTAATGGGCATATTCTTGACCTGCGCTATTTTTCGAGTTCAATGATATTTATTTCATTCCTGTACCACTATTATTTTGAGAAATTTTTATTTAATTTCCCCCTCTATCAAGACCTAGGGCCGGTTCATTTATAAGTGGCGTGATGAGCCAAGACATTGCTATTACTTTTGTACGTCTGAGGACGTAGGGCGTATTACTTTTGTTCGTCTGAGGACGGAAGCACTTATACTTTTGCGTGTCATCAAGGACACAGAAATTATTAATAAATGTGTTAAATTCAGTGTTAGATAGTCATAGTACTATATTTTGTAGGGGCAGTATCATCGATAATTCGCCAACGAACAGTTCCGGGGAAAGTAGTACCTGAAACGGCGAATTTAGTAGTCAAATATCAAGTGTATAATAATTTTACTTTTTGAATCAGGACGAGAGATGACATCGCTTACCATTGAAGAAGCCTGGAACTATCAACACTCCGTCAAGATGGTTGAGATGAGATAAGAAGCATCCAGTTGGGAGATGGCTGCTGATGTTCTTTGACGGGTGACTGGCCGAGGATGAGTACTGAATAATATTCTTATTATCTGATAGATTAACTTATGGTATATGGGACATATTTTTGTAAATAATTTGCTTGTGTGATTAACGTAGTATATTTAGTTTTGGTCTGACACACCTTTTGCATGGAAACAGCTCGCATATGTTATTAGTGGAAGGTTCTTGTTTTTGTTTGTTGTTTCAAGTAACGTAGCTATGTGGACGACCGTGTTTGCATATGTTACGCAATGCGGTTTAAAAAACGTCTCTCGGAGATATGTTGTGTTTCAGAAGTAGGACTGAAGTAATATAATTATACAGTAGATTGGAGGCTAATTAAATTTTTTAAGGTTTATTATTGATCAGATTCAGTGAAATTATTGCCTTTGGAGCAATGTGATTTGTGACGGAGAGCAGTCAGCTCTATCGTAGGTTTTAATATATTTTTTTAATAGTTTGCGAGCACCTATTCAGCCGACCTGTGTGAAAAACGTAATGTCATTCCCAGATGTGTGTGTGTGTGTGTGTGTATTTTGTGGTCATTACTAGCGGGAATTTCAGCGTAGACTGATTTCTGTCAGCTTGGTGCCAGGTCCATATTGTAACCTTGCGAGGGCAATTGTGGATATTTTGATTAATGTCTGACCATATGTTGAGGTGGTTGAGATTTTGTTGCTGTTGATTCTTTGAGATAACGGCACAGCTGGTCAGTTATTTTTACACACTGGAGTTGGGACGATGACAGGTATTGAGGAAAGGGGGAGATGTTTCACAAGACGGACTGAAGGTTGCTAGCGAGGTCATTAGTGGAGAGTGCTTGTGGCACCGTAATTACTTGAAATACAGAATGAAGAACTGATCAATGGTAAAAATTGTTTAAATAAATGGGAGTTGCCTACGAATCACGATAATCTCCGAAGCGTTAGCTTAACATGCAGTTTTGTTCATATAAAGTAATATCAGCTGGTCAGGCTTTTGTTGTTGTTGGTTTAGTCCATGTTTATATTCCATTCAGTGACCCGTGAAGTCACGTGCTATGCTGTATTTCCTTGCTTGTGTATTGAGCAATTGGCCGGTGTTGGCAGCTCATTGTCAAGTGCGTCATCGCGCTAAATGAGGGTCTCGAGAGAGATTCCTGTAAATAGTAGATTTTAGTGTGTGTGTCAGCATTACATTTTAAGGGTTTTTATTAGTGTCATGTCCCATATCCGTAAACGTTGATTTACGAGATGATTGTTCGTGAGCATCGTGGCTGTTAACCCGTTGTAAACGAACAGTCATCCAAAGTACTCATTCCTCGTAGTTAGTCATTACGCGTACATAAAATCCAAATTGCAAGTTAGTGGAACCAGGATCCACATTTTAATAAAGGGGAGATCCGTCTGACTCCTCAGCATTGATAGATATTCCTGTCATGGGAAAATTCCGGGAGGATTTTTTTATTATTGTTGTTTATATTCTTTTTATGCACTATTAGTCATTAAAGCATGTTATTATTTTACGTCTTGTCACCTTTCTTTCTTAATTATAGTTTTAATCCTATGACCCTTACCTCAGTAGAGCATGTTGTTTGGCGAACGTAAACATCACATAGGAACTGAGCGCGACCCCTTGATTAAGATTTCTTACATATAAACACTGCTATTCTGAAGGGTTCACATATAATGTGTGGGGCAGGGTATGGATCACAATTATGGCAGTATGCCATTCTTGAAATATCCTTTGTATAAGAGCATTGTAACACATGCCCAGGAAATTGTACTAAGGTACAAACCCGATATTTGCATGGAGCATGGAAACCCTTGGGAGAAAACCACATCCAAGGTGACTACTGTCAATCCTGGGAAAACAAACCTTGAATCATGAACTGAAGCTCTACAAGATGGATTACCAAATGGACACAGGTTGCCGGGAAGCCTTTAAGGAAATCCGGATAGCTCTACCTGGCCCAGAGTAAATAAAATACATGTTTTCCCAGAATCTACTTCCATTGTGAGGTTAAAATGATGAAGCATATTAGAGGGTATCGATCTTAATTTAACATCGGAATTCTTAAATCATGGATTCATGGGTAAATATTAATTTTGTCTTTTGCTATAAATATTTCCTACTTTCATATATGAATCATTTAATGTAATATAACAATAATTTGAAATATTGATTCAAATCAATTGAATATATCTTGAGAAAACATGCTTGATCTTAGAGAAAAAATACTTTCTGGAGATGAGCATTGAAGACTCCGTTATTTTCCAGCCGCATAGGACGGATTATCTCAACATTTGTCTACACTATTATTATTCATATTTTATTGTTTCGGTTATCCGACATTTCTCCTCTTATTGAAAACCTTAATATGGTTTCTGGTATTCCCAACCACGATAAAACCACGACAAAATCACTCTTAACACAGCAAAACATCACTACATTTTTAGCCTATTTTCGATTTTTGCAAAAAATGAAAGTAGACTTATGAGATCACTACAGGGCCAAAAATTGTGTGTCTGTCTCTGTGTGTGTATGTGTGTGTGTGAGTCTGTGTGTGTGTGTGTGTGTGAGTGTGTGTACTCTGAATGTCTGCCCCCCCCCTATCAATACGAACACGGTGAAACCGAATTGAACGAAATTTGGTACAGAGGTAGAACAAGCAAAGGGCACCTCAGTGTCATGTTTTATATCGCCGCCATCTTTACCAAAACTAAATGGCGGCCACTCAAACGTTCAAAACGTAAAATCAAATAGAGACTAACCAAATTATCCGATCACTACCAAATTTGTTAATAACATACCTTCATATAGGACGCTTCTTGTGACCAAACTACAAGGTCATCCACCGTACCATTTCAGGATGGCGGCTGTGCTAATTATGCAAACTTTATAATCCATATCAAGGGACCCACCAGTTCCGATTATGGAGCCGAGAATCGATTTAACTGTTCTATAGGAAGAGGCACGTTCGAAATTAAAAGTTTATTTTGTAATACTATAGTGCAGAAGTGATTTTAAGAAGCTTAGCCGTCTCGGTAAGAAGACAAGATGGCAGCGGATATCTTGTGCCTGACTTATATTTCACTAATTTGAGTATTGCATGCAATATAGCGTACTGATACAAAATAAATAAACTTTGTATGAAATGCTTTATATATAAATAATATACTCCACTGATGAAACCGATAGGTCTAAATCATTATTTGCTAACAAGTTCTATGTAATGAACCCTTCAGAATAGCAGTGTTTATATGTAAGAAATCTTAATCAAGGGGTCGCGCTCAGTTCCTAGTGTGATGTTTACGTTCGCCAAACAACATGCTCTACTGAGGTAAGGGTCATAGGATTTAAACTATAATTAAGAAAGAAAGGTGACAAGATGTAAAAATAATAACATGATTTAATGACTAATAGTGCATAAAAAGAATATAAACAACAATAATAAAAAATATCCTCCCTGAATTTTCCCATGACAGGAATATCTATCAATGCTGAGGAGTCAGACGGATCTTCCCTGTATTAAAATGTGGATCCTGGTTCCACTAACTTGCAATTTGGATTTTATGTACGCGTAATGACTAACTACGAGGAATGAGTACTTTGGATGACTGTTCGTTTACAGCGGGTTAACAGCCACGATGCTCAAGAACAATCATCTCGTAAATCAACGTTTACGGATATGGGACATGACACTAATAAAAACCCTTAAAAATGTAATGCTGACACACAAACACTAAAATCTACTATTTACAGGAATCTCTCTCGAGACCCTCATTTAGCGCGATGACGCACTTGACAATGAGCTGCCAACACCGGCCAATTGCTCAATACACAAGCAATGAAATACAGCATTGCACGTGACTTCACGGGTCACTGAATGGAATATAAGCATGGACTAAACCAACAACAACAAAAGCCTGACCAGCTGATATTACTTTATATGAACAAAACTGCATGTTAAGCTAACGCTTCGGAGATTATCGTGATTCGTAGGCAACTCCCATTTATTTAAACAATTTTTACCATTGATCAGTTCTTCATTCTGTATTTCAAGTAATTACGGTGCCACAAGCACTCTCCACTAATGACCTCGCTAGCAACCTTCAGTCCGTCTTGTGAAACATCTCCCCCTTTCCTCAATACCTGTCATTGTCCCAACTCCAGTGTGTAAAAATAACTGACCAGCTGTGCCGTTATCTCAAAGAATCAACAGCAGCAAATCTCAACCACCTCAACAAATGGTCAGACATTAATCAAAATATCCACAATTGCCCTCACAAGGTCACAATATGGATTTGGCATCAAGCTGACAGAAATCAGTCTACGCTGAAATTCCCGCTTGTAATGACCACAATACACACACACACACACACACACATCTGGGAATGACATTACGAACTTTCACACAGGTCGGCGGAATAGGTGCTCGCAAACTATTTAAAAAAAATATTAAAACCTACGATAGAGCTGACTGCTCTTCGTCACAAATCACATTGCTCCAAAGGCAATAATCTCTCTGAATCTGATCAATAATAAACCTAAAAAGGATTAATTACCCTCCAATCTACTGTATAATTATATTACTTCAGTCCTACTTCTGAAACACAACATATCTCCGAGAGACGTTTATAACCGCATTGCGTAACATATGCAAACACGGTCGTCCACATAGCTACGTTAGTTAAAACAACAAACAAAAACAAGAACCTTCCACTAATAACATATGCGAGCTGTTTCCATGCAAAAGGTGTGTCAGACCAAAACTAAATATACTACGTTAATCACACAAGCAAATTATTTACAAAAATATGTCCCATATACCATAAGTTAATCTATCAGATAATAAGAATATTATTCTGTACTCATCCTCGGCAAGTCACCCGTCAAAGGACATCCGCTGCCATCTCCCAACTGGATGCTTCTTATCTCATCTCAACCATCTTGACGGAGTGTTGATAGTTCCAGGCTTCTTCAATGGTAAGCGATGTCATCTCTCGTGCTGATTCAAAAAGTTAAATTATTATACACTTGATATCTGACTACTAAATTCGCCGTTTCAGGTACTACCTTCCCCGGAACTGTTCGTTGGCGAATTATCGATGATACTGCCCCTACAAAATATAGTACTATGACTATCTAACACTGAATTTAACACATTTATTAATAATTTCTGTCAGGCGATCTCCCGCGTTAATGCTAGTCATCGCGTGCCCAAGCTAGACTTGCCGCGCTGGTAAGCATTCTTCTCCCATTGGTTCGACATTTTCTGTAACTTGGCGGTTTTTATCAGACCTTGGCTTCGTAGGAGTGTCTAGTGTTTTCATCAGCCACTCACGTTACTGCATCATATTTTTTCTAGGCGCGAATATCACAATGAACATACCAGAAGCGTGTCTCACTGCGCGTCGCTTCTATTTTGAGGTGGCCACCACCTGTCCTTCTGAATCATTGCTAGGTCTTTCTTTTCACAATCCTAAGTATTTAGCCTTTTGTCAAACTGCTGCAGGTATGTCCCCATTGTCTCCAACCAATGCTTGAAATTTCTTCATCTCCGTCTGGCTATTTTCATGATGCTTGTGGAAATATTTATTAATTGAAGAAATAAAACATCGAATCATTTATCCATCAAAGGGTAAAGGGTTCAGTAAGTCATTTTATATAGATCAAAGTTCGTAGGCACAAATGTCTCCGTGGTAAAGCATTGGTCTGTCATTCATATGCCTATGGTTCAAACCCAATCAGTGTTAGGTTTTTAGCTTGAAATTTTACATATTTGTTGCTTTGTAATGACTCAGACGTTTTAAAATTAAGCGTTATATTGTGCATATTACGGTGCAAAATTTATATTTAATTAAAACATAATTCGCCAGCAGATTTGCTCGAGACATCTAGCAGCCAAAAACGTAACTGCACGCCGGCCTACTTATTAACTTCCAGATTTTATTGAAAAGTTTCTTCTTATGGCCGCTAGAATGCACTTGCCCTGTTAGGATTTTATTGTTCGATACTTCTCCACTAGATTTCACGACTGGTCTACATGGGACTCCATTGATAGTATACCATTGGCATTCTATGCGCATCGAATTTGAAGAATGACAAGATGATAGGCTACTATGATACATTTTTACTTCTTATTTTAAAGGGTTTGTAACAGCCTATTGTGCGTTATTTGAAAATGTTACTTGAAGTAAAGAACAAAACGATTTCACATAGTAACTGAATTCTAGCCGCTGGTGCTAGTTCAGGTTATTAATACTTTTATTTCAGGCAAATAGCAATCGAAAATATCCACATAGTTTGTATACACACGTCTCTGTAGGGTCATGGATAGATTTGTTAATTCAATTAGGGTTGTGAAAGCCATGCACAACCAGACGTGTAAAGACATGCCTCAACTCAAAGTTGGATGTTGCCCACGGCAGGTCGATTATGTAATAATAACAATAATAATAATGTTATTTGTTTTACGTCCCTTTTAACTACTGCTGCTTTTAGATACGCCGGGGTGCCGGAATTTTGGCCCGAAAGGGATCTTTAACGTGTCAGTAAATCTACTGACACGGCTCCCTCGCATTTGTGCACCCTCAAATGCCAGCTGACTGCGCCAGGATACGAACCTGCAACCTAGGGCCCAGCAAGCGAGAACGTTACCGCTGAGCCACGCAGCCGGTCCGGTCGATTATGTCTCCAGATCCATAACATTCTTGAGATACTTCTTATCTATCTTTCTTCAATGATGGTAGTAGTTTTTTTCTAGGTTGTGGCGTTTGGTAGAGGTAAATAGTTTCTAAGGTCTTTAACCAAGAAATAATTCTATTATGCTCTTTGATAATAACAACGTATTATAACTATCCTCATACATTTAGGAGAAAGTAGGCTATATGTTCTTTACTGAACATCTTGTTTGTTTATAAATCCAAAATTACCGTAGTAAAATCCAGCAATATAAGTAACAGTTACCGTATTATAAGCAAACTACATACTTACAGGTTGGCCACAACACTTAATATCACAAGAATATTCACTATGTTAAGTTTCAAAGGCAGAATAGTCAACAATAGTTTGGCAGCTCGAAACTGAGACACACATAGATACGGTACCGGTATATGTATTTAAAAATATTTAACTTATTCACCTGTTGGAAAACCAATTAAACTGTACATGAGTTTAAAGAGGATATTTCATAGATTATTGTACTGTAAGAAATTAAAGATTTGAAAATGTTCTAATGGAGTCCCTGAACTTGAACTTCCAGATTGCAGAACAATATTAAGGATTTATTGAATAGAGCGCGACGACACACCTCCACACAAGTTAACGAACACTGTCGCTGGAAGACATTGTGTTTATACCAGAAGAATGTTGAGTTCAAGTGTGCACTAACAGACCAACTCACTTGATGCGGTTCCTGAGAGAAATAATTTAGCGTCTTCTCAATTTCAACGGTTCATAAACTTCAACAGATGCACCAGAATGACAGAAGATAGCTCCAAGGTGACACTGAAGGAAGAAAATAAGAAGGGAACGAAGCGGGCGGATATGTCTAACACGGTGTCAGTCGTTAAGCCACTCTATGATATTGCAATCTGCATCCAGAATCACAGATATACCCCTAGAAAGGCAGAGCTTCCTCTCAATCCTCGTATTAAGCGCAGAAACCAATTTACGGTTCAGCTTTCTATCACGAGATGGATATTTCACAAGCAGTTCGTAACCGTGAGGGTGATGACACCTTCGTAATCTATGCACAGCCGGAAGGAAGGTTAACGGAATAGCGGGGTCATCTGACTATAAAATCATCTTGAAAATCTCGTATTCTCAAACCACGGGCTGGAAAGGGGTACACTCAGCCCCGTGAGGCTCAGAAGAAGCGGGTTCGATTCC
Organism: Meconema thalassinum; assembly: GCA_946902985.2. Lineage (NCBI taxonomy): Eukaryota > Metazoa > Arthropoda > Insecta > Orthoptera > Tettigoniidae > Meconema > Meconema thalassinum. Next base: position 256,579,333 of record OX336392.1, on the reverse strand, counting down.
TACCTCAACTATCCTGGAAGTGGTTTTCCGTGGTTTCCCACTTCTACTCCAGGCATAAGTCGCGATGGTACCTAACTTAAGGACACGGCCACTTTCTAACGAAATGAACCATTAATTACAAATACGTACACTACTACAGACATCAGGGTGACACAGATTATCATAAGAATTCTACACGCGCCCAAGTACACGGGGCTACATGACCATGATATCGCAAAGCCCCTAAAATATTCCACGACAACTACAAGGGAGAGCTGGAAGTCCGGAGATTGAAGGCCTGAATCCCGACATTATACCACCCTTAACGTAGTTCTTCCCCCTGGTATTTCCATACTCCTTCCAGACAAATGTCTGTATGATACCTTATTTTAGGGCAGATGACCTCGCTGTTCTACGTTTTTAACCCTTTATAGGGCAAAAGTATTTTTTACTTTTATGTGTTTCTAAATTTTAATTTATTTTAATTATTATAAATAATGATATTTTTTCCACGAACCTACTACGTTGTCGTAGCAGGCGGAGAGGTGATACTCCGACGTGGCGCGTCCCGGGTGGCGGATAGGGGGGTCCTCACCGGCTTGCCGGCGGACTTGAGCGAAATAAAATAGCTCTCGCGGACCAAACACACAAAATCCAATAGTGTCTGTTCTGGTATCCAGCGATTATTGGTCAGCGTCTGTTCACCTAGTTGGTGCGGCTGTGAAATATGTATTGATCTCAACAATCAAGTCAGCAATCATCGTGATCTTTCTTTAAGATCGCCACAACCACCTTCAACTTGAAGTAATCATGATGGAACAAAAGGAAAGAAATCCGCTACCCCAGGCCCCAGTCACCGTGCTGGACTTTCCTGGTCATCGGATTCTGGGGGACCAGGAACATCATGAGGAGAAGAGTCGGAGCTTCTCAAAATCTCTACACAAACACTACATTGGCACTCTCAATATTAATACACTCTTCAAACTTGGAAAACTAAAACAACTCACAGACATGTTAGAAAAATTTCAAATAAAAATTCTTGCGATTCAAGAGACTCGTTTTCAAGATGAAAATCATTTCAACACAGAAAATTATAGGATTTATAAAGGTAAACCTGCTGTCAGAAGAGGTACACCATCATTGTTTGGAACAGGATTTGCAGTACACAAATCAGTCATGGATAACATTATTGACTTTAATTCCATATCAGAAAGGATCTCCACACTCTCCTTCAAATCAGGTAATAAAGGTTACACGATTATCAATGCACATGCACCTACAAATGAGCATAATAGAAAGAAACCACAAGAAGTTGAAGACTTCTGGGAAGACATGGAAGAAGTAACAAACAACATACCAGAAAGGCATGTTAAAATTTTAATGGGAGACTTTAAAATACAGACAAATCACAGGCCCTCATTCAGCACACTATCGCACAAACAAAATTGGGGAACACCTCATAAAATATTGTCAAAATTTTAACCTCAAAATTATGTCGACACAATTTCAAAAGCCAAGACGAAAACTTACAACATGGAAAGCACCCAACACCGTATGGGGAGAATTCCAGATTGATCATGTGGCCATTTCTAACAAAAATACGCAGGAAATTTTAAATGTCAGAACGCGTAAAGGGTTCTTCGAGTCTGACCATTATTTGTTACAAGTCAAGATTAGACCAATCCCAAGACAGAAAAAGACAACAAAAAACAAAATAGTGAAGCCTGATCCAGAATATTTGAAGATAAACAGGGACAAAATCATTGAAGAAATTAATAGGCATCCAACAGACACTTGGACAGATCTTGCGACCACAGTTCAAAAGGCAATGCGTTGGGCACAACCTCCTAGAAAACGAAAACATAGGTGGTGGAACGTAATTTGTGATCAAGCCACTGAGAGAAGAACACAGGCATGGATGAAGTTCAGCAGTAACAGAACATCCAAAACATGGAAGGAATTTCACGAAGTTCAAAAACAATCATCAAAGGAAATCAGAAGAGAAAAACGAGCGTACGACAACAACAGGCTAAAAGAAATTGAAGAAGATTTTAAGAGAAATAACACAAGAAATTTTTACCGAACATTCAAAGAAAATATTAGGTGTTATCAGCCTCCTAGCCTCTGCTTTCGAAGAACAGATGGGTCCCTGGAAACGAACACGAAAGAAAACTGTACAATTCTCAAAAAATACTTTAATAATCTTCTCAATTGTACAGAACCCACGGAGAAATTGACCTTCCAAAAAACCACATCCAATCCCGATTCTACTCCACCTACAATAGAGGAGATAGAGGAGATCATACAACAAATGAAAAATAACAGAGCGGCAGGAGAAGATGGCATTATTGCTGAAGTATGGAAGCTTCAAGATAAAAACATCACCAAAACAATTCATAAGATCATCACAGACATTTGGATCACAGAGAAAATGCCAGAGGAATGGAAATGTGCATTGATCCACCCATTACATAAAAAGGGTGATAAGTCAGATCCAAATAATTACAGAGGGATTTCTCTAGTGCCAGTCGCTTACAAAATATTCTCTAAAGTGTTATTGAACAGACTAGAACCACAAGCAGATCCACTAATAGGAGAATACCAGGCAGGCTTCAGAAAAGGGAGATCATGCATCGAACAGATCTGGAACTTGAGAACACTACTGAAAGTCAGACAGACAATAAACACTGTAGTTACCTTTGTGGACTTTAAAAAAGCATACGACAGCATTGATAGACAAACGCTCTTTGCAGTACTGGAAGAATATGGCATTGACAAAAAAAACCAGGGCACTTATACAACTAACGCTCTCGGACACCACCTCTAAAGTTAAGTTCATGGGTGAAATTTCAGAACCCTTTCATATACGCACAGGTGTCAAACAAGGAGACGGCCTCTCACCAATCTTGTTCAACATGGTCTTAGACAAAATTGTTAAACAGTGGGAGGAACAAGTTAAAGGAATACAGCTAGGAAGAACCCGTGAAACAAAAACAATCATAAAATGTCTAGCATTTGCAGATGACGTAGCCTTACTCAGCAATAACACACAGGAGGCAAAGGAAGCACTGGAACGATTACATGAAATAGCTGCTAAAACAGGTTTACAGATATCTTATGAGAAGACCCAATACATGGAACGACACACCAACAATGTACAAACCATGCATACCATATATGGATCCATACAAAGAGTTGAAAAATTTAAGTACTTAGGAGAATATATACAAATAGGAGGATCAAACAAGATGTTTAACATAGAACGAACGGAAAAACTCCAGAAAGCATACAAACTTACATGGTCACATTATAATAAGAAAAGCATATCAAGACAGGCCAAACTTAGACACTACAAAACAGTTGTATTACCGGAAGCATTGTATGCGTCAGAAACGACCACAATTGGAGCATCTGGCATCACAGAAACAGAAAAAATTGAACGTAAAATCCTGAGAAAAATATTTGAAGCAGTACACAGAGATGGGATATGGATGAAAAGACCTACCAAAGAGCTATATGAACACACAGATAGACTCACAGATATAATTAGAAAACGCAGACTAACTTTCTACGGGCACATACAGAGAATGAACAATAAACGACTTACAAAGAAAATCTTTGATGTAGTAAACAGTTCAAAAAGGAAAACAAATTGGTATCATGAAATAGAAGACGATTTAAAGCAATTAGGGATCAACAAGCAAATGATAGAAGACAGAGAAAAATTCAGAAACAAAATTAAGAACGCCAAATTTTTAGTAAGTGAAAGGAAGAAGATAGGAACATTGTGGACGGAACAAAGGAAACAGGAGCACAGTCAAAGGATGAAGAGATTTTGGGAAGAGAAGAAGGGAAAGAAGTGAAAATTGTGACATCATGAGATACTTAAGTTCAAACACTGTCCAAAAGGGCAACAATGATGTAATAATAATAATGATATTTTTTGTTTCTTAATTTTAATGTTGATATATTTATTTTTAATTTTCAATTTATATTCTTATAGGTTTAATTTTGATATTTTTATTGAATTCATTAATTAATGAACTAATTTAGAATTGATTTTTAAAATTATTTTCATAATTGTTTAATTTTTTATATTTCTTTTATTATTGTAATTGTATTTTTATGATTTTATTTCTATATTTATATTTTATTTTTAGCCTTTAATTGTTAATGTTTTTAGTGTTTTTATTTTATTTTATCCAACACATTACGTCACGCAGATACCGTACGTATATAATATTTTATTTTTAGAAATACTAGCTCTTCGACATGAAAATTCTCCGAAATATGGCTTAAAGATTCAACTATCAGCAACTTTGAAAGCATAAACTGTGCTTATGACAGGTGGGTAATATAGAGTCCACTATCGCATAAAAGGTTATGATGATGATGATGATAATTGTTGTTTTAAGGGGCCTAACATCTAGGTTATCGGCCCTGATGGTTTGCGTGATCGTGAAGATGAAAATGAAATGCAAACTTAAAACTAAAAACTAACTACTATCCTACATACTAGAAGAAGAAGTGGAAAACGAAAGGAGAATAAAGCAAATAAAGGACAGGAGGAAAAGAAATGCCCTCAACCCTCGAAGAATGCGGATTGAGGGACTTGGAAGGAAGGAGAGCCACGAAAGGCAGATAGGAAAGTGAAAGAGGAGAGAGTCCGCCCCACAGGTAAGGGACAAAAGGGGAAAACGGACCCAGCTCAGGAATCCCTCGGGGTCGCCAACTCCCGAACTCACCAGCCGTGAGCCCCTGAGGGTGTAGCATTATCTAGGGTGCACCAGAAGTGGTGGGGCAACATACACCCGGCCTCCTTGAGGGCCTTGGGCAGAAGGCAGGAGATAACATGAAAACAAAAAGAAGGCTGACCCCTCGCAGAAGGAGGGAATCAGAAAAGATGAGACAAGGGCCAATTAAGGCGGGAAAGGAAGAGACTCCCTAGGCCTCGGATACCCTAATACCGTCGGGGTCGGAAGAGAACAAGAGTTGACCAAGTAAGGTCGACATGAAAGAAGACTGAGAGGAGCCCGGCACAAGTAAGTGGAAGCAATGCCGGACTCAGCTGGGGTCCCGTGATCGCCAACCCACGTCCCACTAGATGTGAGCCCCTGGGGGGCATAAAAGGTTAATCAACAAGTATCAAATTTAAATAATTTTCAGTGGGTCAACACGACTGTACCCAAATTGTTATGGGTATTGTTCCCCAAACCTGAAATAAATTACATGAGATTAATTAGTACGCTTGGATCACCTGTATCGATCGACAAGCGATCATCATAAGATTCTCTACACTCAGGCTATTAATCAATGTCTATTTGGGTTAACTAGCAAACTAACTTATACCAAATCACAAGGCACCTAATAATTACAGTTGGACACACACCGGCTTCGGTGGCGTACTCGGTACAATGCTGAGCTTCTATGCCCAAGATAGCGGGTTCAAACCCGGCCGAAACCGTCGGATTCTTTAAGAGCGTTATATATCCTTCAGTATGCCTTCCTTCGGAGGGGAAGTAAAGCCGGCGGTCCCATGTCATAGATTTATGGTCGCTGATTGAACCTGTGTGAAGCTAAATTGGATAGGTTAAGAATGTAAACAACGCACTTAGGTTTCTACGTTCATTGCCAAGAGCCGACTGCGGTGGCGTCTGGTAGCTAAGTTCTGAACTTGGCCTAGTAGTCATTGACGGTGGTGCTTGGCGGCAAAAGTAGCAACTATTTGAAAAATTCTAAGTTGCAGTACTTAAATTAAACAAGATGTTCAGTAAAGAACATATAGCCTACTTTCTCCTAAATGCATGGGTATTGTTATAACTCTTTGTCCTTTTCAAGGAGTATGATTGAATGTTGGTTGTAGGAGCTTGTTGAAATACAACGTGCTATAGGGATATTAAACATGAATATGAGGTGCCCTTTGCTAGTGCTACCTCTGTACCAAATTTCGTTCAATTCGGTTTCACCGTGTTTGAATTGATAGGGGGAATCGATTTGCACACATACTTGGCCACCATCTGCAAACTATTGGGCTGATGTTCTTGCAGTTTGGTCAGAATATGTTTCCCACATAAAGATATGGTGTTGCAAAATTAGGTAGAGACTAGATTATTAGGTTGGTCGTAATTACATTTTAGCTTTTAACATTTGGGTGGCCGCGATTACGTTTCCATCAAGATAGCGGTGATATAAAACATGACACCGAGGTGCCCTTTGCTAGTGCTACCTCTATACCAAATTTCGTTCCATTTGGTTTCAGCGTGTTTGAATTAATAGGGGGAATCGATTCTGACACAAAGATGGCCGCCATCCGCAAACTATTAGGCGAATGACCTATTAGATTGGTCAAAGGATGCTCCCTCCATAAAGGTATGTAGTTGCAAAATTTGGTAGAGATCGGATGATTAGGTTAATCGTAATTTGATTTAAGCTTTGAACATTCGTGTGGCCGCCATTACGTTTCAGTCAAGATGGCGGCGATATAAAACATGACACTGAGGTGCCCTTTGCTAGTGCTACCTCTGTACCAAATTTCGTTCCATTCGGTTCCACCGTGTTCGAATTAATAGGGGGAATCAATTTTGACATAAAGATGGCCGCCATCCGCAAACTATCAGGTGAATGACCTATTAGATTGGTCAAAGGATGCTCCCTCCATAAAGGTATGTAGTTGCAAAATTTGGTAGAGATCGGATGATTAGGTTAATCGTAATTTGATTTAAGCTTTGAACATTCGTGTGGCCGCCATTACGTTTCAGTCAAGATGGCGGCGATATAAAACATGACACTGAGGTGCCCTTTGCTAGTACTACCTCTGTACCAAATTTCGTTCCATTCGGTTCCACCGTGTTCGAATTAATAGGGGGAATCAATTTTGACATAAAGATGGCCTCCATCCGCAAACTATTAGGTGAATGACCTATTAGATTGGTCAAAGGATGCTCCCTCCATAAAGGTATGTAGTTGCAAAATTTGGTAGAGATCGGATGATTAGGTTAATCGTAATTTGATTTAAGCTTTGAACATTCGTGTGGCCGCCATTACGTTTCAGTCAAGATGGCGGCGATATAAAACATGACACTGAGGTGCCCTTTGCTAGTGCTACCTCTGTACCAAATTTCGTTCCATTCGGTTCCACCGTGTTCGAATTAATAGGGGGAATCAATTTTGACATAAAGATGGCCGCCATCCGCAAACTATCAGGTGAATGACCTATTAGATTGGTCAAAGGATGCTCCCTCCATAAAGGTATGTAGTTGCAAAATTTGGTAGAGATCGGATGATTAGGTTAATCGTAATTTGATTTAAGCTTTGAACATTTGTGTGGCCGCCATTACGTTTCCGTCAAGATGGCGGCGATATAAAACATGACACTGAGGTGCCTTTTGTTAGTACTACCTCTGTACCAAATTTCGTTCCATTCGGTTGCACCGTGTTCGAATTAATAGGGGGAATCGATTTTCACACAAAGATGGCCGCCATCCGCAAACTATTACGCTGATGACCTATTGGTTTGGTCAAAGGATGCTCCCCCCATAAAGGTATGTTGTTGCAAAATTTGGTAGAGATCGGATGATTAGGTTAATCGTAATTTGATTTAAGCTTTGAACATTTGTGTGGCCGCCATTACGTTTCCGTCAAGATGGCGGCGATATAAAACATGACACTGAGGTGCCTTTTGTTAGTACTACCTCTGTACCAAATTTCGTTCCATTCGGTTGCACCGTGTTCGAATTAATAGGGGAAATCGATTTTCACACAAAGATGGCCGCCATCCGCAAACTATTACGCTGATGACCTATTGGTTTGGTCAAAGGATGCTCCCCCCATAAAGGTATGTTGTTGCAAAATTTGGTAGAGATCGGATGATTAGGTTAGTCGTAATTTGATTTAAGCTTTGAACATTTGTGTGGCCGCCATTACGTTTCCGTCAAGATGGCGGCGATATAAAACATGACACTGAGGTGTCCTTTGCTAGTGCTACCTTTGTACCAAATTTCGTTCAATTCGCATTCACCGTGTTCGAATTGATAGGGGGGGACAGACATTCAGAGTACACACACTCACACACACACAGACACACAGACACACACACACACACAGACTCACACACACACATACACACACACAGACAGACACACTTTTTTCGCCCTGTGTTGATCTCATAAGTCTACTTTCATTTTTTGCAAAAATCGAAAGTAGGCTAAAAAACAGATAGGCTAACACACACTAATACAGTCATCACAATTAACACCGGTTATCAGACAGATTCTACACACACCTAAAGTACACGGGGCTACATGACCGCGTTGTCGCAGCTCCTAAACTTAAGAACCAACCAACGAACACTAACTTCACTCACACAAAACACAGATTGTCAGTTCAATTCAACACACACACCTAACCACACAGGGATTATCACCAAAATACCACTAATCCCTTAGATGAATAAACAACAACAACAACTACAACCACGGGATATATCTTCTGAGTCTGATTGCGTGGCGCAGCGACAACGTACTTTCCTGCTCTGTCCATGGAGGTTATAATTGAATCCGCCTCTTCTCAGTTTTGCCTCGCGAGGGTGAGTGTACCCCGTTCCAGCCCGCACACCAGAATTATATTTCTTGGCAGAGCCAGGAATCGGATCCTGAGCTCTGGGGCGACAACCGAGAATGCTATCCGCTACACCACGAGGTGGTCGCTATAAGTATGTGTTGTTCCTTTCTACTCTTGACATTTTGACAAGTCTTTGTGTTTATTTCTTATCAACGCGCTGAGTACAAAGCAGGTGGTGACCGACTATGTAACGCAAACAGTCTCAGTTCTCCCCATCACTGCAGCCAAAATAGTATGGGAATTTGGTGCAGTAGTGTCTGGCCTGGCCTGACCCTCGTTGCGATTGCTTCTAGCCTTTCAGCCCTGAGGCCTTGAGAGCTATTTCAAATGATTGCGACCGACTGCTTTGGATTGAAGGGGTTTGGGTGATTACCGTGAATCTAGTTGATCAGAATGTGATCTGGTGCACTGAAGCGCTGGAAATAAAGAAGATACAAAAGGATAGTAGAAGTAAGATTTCATTTGAAATGAAAATCAAAGTATGGGAGGGGGGGGGGGGGGGGGTCAGAATAAGTTGAGGGTGAAGATGATGATGATGATGATGATGATGATAATTGTTGTTTTAAGGGGCCTAACATCTAGGTTATCAGCCCCTAATGATCTGGGTGATAGCGAAAATGAGAATGAAATGGAAACCAGAACGAAAATTATGTGAGTCGGAAAATACGTACAAAGAGGAACTCAGATGGAAACAACTCACAATATGGTCTTACAAATGGGAATTTAGAACGAAAAGATTCACAAAAAGAATAGATTGAAAAAGACCCACAAAACGTAGGCTAGATTCAAAATACGTACAAAATGCAATGTCGCGTCGAAATACTTACAAAATGCAACTGAAATTCAAAATACAGTACTTACAAAATGCAAATGAGATCGAAAATACGTACAAAATGCAATTGAGGTTCAAAATACTTGCAAAATGCAATTGAAATTGAAAATACACAATGCAATTCAGATTGAAATATCCCAGTTCCAATCCAAATTATTCACAAAGTGCAATTCAAATTCAAAATACTTACAAAATGCAATTGAAACTGAAAATGCTTACAAAATGTACGGTAGATTCAAACGACTCATGTGGATTGACAATACTTACAAAATGCAATTTAGATTGAAAATACTTGACAAAATGTAATTTAGATTCAAAATACCCACAAAATGCAATTGAGAATCAAAATATGTGCAAAATGCCCACCAAACAAAATGCAATTTAGATTCAAAATTCGTGCGAAATGCGGTTTGGGTTGAAAATACTTACAAAATGCAATTGAAATTCAAGATACTCACTAAAAGGCCCGTCTACCTGCACTGAAAGACTTACTAAAAAGCAATTTAGATTGTCAATCTTTACAAAATGGAATTGAGGTTGAAAACAATCGCGAGATGTAATTTAGATCGGAAAAACTTACAAAATGCAACGTAGATCAAAAATGCCTTAAAAAATCGCTAAAAGGGAATTTAGATACACGGTGAACCAAGTAACAAAAACAGTGCGGGAATCTTAAAGAGAAAAGGAATTATAAGGAAAAGAGGAGAGGAGAGGAGAGGGGAGAGAGGAGAGGGTCCGCTCCAAAGGTAAGGGACAAAAGTGGAAAACGGACCCAGCTCAGGAATCCCTCGGGGTCGCCAACTCCCAAACTCACCAGCCGTGAGCTCCTGAGGGTGTAGCATTATCTAGGGTGCACCAGAAGTGGTGGGGCTACATACACCCTGCCTCCTTAAGGGCCTTGAGCACAAGGCAGGAGGTAAAAGGAAAAGAAAAAGAAGGCTGACCCCTCACAGAAGGAGGGTATCAGGAAAGGTGAGACAAGGGCCAATTAAGGCGGGAAAGTGAAAGACTCCCTAGGCCTCGGATAACCTAATACCGTCGGGGTCGGAATAGAACACGAGTTGACCAAGGGAGGTCGACAGGAAAGAAGACGGAGAGGAGCCCGGCACAAGTAAGTGGAAGCAATGCCAGACTCAGCTGGGGTCCCGTGGTCGCCAACCCACGGGGTGAAGATGAAAAATAGATGTGATTTAGTAGCATAAATTGTAGAAAAATTATTCGATAATAATGCGGGAGCGCTTATGGTGATTCCTCCTAGCTTGTTAATCACCCAATCTGTCGATGAGTGGGTTTGTATTTCGTGTACTACCGCTAGAAGGAGAGCGCAGCTGTTGTGTATACATTACGTCATCTTGCCTCGTTATGGCTTCAGCGAGCGGCTTGCGGGCCAAGGGGGGGGGGACTCATGTACAGTCATAGGCTACAGTGAGAACACACCGCACAGCGCACGGCCCAGCATGAATCTGGCACACAAATAACGTCAATGGCCGACGTGGGGCTGGGCGGAGCGCATTAGTTCCGATTTCCACCACCGGTAACAATTCGCTGTTCTGTATAATTTAATTGCATGTGTGTGTATTCTCTGCCGGATGGTAGAGATGTTATATGCATCGTATAGCTGCGCGTTCCGTACGTACCAGGGAGAGCTTGATATCTTACGCAACGCGCGAATCTGAACAACTTGTAGCTTATTGATGGTTGAGGGAGCTGCAAACCCCATGCAGAACTGGCATATTCCATTACATGCCGCAGAATCGTGCTATATGTTAAGAGCTTGATGAAATCGTCAAGAGCAACCTGGGACCTTAATAAGGCTTGGATAATGGAACGCGTACCTCCTTGGCCACTACGTATTTTGTACTTATTTAAACTCGTGCAAATCCATCCACTCTAGAGAAAGACCCCGTAAATTTGGTGACTAAGTACAACCCCAAGATGCGTGTTTCTTGCGGTGTAACGAACATCTATGAAATATGTCAGCAGAAAGAGTCTTAGAATAATTTTTGGTTCATTGTAGGAACTTGGGACAACTTGGTTATCAGCCCCATATATCTGGGTGTGTGATGGATTTGTCTAATAACCTGTATAATTGTGGTGACTGTAGCAGTGTGTTAACTGTAATTATTTTAGTCTAGGATTAAGGTAGGTACCGAAGCCTCCGTGGCTTAGGCGGCAGCACGCCGGCCACTCACCGCTGAGTCCGTGGTTCAAATCCCGATCACTCCATGTGAGATCTGTGCTGGACAAAACGGAGGCAGACAGGTTTTTCTCCGGGTACTCCGGGTTTCCCTGTCAACATTTCATTCCAGCAACACTCTCCACTATCATTTCATTTCATCTGTCATTCATTTAATCATTGCCCCAGAGGAGTGCGTCAGGCCTCGGCAGCCGGCACAGTTCATATCCTCGCCGCAAGATGGGGGCTTCATTCATTCCATTCCTGACCCGGTCGGAGACTGGAAGCAGGTTGTGGATTTTCATTATTAAGGTAGGTACCCTGGGATTTGAAATGAGGTACCATTCTGGCATACGAGTAATAATCAGAAAGATTTCTGATTTTAGAATTTTGACTGTTTATCCTAGTAAATTGAAACCGACAGTAGTGGCTACGCTGGCTAAAGCGCAGCATTAGGTCATGGGGGGCCAAGCTCTCTGCTGACTCGGTAGATGCGTGGGTTCGAGCCCCACCGTCGGCCGTCCTTGAAATGGTTTTCCGTGGTTTCCCCATTTTCAACACCAGGCGAATGCTGGGACGGTACCTTCTGACAGGCCACGGCCGCTTCCTTCCACATCCTTGCCCAGTTTCATTCACCATCATTCATTTCATCTCTCATTAATTCCTCTCATGAGGTTGGCGTCAGGAAGGGCATCCGGCCGTAAAAACCATCGCCACAAAGACTTCCATCGCATCTCATCCCCGACCCCGTTGGAAAACCGAAATAATAAGGGGTAGACATACACATCCTAGTAAATTGAACGAATTTCCTGTTTTAAGAATAATTTTATTTAATTTCCTTTGCCTTTTAGGGATTAAAACCGAAGCATTATTTTGCATTTTTGTTTTCTAGTTTGAAATTATAGATTTTTTTCCAGTGCGACATATGATCAATTAAATAGAATTTCACCCTAAGAAACGATTGAAACCATAAAAAAATGCAAATATCTTATGTGATTTAAATAATGTAAGCCATTTAGAGTCTTAAGAAAGTTTTATCAATATCGAATAATTTGACCCAACTATAACAGCAATATACAGAGTGATTCTTACTAACGTTTAAAACTCTCTGTAGCGATTATTATATTTTGGCATACAATGACGAGACAAAGCTCATTATTAGCCCCTCGGTGGTAGAAACAAAACACGAGGGTTCCCGAAAACTACATTTTAAGGCTCTAAAACCAACATTTTATGAGATATTTCCAGAAAACTAATTTAATTTAATAAACTAATGAAGGAATGCAAGCCGGCAACCATGACAACAGGTTCTCAAGAGAAGACATCCAACGTTCCATCTATTTCTGCGTGTGCGACTTGGGCGCGTGGGGTTCGAGGTTCAAATCCGGGGCCTATCCTTCAGCTTTCTTTGTTTTCTCTCTTCTCCTTTCAAGTGGAAGCATGACACGGAACCAGAGTGATATGACATTCAACTTTTGCCGTTTGCTTTGGTGTGCGTATGAGTGCACGGGCTTGACCGCTCGAGCTGAGCCGTCACCTGATGACGTCATATGTTTAACAGTTGTGGCTCACTTTTAAGGCATTTCCAGACACTCGCGACCCTAAGTGTCTTATCTCAAATTACTTGTCTCAATGCCATCTACGTCGCTACAGAGAGTTTTAAACGTTAATAAGAATCACCTTGTATATTGCTAAGGTTGAAGAGAAATTCAGGTCAATATTCAGCTAATTGTGTAATACAACAATTGAATATAATATAATACTCCTTTGATTTTTATATACAGTATTCTCATAAATACTGTGAAGTGGCAGTAGAGTGCAGCGAGCGAGTACTAAAACACCTTGTTGGTCGAAGCGATGAATAGATTACAAAGGGGGACCAAGAGGAATTTTTGTGTGGTGTCCGGAATTTAAAAACAGATTCTGGGCATATTTGCGCTGTTGATTCCGAAACTGCTATCCATTTTGTTCTATCAGCTCTAGTTATTTTAAAGATATTGATAATTTTGTGGTAATTTATTACAGTGATTTAGAAATAAGGATCACGGAAGAACAGTACTGTGGACGATGGGATACGAATATGATGGTAAATATTGTTCGAGCCTCCATCGATAATGTACAGAAATATCACATCTCAAAAAATCAGCGTTGAGAAAAATTGAAGGTATCATCTTTCTGCAAGGCATTACGTCATAGTGAACAATAAATGGATAACGACTATCTACAAATTGCAAAACTTTGTACCAAAAATACATGTTATCTTAATCAAGGACTGGTGTCTATTTTTCAATGATTTAGGTTTAATTGAATAATCAAATATGCCATATCGCGAGAAGGAGAGCCGATATGCAAAAACTAAAACCAGTTTCAGAATCTACGACCCCCCCCCCCACCCCCCCCAAAAAAGAAATGGGACTAACATTATGGACAACAGAAATCGTGTTCCCTAGTGTCATTTTAGTAAGTATACAAATAAGGTCTTGATTCTTATGAGAGCCATAATGTTGTCTTGCATGTAGTCTTTTCTGTTATTTTAAAAGTACAGTACTGAGTTGAGCATGAAGGTGGTGACGTAGAGGCCATAAAATCGCTTTTAGAAGAATGTACCGTGTGGACGTAAACCAAGTTGGCCGATAACAGCTTTCTGCACTGCTCGGTCATTCTGGGCGACAGGCACTTCCTGCGTGTCATCTCCAGTCAAACACGAGCCACTGGAGGCGTCAGGAGCGTTCAATACCGGTCAGCTACTGTTTGCCTCAAGGATGTTGAGTCGAGTCTTACTCTGATGTAACCTTAGCACGTTTAGGTCAGAAATGAAAAATGAAAATCCACAGCCTGCTTCCAGTCTCCGACCGGGTCAGGAATGGAATGAATGAAGCCCCGATCTAGCGGCGAGGATATGAACTGTGCCGGCTGCCGAGGCCTGACGCACGCCTCTGGGGCAATGATTAAATGAAAGACAGATGAAATGAAATGATAGTGGAGAGTGTTGCTGGAATGAAATTTTGACAGGGAAAACCGGAGTACCCGGAGAAAAACCTGTCTGCCTCCGTTTTGTCCAGCACAGATCTCACATGGAGTGACCGGGATTTGAACCACGGACCCAGCGGTGAGAGGCCGGCGTGCTGCCGCCTAAGCCACGGAGGCTTACAGGTCAGAAATGATGATTATTATTTATTTATTTATTTATTTATTTATTTATTTATCGTATGGCTTCTAGTGCCGGGAATGTCCGTGAACATGTTCGGCTCGGCAAAGGCTGTAGCTACTACAAGCGGACACCCATAGGGTGAGCTACAAGTTCCGTTCAATTTCAAGTGGTTCCAACTTTTGCTACCAGATGTCACTGATACCTAGTGGTGATCGTTGACACTTTGATAGAGCGTTCCAACGAAATCTAACCGAGAAAGTTTGCTTCACACAAGTTTAGTCTGGGGAGAGATCTTTCACATGCCATAAATCTATGACGTGGGACCGCCGGCTTTACTTTCCCTCCGAAGGAAGGCATACTGAGGGATTGTTTACGCCTTAAGAAATCCGATGGCTTCGGCCAGGTTTGAACCCGCGACCTTGGGCATAGAAACTCAACATGCTACCAACTAGGCCACCGAAACTGCCAAAACGTTTTAAGTCATAAAATCAAATGCTTTTAAAACATTTGGGTGACTTATTACTGAACAAAATCCTAGCCCTAATGAGATGTAATACTGTACCAGGTATGAAACTCAAGGATTTTTTGTTAATTCATGGGGGCCTTGGAACACCTTAGTCATCAGCCCCGTTTAGTTGGGTGTGTTTTGAACTTGTCTGAGAACCTGTATTCCTGTGTAGTGTGTGTAACTGTGTTAGAGACATGGATGAGGTAGTAGTCCGGGACTTGAATAAGGTATTATCCCAGCATTCGCCTGGAGGAAGTGTGGAAAAATCCGGGGGAAAAACCACACAAACTATAGCTATTATAAGCACCGATATTTGAACCTGCGATCTCCGGACTTTCTGCAGTTGCCCGTTCTGCCGTGGTGCACGAATTAACGAGAATCTCAATGAGGGTACAGTACTGTAGTTGAGCCGACAGATACAATACTACGCGATATCACTTCAAATAATTTCTGAACATCATCTGTAAGGCGAGAATGCTCTATTTGCAGGCTATAACTCTCAATATTTTAACTGGAATATCAAACACGGCTGCCATTACTACACAGGTGCAGTATCCACGTGTTGCAACCCCCACTACAAACTATTGGAATTACTATGAAACGAACATTTCGGGCTGCGTGTAGAATTGATACCTCCCCTATTACGGCATTCCGGTCACGGCTGCCAAGTCACACGTGGAACAAGTGTGCCAAGATTTATTGAGCAGTTTGAAACGGTAACTCATAGCAAATCTATGCCATTCAGCAGAATCACGCTGCCTAATGAAGCTATATTTCACGGTGATGTCCGGTCGGTTCTATTTGTTTCTGAAATCTAAAATCTGATTTTAGGCTTTGTGCGAGGGACTTTCTAAAGAAATTTGTATCACCATATCACAGAACACATTCCGATAACAATAGACAAACCTTTCCTCGTATCCCCTGCCTTCTGCTCAAGGCTCTAAAGGAGGCAGAGTATTTGTAGCCCAACCACTTGTGGTGCACCCTGGATGGTGCTACACCCCCAAGGGTTCACAGATGGTGAGCTTGGGAGTTGGTGAACCCGAGGGTTCCTGAGCTGGATGCGTCTTTATCTTTTACCGTTGACTTTGGGGAGGGCACTCTCCCCTTCCCTTTTCATATCTGCCTTTCATGGCTCTATTTCTTTCAATTCGTCGTTGGTATCATTTCATAATTTCCATTATCACACAAATCTAGATGTCAGGACCCTTAAATCAACAATTATTTTTCCATATACAGAGGTCTGAAAATTATTAGGCTTAAATATGGAATTTAAATCCGAGACAACTTTTTATTCAATTAATTTTATTTTGTATTTATTACCCTACATAGTAATGTTTTCTCCTCTATGGAATTACAAGTTCTCCCATAAGGAATTTCACCTGGAAAATTTCGAAATGGAGATTCTAAGGGATACCCGAGCAGGGTCCGTTTCCTGTTTTATTATTGACTTTGAAAGGCGGCAAAAATACGACACGCATGTCATACGATGTTGGCATGTCAAAGAACCCATTTGAATTCAGTAGGCCGTGTTCACAATGGCAAAATTAATCTCGGGAGTTTCCGCCAACACAAAGTTCCTCATTTCTCTACTAGAAAGCGCTATAGTGTTCAAGGAGCTTATATATCTAACCTCCTTGACTTTCATAGTGATTCAAGGAACAACAAAATTCGACATACAAGCTACCCTCTGGGTGTCAAATTACAAAGCTTGCACCCGGCACCCAAGGCCATACGATATTATTATTATTATTATTATTATTATTATTATACTTTGGAATGTATCCTCTAAATCAGGTGATTTCAGTCCATGGTCCACGAATCTTTGAGTTACCAAAGTGTGGGCCATCATCATCATCATCATCATCATCTCATCCGGTTACAGTTCCAGTTTCCCGGGTACTGTTCATCTGTAATAAATCATTTTGGTTCATCTGATAAAATTCACACGAAAACGGCTGTGTTTGCAACCAAAAATCCAATGGAAGTACGTCACTAAGGGAGAAATGACGGAATCACGGATGTGCGAGTTTTACAAAGGACCTTCAGAAATCTACTGCTGAGCCGAACAAACGCTTTCCACACTTCAGAAATAATTTCGGCACGTATCATACCTTGAAAAAGTGAGTTGATCAAACCTTACCGTCTCCAGTTGTGAAGTACACTGCGTACGGACTAATACGTCTTCCTACTCAGGCTTGTGGAAGAGGATAATTTAAAAAAGCGTTTATAGTGCAAAAGCAACGTAGCACATTTTCGGAAAAACAAACAGACACAAACATAAAATAGCAAGAAGTGCCATGACGAACTAAAGAGCCTACTTTTCTTAAAAATGACGAAATTAAGTTGGTAACACCGAAATCTTATATTAGTTCGAAATATACCTGCAAGTACCATGGGTACAATAGTGTAGTTAAAAGCACTACAGTTGCCAGCTCTGGTGACTGAATATATTCTTAGTTCCATCTGTTTCGCCGGGAATCGAACCCAGGGCCTCTGGGTGAGAGGCAAGTGTGCTACTTCAACACCACGGGGCCAGCAATAACAATAATAATAATAAGCAGCAGATTGTCTCGCCATGAACAAGAAAGGGATAATGAAGAAATTGGAAACCAAGGAATGGAAGATTTTGAGGAAATCTTAGGACCAGTTAAAGAGAAGACGGCATTACCAGTATTTATAAATACTTGTGGAGAAGATTATTAACGCGATGGGGAAAAGACCAATTACGTTTCAAGGGCACGTCGCGCGTATGACGTCTACACGATTACCTTATCGCATTTTTACATTTCTCCAAGAGAGAAATCAAAGGGTTCCTGGTTCAGTGAGATACAAAAAGATCTGCACGAGATTGGGGTCTCATGTGAAGATATCCAGGAGTGTGACCAGCTTAAGAAAAAGCTCTTCAAACATCGGAGTTTCCAACCTAAGTCGACGCTGTAAACTGGAATGGCGTGGACTAAAGAGAGAAAGGAACAACACCGTCTACGACTGAAGGAATACTGGACTAATTTTAAAACTAAACGGAAACAGTTGAAAAGACGTGGTTCTTAGTTGGCCGAAACGAAACAAGATTATTATTATTATTATTATTGTTCTATTTTTTGCCTGCTAATGTTCATTTCTCACATTTATTAATACTGAATGGTGAAATGTCTGGCTTCCATTTTTTATTTCACAATTTTTAACTCGTATGGCTTCTGCCAAAAGAAGCTAGACCACGTAACTCGTCTCCTTCAACTGCACTTTAAGCCCTCGTTCTTTACACTCAAGATAAGTGAGAACAATTACTCGTGGAGCTGGGAGAGCTGGAGGTGCGTAGCTACAAAAAAAGAAGGTAAAAGAAATCAAGCTAAACGTAGGCAGGACTCCCACCTCGAGATCGATAATTCTTTACGCCGTAAATGGGGAACACTGAAATTAATCTTTTAGAGCAAGTGTTCTCAACCAAGTGCTCGCGAGCAATCCGGTGCTCCTTAAATGAAATTCGGTGCTCTCATAATACGAGCCAAACGGTGCTCGCGAGCACAACCTTCCTTGAGAAACATTCTTCAATCCAAATTCTGTTGCACAAACTGGAATAATAGTGTTTTCATTACAAGTTTTGGAAAATCAGAAATGTTATCATTTTGCAAAATAGTTTTTTTTAATTTACAGTAAAAATAATTTGACATCCATGTTATATGAGTAACACGGGAGATGCTGATTCGACTCAACCGTCCACATGTAAATTTATCGTAACTGCATCAGTCATGCAAATAGTTGCAGTATGCCCGGTGAGCGGTGATTAGCTAGCTATTTCAACACACTTCTGAGGGAGTGAGAGATAGGAAAAAGAACGAGAAGTGAATGCATGTTGCATTATTATTATTATTATTATTATTATTGTTATTATTATTATTATTATTATTATTATTATTATTATTATTTTTAGCGTATGGCTTTTAGTGCCGGGAATGTCCGAGGATATGTTCGGCTCGCCAGTTTTGTAGCTGCTTCGAGACGGACACCCAATGGGTGAGCTACAAGAACCGTTGCGGAGGAAAGTTGGAATGGAAGGTAGCGGCTGTGGCCTATAGTTAGGGACCAACCCCGGCATTTGCCTGGAAGGAAGATGGGAAACCACAGAAGACCATCTTCAAGGTTGCCGGCGGGGGGATTCGAACCTCCTCGCCTCCCGGATGTGAGCGACTGCCAGCAGTCATGCCGTAACGACCACGGCTAACTCACCCGGTATTATTATTATTATTATTATTATTATTATTATTATCATCACATTCATTTCACCACATATGTGGGACATATCCACATATCGTCGGCTTGTTTGCAAGACGGTATGGCTAATTCTCTTAAGGTAGCACATTGAGAAACGAGCGAACAATGGAAGAGGTCTCCAAGATGACGGTCTTCTGCATGGTGATATGTAGACCAGGATGTATTCCCAATATTTCCAGATTGCGAGCCAACGATTTAGGGATGATGCCGGTAGAAGAAATGACTATGGGCAGAACCACTACACTTTCCTGTCTCCACATTTGCCGTATTTCCTCAGCCAAGGGCAGATACTTGGGGATCTTATCACAGCAGGTTTGTTGCAGATTATGGAAATTGGGCGCTGCAATATCAATGAGGAAGGTTCTCTTCTGCACCTTGTCCACAAGAACGATATCTGGCCGGTTTGCTGGTTTTATCAGTAATAACTGATTGGTCCCATAACAACTTGTGACTAGGATTTTCCCAAACAGCATCAGGAACATACCGATAGTAAGGCAAAGTATTTTCAAATAATAAGTGTTTTTGAGCATGGCGTAGATGCATTATTTTGGCCACTTGGTTGTGCCTTTTCAGGTAATCAGTACAGGAGATTGCTTGGCAGCCTCCTATGATATGTTGAATTATTATTATTATTATTATTATTATTATTATTATTGTCATTATTATTATCTATGTAATGGTGCTAGGGTACTTGGTATGGCCGGAGGGTGGTGCGCATAGCCTCAGAAAGGTTGAGAACGCCGGTTTAGAGGATACTGTATCTGAAACTTCTATTTGCACAAAATAAGAAACAGGCTTTAAAGGTAAACATAAGAAAAACATTCTTTGTTCGGTGGTAATAATATGTACGAATTCCATCTTCTTCTAAATTATGACTATGTATTGACGCAAACATGAAGTGCTATATTATAAGCAGATTAATAGCGCATGACTTAGATTCAATTAAGTTATTTCTTTTGGGCAATGGCTCACATTACTCTTTTGAACTTCAGTAAGAATTAAGGAACTATGAGCTTTGATATACTTCGTAAAATAAATCTGTACTTCTCCTCCCTTCTAACAAATCATATAACTGAACATTGTTACAGTTTTATGTTGTTCGTGTCGTTATTTAGGCCAGATTGTAACCAGGTAGCGTTGCCTTCCAGGACTCCATCAGTGGTGCGATCAGTATTAATGTAACTAAATCAGAGAAAGCATGAAGCATAACAAGTTATTATTATTATCTACATACATATGTTCACGATGTCATTAGTGGGGGCATGGTAGTGCAGGGGTCAAGCTGTTGGCCTCTCACTAAGGTGGACCAGGTTCAATTCTCGGTCAATGCATGTGAGATTTTCGAAGTGAAATACCATGCCCCGACGTTCTGATTCCACGTAAAGAAGAGGTCCGTGGCTCATGATCGTAAGATTAATGGTTACGTAATAATACAAACGTCCTTTCTCACCATGTCATTGGGTACAATACATGCACCATTTCATCGGTATTCTAAAATGGAGTGAAGGTCTTTAGGCACGTAGGTTGAGGAACGAACGAACTATGGACCAGGTCTCTAACATTACTGCTTTTTGCATACTGATGTGCATATTAAGGTGGAAATTCAGCTTATCGACGTTGGACCTTAGCGACGTTATTATTTCCATTCATTCATTCAATTCCGCTATTCGGTCAACTAGGGACCACGATAAACCTCATTTTACATTCTGGCATTTGTTCTCTTTTCGCTTGATCCACATTGTCTTCATAAGCTGAATGTGTTTAGCACGGTGTTTTCTGTCCATTTCGCACCAGTTGTCCGTTTTTCATCCCGGAAAGTCCCAAAGGTCTTGATGGCTACTCTATAAAGATTTCGGTCTTGTGCATCTTCTGCTCGTATCCCCATTTCTTTAAGATCTTTCTAGAGTTTAACGTACCACGGCATTGCCGTTTTGGGTTTTGAGTCAAAGATACTGAAGATACGTTTCGTCCACCGGGAGTCGATCATCCGTGGTATAATTATTAGTATTATTGTTTCATTCTAGGGACTTGGGACATCTTGGTCATCACCTCCATGTAGGCCTACTTGGGTGTGTACTGAATTTGGCAGGTAACCCTTGTTTCATCGATGACAGTTACAGTGTAACTGTTGTTACAAGAGTCTGAGATTAGTGTAGATGCCCCGAGATTTGAAATAAAGTACCATCCCAGCATTTGTCTTGAGAGAGTGTAGAAGAATGCGTGGAAAACAAATTCTAAATGGTTGGAGCGAATTCATGTGAACTTGGTAAGGACTTAGCATACTACAATTTCGTCCGACTTGGATCGTGTCTTTCACATTTTAATACGTGTCACCAATCCGACGTGGCGGCCGCGGGAAATATTTCACCAGTACTCAATACTTTCGAAACTATTGCTGCAAGCAACCTAAAATTTTGTTTAGTGAAAGAGACTACATAAGTAAGTACACCCATGCCACTTTTAAAGACCTGATCAGCTCAAATCAACATGAAGGCCATAGGTACTTAACTATTTTCGCACTGACGCCATCTTGAATGTTTTTAAACAAGTTAGGTGCCTCAACTTTCTATTTATTGCTCCAAGTTTGACTGCGCATGGATCATTGTTGTTTTTGTTGTTGTTGTTGTTGTTTGAGTCTGCAGTCTTTTGACTGGTTTGATGCAGCTCTCTATGCTTCCTTGTCCTGGGCTTATCGTTTCATCTCTTCATAGCTACCACACCTTATATCTGAGGCAATCTGTTAAATATATTCTAATAATGGCCTACCCCTCGAGTTATTAACCTCAATCCTTCCCTCCATAACCGAAAATGAAAATGCACAGCCTGCTTCCAGTCGTCCGACCGGGTCAGGGATGGAATCAATGAAGCCCCTGTATAGTGGCGAGGATATGATCTGTGCTGGCTGCCGAAGCCTGTCGCACTCCTCCTCTCAGGCAATGATTAAATGAATGACAGATGAAATTAAATGATAGTGGAGAGTGTTGCTGGAATTAAATTTTGACAGGGAAAACCAGAGTACCCGGAGAAACACCTGTCTGCCTCCGTTGCGGTGAGAGGCCGGCGTGCTGCCGCCTAAGCCACGCAGGCTGTTCCTTCCATAACTAAGTTTGCTATTTCTGGGTGTCTTAGAATGTGTCCTACCAAGCTATCTCTTCTCTTCATTGACAGTCCCCAGAAACATCTCTTCTCTCCCACTTGACTGAATACCTCTTCATTTGTAACTCTATCTACCCATATGATGATCATTCTCCTGTGACACCACATTTCAAATGGTTCTATTCCCTTTTCTGCTGCGCCTACAGCCCAAGTTTCACTTCCATAGAGCACCACACTCCAGACCATGGCTTTTAAAAATGACATCCTAATACCAAAATCTATATTTGATGTCAATTATATCATCACTATTACATTATAGAAAGGTTCTTTTTTATATTTAAAATTTTCGTGGCCACCATGACATTTGTGTGTTTATCAAGTTTCTGAAAGTAGCATATAATTTTAATAGCCCTCTATCATCATGCTATTGTCCGGCTCCGTGGCTAAATGGTTAGCGTGCCAGGCTTTGTCCCGAAGTGCCCCGGGTTCGATTCCCGGCCGGGCCATCGGGGATTTTAATCTCCTGGGGTTAATTCCCGGTGCTCGAGGACTGGGTGTATGTGACGTCTTCATCCTCACTTCATCCTCATTACGACGCGCAGGTCACCCACGGGCGTCAACTAGGAAGACCTGCACTCGGCCTCTCCGAAAGCCACACGATCACCATCATCATATTCATGATGCTATTTAGTCCATCACATGGAAAATCTATTTAATATGAGGGAAAATTTTGATACGGAAAAATCAGTGGAATGTATGAAAATAGGCTAGGGTATAATTCTTCGAGTAATTACTTGTTTGACATGGAATCCAAACCACCAAAAGGGACAGTTCTTCAGAAAGTTCTTACAAGCATCGAACCCGGTCAGCCTTGGTGGGAGGCAAGCAGTTTGACTGCTACATCAACACGCCCCTACATTTTAACTTGCTAACCCGAAGAACCAGCCTCTTGAATGCTCTCCCTCGGGCAATGTCGTAAGTGAATGAAGCTGGTATTGCACGAGAGTTCCTTTGAATACACCATCTCATTTGTTATTCCTTAGAGGTTGAGTTCAGTTTCCTTCTTAGCATGAAAATGTCTTCAATATGCGAACGTTGAATATGAAATCAAGAAAGACTTCCTTTATTTTGTATAATAAAATTGCCCTGGTAACTCATTACAATGAAGTTTTACTTCGAATGCATTTCATATCAAGATCGGTTGGTTGGTTCCTCAGTTTATGGGCTGCAATCTCACGGTCATGTAGCCCCGTGTACTTTGGGTGTGTGTAGAATCTGTCTGATAACCGGTGTTAATTGTGATGGCTGTATTAGCGTGTGCTATTTGTAATTCAGGTAATGACTGCAGGCGAACAATATCAAGTTGTTCCTGGGGGGCGTGGTGGCTCAGCGGTCTAGCTGTATGCCTCTCACCAAGGCGGTCCGGGTTCGATTCCCGGTCAATGCATGTGAGATTTTCGAAGTGAAATGCCATGTCCTGTGGTTCGGATTCCACGTAAAAAGGTCCCGTGGCTCATAATCTACAGATTAACGGTCACGTTAAACTACAAGCTTCCTTCCTTCCTTTTCAAGTTGTTCCTACTTTTGCTACCAAATGCTACCGTCAACGACACCTTGCTGTGAACTTGGCTACTAGATGCTACCACAACTGGCACCTGGCAGCGAATGTTGGCACTAATAGAGCGTTAATCAAATCAAACCTACAAATTTAGCTTCACGTAATTGCAGTTGGTGTAAAGTTCTTTTACATGCCATAAATCTATGACATGGGCCCGCCGGCTTTACTTCCCCTCCGAACGAAGGCGTACTGAGGGATTTTAATGCTCTTAAAAATCCGACAACTTCCGCTGGGTTTGAACCCGCGACCTTGGGCATAGAAGCTCAGCATGCTACCAACTACGCCACTGAAGCCACCGCGTATCAAGTTCGATCAGTAGTTTTAACAACGATATTTATCACAATTCTCTTGTTGTTTTTGTTATTTCATTTGAGGGGCTTGGACATCGTGACTAGTTATCCCTGTGTACTTGGGTGTATAATTTGTCCCATAACCTGTGTTATTATGGTGTTTGTAGTATGTGTGTATTTGAAATTTCAGGTAAGGATGGAGAAGGAGGTGGGAGTGAACTTAGTTAGGAATCATCTCGGCAATTTGCCAGGAGTAGAAGGAAGATACCATGGAAACGTCTTACAAGATGGCTGAGCTGGGAATCGAACCCATCTCTTTACAGTTTTGCCTCACGGGGATGAGTGGACCCCGTTCCAGCTCTCAGACCAGAATTAAATTTCTGACAGAGCAGGGATTCAAATCTGGACCTTCAGGACGATAGCCTAGAATGCTAGTTGCTACACCACGAGGTGGTCAGAAAAAATTGAAAGTGGGCCTACATCACTAAATAGTACGCCACAAAAATTGTAAGAATATTATTCATAGAGCATTTTGCGAGCAGATAGTATTAAACTAAAATGGTATTGTATTCATACTCTCCTAGTAACAAACCAAAGGGTTATGCAACAAAAGCATTTAACTGAGAATTAACAGTCTAGATTAATTTTCTTTTTCTCCTGAAGCATGATGGAAATGTATAACAGTCAAGTACGACAAGTACAATATTGTTGTCTACTACGAGAAAACACCCAATTTCGATCCTTCGACTTCTGATGTGGCGTGCACAGTGATCAAAACCTAATGAATGTAATAATTAAACGATATATTTATAATATATATATATTTATATAAGTACTTTGATCACAAAGATCTGTTTATTCTCGAGGATCAAGGTTGGCACTGCACCCCAAAGTAATTTAAATACCAACACGTCTGATCTTAGCTCATATCATAAGTCACACAAGTTTTGCTCTCACAGCAATCTCGTTGTAGCTTGCTTCAGTTTCTTGGGTCTGAATGTTCTTGAAGTCTTCGCGAACATTCGACCTCACTCACGCAACCCGTACCACGAATAGCCCGGAATCAACTCACACCGCCTTTCCGTGAGCTTTTGTCTGACGATACACGCAGTACAGGCTTGTACTTTCTTCTCAAAGGCTGCAACTCACCAACTTGTCACACTGATTCATTACAATGCATTAGTGGCTGCGCGGGCTAAAGCGCTGCGTTAGGTCAAGGGGCCAAGCTCTCTGCTGACTCGGTAGACGCGTGGGTTCGAGCCCCACCGTCGGCTGTCCTTGAAATGGTTTTCCGTGGTTTCCCATTTTCAACACCAGGCAAATGCTGGGACAGTACCTTCTGACAGGCCACGGCCGCTTCCTTCCACATCCTTGCCCAGTTTCATTCATCTTCATCCATTCCATCTCTCATCCCGACGCGCAGGTCGCCCACGGGCGTCAACTAGAAAGACCTGCACTCGGCCTCTCAGGAGGCTACACGACAAAAAAAAAAAAAGTGTTTTCAATTATGAGTTTAATGTAGTTTTCTTATAAGCTTTGACAACTTGGCAACCTCCAACTGGATGAAGCAGAATATAGTTTTATCCAATCCTTCTTCAATGAGGCGGAGTTCTTTCCGGTCACGGAGGGAGTCCATCATTTTGTGTAGGCTGAGGATAGGTCATACAAGATCCACCCACTCGTGCCTAATGAGAAGGGAAGACCCCCCACTTTGTACCTGTGGCCCACATTTTAACCAAGCAAGCAAGCTTGTAGTTTAACGTGACGGTTAATCTCGAGATCATGAGCCACGGGACCTCCTTTTTACGTGGAATCCGAACCACAGGACATGGAATTTCACTTCGAAAATCTCACATGCATTGACCGGGAATCGAACCCGGACCGCCTTGGTGAGAGGCATGCAGCTAGACCGCTGAGCCACCACGCCCCCTCACATTTTAACCGAGTGTGTGGATCTTGCTGACCTACGAAGAAATCTTGGTTTGCAGATGACACTCAAACTTATATTTGCCGATGACGCGGTGGCTGTTTTATAAGTGAGAGTGGGTTAGGGTCAGCAATCTAAATTTTACAGTGTACAATCACTCAACGACGTGTTCGTTTTTTAATGCAGAATTTTTGTTTTTTCCGTAATTTGTGTTTATATTATAATTAGTTTTATTAATTTTTTGTTTCCATAATTTTTGGTCTTTTCAAATTTAGGTGACCATCTATAAAATTTTAAATTCCATTCCAAATTTGTATACTTTAATCTGTGTTAAGAGGGGCAGATTACCTCGTAGTTCCGCCCCTTAAAACAACAATAACTAACACCATCAATGTAAATGGTTACATTCCGTTGTATTTCCTTGCGATAGAATAACTTCACTCAAATTGACACTTTTGTTTGCAAAATGAAACAGTCGTATACTGAACAAACAATAAGTGAGGTTTCCGTTCTCATTTGACAAACATCTCTGTGTTTATAATCGGCTTAATTTCCTTTGCCCCACGTTCATTTGCGTGTGTGATAGGCCTACGTAGCAATGTTGTATATACGTTTTCCCACCCCATTACACAACATTTCACCGCTACACAATGAAGATTGATATCGGTCTAAGTGGCTCTTTATTAATTTGTTTAGCAATTTTTTGTATTATCCTGATTGATTGAAGGAATGAATACATAATTTATCACTAGAGATCGGAAGCTTGCTGTTTAAGAAGATTGGATCCATCAAATATCTAGGAAGCATCGTAAATTGGAATAACAACATGGATGAAGAGGTAATGAACCGTATAAAATCTGCAGAGAGGTGCATGTTTGCAATGAATGAACTATTCAGCAGTAAACTTTTATCAAGGACATCAAAACTCCATGTGTATAAGACAATTGTACGAACAATATTAATATATGGGGCAGAGACATGGACACTGAGCAAGAAGATGGAGAGGAAAATATTGACCTTTGAACACCAAGTGTTAAGAAAAATCTTCGGGTTGGTATTAAAGCAGGGAAACTTCAGAAGACGAAAAAACACAGTAATTCACGCACTGTATAACGAAGCGGATGTGATAGCAGTAAAAAGGAGCAGAAGAATAGAATGTCTGGGACATGTACTGAGAAGTGAAGACGGGATGGGAAATAGAGTGCTAGAAGGAAAACCACAAGGATAAAGACCCCTTTGGTAGATCAAAGTTGAGATGGCAGGATGGAGTTAGGAAAGACCTGGAGGCCCTGGGAGCCAACGAGAATATGGCCGGAGACAAAAAGCAATGGAAGAGGTTAAAGAGTGAGGCAATGGCCCGACTTCGGTTCGTGTGGCCAACAAAGTAAGTAAGTAAGTAAGTAATTAAGTAAGTAACTAAGTAAGTAAGTAAGTAAGTAAGTACTTCTTAATAATATTTCGTCAATCAATACAAATTAAGAGACAACTATTCAATTGTTCAATATTTGTAGACATTTTGGTTTAACAATGATCATTCTTCAGCTAAAAGTGCATTATCAAGTAGAAACATGTGCAACAATTGAATAGATATTCAACAATTTAATAGTAGGTATACTGGCTTTCACGGCCAAGGAATTAAAACTCAGCATTTTTCTAGGTTTATGCTGTGTCTTGTGCGGGGTTTCGCCTAGGAACACCAAGATAGGCTCATCAGCGGGCTCTTGGTGTCCGTGTCCAGACCCTCACAGGAGTAGCGAACTGCCGCTTCCAATCAGCCGATATTCATAAGAATTTAGACCACCGACCTATAACAGTTCACTTTGAAGACCAAATTCTTCAACATTGCAGCAATCCTAAATACCTTGGTGTGACTCTGGATAGATCATTGACTTACAAATCCCATCTAAAGAACACGGCAGCTAAAATCAAAACCCGGAATAACATTCTTCAGAAGTTAACTGGGAGCACCTGGGGGTGCCAATGCAACAGTACTCAGCAGATCCACAGATCTGGCTATCTCGTACTCGGTTTCGGAATACTGTTGTTCTACCGGGCTTAACAGTGCTGACACCAAAACACAGCTCAATCAAACAATGCGCCTCATCACAGCATGCATTCGTTCTACTAATACTCAATGGTTACCGGTTCTAATTAACATTCCCCCAACACATTTAAGACGATGTCAGTCGTTGCTGAACGCCTACAAAAGAATCAACACGAATCTACTATTACCAATAGATGCAGAACTTCCAGTTCTATCAGTTCATCAATTAAAGTCCAGACACCCGTCGTGGCGAACAGCTGATAGCTTGTTGACCAACAACTTCAATATCAAAGTTGCCTGGATTAATCAAAGGCGGAAACAATTGCAGGGTTTCAATTATCTAGGCGTCACTGGTGCGTGATGAACCGGATTAGAACTGTCCACGGTAGGTGTGGAGGTATACTACATCAATGGGGTAGGACGTCCTCTCCAAATTGCGACTGTGCAGAAGAGAAGCAGACTATAGATCGCATAACGCTTTATTGTCCCCTCAGAGCCTTCAGTGGTACACTGGATGATCTACACAAGCTACCTCACGAGGCTGTTGACTGACTTCCCCATTTGGATCTGCAGCTGTAAATTAATCATTTCAGACTACGAACTTGAGAATTTGTATTACTGTATATATTTGTAAATAGCTATGTATCATTTCATCATACGGTAAATCTTCTCTATATTATTCTGCTAAGGTCCCATTCCGGTTTTGTACCGAAAATAAGGTCCTGTTAACACCAACCTACACATATGGGATAAGTTACCTACAGGTTCCGCACAAACCCATGTGTGCTCGAAACGCACTCACTTCCTCTTTAAATGACTCACAATTAAATAGATACTTTAAAAAATGTACATTTACAATGAGAGCACCGTGACCTGGTGAGCCTGCCACTAGAGCACAGGGCAGCGCGGCGTACTGCTAGGCAAGACTGCCGCTAGAGCACAGGGCAGCACGGTGGCGTCAGCCATCTGGTGGGAGCGCGGCGTACTGCTAGCTGAGGAGTGTCTCAGCAGATGGCTCCGGTGTGGATTCGCCAAGACTTTCTCTAGGGTTCAATCCTTTGCAAATGTAAAAATTGCTGTAGAAGAAACTCCCGAGCAAACATTAACCGATGAATTCGTTGTAACATCGAATATTGTCTACAAAGAGGTGCTGTCACAAGTACAAAACACTGTTCTAAATAATTCTTTGTGTTCTTCTCATGTACGTATGCCGTTTACCAACAATAAATACATTTCTTCAATATTCAAAACTTCGTTCTCCCACATTCTTCCCTACTACCCTATAAACCTACATTCACGTTGCGAAAGCTCGCACGGGCCCACTAGTAATAAATAACCGACCTATATTGCGGTCTCATTGTCTACTTCGGCTTGGCTAATGGCATTCGTAATAAAAATAGTTAGTTATAGTAGTATAGGGGAGTTGGCCCGAATGTATAAATTATCATTTTCGAATTAAAATTTTGTTTATTTAAAATACGACATGGCATAAAACCAGAAAAATGTTGAGTTTTAATTCCTTGGCCATTAAAGCCAATATACCATCTTTTTGGAAGCCTTTATAGGGAGGAGAAAGGCTGCTTGATTTTAGCTCTCACAGTAAAGAAGCGCAGATGCACCTCATAAGAAGGGAGGTAGCGTGCAGTTCGCTACTCCTGGGGGAATTTGGGCATGGACACCGAGAGCCCGCTGATGAGCCTATCTTGGTGTTCCTAGGCGAAACCCCGCACAAGACATGGCATAGGGGATTGGCGTGGTAAGAATACGGTAAATATCATGCATTCTCCTAGCATGGTGAATGCCATTGCTTTATAATTTATCTTCGTCACCGTGGTTAAGCGGATAGATTGCTAGACATTGGACCAAAAGGCATTGGGTAAGATTTCCGACTGGACTATGGGAACGTGACGTCGGCATAGGCGGTTTTATGGGTAATGACTCCCCAGTGGGATGAAAATAAAATGACAGTAGTTACTTATTGTTAAAATATGCATAAAAATGTTGAAAAAAGTAAAAGAATGAAGAAAACGTCATTAACAACCTCACTAATGCAACGGCTCGTTCTCACAAGTGATGGTCACAGAGCTGTGGCTAAATCTGCAGCATTGATTTCAATGAGGAGTACGCGCGCGTACACTTGTGTTCGCATGAGAGAGAGGACCCGATAACACAGAGATTCCATGTGGTAGACCAGCGCTACTGCAGCCATCTTCGACGCTATGATGATGATGATGATGATGATAAGTTGTTCTAGGTTATCGACCCCTAATGGTCTGGGTGATAGCGAAAATGATAAGGAGATGGAAACCATAACGGAAACTAACGGAGATTGAAAATACTGACAAAGGATTGAAAAGACACACGAAATGGATTTTAGGGTGTTAAAACTGTGAAGATGGATTTCGGATGGAAAATATTCACAAAAGTAATTTAGAATGAAAACACGCACACAATGCAGGTTAGAGTCAAACAAAAATTTCCGAAGTGCAATTTAGATTCAAACAAGTAGTTCCGTGAAGAACTATATAGCCTATTTTCATAAAACCTACTTATGATAATTGCCACTATCAACATACAAAATTTCAGTTTAATTGCTGTCATAGATTCGTAGATACTGAGAACCGACTAAATATTGCGGATGGTCGCCATGATGGATTTTTATACAAGTAGGTCCTAGAGGTATGTACTGTTACATGAAGATTAATGTGTACGTGTAGCATTCAAACTTCAATCGCATGATTTGGGCACAAGAAGTAAAAACGAGTTTTAAAATTTCGCACAGCTGTCATCTTGTTGTTATGGAAACAATGGAAATAAATTAGATGCCAGTGGATTAACATTTGTATAAGGATTCACTGTACCAAGTTTCACTGCACTCGGAAGGTTAAATTGCGAGAAACGTCCATGTGAATATTTATACTTCGCGTCGCCGCCATGTTGGATTTGTGATCACCAGGTTATCTAAAGTCTTATAGGTGAACTTATGTTCATAGCCCCTATGAACATTAAAAAAAACAGTTTGATTGCTATAATAGATTCGTAGATATTCAGAGCCGTCTAAATATTTCGGATGGTCGCCATGTTGGATTGTTATATGTATAGGCCATAGAGGCATGTACCATTAAAGGAAAATTATTGCGTAGGTTCATTATTCAAACTTTCACTTCGATCGCATGATTACGACACAAGAAATAAAAACTTAATTTTAAAATTCGCACAGCCACCATCTTGAGGTTATGCAAACAATTTAACTAAATTAGATACCTGTGTATTACAATGTGTATAAACATTTGCTGTACCAAGTTTCATTGGATCATTAAATCGCGAGAAATGTCTAATTAAAATTTCAAATTCGCTTGGCCGCCATGTTCGTATTGTAGTTAAACGGTTTTTGAAAGTCTTATAGATGAACTTCCAGTAGTGCCCTTTATCACTGTACAAAATTTCAGTGTGATACCGCTAATAGTTTCAGAGATATAAAATGCCGGTGAAATATTTGGCACAGCCGCCATTTTGAGGTTATGTAAACAATTGAATGAAGTTAGATGTCTGTGCATTACAATGTGTATAAACATATACTATACCAAGTTTTATTGCGTTTGGTTGGTTAAATCGCGAGAAACGTCTATTTAAAAGTCACAACTTTGCTTGACCGCCATGTTGGTTTTATAGTTACCAGCTTTTCAAACGTCACATAGGTGAACTTCTAGTAGATCCCCTTATCACCGTAAAACATTCCAGGGTGATATAGGTAATAGTTTCGGAGATATAGAAAGCTGGTTAAATATTTCGCATATTTTGGATTGGTGAGACGTAACAAAATTTGAAGGGCACGGTCGGGGTCATCCGGAATAGTGCTATGACCTTACCGAGTTTCATTAAAATCGCTCCACCTGTTTAGAAGTTATTAGGGACACACACACACGGACAAAAGGTGATGTCATAAGCCTTTTTTTTTTTTCATAAATGAAAATATTCTTTAAAAAATCCTCTCGGCACGCCGGAAGGCGGAGGTAGATTTCACCGGGCAAACTAGGGGATAGGCGGAAATAGGCAGAATATGCAGGTTTTCGTAGGAGGATAAGACCTCAGTTATTGAGAGAAAGTATTTTAAAATTGGAGTTTAAATAACTTCGTTTTTCGTCCTTTTATGCATATTTTAAACATTTTATTGTCTTATGAGGACGGTAACCTTCTCGTCATTTGGGGTCCATTCTTAGCCTACTTTTCACATTTTGCAAGAATGAGGAAAAAGTAGACTTGTGAGATCAATCCGGGCAAATGTGTGTATGTCTGTCTGTCTGGCTGGCTGCGTGTGTGTGTCTCCCTATCAACTCCTAAATGGCTGCAGCAATCGAAACAAAATTTGGTAGGAGTAAAGATCTATGAATATCTCAATGCAGTATTTGAAAATGATGTCAGTGCTACCAACTGCTGAAAAGTCGCAATTGAATTTTGAGCTCCATGTTGGATATCCTGGAAGGTACGAATGGGAGCTTTTTTTAAATTGGCACTCGTACAGATAATAATATTTCAGTTTAATTTCCAGGAGGCCATACATGGCAGTGTTGCCAAAATGATTATAAGCCTGCTGATGGGTCCAATTTTTAAATGCATATAACATCTACACTATCAGTTGGAGTTCGACCAAATTTTGTATGTGCTATGTGTACATAAACAGATATGACTGAGCGTATTCTTAAGAGCCACCAGGGCTGCCAACTGTTAATAATTGCTCTCTCTATTCTTTTATCCAAATACCAATATATCAGTAAGTATGCAAGCCGACAGCTTTAAACTATGCACACGTATAATAACTGACATTCTATATAAATTTGGAATTACTTATATACGTCAGTGCTATCAACATGATTCTAAACCTGCTGAGAGGTCCAACTTTAAATACATGTAACTTCTATTCTATCATTTGGATGTCGACCAAATTTCGTATGTGCTATGTGTACCATAACAGATATGACTATGCGTATTATTAAGAGAAACCAAGACTGCCAACTGTTAATAAATGCTGTCTCTCTTTTTGCTACCCTAATATCAATATAACAGAAAGTATACAAGCCAATAGCTCTAAACTTTGCTCACGTATAATACCTGGCATTCTAGATTAATTTGGAGTAACTAATATACGTCAGTGTTGCCAACATGATTCTAAGCCTGCTGATTGGTCGAATTTTAAAATGCATGTAACTTCTATACTAACTAATGGTTTTCATTCAAAATTGGCTCAACAATAGATCGTATTATTTCAGATTATTTCTGACCAATACATGCATGACATTGTTGCCAACATGATTTTACGCGTGCTGTTAGATCCAATGTTTAACTGCACGTAACGTCAATGCTATCCATTGGGCTTCAACCAAATTTTGTGTTCTGTACCTTAAGACATGGAACTAAGAATATATTCAGTCACCAGGGCAGCCAACTCTAGTGCTCTATTAGGCTACATTATGCCAGGTATACAGTACAGTATTTCGAACTAATTTGAAATTTCTATATTACCAACTTAATTTCGTCATTATTCTAGAATCTAGATAGATCTATATAGATTAATCATTGCCATGAATCTGAAATTTTAAGAAAAGTAGGCCCTTTAGTTCGTCACGGAACTTCTTGTTATACTTGCGGTCACACTGTCCTTATGCGAGGTTTCGACATTGATGTTAACTATCTAACGGTCTGTTACTTCTCCACGCAAAATTGTATCTCCCGCAGAGATCTTGGTTGGTTCCTCAGTTTAGGGGCTGCGACAACGTGGTCATGTAGCCCCATGCTCTTTGGGTGTGTGTAGAATCTGTCTGATAAACTGCGTTAATTGTGATGGCAGTATTAGTGTGTAATTCAGGTAAGGACTGCAGACGGTCAATTTCAAGTAGTAGTTCCTAATTTTGCTACCAAAACTACAGTCAACGACACCTAGCTGTGAACTTGGCTACTAGATGCCACCGCAACCAGCAACTAACAACGAACGTTGGAACTTCGCCTCCGAAGGAAAGCATACTGAGGGATATTTAGCGCTCTTAGAAAATCCGACCACTTCGGCCGGCTTTGAACTGGCGACCTTGGGCATAGAAGTTCAGCATGCTAACAGTTACGTCACCGAAGCCGCTTCCCACACAGTCAGATGGAAAACTGAATGTGATCTCGTGCAATGGCGTTGCATGGCAACCTCTGATGGCTCATCCCTCAACAATTTAGTAGCGTTGTCATTTTTTTTAGCGTATGGCTTTTAGTGCCGGGAGTGTCCGAGGACATGTTCGGGTCGCCAGTTTTGTAGCTGCTTCGAGACGGACACCCAATGGGTGAGCTACAAGTACCGTTGGGGAGGAAAGTTGGAATGTAAGGGCGAGGAGTTGGAAGGTAGCGGCTGTGGTCTATAGTTAGGACCAACCCCGGCATTTGCTTGGAAGGAAGATGGGGAACCACAGAAGACCATTTTGAAGGTTGCCGGCGGGGGGATTCGAACCTCCTCGCCTCCCGGATGTGAGCGACTGCCAGCAGTCATGCCGTAACGACCACGGCTAACTCACCCGGTAGCGTTGTCATGACAACCTCTGATGCCTCTTGGCATTTTCTTCAAATTCCCAAATAATTTTGATCATCCCTTGGCGTAATGGTGGATCATATCGAATTTTTTTTTCAGACAAACGTTTTAGGTAATTATTAGGGGAATATTTTCCATTTTGTACGGTTTTTATATTGTGCCTATTAAGAGAGATATGATTAATGTTTCCCAAAAAAACACTTTTCCCACCCCTTTGGTCAATGGTTGGTGCTATCAAGAAGTTCTTCAAACATACATTTTTGGGCCTTATCCGACACATAGTATGAACTTTGAATGGATTCGATATTTCATCTACTAAGAGAGTTAGGATATAGAGATATTTCACTTTTTCGAAAAAAAAAAAAGCCCTTCATTTTCACCCTCGTCGACCGATTGAGCCCGTTAACGAACTTGACTGAGATTTTAAAGGGATAATATTTGTAAAAAATTCTAAGTGATTGGTGCAAAATTACGGCAGTTCATTTCCACAAGAAACGGATTTATATATGAACATACATTATATATATAAACTTTTGAACTGACGGTGGTTTTGGGGTCTAAGGGATGTGAAACGCGAATATATGTTGAAATTCTCCTGAAGTCGAAACATGGTACCCATTGCAATAGTTAGCTTTCTAATGAAATGTACCTAATTCTCACACAATGCTATTTATATTAAAAATACTTACAAAATGTAATTTTGATTCAAATCACTCACAAATCACTCACAAAATGCAATTGAGGATCAAAATACTAACAAAATGCCCATCCTACAAAATGCAATTTAGATTGAGAATACTTGCAAAATGCGGTTTAGGTTGAAAATACTTACAAAATGCAATAAAAATAAAAATACTCACAAAAATGTCGCCCCTACATTCAAAGACTTACTAAAAAGCAATTCGATTGTCAATCCTTACAAAATACAATTGAAGTTGAAAATACTCGCAAAATGCAATTTAGATTGATAATACTTACAAAATGCAACTTACATTGAAAATACCTACAAAATGTAGTGTAGATTCAAAATATTCACAGAATGGAATTTAGATTCATAGGGAGCCAATTCACAAAAACATTGCGGGAATCTGCAAGAGAAAAGGAAAGATAATGAAATGTAAAAGGAGGTTATCCCCAGAAGAATGAGGGATCAGGAAAGATGAGAGAGGGCCAATTAATGCGGGAAAGTAAGAGACTCCCTAGGCCTCGGATACCCTAATACCGTCGGGGTCGGAAAAGAACAAGAGTAAACCAAGAGAGGCCGACAGGAAAGAAGACGGAGAGAATCCCGACACAAGAAAGTGGAAGTAATGCCAGACTCAGCTGAGGTCCCGTGATCGCCAACCCATGTCCCACTAGATGTGAGCCGCTTGAACGCTATGGGCCGTAACGGCATGCCTATGCAGTGTTGTTTAGTAGATTCGATATAAAATACAAAACACATTATTAGTATTATTTATTGATATTGTTATCGTCACTACCAGGTAATTCTCACCCGATGTCACTGGACGTCGGTATTTGCCTGGAGTTGTAAATATGAAACCTTAAAGCCATTTCTTGGTCGGTGACCGTCAGATTCGAATACACAATTCTTCCGAATGAGAGAGTATCCTCGACAAGTCCAATGACCTTGTATCTGAATGCACGTAGCTACCTCGGTCAGTTATTATTTAGTTGATTAGTTAGTTTATAGGTTGGTTCCTCAGTTTAGGGGCTGCGACAACGCGGTGGACATTGGGTGTGTGTAGAATCTGTCTGATAACTGGTGTTAATTATTGTAATGGCTGTATTAGGCTGTGTTAGGGTGTGTTACTTGTAATTCAGGTAAGGACTGCAGACGATCAAGTTTATGTAGTTCCTGCTTTTGCTAACAAATGCTACCATCAACGACACCTAGCTGTGAACTTGACTACTAGATGCCACCGCAACCGGCACCTGGCGGCGAACGTTGGAACTATAGAGCATTAATCAAATCAAACTTACAAATTTAGCTTCACACAATAAGTGTAGTTAGTGGAAGGTTCTTTAACATACAATAAATCTATGACATGGGTCCGCTGACTTTACTTCCACTCCGAAAGAAGGCATACTGAGGGATTTTTAACGCTCTTAAAAATCCGACGACTTCGGCCGGGTTTGAACCCGCAATCTTGGGCATAGAAGCTCAGCATGCTACCAACTACGCCACCGAAGCCGCCGATTAGTTAGTTACTTACTCTAAAGAAACTGATTGATCATTACATTCAAGAGAGATTGAGCCCATTTTATAACGAGTCAATAAATCAAGAAACCAGAAAAATACTCCGAAGTGTTGGAAACAATTTCAGTCTAGCCTATATTTGACACTAGCTTTAGCTGTAATACCCGTGCTTCACTACTGATGAGCTAATGGCTAATCGTCAATTTGTAATATTGAGCGGCGTTTGATCTTACACTTTCGCAACATACCCGCAAAAAATGTTCTCAGAATAAATTATTTGTCGCGTAAATTTTCCTCCATATCCATGAAGGTTAGTGTCTAATCGACATTACCTCAAGTAGTACTTAAAATACAACATTTCATCCAGTATAAACAATAAATGTTTTATTTATAGGTGATTAGAATTTTAACGCTTGGTATCTCAGTACAACGAAATTGGCAGTGTTTAACGAAGGCAGCGTTACATTTAAAAATACTTACGCATCATTTGCGATGTAGTTGTCTAACGTAACAGTTCATAGAATACTAAGTTCATTCTGAACATATGTGACTACAGATCAGCCATGAATCTCAATTGGCCATGTTAACGTAATAATGTAGAGAAACACCTACGTCTCGATCTTAGTAAACCTCTTTCTTATCAGAAACAAAAACATATCTATCAGAGTAATCTGCAGTAAATTATGAGTTCTGACGGTAGATTTTTACCCTTTTGTACTGAACATCCTCCCCACCCTGTTCGACTTCCACAGGAATCACCAGTTGCACCGGTTGCGGTCGGCTGATTCTCGAACCGTCGGGCAGACGCATGATGGCTGTCCTCACTCGGCCGTCTCTCCCTTGGAGTATTTCATCAACTCGGGCTCTCTTAAAAATATGGCTGGGCACGACGTCTTCTTGTTGGAGAGCAACGTCTCCAACTCGTAGTTTCTTATGTTTACCAGTTGAATACTTCACCTCATGGTAACTCAGCAGTTCCAGGAGGTATTCCCGTTTCCATCTTCGCCAAAAGTCTTCAGACATTTAATCTCCTTTCGAAATGCTTTGGTTAGATATTTTCTTTTATCAAGCTGATGTCCATTTGGAATGGCCGTGAGTTTCTTTTCGTTCAACAAATGAGAATGTTGCTCACGTCATGCACAATGAGACGTGAATTTAGGGTGGCTTCAAAGCTAATCAGAACAGAGTTGATACCCTCTTCATGGACCAGCGATCAACCAAGTACCTTCCTGAGACAACGCTTGGTGGAACCGATCATCCTTTCCCACTATCCTCCCCACCAAGCCACTCATAGAACTATGAATTTCCCGACACTAACACAGGTTAAAAGAAGTCAAAGTAAATACTATTAGTTGCATGACGGAAATATCACAGCTCTCATCCACAGGCATTGCATGTTATGAAAGGAACACTGATGCTGCCATGACGATGCAAAAATACCTTATTAAATGTTAAACTTTTGAATGCATAATCAAGTAAGCAATGGTTAGAGCGGTAAAGAAATCATAGCGTGCCTCTAAGTTGCATAATATTGTAGATTTATTTTACTGCCAGTGAACAAGCTTAGTGATGACTAACTCAATACGTTTACAGCTTGTAGCTTTATTCTGAATCACAACAAAGGAAAACAAATAATTATTCTTCCTTCCCTATGGATTTATCAACGATATATTAATAGCTACATAGCGCTCTCTCCATGGATTCACTGGTGGGGAGGAATGATGATGCTTGGTGATCTAAGAAGCCAGAACATTTAGGTTACCAGACCCTAATGGTTGTTGCGATCGTGAGAAAAACTACAACTAATACTAATTAGGCCTACTAACTTTCTTACGACCATCTCGTGGTGTAGCGGTTAGCATATTTAGCTGTCGCCCAAGAGGTCCGGGTTTGATTCCCGGCTTTGCCAATGTTTTAATTCTGGTCTGAGTTATAGAACTGGGCATACTCAGCCTCTGAGTCAAAACTGAGAAGAGGTGGGTTTGATTCCCACCTCAGCCATCCTGGAAGTGGTTTTCCTAAGTTTTCTCACTTCTATTCCAGGCGAATGCCAGGGTGGTTCCTCACTTAAGGCCACGGACGCCTCCTTCAAAATCCTCACCTGAATTAGAAATACACAGCTGGAAATTTACTATGTACCTCGTGATATAAATTGGGACGGTGGATGGGTTATAGACAGCGGAGGAGTGAACATCCACATCTATTTTGAACAGTATGTAATGGCCAATATCAGTAGATCAGTAAATGTTTCCATGAGTTCACGTCTCTTCAAATGTTACTTTTTATTGAAAGGAAGATGATAAAAATGAACTTCAATTTGGATTGGAGGACAATTAAGAAAAGAGATATTGAGTGACGCGATAAGCTGGACAACGAAATGCTGTAAGGACGAGGATTAAAGCAGACAACCGAGCGCTGCGGGCGGTCGACTGCACGAGATAGATCTCGAGCCATCTGATATGTGGAAGTCCGAGCAATAGCAGAAAATTTGTAGCTGTCAAAGGCAGAGGTTACAAACAATTCCAACAAATAACAGCTTGGAGAAGAACCTTTCTAAAGAATGTAATAACTTTGGCTTCTCTAACTGACAGGTGCTCTTTATCCTTGGTGCTAGCCCACTTGCCTGCGGTAAAACAAAGCAAACTGTCGCTTACTGTAAAGAAACTGAATACCGGGAACAAAACCCGGCTTTGAAGGAGGTCTGCTCAAGTTTGGAAGTGACTGAATCGATCTTCATATAATTATTAATTACGTGTTGTTGATTCTCTCGGGGCTTCGTGACGTCGTGGTCACGTAGCCCCGTATACTTGGCTATGTGTAGAATTTGTCTAATAACCTATGTCACTGTGATATCTGTTCTAGTGTGTGTAATTGTAATTGAGGTTGGATTTGGGTAGGAAGCGACTGTGTTCATTAGTAGCTACCATCTCAGCATTTTCCTGGAGTGGAAGTTGGTGAAAACCACTTCCAGAATAACTGAGGTAGGAATCAAACCCGCCTCTTCTTATTTTTGCCTCACGCGGCTGATTGTACCCTGTTCCAGCCCTCAAACCAGAATTATTTTTATGGCAGAGCCAGGAATCGAACCCGGGCCTGTGATGTGACAGCCAAGAATGCTAGCCACTATGCAACGAGGCGGACAATTATCAATTCAATTTCTGGGCTTGAGACATCTTTGTCATCAGCCCCGTGTAGCCTACTTGAGTATGTGTTTGATTTGTGTTTCTGTGGTTACTGTACAGCAGTAGTGTGTGGTGTGTAACAGTAATTGAAATGGTC
The DNA here is from genome assembly GCA_946902985.2 of Meconema thalassinum. Classification (NCBI taxonomy): domain Eukaryota; kingdom Metazoa; phylum Arthropoda; class Insecta; order Orthoptera; family Tettigoniidae; genus Meconema; species Meconema thalassinum. Next base: position 256,538,777 of record OX336392.1, on the reverse strand, counting down.
AAAGATTGAGATAAGTGGTCTAACTTGAAATAAAGAACTAGCTTGGTATTTGTCTGGGGCGAGTATGAAAAACCCTCGTTCAGAAACACACTCAGGATAGCAAGTGTCCACGCCGGTATTTGAACCACCAATCTTCGGACTTGCTGCAGCGCCCAACACAATCACGGTGCGTGTTTTAACGTGGGACTACCCTGCGGGGTCATTTTCATATACTGTACGTACATGGGAGCTATACAATCACTGTAGATTCAAACATGCAAATTGTACTAAAAGTTCAAATTTTAATAATAATTAATATCTCTAGAGTGATACGTAGGTTGGTTCCTTAGTTTAGGGGCTGCGACAACGCGTTCATGTAGCCCCGTGTACTTTGGATGTGTGTATAACTTGTGTTGACTGTAATTCAGGTAAGGACTGCAGACGATCAATTTCTCAAGTAGTTCCTACTTTTACTACCAAATGCAATCGTCCACGACACCAAGCTCCGAACTTTGGCTACTAGATGCCATCTCAACCATCACCTGGCAGTGAACTTTGGAACTAATATAGCGTTATCAAATAATCTAACCTACAAATTTTGGCTTCACACAAGTGTAGTTAGTGGAAGGTTTTTTTTTTTCATGCCATGAATCTATAACATGGTCCCGGCCCGCAGGCTTTACTTCCCCATCCGAAGGAAGGCATACTGGGGGATTTTTAATGCTCCTAAAAATCCGACGACTTCGGCTAGGTTTGAACCCGCGGCATTGGGCATAGAAGCTCAGCATGCTACCAACTACCCCACCGAAGCCGCCAGAGTGATAGGGAAAAAGTGATTAAGTAAATAAGAACCAAAAAAAATAGACACAACTTGTCAGTAGAAACCAACAACTGTTTGTTATAATCTTCCTTCGAAACACAACACCTTATAAATCAGCATATACAATACGAGTGTAAAGGCAGCTATCAGAAGTCAGAAGACTATAATTAATTATAAAGCTCCGCCAATCAATCCAAATTATATTCAAATTAGTACGTATTTCTGTCCAACAATGGGACTTTCTTCAGCAAATTAGAATTAAACAAAAGTTTGGTGCTTTTCAGTCGGTCAACACGATTGTACCAAAATGAGATGGGTTATTCCCTAATCCTGAAAAAAAAAAAAAGATACATGAGATTAATAAATACACATGGATGACCAGTTTCGATCGTCAAGCGTTCATCATCAGATCCATTACACTTAGGCTATAAAATCTATGTCTGAAAGTATGGGTGAAGATCTTTACAATATGTACACTTTGATTTTATAGCCTAAGTTTAAGGGGGGATGTAATCGGAAATTCAAGCTTTTCCTTAAAAAATCATTACAACCATAGTTATTGAGTTAAAGACACGAAATGTTGTGTGTAGATAGATAACTAACTGTAATAAATGAAATATATAATTAGAGACCTAGATGTAAGGCATATACATTTATATTATAAGACATTTTTCAGTTATGCCCTTTTAGCATGAAAGCCATAACAGGAATTCTAATGATACAATCACTTTGAAATTTTTACTGTATGAAGCTATCACTACAATATGAATACTTAACTAAAATAAATTACATATGCATATTAGTATTTTACTTAAATCTTGAACTTACTGTTGCAGAAATAAGACATTTTTTCGTCACATAAAACCCTATAAATAAAAATTTTAATAAGTAATGATTACGATTATAGTTCCAAATATTCCACAATGTGTAATGAACAACTCCTGAAAAAATCATAGCTCTGCGATATATAGTTTTTGAGGAAAGGCTCAAATGCATTTAAAAATTTGGTTATCATATTCATATATGAAAAATGCCTATTTGATTTTAAAAATCCGCCATATTCATACTCTTTATCCTCCAACATTCTTTGCTGCCCTCATATTTTCTGTCTGGCTTCCAGCTCAAAATCAGACATCCCTTTCTCAGCTTTCATGAGTCTATTCTTGTCAATGGTGCTGAACGCCTTTATGGTGAACACTCCTGGATTCACACTAAGTATAGGTGCAGAGTTTGACATTTAAAGTTTTTAATGAACATCTATGCCTCCGATAACTATAACATTTATACACAATGTAAATTACACTATGTAGATTGCAAATAACACGTTTCCAAAAAAATCGATTTTGACACAAATATCATTACATCCCCCCTTAATGGATATGATGATGATCGCTTGACGATCGAAACTGGTTTTCCAAGTGTATTTATTAATTTTCAGGATTAGGGAATAATCCATCTCACTTGGGTACAATCGTGTTGACCGACTGAAAAGCACCAATCTTTTGTTTACTAAGGCAAAACTGAAAAATGGCTTCAAACACCATAATTAGAATTAAACCTTAAGAAACTAATTTAATAAAACTGTTGAGAAATGAAATGAAGTAAAATATATACAGGATGAAATGAAGAAACTGGACAAACAAAGAATAAGAATTATAAAGAAAATAATCTAATGGATAAGTATTCGTGTAAAATATAAAATAATAGAATGAATTTGAAATAAAATAAATGGGTATCCTTACAAATAATTTGATTAAATAAAGGTTCTAAATATTTCAATATAATATTTAAAACACACTAGAGATGCCTTTTCAAACTGGTTATTGGAGCCGTGATGGATGGTTGTGATGTTGAAACAGACAGATGGAATTGAGACTTAGAATCTCCACATCAACCAAATTTGAATTCACAAATGTTAGCCTATTCTCGCTGTAGTCGTTCATAAATTGCATACAAACGTCACATGGTTCAAATCACATTTTCCTATAATGGTAAATATTTTTGGTTTATCGTCAAAAGGCTATACAAATATACAATAAACACCAAGGGAACAAATACATTTTTCTCGTTCAGCGTAGATGAGACGTCCAATAAACGACGTGCGTGCGACTGGATTTGAAAAGATGTTGTTGATGATGATGATAATAATATAGTAGGCTGAATTTCTTCTGTTCCACACGGTCTTTGCAGGTTTTGTTCACTGTTATTTTCAGTAAAGAGTTGCCTTTCTTGCAATATTTTCAACTTCTAAACATTGTTAGTACGCTTATATGACCAACACACGTGAAAAACAACACTCATTTTCTTCTACACGCAAGGCACATTTATTTTTACATGGAATAAAAACAAAAGCAGCCATACTGTGGGCCAATCCACACTGCAGCATAACCTACTGGTATTGCAACCAGAGAAAAGAATATACCAAAATTATGGTGATGTCTCAGTGATCGGAGGAAGTATTACACCAGAAAGGGGGAATGGCATCAAGGATCTAAATTGATGCGCGCTCCTTTTAAAATGTATTTTGAAGGACGTAAAAAATGAAATATGACCATTAAAATATTTACAGTTGTTCAGAAAGATTAATACAATTTATTTCTGATATAAAAGAAGAAAAACGATATTTTTTACAATTTTAGTCTAGCATATTCCCTTGAGGTGTCCAACATCTAGGATATCAGTTCCTAATGGTTTGCCTGATAATGACAATGATGATGAAATAAAGACTACATCTAAAACTAACTACTGGCCTTCAAATAACTTGCGTACTAATGAAGTAAAAGGACAAAAAAGAATCACGGCAAATAAAAGACTGGGAGAAGCAAGGCTCTAAAAAAAAAAGGGGACTGACAGACTCGGAATGAAGTAGAACCATAAAATGTAGATGGAAAGGGAAAGAGGAGAGGGTCCGCCCCAAAGGCATTGGAAAAAAGGAAAACCAGACCTCGCTCCAAGAATCCCCCGGGGTCGCCAACTCGCGAATTAAATAACCGTGAGCCCTTGAGGGTGTAGCACTGTCCAGGGTGTACCATAAGTTAAGGGTTCAAACACCCTGCCTCCTTCAGGTCCTTGTGCAGAAGGTAGGAGATACCATGAAAAGAAAAAAAAAAGTCCCTCCCCTCGAAGAATGAGCGTATCTGGAAGGATGAGACAAGGGTCAATTAAGACGAGAAAATTAAGAACACCCTAGGTCTCAGATACCGCAATAACATTGGTGTTGGAAGAGTACAAGAGTTGACCAAGAGAGGATGAGAGTAACAATGAAAGAGAAGAACCAGACACAAGTACGTGTAAGACATGCTAGACTCAACTGCGGCCCCGTGGTCGCCAACGCACGTGCCACTAGTTTCAAGCCCCTGGGGGGGGGAGAGTTTTGGAAAAGGATATAGACCTAGAAAAAGCTGTAAACATTCGCAGCTGATACTTACTCCTAGATATAAAAGCTGAGAATGTATAGCCAAAAACACAGCGAGATGGACTATACAAAGTTTGCTCAATGATCATGCAGTCAATGAAATGTAACTACAGTACACACATTCAGATAATACCTTCGAGTGATCTGAATTCTAAATATGTTTCCAACAATCAAATTGAAGACATAAGGCTAGAAGTATGGCATATCGATTAAGGGTGGGATAGATATTGTGGATATCTGCTCCATGGATGTATATAAAATTAGAATCTTACTCAGAGAGCTACAATTTATTTTCATATACATTGTAGCACTATTATTATTAGCAGTAGTATTATTATTAAGGCCTGCGTAATTGACGTTCTTAAAAAAATACAAGAGAAATTTTCGATAATTTTTAGGTTATTTGGTGTGCTTGTTTCCAAAATTACCTCCAATTTTTTCCATCAAGTCAGGGTTTTTTGTAAAATCGATATCGATATTTTTGCTAAAATCCAGAGCTAACACAAATGAAAATTGCCTTGAGTTCAAACTTTTTACATGAAATTACGGTGCATTTTCTAGAAGAAACTAACATAATTATAATAGAGGATTGCCCATGAGGAGCAAATATTATGTAATTTTACAGGATCGTTCGAAACAAATTTTAAACTGAGCAAAAAACAAAACAAAGAAACAGCCTATTTAAGTACCTACGTAGTGTTTTTTTTCCTTCGAAACTTCTTCTTGACGTTCTTCTATTACGTTCAAGCTCAGGTAAATGTTCATACAAATCCATGTACAATTGAATATTTCATGAAAACGTGACGTGATAGATCTTTTTAATTACCGTTTTCGAAATCAGCACCGAATAATACATCAAGTTCACATATCACTTCCCTTGTATTTTTTTTTTGGTCATCGAGGGTCTGTGTTATTATCATAATTATGAAAGGAATAGTGCTGTAGTTGAAGTGGTACAGCACATCGGGGTGATTAGAACTAGGGTTACTTAGAATATTATTCAATAAATGTTGTCAGTCATAACGTTACTGAAAAGGATCTTACTCGTAATAGTCATATGTGTAAAGAAAAGAAATCCTCTTGAAAAAAAAAAACGGTAACACTCCAAAACTTACGCCAATATAGGAGGAGTAACGTTGGTTACTTTTCAGTCAAAATTAAGGGAATAGTTATATCAAAATACGAATACCTTCCAATTCCGTAAAACTGAATACTGGCAAATTAAAGATGACAAACAAATTAAAAGCAACCTTAACCCTCAAGTAGTCGCATGGTTTACAATCGAAGGCCAATATTTAATGGGTATTTAATTAGCTATTTTTGTTTGAAAATGTTGATTTTCGATTTTATAAGAAGGATGGAGTGTGATAAATATACTAACCATAGACAAATACATGAAATACCAAATATATTGACACAGCGTTAAAATTTAAATTAAACTTTTGAAAGAAATTTGATAATATTTCCTGTATAGAATAAAAACATGAAATATTTGTGAACAGATGAGTATTTTTCTACAATTTTGTGTTCATAATTATTCAGTTTCCCAATTATGTACAATTCTATACCTAGGCAAGCAAACTAACGCAGTTCAAGCGTTGTTCTATAAATAGTCGCGCTTTAAGTAGTCGCGTGGAATACAATTTTGTAACCCATGTTAACTCTTTGGTACGCCACTGACACGCTAGGGGTCATTGATGCAATATTTCAGGGAGGTTGTAGTGGGGAGACCTTCTAGGGAAGGTACTGATCAGCAGGTCTAAGTACCAAAATCTAGTGTATTATGGTCGCAGATATAAAACAAATGAACCTCGATTACAATGGTAATCCAAGCGACCAACGGAGGGTTGAGACATAATTTCATATAAATGTTGCTTCTTATTTCCCTACATACGGAATGTGTTGGGTAATGTGCTAATTACCCCATTTTACGCTCAATTGATATGGTTCACCACCAAAATTACGTAAATTTAAAGAGAGAACGTTTCTCGAGTGAAAGTATTTGGTGACTAATTCTCCGAGGATTTGCGGCTGGCATTGAGCGCACTCTTCTTTAGAGCGACTTCGAAGAGAGTTGTACGTTAATTACACGTTTGGGCTTAGGATATTCCATCTTGTTCTTAAAGTTTTATTTAACAAGAAGCTTACTCCACTTGATTTTACTTTTCTGCGAGGGACCATCATTTCTGTATCTCATCATGGAAATGAAGATAACTCCTCAGATAATAGTCAAGTTTAATCAAACACAGTAGAGTTGTATTTGGTTGAATGTAATCAAGTAACTTAAAACAAAGCACCAGATTAATATACTGTAAATTACATGATTTGGTATGATTCAGCTAAGGTTAAGTGAAGGTTCCCATACCAATACCCCAGGGGCTCACGACTAGTAGGACGTAGCTTGGCGACCACGGGACCCAAGCTGAGTCCAGTGATGCTTCCACGTTCTTGTGTTGGTCTCCTCTCTCTCATCTTTCCTGCTGACCTCCCTTTCTGAAGTTTTGATCCCTTATGACTCCGTATCCGAGGCCTAGGGTGTCTTTTTACTATCCCGCCTTAATTGGGCCCTTGTCTCATCATTCTTGATACCCTCATTCTTCCAGGGGTCAGACCTCTTCTTTTCTCTTTATGAATTTTCCTGCCTTCTTCTGAAGCCCCAAAGTAGGCAGGGTGCATGTAGCCCCCACCACCACTTATAGTGCACCTTGGATAATGATTCATCGTCAAGGACTCAAGGCTAGTAAGTATGGGAGTTGGCGACCCCGAGTGATTCCTGAGCTGGTTCCGGTTTATTCCCTTTCTCTAGTGACTCTCCTCTTTTCCTTTCCTACCTGTCTTTCATGACCCTTCGCTCTAAATCCCTCAATCCTCATTCATTGAGGGTTGGAGGCATTTATTTTCTTCCTGTCTCTTATTTGCCTTTCTCCTTTTATTTTCCCTTTCTTCTTCTAGTGTGTAAGTTAATTATAAGTTTGTAGTTAGAAGTAGATGTAGCAGAAGTAGTAGGTTCATTTCATTCTCAGTTTTACGCCTTCACCTATATCATTTGGGGCCGATAACCTAGATTGTTGTAAAAATGATTATGTTTTATATGAAGAAATTGTATGGTGCGTTGAAATCTCTTTGGCTTTGAATAAGTGGCAGCTTATAGGTTTTTACCTCGAATGTTGCATTACCTTTCAGAGAGGGTGGGTGTTAATAAGATTAATGGTGAGGATTTCAATGGGCTGCAAGAGAGTTGTTAGTTTTATTAATATTTTATTTTTGTTTCACTAAAATATGCTCATTATCGGATAGAGAAATCGTAAATTGCGCCATAGTTTTTATTGTGTACCAAAATAAATAAATAAATAAATAAATAAATAAATAAATAATAGTCAGTCAATCAGAATTTCATTCAAGGGAAGCAATCAATATTTGATAAACAGCACAGTGAGTGAGAAGAAGAAGTCGCACAGTTTATTTACATCGTTCAGCAGTGGAGAATCGGCAATAACAGAAGCACTTCGGATATTTTCTCTCACCTCGAATCTTGTTAGGCCTACTTCCATCATGCAACGACCACTTCATTTAACTGCTGGGACAGAAGTTTCTTGTGCTAAGATCTGTGCCATACCAGTCACGATAGAATTCTAATCGTTGCTCGACCAGTGCAACGTGATCGCTGTTCTAAGCAGGGCATAGTAGAAATGGGTGTATTGCGTTATTACAAGACGAAACTATCGATGTTCATGAACATAAGGTGAGAAAATAGGTAATATTTAATTAGAAAAATCTACTGTATCCTGTGAGAAGAATCTGGTTGTTTTGCAGTGCTGCCACCATTGGTATGAATGATGTAGGCCAAGCATTTTCATATTGGAATTAACAATTTTAGGTTATGATGTGTAAGCAATGTGAGCATTTCAATGCCTTCCTATGTAATATAGCCCAACTGGATATCTTTCTTAGCCAGTGTTTAGGAGATAGAATAATGTTGGTCAGCACTATGTTAGAGTCCTTGATCTCCGTTCGCTGGCAATGAACACTGATAACATTTAAACGATAGCACTGTATATCTTCTGCTCTATTTAGAGGAATGCATTTCCTCCATGACAATTAGCTTTAGTGAAACTCCATTTTATTGACGCAATAATGTTTATTGAGTTAACTTTATAATAGCCAGAAGTGAACTTTGAGGGCAGGACAACTTTTACTACTGCTGAACTATGCATGTCCTTAATTTAATGTGTAACTATTTTAAGCTTCAATTACGGCTTAATGAAACTACTGGTATTTGATAAGCGATCCCTCGGACAAAATAAATTGAAATCCGAAGAGTGTATACTTATGTCTTCGTAAATGCTTATTGACATGATGCAGTGAATGCAATAATCTCAACCTACGCACTTATCTGTCTAAGTAAAATTAATTTCTGTAGAGATCTGAATACCGTGAAAGTTGTGCTAATCCTCTAATAAAATAAAATATACATATTGAAAGTTATAATCAGATTTTAGAATGGAGCCGTTTACTTGCTCTCACTTCAAAGTACATCAAGTTTTTTACAAAGCTTAGGAATTTGAAAAAATACGAAGTCATGTCCTGATTATTTAATCAAACTATGGTTTCATATCTATAATTTGGATGTTCATATTAGCATCTGCTATGGTGCTTCAATCCGTTCTACAGGGTGATTTATTCAAGAGTTCCTTCTGATGACAGATGACCACTGCCAGCTCGGTTTTGAATGCTGTGTTCAACAGGCCACATTAATTAGGCTATAAGAGTAGTAGACAGAGAGGGTCATTTACACTCGCAGTTTTAGTCCTAGTGTGTAGTGGTGTAGTTCAGAATCAACGACTGTATTCCAGGTGGGAATGAATTCCTATTTATACTACAAAAATATGCTTGATAAGGATACATTTATCAATTTTCACTTATAAACTCACACAAAAACACTTCCGTAACTCACAAACCCTTAGGAAAAGAACTCAGCAATTCTTCTAGGTTTGTGCCGTGTCTTGTTTGGGGTTTCACCTAGGACATTCCATTCCAGGGAAGGTCTTCAACTTAGTAAATCCATTTTACAATATTCATAGCGCATGAGTAGATGTAACAAATGAGTGACGACTCGCGAAGTGTTTCAACAAAATCCCGTATGCGCCATATGCCATTCATCTGATTGCGATGAAACTTTGATGAGTTGTTGTGCACGCTCCCACGAATGTTTCTAGATTAGTAAATCCATTTCACGACAGTTTAGAGGCAGTTAACGGAAATTGATAAAAATATTGTGTATCCAAAAGCACTTCAAGAAACAAAATTACAACGCCAACACTTCCTTTGATTGGCATTGCAGCGCATGCTGGGTACAGTTTATATATATTATCTCTTATCCTCCCAGCTCAGTTTCACCCACGGCCTCTGTGTGAGATCATTCCTCTACCGTTGCAAGGACAGAGTCTAAAAGCTCAACACACTTTATGAGCAGATACAACTGGGGTTGGCGATCGCCCAGACGTCCGCTAACTTGAGTCTAATGAAGGAAAGGTCAGGAAAAGAAGTTTGGAAGGAAGTCGACCGTGAACCTGTTGAAAGGAACCGTCACAGCATTTGCCTGGTGGCAAAAATGGAAATCCACGAAAACTATTTTCATGACGGCAGAAGTGGGATTCGAACCCACGCTGACGCCAACGATTCACGAGGTAGCGGGTTAGCGCTCTCAGTCACCATGGCCACTAACATTTATATAATACAAGCTGTACCCGGCATGCGTTGCAATGCCAATCAAAGAAAGTGTTGGCGTTGAAATTTTGTTTCTTGAAGTGCTTTTGGATTCACAACATGTTTTTCAATTTCCGTTAACTGCCCTATGCTATCGTAAAATGGATTTTCTAATTTAGAATCAATCGTGAGAGCGTGCACAACAACTTTCAAAAGTTTCATCGCAACCGGATGAATGGTATATGAACGTATACGGGATTTTGTTTGAACGATTCGTGCGCTGTCACTCATTTGTTGATTCTACTCGTACGCTACCTGTTGAGAAATGGATTTACTAAGTCGAAACCCTACCCTGGCGTGTACACATTAACTCATCAAGGTTTCATCACAATCGAAGAAGGTTATATGAACGCATAGGGGATTTTGTTGAAACGCTTCGCGCGTCGTCACCCATTTGTTGCATATACTCGTGCGCTACCAATTGTGAAATGGATTTACTAAGTCGAAACCATTCCCTGGCGTGTACACAATAACTCATAAATGTTTCATCGCAATCGGATGAATGGTACAGTATATGCACGTATACGGGGTTTTGTTTAAACGATTCGTGCGCTGTCACTCATCTGTTGAATCTACTCGTGCGCTACCTATTGAGAAATGTATTACTAAGTCGAAGCCCTTCCCTGGCGTGTACACAATAACTCATCAAGGTTTCATCGCAATCGAAGAAGGTTATATGAACCCAATAGGGGATTTTGTTGAAACGCTTCGCGCGTCGTCACCTATTTGTGCATCTACTCTTGCGCTACTTATTGTGAAATGGATTTACTATGTCGAAACCCTTTCCCTGGCGTGTACACAATTACTGATCAATGATTCATCGCAATCGGATGAATAGTATATGAACGCATACCGGATTTTGTTTAAACGATTCGTGCCCCGTCACTCATTTTTTGAATCTACTCGTGCGCTACCTACTGTAAAATGTATTTACTAAGTTAGAAACCGTCACGTAAGTGTCCACAACATCTCACCCAAGTTTCATCGCTATCGGACTAATGGGATATGAAGACATAGGGGACTGTATTGAAACGCTCCGCGTGTCGTCGTTCATTTGTCGAATCTACTCGTGTGCTACCTACTGTGAAATGTATTTACTAAACCAGAAACCTTCCTTGGAGTGTCCACCATATTTCACCCAAGTTTCACCGCTAACGGCAGAATGGTATATGACCTTATACGGAACTTTGTTGAAACGCTTCGCGCGTCGTCCCTCATTTGTTGAATCTACTTCTGCGCTGCCTATTGTATAGTGGATTTACTAAGCCAGAAACCTTCCATGAAGTGTACACAACATCTCACCCAAGTTTCATAGCTATCGGACGAATGGTATATGAATGCATACGGGACATGGTTGAAACGCTTCGCGTGTCGTCGCTCATTTGTTGATTCTACTCTTGCGCTACTTATTGTAATATGGATGTACACAGCCAGAAACCTTCCCTGGAGTGTACACAACATCTCACCCAAGTTTCATCGCAATCGGATGAATGGTATGTGAACGTATACGGGACGTTGTCGAAACGCTTCGCACGTAGTCACTCATTTGTTGAATCTAAACGTGCGCTTCGTATTGTAAAATGGATTTACTAAGCCAGAAACCTTTCCTGGAGTGTACACAACAATTCACCAAACATTTATCACTGTCAGACGAATAGTATATGACCTTATACGGGACTTTGTTGAAACGCTTCGCGTGTCATCGCTCATTTGTTGAATCTACTGCTGCGCTACCTATTGTAAAATGGATGTACTAATCCAGAAACCTTCCCTGGAGTGTACACAACATCTCACCCAAGTTTCATCGCTATCGGATGAATGGTATATGACCTTATATGGGACTTTGTTGAAACGCTTCGCGCGTCGTCGCTCATTTGTTGATTCTGCTCGTGCTCTTCCTATTTTTAAAGGGATTTACTAAACCAGAAACCTTCCCTGGAGTGCACACATCTCAGCCTAGTTTCATTGCTATCGGACGAATGGTATATGAACGCATACGTGACTTTGTTGAAATGCTTCGCGCGTCGTAGCTCATTTGTTGAATCTACTCGTGCGCTGCCTATTGTAAAGTGGATTTACTAAGCCAGAAAATTTCCCTGAAGTGTACACAACATTTTACGCAAGTTTCATAGCTATCGGACGAATGGTATATGAATGCATACGGGACTTTGTTGAAACACTTTGCGTGTCGTCGCTCATTTGTTGAATCTACTCGTGCGCTATCTACTGTGAAATGTATTCACTAATTTTGAAACCTTCACGTAAGTGTATACAACATCTCACCCAAGTTTCATTGCTATCAGACGAATGGTATATGATCACATACGGGACTTGTTTGAAACGCTTCGCGCATCGTCACTCATTTGTTGAATCTACGCGTGCGCTACCTATTGTAAAATGGATTTACTAAGTCAGAAACCTTCCTTGGAGTGCACTCAACATCTCAGCCAAGTTTCATCACAATCGGATGAATGGTATATGAACGCATAGGAGACATACACACCCACAGACAAACTATCACGTAATATTGATTTTTATATATATAGACGAACAGAAATACCCGGGAGGGATGACGAAAGACATTCCAAACTGATAAGTGAAGCAATTAAAACAACACGGATAGTCTAATTAAGTAAATAAGAGCATTGGTTATTAAAGCTGCCTAATTATATGAACTATTAACCGGACATCAAACTGCGTGGAATTTATTTTCCTTGCTATGAGAAAGAGAAGAAATTTAGCGACCACTTCTGTTGATTGGTTCCCGAGTTGAGGCCACGATATTGCGGACGATTGTCACGCACTGTTAGGACGACTCCAGATTATTACTAGCGCCTTGGGAGAGCATCTAGGGAATAGTAGGAAAATTAAAAACTCTCTCTGCCACCAGGAGCGCAGCGAGCGTGTTGTACAGGGATGGACATATAGACATACGCGAGAAAAGAGAAACCCAGTGGCTCAACCGAGAGCATCGAGTCACAGTCCAACACTCCACTAGGGAATTGCATAAATGTCGGAGATTGGAGGTTTAAATTCTGTTGCCGACTGTGAATATCCTGAGTATGTTTCCTCTCGTTTATTTTCACATTTCTTCCGGTGAAATGTCGGGAGGGTACATCTTATTTCAAATACCGATGATGATGATGATGATGCTAATTGTGGTTTTAAGGGACCTAATATCAAGGTTTTTGGCCCCCAATTGTTTAGGTGATATGGAAAAAGAAAAATTAAGTGGAAACTATAACTAAGATTAACCACCGACTTTCATACAAGAAGAACAAATGAATAAAAGAAACGAATAAGGTAAATAATAGACAGGACGAAAAAAATGCCCTCAATCTTCAATGAGATTTGAGGGACTTTGAAGGAAGGAGGGCCATAATGGGAGATAGGAAAGGGAAAGAAGAGAGGGCCCGTCCCAAAGGCAATGAAAAAGGGGAACAACTGGACCCAGCTCAGGAGTCCCTCGGGATAGCCGACTCCCAAGCTTACCAGCCGTAAGCCCTTGAGAGTGTAGCACTTTCCATGGTGTACCATGAATTGTGGGGGCTACATGCAACCTATCTGGGGAGTTTTTCAATTTCCCGCATTAATTGGTCCATGTCTAATCTTTCCTGATACCCTCAATCTTCGAGAGGTCAGACGTCTTGTTTTTCTTTCCATAGCATTCACTGACCTCTCCACTAGCCAAAGAGGTTTAGCCGAATTAATTAGTGAATAAGTGTTACGTATATTCGTGTTACGGATACCTTCCTGGGTTCTGTTGCGCAAGATTTTGTATTCTAAAATATCCTTGAGTTTCAATGTTCTGATGCACTTGTTTCTAGCCCTGCCTCGAGATTTTATCAACTTTTTGATTTCTGAGTTAATCCAGATAGCCAATGCGTGTTTTACGTTAGCCGAGTGCACTGGAGCATGGCGTTCAAATACGTGAATTAACAAGTTATTCCGTGAAGAACTGCATAGCCTATTTTCATATATCCTACTTTTATTAATTGCCACTATTAACATACAAAATTTCAGTTTGATTGCTGTGATGGATTACCATATATTGAGAACCGTCTAAATATTTCGGATGGTCGTCATGTTGGATATTAATTTATGTAGGCCATAGAGTTATGAAATATTAGATGAGGATTATTGCGGAGGTGCATTATTCAAACGTTGACTTCGATCGCATGATTAGGACAAAACTTAATTTTAAAAATTTCGCACAGCCGCCATCTTGAGTTTATGTAAACGATTGAACTAAATTGGATGTAGTGCATTACAATGTGCATAAACATTTGCTGTACCAAGTTCCACTGCGTTCGGAAGGTTAAATCGCGAGAAAATTCCATTTAAATTGTTCAACTTCGCTTGGCCGCCATGTTCGTTTTGTAGTTAACATGTTTTTGAAATTCGCATGGGTGAACATCTAGTAGTGCTCGTTATCATCGTACAAAATTTCAGGATGATATCAGTAATATTTTCGGAGATATAGAATGCCGGTGAAATATTGGGTTGGTGAGACGTAATAAAATTTGAAGTGCACGGGCGGGGTTGTTTAAAATATTACTATGACCTTACCGAGTTTCATTGAAATCGCTCCAGGCGTTTAGATTTTATTAGGACACACACACACACACACACATACAAAAACATGGACAAAAGCTGATCTCCTAAGCTTATTTCTTCATGAATGAAAATAGGCTAAAAATGTGTTGAAAGTTTCGAAATTTTTCATCTATACTTTGCCACTCGAGGACAGTATGCCATGGAACTGAGATGGCAAAAGCTAAAATCTTTTATAATTATATGTGCTTGAGTTTAATATTTAATAGTTGTTCCATGAAAGCGATTTTGGGTGCTCTTTAGACACAAATAAATAACACCTTAGTGTATTTAAGGCAGATCTCTACGAAGAGGATTTCAGGTATGACATTCTCACTATTTAGGAATTTGGAGATCACCCAGCACTTAATAAGCTGTCGAACATATACGAGGACTTCCTACTCTACCTCTTTCTCTACGTTGTCTGCCATTGCGGTATATATTATAGCCAGTCAAGGTTGCGGATGAATCAGTACTGGACTATTATTATGCTGTTTGAAGCCATTTTCAGTGTTGCCATAGCAAATGAAGTTTGATGTTTTTCAGTCGATCAACACGATTGCACCCAATTGTGAAGGATTGTTCCCTAATCCCGAAAAAAATTAAATGAGATTAATACTTTCACCCATAATTTCAGACATAGATATCACAGCCTAAGTGTAATGGATCTGATGATGATCGCTTGACGATCGAAACTGGTCATCCAAGTGTATTTATTAATTTCATGTTATTTTTAGCCTATTTTCAATTTTGAAAAAATAGGCTTATGAGATCACCTTTTGTCCGTGTGTGTGTGTGTGTGTGTGTGAGGTGTGTGTGTGTGTGTGTGTGTGTCCCTAATAAAATCTAAACGGCTGGAGCGATTTCAATGAAACTCGGTAAGTTCATACACTATTCCCGCCGACCTCGACCGTGCCCTTCAAATTTTGTTACGTCTCACCAATCCAACATGGCGGCTGTGCGAAATATTTCACTAGCATTCAATATCTCCGAAACTATTACCGATATCGCCCTGAAATTATGTACGGTGATAAAGAGCACTACTGTCCGGGCGGGGACACCAAGAGCCCGCCGATGAGCCAAGCTTGGTGTCCTAGGCGAAACCCCACACAAGACACGGCACAAACCTAGAAAAATTGCTGAGTTTTAATTCACCTATGAGACTTTCAAAAACCTGGTGACTACAAAACCAACATGGCGGTCAAGCGAAATTGAGACTTTTAATAGACATTTCTCGCGATTTAACTATCCAAACGTAATGAAACTTGGTACAGCAAATGTTTATACACATTGTAATGCACTGGAGTCTAATTTAGTTCAATTGTTTACATAACCTCAAAATAGCGGCTGTGCGAAATATTTCACTTACATTCTATATCTCCGAAACTATTACAGATATCATCATGCAATTTTGTACGGTGATAAATGGTACTGATACAAGTTTACCTATGTATATTTCATAAACCTGTAAAGTACAAAACGAACATGGCGACCATGCGAATTTTAAATATTTTAATAGACTTTTCTCGTGATTTAACTCTCTGGGCGCAGTGAAATGTGGTACAGTAAATGATTTTGCAGATTGTAATGCACTGCCATCTAATTTAATTCAATTGTTTACATAACCTCAAGATGGCGGCTGTGCGAAATTTTAAAATTAAGTTTTTATTCTTGTGTCGTAATCATGCGATCGAAGTGAAAGTTTGAATAATGAAGCTAGGCAATAATTGTCCTTGAATGGTACATAACTCTATGGCCTATACATATAACAATCCTAAATGGCGAGCTACTGAAATATTTAGACGGTTTTCAATATCTATGAATCTTTTACAGCAACCAAACTGGATTTTTTAATGTTCATAGAGACTATGAACATATGTTCACCTATAGGACTTTCAGTAACCTGGTGAGCACAAATCCAACATGGCGGCGACGCGAAGTATAAATATTTAAATGGACGTTTCTCGCGAATTAACTATCCGAGTGCCATGAAACGTTGCACGTTAAATGCTTATACAAATGTTGATCCACTGGCATGTAATTTATTTCAATTGTTTGCATAATCACAAGATGGCTGGTGTGCGTACTTTTAAAATCTCGTTTTGACTTCTTGTGTTCTAATCATGCGATTGCAGTTTGAATGCCACACGTACACAATAATCGTAATGTAATAGTATACAAAAATAAGAATCCATCCTGGCGACCATATGAAATATTTAGACGGTTCTCAATATCTACGAATCTGTTACAGCAATTAAACAGAAATTTTGTATGTTGATAGAGACAATTAACATGAGCAGGATATATGAAAATAGGCTGTATAGTTCTTCACGGAACTACTTGTTTTTTTCTGGATTAGGGAATAACCATCACAATTGGGTGCATTCGTGTTGACCGACTGAAAAACATCAAACTTTGAGTAATGGAATACTTGAACACTGTTTCACTAACGGTGGTTAAATAAACACCAGAGTGTGTAATCAAAATGTTCTAGCATTGCCAGCCCCTCAATGATCTTAATGCCACTGTAATTGGGATGAAAATCCTGTTGTGCGCAAATAAATCACTAAATAAATAAATAAATAAATAAATAAATAAATAAATAAATAAATACACAAATAAATAAATAAATGCATAAATAAATAAATAAATACACAAATAAATAAATACATAAATAACCAAATACATAAATAAATACATAAATAAATACACAAATAAATAAATACATAAAGAAATACATAAATAAATAAATAAATAAATACAAAAATAAATAAATACATAAAGAAATACATTAATAAATAAGTACATAAATAAATACACAAATAAATAAATACATAAATAAATACATAAATAAATACATTAATAAATACATAAATAAATACATGAATAAATACATGCATAATTAAATACATAAATACATAAATAAATACATAAATACATAAATAAATACCTAAATACATAATTAAATACAAAAATAAATATTCTTTATCCAGACCAATTGTTTTTGCCTAAACCAATAATTAATGTTAGGAGGCGCTACCCTGCGGGCCACGTTAGCTAATATATACCTCCCTGGATTTTCGTCACGCACAGTGGGTGTACTCACGCATTAATAATATTTATCCAGGCCAATGGTTTTGCCAATTAATGCTTTTCACATATTACGTGTGTCCACAATATTACGCGTCTCTTTATTAGGCCAATGCATGTCGTGCGGTGTATTTTGTATCCCACATGTTCTTAACAGGAATGTGACGTCAAAGTGTGCACCTTAACAGTTGATGAAACCTCAAGCGTTTGACAAACATGGCTGCCGTCGTTGAATGAGCAAGAAATAAAAACTCATATTTACGTAATATAGGTTCAAATCCCGGTCACTCCATGTGAGATCTGTGCTGGACAAAACGGAGGCAGACAGGCTTTTCTCCGGGTACTCCGGTTTTCCCTGTAAAAATTTCATTCCAGCAACACTCTCCACTATCATTTCATTTCATCTGCCATTCATTTAATCATTGCCCCAGAGGAGTGCGTCAGGCCTCGGCAGCCGGCACAGTTCATATCCTCGCCGCTAGATGGGGGCTTCATTCATTCCATTCCTGACCTGGTCGGAGACTGGAAGCAGGCTGTGGATTTTTTTCATTTACGTAATATTGCATATATTCCGGTGCAGTAGTGATCGTTGACACTAATTTCAATTGCTAATGACTCCCAGAATATGAAACAAGGTATAAAAATCATATTAAAGCCAGGATTTGCTCACATCCGGGAGGCGATGAGGTTCGAATCCCCCTGCCGGCAACTTTGAAGATGGTCTTCGGTGGTTCCCCATCTTCCTTCCAGGCAAATTCCGTGGTTGGTCCCTGGTTGGTCCCTAACTATAAGCCACAGCCGGTACCTTCCCAATCCTAGTCCTTACATTCACACTTTCCTCCCCAGAAAACATTCCACACGCGGCGGTACATGTAGCTCACCCCATGGGTGTCCGCATAGAAGCAGCTTCAAACTCTGGTGAGTCGAACATGTCCTCGGGCACTTTCGGCACAAAAGGCCATACGCTTAAAAATAAATACCCAAGACCAAAAAAAATCTGAGATTTACCAATTCTCTCTTCATTATTAAATAATGGCACAAATAACACATTGCAAGACGAAGGACATATTAAAACAACATATTCAAATTACACATTATTGTCAACCAGTGTAGTTACGACCACCAAGTCATGACCATAGGGATTGCCTATCTCCAGAAAAGAAAAACGAATGGGTTCGAATCCCGGAATCAGATATTCTTAAAATATTTTTCTATGGTTTCTCGTTTACAAATTCAAGCGAAACTGGGACAGTACCACGACAGCATTCTTCCAACTTCTTGCCTAGTTGAACTCATTTCCTCTCATTGTTTCTCTCTCAATAACACGCCTGATGAGCTAGGTGTCGGGAAAGGCATCCGGCCAGAAAACCATCCACCTAAATAAGACTCAAATCTCTTCACCCTCCAGCCCCATATACAGTAAATGTGAATATTGAGGGGCAGAATGAGTTCAGAATTCACATAATATAAATTGCAGCAGATAAAAAATATTAAAATGTGAAGGTAAACATGTGTGTGCCCTGGGTCTGAAGAGGATGGTCGGTTGGTTCCTCGGTTTAGGGGCTGCGACAACGCGGACATGTAGCTCCGTGTACTTTGGGTGTGTGAAGTATGTATCTGATAACCGTTGTTAATTGTGATGGCTGTATTAGTGTGTGTTATCTGTTTCAATTCAAGTGAGGACTACTGACTTTAATTTCAAATAGTTCCTATATATGCTACCAAATGCTACCATCCACAACACCTAGCTTGAGGACTTGACTACTAGATGGCATCGCAGTCAGCACCTGGCGGCAAACGTTGGAACTAATAGAGCGTTATCAAACTAACCTACACATTTTAGCTTCCACAAGTGTAGTTAGTGGAAGGTTCTTTTTCATGCCATAAATCTATGACATGGGACCGCCGGCTTTACTTCCCCTCCGAAGGAAGGCATACTGAGGGATTTTTAACGGTCTTAGAAAGTCTGACGACTTCGGCTGGGTTTTAACCCGCAATCTCGGGCATGCTACCAGCTACGCCACCGAAGCCGATTCTGAAGAGGATAATGGCTATTTTTGGAACTTACTATATCAGTTTATTATCATCCAATTGGTGTTAATCGATACCATAGAGAAAAGAGCAGGAAAGTAAAGGCATGTTCTCTACTCTTTGCAGGACTATGATTGCCGGCTAGGGAAACCGTTTACTAACGTGCGCCGAGAGAAGTGCACCCACCGATCAACACCGCAGCGAAAGCTCACTGCGGCCCACACTCTTCAATTGTTCTCATGGGCTGATACGTGCTCCACTCCTTTACAGTTTGGCGCTGTGGTCGTCTGATTACACTTGCTTGCGCTTTCCACCCTTCGTTTGTTCACGTACTCCGCGTTCCCCACTGCGGTCAATTGCCTTCTTTTGTTTGTCTTTGCGCTTCATTTTGTTGTTTTTAACTCTAACCTTTCGCACACTTTAATACTAATTGTTTAACAAAATAACACTGATATTTCAACTTACTGAATTTATCACGGACCGCTCTGCT
Source organism: Meconema thalassinum (assembly GCA_946902985.2). Lineage (NCBI taxonomy): Eukaryota > Metazoa > Arthropoda > Insecta > Orthoptera > Tettigoniidae > Meconema > Meconema thalassinum. The sequence goes on along the minus strand of OX336392.1, from coordinate 256,518,593 downwards.
CTTGATTTACTTCTCACTGATCACTCTTGTAATGTACTGCTCCTACTTGGTCACCTACTTTGTTGCTTCCAGAATCATGATTGTACCCAGGCGTGCACCTCTGCATCCGAAGCAAATCGACGACCACGAATGTCTTTCTTCAGGCTACAGCAGACATTCGGGCATGGATTTTACTTCCTGACGCTCTACTCCTTCCGCAGTCAAAACGCGCACTACATCTCGCTGTTCCTCTTTCCCGGTCTTCATAGTGACGTCAGACGCATACATGACTCATTGAACAGGTGTAACAGACAAATGGCACAGCGGTGAACGTTCGCGCGGTTCATTCCTAATTCCCAATAGAGGACACTACTATACACCTGCGTTACCACCGTCCGCACCATGCTCGTTATATCATCTGTCTCGTTTTCATTTGACTGCCCCTTATAAGCTAGAGGAATTACTTTGCCAACAGAACAGAGGGCACAATGCGGTTAGTTCACAGCGGGGATGCAGAGTAATTACCCTTTCTAGCCATGGCAGTGTCAAAATAAACATCCGGAGGTAAATGTGGCCCCCACAAAGGTTTTGCTCATTAGCATTGTTTTGTAAATTAACCCATTTGTTGTCCAGAGCATGAACTGTGGTCTGGCTCTCACTGCTGTCACAAATGGTTTGACAATGTAGTGGCTAGTATTCTTGGCTGTCACCTCGGAGGTTCGGGTTCCATTCCTGGCGCTGCCATTAAATTTAACTCGGGTGTGAGGACTGGAACGGGCTACACTCAACCTCGTGAGGCATAACTGAGAACAGGCAGTTTCTATTCCTACCTCAGCCATTCTGGGAGTGGTTTTTCGTAGTTTTCTACTTCTACTCCAAGAAAATGCAGAGATGGTACCTAACTTAAGGCCATGGCCGCTTCCAACCCAAATTCTACCTCGAATACAATTAGTGCACACACTAGTACAGATATGAAAGTGACACTGGTTATCAAATACTTTTACACACACTCATGTACAAGAAATTACATGACCATTATGTCGCAAAGCCCCTAAAGAATCAACACAAACAACGACAGACTGACAGTGAGTGGTGCTTTTGGTTTAGTGCTGGTCATCAAAAAAATATTCAGGATTTTGGGATCGATTCCTTCTAAGTCTATGACATTTAAGTGACTTTAAACGTGGCAAACTACACGTAGATGAGAATACGCGGCTTCTGTGGCGTATTTGGTAGCATTCTGAGATTCAATGCCCAAGATCGTGGGTTCACAGCTTGTAAAAGAACCTGCCACTAACTAAAATTTTGTGAAGCTAAATGTGTAGGTTAGATTTGATTAATGCTTTATAAGTTCCAACGTTCGCCGCCAGGTGCCGATTTCGGTGGCATATAATAGCCAACTTCACAGTTAGGTGTCGTTGGTGGTAGCATTTGGTAGCAAAAGTAGGTAGGAACTACTTGAAATCGTATGCAGTCCTTACCTGAATTACAGATAACTCACACTAATACAGCCATCACAATTATCATCGGTTATCAGACAGATTATACACACACCCAAAGAAAACGGGGCTACATGACCGCGTTGTCGTAGTCCCTAAACTGAGGAACCAACCAACTTAGTTGACAATAGAACCCACGCTCTACTCCAATATCCTAATGAGGTTTTGTGCTCTCAATCTGGAGATATTTAAGGCTTAGTGTAGTTGGCAAAGGAACAATTTCAGTGGCCGATATTATGATGGGATATTTTCTATACTTAACCGTCCTCCACATTTGCTTAAATTCTTCAACTAAACCTATATATTTATTGATATTTAGGTCGTAGGTTTTGGATACAATTCCATTGAGTGAAACTGCGATGTCAATTAGATTTGCTACTTTATTTTACCTGTCAATGAAGACTGTGTCTTTTCGGTTTGCGTTTACGATCGTGTCAGTGACCATATGCCTGTCCCAGTATAGTTTGTGGTGCTCATTTTCCAAATAGAGGCAGGTGCGTATTATTATTATTATTATTATTACTATTACTAATAAACAGGCAGCGAGCTAAGAAATTATTATTAACAGAGATGGATTATTGGAGAAGGGCGGAAAGAAAATCAAGATTGGATAAAATTAGAAATACGATAATCAGAGAAATTATGCAGGTAAAAAAAATGTACTAGAAGTGGTTGAAGAAAGAAGATTACTATGGTTTGGACATGTGAAAAGGATGCAGAATAGTAGAATTCCAAATTTAATTTTATAATAATGATGATAATTGTTGTTTTAAGGGGCCTAACAACAAGGTTATCGGCCCCTAAAATTTAATATTACATTGGAAAAATGAAGGCAAACGGAAACGGGGTAAACCAAGAGAACAATGGATGGATGGTGTAGAGAGAAGCATGGCTACGAGAGGCTTAACCGAGGAAGATGCTGAAGACCGAAATTTGTGGAGGAGTAGAGTATTTTTGGGTTGAAGAAGAACTACTGTATTGTAGAATATTCCTAATAAAGAAGAGGAAGAAGATTAATAATATTATTATAACATTATATTACTGTAGATGCCACTAGGCACAATGAATGTCTGTCTCCTTGTGGGTCTACCACGCTTTCATCCATTCTGAGTGGGCTTTCGTCCACTCAAATGTATGAATATTTTAAGCTCGAGTCAAGTTATGTCTTCTTCTTGATGAGTCATTTTGCATTCTTATTTGATTGGAGTTTCGAATCTGATTCCAAAATACTGTACTTTGAAAGGTCCTTATCAACTTAAACCAGACAAGAAAAGTTCGTTTTAAATCTGCGTGTTGGAAGACACACTTCGTAATGTTGCCTTAGTGATTAGTAACAAAAAAAATATATATAGTGTATTTAACTTGACCCACATTTCCGTAGACATTGATTTATAACCAGAATGTAAAGGATCTGATGATGATCGCTTGACGATTGAAACCGGTCATCGAAGTGTAATAATTGATCATGTAATTTTCTATCAGGTTTATGGAACAACGCCCATTACATTTTGGGTACAATCGTGTTCACTGACAGAAAAGAAATTAACTTCACTTTTGAAGTAGGATATCATATATGACGAATCATTCGGCTAGCATTCCAAAGAAGTCAACAAGAAATCAGCAGGACTCGATACTGCAGGGTGTAATTGTAATAACTGGGAATAAATTCCAATATTTTCCCTCGGACGTATGTGAACAAACGTGGACAACGCCATTAGTTTTATTAGGTTCGCTTTAGTGCTGACCACGAACCTTGACCACAAAACATTAAATAATGCGATACGGTTAGCACTCCATTTGATAACGAACACCATTGGTCACTCCTGTGAGACTTGGACGCTCGCCAAGAAGAGTTTGTGTAGTGCTTTACATAATTATGTGTCTCTGTGGTTACTGCGACAAATTACACTTGAAGGACTAAATATGCTTCATTATGTAGTCGTATTTTGTTGTTTCCATTTCTCAAACTTAAATAATTATTTGTTTTCACATTGGTAACACAATTACAGAAGTAGGCGTGAAGGAAACGACTTGACCACGCATACGTTTTGTAACTTATTGGGTGACTTCCTCCTTCCACTGATTACTCGTAGTTGTAGTTGTTGTTTTTGATGATTCTGAAGGCCCGAATACTTGGGTGTGTGTGTATAATTTGATCACCTGTATCACTGTAATGTCTGTACTAGTGTTTATAATTCAGGTAGGATTTTGGAATTTGGGCATTCGCCTAAAGTAGAAAACTACTTCCAGGATGGCTGTGGTAGGAATTGAACCTGCCTCTTCTCAGTTTTGCCTTCCGAGGCTGAGTGTACCCCGTTCCATCCCTCAGATCAGAATTAAATTTCTTGACAGAGCCGTGAATCAAACCCGGACCTCCACGGTGACAGCCAAGAAGGCTAGCCACTACGCCATGAAGCACTGATTACTTCAGCCAATACAAAAGAACTAGATTCAGGTATTTCTGCCATGAAAAAGTCTAGATAGCCAATGATTGAATTCTTGAGACATATTATTTTGAAAAGACGTCCCCGTTTTGTTGGAATAGATTGCCTACCACCCACGAGGAGGCCCCAGGTTTGAATCCCGGCTCCATCAGAGATTTTAGTAACTAACCAGAGGGCTGGATCAGGTTGCACTCAGCCTCTGGAGGACTCTTTAGTTGCTATCTGATCAGAAACGCAGCGCCCCGTTGATGAAAACCAGATTAATGACCAAGGAGACCTGATATGCTGACCACACGGCACCCTACAATATCTCGAGGCCAACAGGGATGGGCAGCAGTCGCTTGGTAGGTCATGGCCCTTCAGGAGCTAATTGTCACAAGTTTTGTAAGTTATTTTTTGCTTTATACAGTATAAAACAGCCAGACTTCTCTGTTCAGCTGTCTGTCTGTTACGTAGTCAGCCCGAAGGTTGGTTGGATCCTCAAAAAGCGCCATCATAGTTTATGTGGAAGAAACCCACAAAACCCAAGGCAGCACTATAATGAGGCGTACTAGGCAAGGTGAGGAGTGAGCTAGTTAGCCACTGCTTTCCTCACTTGTTCAGAACAATAGCTCTGACCCTATGAATAGAACCTTTCACATCATCCACAGACACTAGCTGTGCGCTGAATGGCATTACTCATCACCACCCATACCTCAGTAGCTTCCATATAGGGTAATCACAGCCAAGAATGAGGCTGAGACATCGGTGAAAAGCCACATTTTACTCTAGCTTGTCTCAACACATAGTCTATATAAAAAATACTGCATCCATCAATGGGTGTTCCGCTTCCTGACACAATTTATTAGCATTTTGCGGCGTTTAAATTGTCCCTCAGATCTTGAAAATGCAGTGCGCCACTTGTTGATGACTTCGAATAACCTTCACTGCAAAGAAATGAAGCAACAGTATAAGAAAACCGGTGTAGAGAAACAATCAGAGTTGGTCTTCATTTAGTTAACACAAGATCGCCCAAATAGATTGAGCAGAAAGTGACGATTATTTAACACCCTGTTATCTGAAAGAATTATATATTAAAACACTTGTCTAACTAATGGTGGAGGTTTAATTGGATGGCATGTTTCACTTGTCACTATAGCATCATCAGATCAAATTTAATATATAAGAAAAAATAGTCCTACAAAACACTATAAAACCGTTTGTGAGTGTCATAGTAGGTTTGACAGTGTTTGTAGAGTTACGTTCGCCAACCATTGCCAACAATGGAAACTGTGTAGTGAATGACGTGACCTTGCCACTAACAATTTCGTCCAGTCCTCATATGATGTAAGCTACAAGATATGCAAATTATGGAGCAAGTAATGTGCTACTGTGTTTACAAAAATATTCGTACATTATTGTTGGCAATTCTAAGGCAATTTAGGGTAAATTTTGTTAACTGAAGGTCACCAAAACCGGTGGTAGTTCGTAGCTGGGCACGCGTTCCGTAAAGGTGAGGTCATAAATATTCATTTTAGGATTTTTCGACAAGTAGGTCATCTCCGTCATGTGTGTGTCTGATAAACTGTGGTGACTCTTAAAAGTATGTGCAATTGTTGTTACTTATATTCTTTGTTTTTGAGTCCTTTTGTTTCTCAATCATTCTTATATTTTAAATGTTTTAAGATTAATGTCCTAATTTGTATATTTAGAATTATGTAAATGGTGTATACAATAAATTACACAACTAGTTCACACAATTTCTTACAATTGTATACAGTAGGTTTAATATCAAACCTGAAGAGTTACTCTTTAAAACAAATACTCATTGTATTGCGCATTCTTTGTCTTTGTACCACCCCTAGATCGAGGGAAATAAATAAATATCAATAAATAAAAAAATAAAGTAAATAAATAAATAAAGTGGTTTTTCCAAATAAGAAATTACTGGCGGGAGGGAGGCCATATATTGACGCTTCTCATTTTCCCCCTACCACTACAACACCCAGTACCCTATCACCAATCTCTCTTACAAGTAATGGTCAAACTCAAAGCTCCTCAAATTCGAAATTCTCGCGGAATCTAATATTTCACCATGCCTACGCCATAGAAATTATCTCCGCACATTAACTAAAGAGAAATTTGAAAATATGTTTTGCCTAAAGATCTTAAATAGTTAGTAACCTTCCATTCAGTGGAGAGCTGTTAATTCCAGCTGTCACGTATAATTGGATTATTAGCTCAATCGTATTTTCAGCAATCAATATCGTGTCGTATATTATAATGAACCAGAGCGGAGTAAGAGGATAAGGTCTCTCAGGCGCGCTGAAGTGACAGTTCATTAGTAACATGAGGCTTAAGAGCTTCCAGTCACAAGCGCTCTTCAGCGGACACCCATTTCTTGTCGGAAATGCACCCGGGATGGTAGCAATATTGTGTTCATGTCTTATTTTCAAGTGGATGTTGTGGAATAGAAGAAAGGAACTGAAGCGAGGAATTGTGGTACCTTGTCGACAACTATCAGAACTTTAGCTAACGGGCAAAATAAACCCATGTATTAAATTTATCACAAACGAAATGAACCTATAGCACCACCACTATTTAAGAACAGTATGTTCTGGAACACATTGATGCAACAAGGCTTGCCTACGTAAGTAAATGAGAGGGGAATATAAGGTGTCTATACAACAGAGATCCACAACCTGAAAGTGGCACGGAGGCCAGAAAATCTAGTTCTAATATGGAGGTTTCCTGCACGTTGATGCAGCTGTTGTTATTGTTGTAGTCACTGTTGTAATTAGATCATGTAAGACTTGTTCACAGCGCCACCTTCTCTCTTGTCTCCTTGCATCGGGACTGAATGCAATGTCACGGCAGTTTAATGTGAGAACATATTTGTTCAATCTGTAAACGTGGTTTTATAGCTAATTCAACCATTGCTAAGCCTAATATCTACCTACTGTGCATGTTTGGTAAGTTTCTATCAAGTTAATTTTTAGACTACTTTCCATATTTTGTAAAAATGAGGAAAACATGGACTTATGAGATCGATCCGGACAAATGTGTGTCTGTCTTTCTGTATGTCTGATCTTCTGTCTATGTGTGTGTGTGCGTCCTATCAACTCCTAACAGGCTGCAGCTATCGAACCCAAATTTGGTATGAGTAAGATCTATACTTGAATATCCTCCGGCCATATTTGAAAATGACGCCAGTACTATCAACTGCTGCAAAATCGCAATTGAAATTTGAGCTCCATGTTGGATATCTCGGAAGGTATGCTTGGGAGCCATTCCAAAATTGGCACACATATAGATAATATTATGTCAGGCTGATGACCTATTAGTTTGGCCAAAGGATGCTTCCCCCATAAAGGTATGATGTTGCAAAATTTGGTAGAGATCGGATGATTAGGTTAGTTGTAATCTGATTTAAGCTTTGAACATTTGTGTGGCCGGCATTACGTTTCCGTCAAGATGGCGGCGATATAAAACATGACACTGAGGTGTCCTCTGCTAGTGCTACCTTTGTACCAAATTTCGTTCAATTCGCGTTCACCGTGTTCGAATTGATAGGGGGGGGGGGACATTCAGAGTACACACACTCACACACACACAGACTCACACACACACACACACACACACACAGACACACTTTTTTTCGCCCTGTGTTGATCTCATAGGTCTACTTTCATTTTTTGCAAAAATCGAAAGTAGGCTAAAAAGCACTAATGTCTTCAATACATGCAGCATAAATATGTAAGAGTAAGTGATTCCATATTTATAGACCAGTTCGACATTCGATCAACAACGCTTATTCTTTTTCTTTTTTACCTATAACGTTTGCCTTTGCCACCTAATTAAATATTTATCAGTTCTTATAAGCATTTATGGTAGCATTACCTCTAGTGAACGTATTTCATATCATAAGTGTTCAATAGACAAAAGAAACAAGAAGTTCCGTGAAGAACTATACAGCCTACTTTTCATGCCAATGATTATTCTACAGTATATGAACCTATCTAGAATAATGACGAAATTAAGTTGGTAATATCGAAATATCTAATTAGTTCAAAATATACCTGGTATAATGTAGCCTAATAGAGCACTACAGTTGGCAGCCCTGGTGACTGAATATATTCTTAGTTCCACCTCTTAAGGTACAGAATACAAAATTTGGTTGAAGTCCAATGGACGTTACATGCAGTTAGACACTGGATCTATCAGCACGCGTAAACGCATGTTGCCAACAATACCATGCGTGTGCTGGTCAGAAATAATCTGAATTATTATGATATCTTGTTGTGCCAATTTTGGATGAAATCCATTTGTTAGTATAGAAGTTACATGTATTTTAAAATTGGACATATCAGCAGGCATAGAATCATGTTGGCAGCACCGCCTTGTATTAATTACTCCAAATTAATCTAGAATGTCAGGTGCTATACGTGTGCAAAGTATAGAGCTGTTGGCTTGCATACTTTCTGATATATTGATATTAGGGTAAAAAGAATATAGACAGCATTTATTAACAGTTGGCAGCCCTGATTGCTCTTAACAATACTTATAGTCATATCTGTTATGGTACACATGCACATACGAAATTTGGTTGAAATCCAACTGATAGTATAGAAGTTACATGTATTTAAAAATTGGTACTATCAGCAGGCTTATAATCATGTTGGTAGAACTGACGTATATAAGTTACTCCAAATTAACCTAAAATGTCAGAATATACGTGTGCATAGTTTAAAGCTGTTGGCTTGCATACTTTCTGATATATTGGTATTTGGATTTAAAAAAATAGAGAGAGCAATTATTAACAGTTGGCAGCCCTGGTGGCTCTTAAGAATACGCTCAGTCAAATCTGTTTATGTACAGATCTTAAATACAAAATTTGGTTGAAATCCAGTTGATAGTGTAGAAGTTATATGCATTTAAACATTGGACCTATCAGAAGGCTTAAAATTATTTTGGCAACACTGTCATGGTTGGCCTCCTGGAAATTAAACTGAAATAGTATTATCTACATGTGTGCCAATTTTGGAATAGCCCCCATGCATACCTTGCAAGATATCCAGCATGGAGCTCAAATTTCTAGTGCGTTTTTTCAGCAGTTGGTAGCACTGACATCATTTTCAAATATGGACGTGAGCTATTCCGGTGCACATCTTTACTCATACTAAATTTGGTTTTGATTTCTGCAGCCGTTTAGGAGTTGATAGGGGGGGGGGGCACACACACAGCCAGCCAGACAGACAGACAGAAGACAGACAGACAGACACACATTCTCCCGGATCGATCTCATAAGACTACTTTTTCTTAATTTTTGCAAAATGTGAAAAGTAGGCTAAAAATCAATTACGAAGGATATGCAATACGTATAACTTAACAAATGAGTTATGTGAAAAATCATCACTCTCATCTTTCTGAAAGATTTATTGTTGGTAATTACAGTCAAGAAGTGAAATTAAACAATTAATGCTCAATGTAATTTTATATTGGTATTGATTTAGGTCGAGCCGGTCCCTTGGAGTTGGGGTAGCGCGCCTGCCTCTCACCCGGATGCCCCGGGTTCGATTCCTGGCTCCATCAGTGATTCTAGAAACTGACCTGAGGGCTGAAACGGGGTGCACTCAGCCTCATGAGGACAATTGAGTAGCTGTCTGACAGTGAGGCAGCGCCCCGGTCACGAAAACCAAGATTAAAGGCCGAGGGGACCCGATGCGCTGACGACGCGTCACCCCAATATCGGCCGGTCAGATGGCTGGGCAGCGGTCGCTTTGTAGGCCTAGGCCCGTCATGGGCTGTGGTTATTAAGTTATTAATATTGATTTAGGTCGTCCAGCTTTTCTTTCTTATTTTTTATAATTCGTGACTTTTTGAAGACGATATGCGCTTGAAAATGGTTATTTTATAAATCTAGTAGAGCCCACTCTGGCACATCCCTACCACTTGATACACGAACCACGGGTTTAAAACCGCTGGTTTATTTCATGTTTGTACTAATCTGCCCCAAGGGTGCGTTCATTACTCTAGTTAGCCTACTTTCGATTTTTGCAAAAAATGAAAGTAGACTTATGAGATCAACACAGGGCGAAAAAAGTGTGTCTGTCTGTGTGTGTGTATGTGTGTGTGTGAGTCTGTGTGTGTGTATGTGTGTGTGTGAGTCTGTGTGTGTGTGTGTGAGTGTGTGTACTCTGAATGTCTGTCCCCCCCCCCCTATCAATTCGAACACGGTGAATGCGAATTGAACGAAATTTGGTACAAAGGTAGCACTAGCAAAGGACACCTCAGTGTCATGTTTTATATCGCCGCCATCTTTACTAAAACTGAATGGCGGCCACTCAAACGTTCAAAACGTAAAATCAAATAACGACTAACCAAATCATCCAATCTCTACCAAATTTGGTAACAACATACCTTCGTATAGGATGCGTCTTGTGACCAAACTACAAGGTCGTCCGCCATACCATTTCAGGATGGCGACCGTGCGAATTATGCAAACTTTATAATCCATATCATGGGACCCACCAGTTCCGATTATCGAGCCGAGAATCGTTTTAACTGTTCTAAAGGAAGAGGCACGTACGAAATTAAAAGTTTATTTTGTAATACTATAGTGCAGACGTGATTTTAAAAAGCTCAGCTGATTCATTAATAAGACAAGATGGCAGCGGATATCTTGTGCCTGACTTATATTTCACTAATTTGAGTATTTCATGCAATATAGCGTACTAAAACAAAATAAATAAACTTTGTATGAAATGCTTTATATATAAATAATATACTTCAGTGATGAAATCGTTTAGTATAAATCATTATTTGCTAACAAGTTCTATGTAAGTCATTTTATATGGATTAATGTTCGTTGGCACAAATGGCTCAGTGGTAAAGCGCTAGTCTGTCATTCATATGCCTATGGTTCAAACCCCATCAGAGATATGTTTTTTGCTTGACATTTTACATATTTGTTGCTTTGTAATGACTCAGACGTTTTAAAATTAAGCGTTATATTGTGCGTATTACGGTGCAAAACATATACTTAATTAAAACATAATTCGCCAGCAGATTTAATCGAGACATCTAGCTGACAAAAAGGTAACAGATTTTATTGAAAAGTTTCTTCTTCTGGCCGCTAGAATGCACTCGCTCTGTTAGGATTATATTGTTCGATATTTCACAACTAGATATCACGACTAGTTTTTATATTTATTGTTTCTTGAGTACTGAGACGTTATAAAATAAAGCTTTATATGGTGCTTTTTGCAATGGAAATTATATATTAAAAAAAACGACATTCTCCACTGGAGTGACATCTTCCATCCTTCAGTTGTACTATGCAGAAACTATAGATTCGAGCAGCGCTCTATACCGGCCAGTTAGTGAACCCAGTCTTAACGACTGCTAGGAGTAATAAGACAGTAACATTCGTTTATTCCTTGTGCACAGAGGCGTTGTTGATAATCTCAAAACTTGCAATATGGATGATTTGGAGATGGATTATTTTGTTATACCGTGTATTTAAGATTAGCCTATAAATTTACGGGTTGCGAAGTTACTTCACTTAGTTCTATATCATTCGTACACGACACAGAACAACAACGTGACGTCAGTTTCTGATCTGCTCTGATTGGCTATTACATTGCTGCAGTCGGGTAGTTGGCAGTCAAGGATAAAATTCTCGACTGCCAACTGCCAGCTACCAACTGCAACTTCATGTTGTGTATGGTGCCTATAGTATACACGGAGTCGATCGCGACTGCCGACCGAGGACTACCAACTACGGACTGCCGACTGCGCATTGTAGATGGGCCTTATTAGAGCAACGAAGTTTCAATTATTGTAAGTAGTCGGTGTTTGGAGTGTTTGCTGATGAAATTGCAAAATGCTGGGGTAAATTATAAACTATGGTTTGAACGCCACTGTTCAAATCCTGTGTGCCAATTTGCACTTCAAATAGGAAGAAATTAGGAGATGATAAGGACAGAGAGTTATAACTATACCCATACATTTCGGAGAAAGTAGGCTATATGTTCTTTCCCGAACATCTTGTTTTTTTTCTGTACACGAGTAACTTTGCTCGCAATGGAAAGGGACCAGTGCAGAATAATGATGTCCTGCACAGTGGATACTAATGGTGCTGTGGCTTGCTTTTTATGAAGGATCACTGCAGGGGCAGTGCCTGTGAAATTGCTTGTTTTAAAAGAGGTCAACCCGCAGGCACTATAATTAATAGAAAAGTATCAACTGCGTTACATATTTGAAATAATATTCAAGTTTAACTACTTTTTAAAAGGGTGTTGTCATTTCTGCACGAGTAGCGCATAATCGAAATCCTTGAGATCCAATTCAGAATTCTAACGGATTTTGGACGGATCCTGATAATCATTTTGATAGAGCGGCCATCGTCTGCAAGAGACTCGTTTGTTTACTCACAATTTATATACTGTAGATGGATATGTAGCGAGGACGGAGATGTGTACGTTTCTTTTTTTTTTTAGCGTATGGCTTTTGTGCCGGGAGTGTCCGAGGACATGTTCGGCTCGCCAGTTTTGTAGCTGCTTCGAGACGGACACCCAATGGGTGAGCTACAAGTACCGTTGGGGGAGGACAGTTGGAAGGGAAGGGCGAGGAGCTGGAAGGTAGCGGCTGTGGCCTATAGTGAGGGACCAACCCCGGCATTTGCCTGGAAGGAAGATGGGAAACCACAGAAAACCATCTTCAAGGTTGCCGGCGGGGGGATTCGAACCTCCTCGCCTCCCGGATGTGAGCGACTGCCATTAGTCATGCCGTAACCACCACGGCTAACTCACACGGTGTGTACGTTTCAATGTACGAAGTACGTCCAGAAAGTAAGTTCCGTTTGGTAATAACATTAAATTGTGTACAGATACAGAAAAATTATTTATTGCACAAAATTCTACAATCCTTAAACTACTTTTCCACATAACTGCCGAAATGTTGCAGGCATTTGTCGTAGCGTGGCACGAGTTTTTGTATACCTTCTTCACAGATGTGTGCCGCCTGTGTCTTCAACTAGTTGTACGTTCCTCTGCAGCGCAGTTCCGCATATGCGCGGTAGACGCTCTGTATCAAGGAGAAGAAATGTGCGCCATTTGGAGAGCGCTGTCAGCCACGTACGCGTTGTTGTGCTTGTTTACTCGTACAATGTCGGTGTTGATTGAATATCCCGCCGCTTGTGAAATCAGATCTGTGATTCGTTTTCTGAATGCTAGGAAAGTGAAACCAATTGAAATTTATCGGCAAATTTGCGATGTGTATGGACAAAATGCGATGAGTGATTCAATGGTGAGAAGATGGGTCCGACAGTTCAATGAAGGACGTAGTGAAGTGCACGATGAAGAACGAAGTGGGCGTTCATCTTTGGTTCCAGAAGAACTGGTTCACGCGATTGATGACAAGATCCGGAAAAATCGCAGGTTTACAATTAGTGCTCTCGCTATGGAATTTCCCCAAATCTCACGATCACTAATTCATGAAATTGTTACCGAAAAACTGAACTTTCGTAAACTTTGCCGACGTTGGGTACCAAAGATTCTTACGGAGCAACACAAAACGAAACGGATGGGTAGTGCACTTCAGTTTTTGACCCGTTACAATGAAGGCGGCGAAGAATTTCTGACACAGATAGTCACAGGAGATGAAACTTGGGTTTCTTACGACACCTCTGAAAGTAAGCGGCAATCAATGGAATGGAACCACCGGGTGAGTTAGCCGTGGTCGTTACGGCATGACTGCTGGCAGTTGCTCACATCCGGGAGGCGAGGAAGTTCGAATCCCCCCGCCGGCAACCTTGAAGATGGTCTTCTGTGGTTACCCATCTTCCTTCCAAGCAAATGCCGGGGTTGCTCCCTAACTATAGGCCACAGCCGCTACCTTCCAACTCCTCGTCCTTACATTCCAACTTTCCTCCCCAACGGTACTTGTAGCTCACCCATTGGGTGTCTGTCTCGAAGCAGCTACAACACTGGCGAGCCGAACATATCCTCGGACACTCCCGACAATAAAAGCCATACGCTAAAAAAAAAAAAAAAAAAAAAAAAAAAAATGGAATGGAGGCACACTTCATCCCCAGCAAAGGTTAAGCCGAAACAAATCTTGACACCTCGGAAAATGATGTGCACAGTGTTCTGGGACTGGAAAGGCATCTTACTCATTGATTTCTTACCGCGTGGTCAAACAATCAACGCAGATGCTTACTGCGAGACACTTAGGAAATTGCGCCGCGCAATACAGAATAAGCGCCGAGGGTTGCTGTCAAAAGGTGTTGTTTTTCTTCACGACAACACACGACCACACAATGCAAATGTGACGAAAAACCTCCTACAGGGATTTGGCTGGGACGTGTTTGACCATCCTCCGTACAGCCCTGACCATGCTCCTAGCGACTTTCATCTGTTCACACATCTCAAGTCTTTCCTTGGCGGTCAACATTTCAACAATGATGACGAGCTGAAAGAAGATGTTTCCAACTGGTTGAAGACACAGGCGGCACACTTCTATGAAGAAGGTATCCAAAAACTTGTGCCACGCTATGACAAATGCCTGCAAAAGTTCGGCAGTTGGAAAAGTGGTTTAAGAGGTGTAGAATGTTGTGCAATAAATATTTTTCTGTATCTGTACACAATTTTATTTTATTACCAAACGGAACTTACTTTCTTGACGAGCCTCGTATATAAGATTACACAATTTAGTTAACCCATTCGCATTTTTCATTATTTTAAATCTACTTTAATCACATATATAAGACATTTAGTACATTGTCCTCTGTCAGTGCCTAGTGCGTAAGTGCTATTGTGGTTATAATTTTCATGTACTGTATATTATACATCTTAAGGGTGCGGAAGAGAAAAGGGGGAATGTAATAATTTCAGCATTCTGGGATGATTCAAGTAGAAAGATTAAACTTTTAGTAATGTGTGTAATACTTCATGTACAGTAATAGACATCTGATGTTTATCCTAACGTATAATATTGAAAATGATGAATCAGTATTTGAAAGCAAACAAGATGTTCAGTAAAGAACATATGGCCTACTTTTACCTAAATGCATGGGTATAGTTCTAACTCTTTGTCCATTTCAAGGAGTATAATTGAATTTTGGTTGTAGTAGCTTGTTGACTAACAACGTGCTACGTTATACATTGATTGATTGAATCCTCACCTGAATTATAACTACACACACTAATACAGCCATCACAATAACACAGGTTATCAGACAAAATTCAACACTCACCAAAGTAAACGGGGCTAAATGATCATCATGTCCGAATCTCAGAAATGAAACAACAATAAGATTCCTTGGAAAAACACATCTGAAAATCGCGCGGCCGGCACAATCACATGCGAAGATAAAATTTGCGTTTTCATGGTTCAATTTAAAGGCGGCCGATCACATTTAAATGTCCAGGAAAGCCTTCATTTTATTATATTTATCTAGATTCAGATTTATCTTGGTCAGAATATTTCTGCGTAACGCATTCTATTTTGGCATTGGTTCATTTTAAAAAGTGTTTTAAAAATTCGTTATCAAAATATATTCCAAAGAAGAAAGGGATCCTTTGGATGCGTTGTAGTTAGCATTACAATGTGTTTACCATCCACTAAGTTTAGTGGAGAAGTTCCAACATGTTTGTGCCCATTTGCAAAGATTCTTACCATAATAAAACGTTTTTCAGCTTAGATTGTCACTTGAATCCATGTGGCCATCAGGATTTGATGTTCTCAACATTTCGTGATCATCTTGTGCTTCCTCATATGCTCCCTACTCATATGATGCCATTATGAATAGTAATGAGTTCATTAGATCTGTCGCCACAGTCACTCCCGTCTGTTTCCACCAACCACGTATGCCCTCCTCATAATCTTTCGTCTATGTGTCCAGTTCCCGCTCTGATTTTAAGACAGTTTAATCCTCTTTTTTTTTTACCTGCCGAAGTTTCTGGACACTTAATATTGTCAATGTCAAGGCCTAAAATAAACGATACACGAAACATTGCATTCAATCGAAAATCTGATCTCGAAGGAATTTTAAATGTGTAAGACGCTAGGGAACATCAGTGGTCCACATCGTTGCGTAGTGACTAGCATTCTTGTCTATCACCGTGGAGTCCAGGGATCGATTCCCGGCTCCACCAAGACATTCTGGTCCGTGGGCTGGAAAGGGGTACACTCAGCATTGTGAGGCAAATCTGAGAAGAGACTGGTTGGATTCCTACCTCAGCAATTCTGGAAATGGTTTTCCGTGGTTTCACAATTCTACTCTAGGCAATTCGGGGTTAGTACTTACAGTAAATTGAATTAACTTAACTTAACCGACCGAAACTAAACAAAAACTGAAATTATTGTTGATCTTGTACAGACCAGTGAGGCTAAAAAGCCAATTTATAATGTCTCTCTACAGAGGCTGGTTAAATAAAATACAGGATAAAAACATTTACCTTGGTTGGTTGGTTTCTCAGTTTAGGAGCTGCGACAACGTAGTCATGTAGCCCCGTGTACTTTGGGTGTGTGTATAATAATGTGTCTGGTAACCGGTGTTAATTGTGATGGGTCTATTAGTGTGTGTTATCTGTAATTCTGGTAAGGAATGCAGACGATCAATTTCAAGTAGTTCCTACTTTTGTTACCAACTTCTACCGTCAATGCCACCTAACTGTGAACTTGGCTACTAGATGCCACCAAAATCAGCACCTGGCGGCGAACGTTGGGAATTTGAGCGTTAATCGAATCTACCCTACAAATTTTAGCTTCCCACAATTGTAGTTAGTGGAAGGTTCTTGTACATGCCATAAATCTATTACATGGGCCAGCTAGCTTTACTTCCCCTTTGAAGGAAAGCATGCTGAGGGATGTTTTACACTCTTAAAAATCCGACGACTTCAGCCGGGTTTGAACCTACGATCTTGGGCATAGAAGCTCAGGTTGCTGCCAACTATGCCACCGAAGCCACCAAAATATTGGTGTCGTGCCGGATGCGACCCGTGCCGCAAGTGACCCACCAATTTGCCATCGTGCCACTAGCGACACAAGCTCTGATGTATCGGTGGAATCTGGGAATTTCTAACACATCTGTCCCTGCTAAAATTCCCCTTCGATTAGGTTAGTTTTGGCGCAGTAAAGATTGAAGAGCTTATTTCCAAAGTGACGTAAATCCAAAATTGACGGTTTTTCAGTTTTTTCTTTCATAAGCAAGTTTACAGGTTCTCTCAACGTATAGCAAAGGTTTAAGTCGCAATACGTCGTATATGCCATATTAACAAAGATCTAAGAACTAAGTTTATTTGCGATGTAACTCCAAGTATTTATTTCCAATGTGTCATATTTCCACGTTGACCAATCCGATGGCTATCTAGACATCACGTGATAAATCAAGGCCATGGCTAACTTTGAAGAATATTTGGAGCTTCAGTTTGTGTTTATTGTGTTAAAACCATTTACATGTTAATAAATGCCACTCAAAAAGCGTATGTCAATTTATGATTTTATTTCCAAAATGTCCTAACTCCAACTTACAGGAGACGATTTCCAATGATAGGAGATTTTTAAAAATAATGAATGAAATTACATTATATTCATAAGCATCTGAATTTAATTATACGAAGAAACTAAAACGCGATTTCTGATGCTTTGCATTTCATGGATTTACGTCACTTTGGAAATAAGATCTTCAATTCTTCTCTCGAACAATGGGTCGCATCGGGCACTGTAAGCTACTAGCAGGGTCGCTACAGCCACGATTTTTACTGGGTCGCATCCGACACGGTCGCACTCGGCACGTAATCAAAACATTTTCCTTACACATACGGTAAACAATAAAGTTATGTTATTAATAAAATCAGTCGTTAAGAAACGAGCGATTGAGGAAGAAAGATAGCAGCAAACAAGGAAAGGAAGCAAGAAAAAAAGGAGGAGAAAGGAGATAAAGAATGAATCAACTAACGAAAGTATGTCTTATTTGTATATCGAACCTATAGATCGCAAGGCAATTTACTGGTAGAATGCTTGGAGTTGATAATGTTGAAAACCCTTCATAAGAGATGTCATGCTCATAGAAAGATAAACGTGGCGCAATGGTGAGTACAAGCAATAAGAAAGCTCTGTGCTAAATTGGAAACAGTATATTCTCTTACGAAGCTTACGCTAAAAGGATTTAAACATGCCCCATAATCTGCGGCATATCAGCCAGGGATTGTAATAAACTGTACGGGATTAGAGCATGTTCTTTACGCTGCGGAATAAAGAGCTTATTCCTACACGCAATCCTTAGGGCATGCTAGCGTGGTATAGCTGATAGAAATATTGTATACAGTCTTAATCTCTGGTAACTACAGTTTGTACACAGAAAAATATGTGAGCTTATAATCCGAACAAATTACGATAATCCCTTAGTACGCAACTTATTAATGCACAACAGAGTGAGACGTACGACATGAAATCGTAATGCTGCAGTTGGTTTAAAATATGGTAACATAGTGCACTCGGGATATCGCGGGCGGTCAAATAGTAATTCAAGGCTACTCAAGTGCAATTGATGAAGTGGAGGTGACTCACGACAGTAGTTTGCACAATAGACTGGCCATTGAAAGTCAAAACAGATTCAAATGAAAAGGAATTAATTACTGAAACATATTTTATCTACTGACTGCTACCTAGCGGTAGAGTTTTAGGAGTCGCATCTCTCAGCCCATGTCATGTATTGTAACATCTCGCCCGTTAATACACTGAATATCCAAAACTCTTAATAGGTAATATTCTAACCTACGCTATGCATATTGCATAGTAACATTAATTTTAATAAATTTTATATGATGTCATGCACGAACATGGATGTAAATTATAATGGTAATATGCTATTAATTTTATTGAGGTGTGTAACAAGGTAATGTGTATTACAACTCGCATGAGTAACAGCATTTTCCACTTCTCTGTTATATTTGTTTTGAATACCATTAGGGAGTAATGCCGAAGTTCATACCCGCACGGACATCGCTGGACAACATCCCGACTACTCACGTGATTTCTGCATTGAGGAACTTGATATAGCATGACCTATAAACTACTAGAAAGGCTTATTTTGAATCGCATTCAAGAGGCCATTGATCGAATCATCCCCATCGAGCAGGGTGGCTTTAGAAAACATCGGAGCTGCTGTGATCAGGTCTTAACATTGACAACTCGAGTAGAAGCTGGATTTCAACGACGACTCAAATCAGCTGCAGTGTTTGTGGATCTTACGGCAGCTTATGATACTGTGTGGAGGAGTTTATTGACTTCATCCCATGTCAAAAGCTGGCATTTCTAGTGAACAACATGCTCTCTGACAGGCGCTTTAAGGTATTCCTTAATGGACGAGCTAGCAGTTGGAGAACTCTAAATAACGGCCTACCTCAGGGATCCGTTCTGGCCCCCATTTTTTTAAATCTGTACATCCATGACATGCCAAACACGGACTCCATGAAAATCCAGTATGCTGACGATCTAACCCAAATCCTCCATAATAAAGATCTTGTGAACTGTGAGAATGTGCTGACGAGTTATCTGACCAAATTGAGGGATTACTTCCATAAATGGAGACTTCAGCCAAACCCAAATAAAACAGAGGTTACAGCATTCCATCTAAATAATAAAGAAGTCCAAAGGAAACTACATGTAACATTCGACGAGATCGAAGTACTGCATAACCACAATCCAAAATATCTATGAATCACTCTGGATCGGTCCTTGACTTTCAAACATCAGTGCATCAAGTTATCTATGAAACTTGGCTCCAGGGTGAATCTGCTTCGCAAGATTGCCGGTAGTAGTTGGGGTGTGGACGCCAACACTTTACGCTCTGCTGCTCTCGCGCTTGTGTATTCTGCTGGTGAATACTGTGCTCCTGTGTGCGTGGACAGCGTCCACACAAAGAAGATTGATGTGCAGCTTAATGAAACCATGAGAGTTATCACTGGGACTGTCAGATCTACTCCCATTCAGTGGTTACCTGTCCTAACTAATATTGCTCCGCAAGATCTAAGGAGGACAGCAGCTACGGTGAAGTTGCTCAAGGAGATCACATCCCTGAAGAACTCTCCCTTGTACGATGCCCTAAGAGATCCCCCAACAACTCGTCTGAAATCACGCAAGCCACCCTGGGTTGATTTGGAAAGTGTCAGTTCTTTCAACGTGACCTCCAAATGGCGACAGTGCTGGCAAGAGCATCCACCCAACAATGCTTATCTGGTTAAAGATCCAACAAGGAAGGTTGAGGGATACCATCTACCACGACAAACCGGTCGAAGCTGAACCGCATTAAGACGGGTCAAGGGAGGTGTGGTCACACCTTGAAGAAGTGGGGTTTCTGTTCATCTGCTGATATGCGACTGCGGAGCGGAAGACCATACGATGCACCATATTGTTAAGGAGTGCCCCCTTCGAGCATTCGACGGTGATTTGAGGACTCCACACCAAGTGACTCCGAGTGCTCTGGACTGGTTATCAAGTTTGGACATTTCCATTTGACTGATACTTTTGTATACTTTGTAAAGCCATATATATATCGCTGGACAAACGACATTCAAACCTGTTTACATAAGTATAGCATTCTGATATATCAAACTTACGAGCTGTAATAAATTGGACTTTAGGGGCCAGTGAATCTGTTCGGAAACGAGGGAAGCTGCAGCAAGATCAGAGGTTCGAATCCAAGCACTGGCAGCAGCTATCCTGAGTTTGGTTTTCTCCGGATATTTCAACACTCCCTCCAAGCAAATGCAGGGACAGTACCTTACATCCGTGGCAATGATTTCAGAAGATGGAGAAATTTCCCTTAAGGACCATCACGACGGTCCTCTTTAGAACCTGAGTCTAGGGGAAATGATGCCCAACATTCAGCGAGGAATCCCGGAATAGTTCCACGCACTCTCACCATTAAACCAATGACCATTATTGTCTTCAGGTCACACTTCATTTGGCAATAGGGAATTCAAGGTCCTTAAATTCGACGTTTCTCTACGTCGATATCGGAAGGCAGTCCACTTTAGCTCTCAGAGCACACTTTTCTATCTATTATGTATCCTATTCAGGATTATTCTTTGGTGGCGAGAATGTAAATCCTACTGCTGACGTCAGTTGCAATAATAAATTTAAGAAATGAAATGTAAAAGACAAAACAGATAAAATAAATAACAATAACAAGCATGCTTTTAAAGATGTCGTTGCCAATCCCAAGTTCTTTACGGAAACGCTGATGGGAAATTAGGAAAAGAAAACAATATGCACATGCTTTGATGCCGGGGGAACAGTGGCGTTCGCTGGCGACCCACAGCGGATAATCACACCAAATTTCACTAGTCTCTCATACTAATCCAAATCATAACCATATCAATCCATACAAAGTAAACATATTTATTTACATGACAGATGGTTGTACATTACAAACGCTTAGGATATGTGGATTACAATGCAGATAAAAACAAAATTCTACAAAGTCCAATTTTGAAATCCGAGCCTTTCACATACGTCCTACTTCATATTTTTGTGTCTTGTAACGAAGATAAATATTGATAACTTCAAATATATACATAAAATATATCTGACTAGCATGCTTTAAAGGTTGGTTGCTGTAGAACAACGAAGACGAAATTTGGCAATTTTGAACTCAACGTTTCGCTCTAAAACTGCCAAGAAAATTGTATCCTTCATAAAAGACGTAAAAGTGTGTTTTTAAAAATTAATGTACAAATAACAACTCAGAATTAATCAAGTAAAATTATGATGTAATTTGTTAATCCGTAGATTTTATATCCCTCCTCACCCCTCAACCCCTCCCCCAGCTAAGCCCAGCATTGCTTCGACTTACTTGCTTCGGGCTGCCTTCCTTTATCTCACCAGTCGAGCCCTTTGTTCAATTCTTGTTCTCTTCCGATCCCGACGGTGAAAGGGTGTCCGAGCCTAGGGTGTCTTCCATATTATTGCCTTCATTAGCCCTTGTCTTATATTTTCCGACACATTCATTCTTACAGGACACAGACCTTTTTTCGTGGTATGCATTGCTTTCTATAAATGGCCCTAAAGAAGACTGGCCCTTCATAATTTCCATTATGGTTTATAGTGAACAAACATATAGATTGATACATAACAAACAAACCTCCGATCTCCGAACTCGAGTGCACATGTTGCTATAACTACATCCTACTTACTATTATAAATAATAATATTTATTGCAGTCAAATGACCATCAATCCACTTTCGCACAATTACACATAAGAACAGATGGTGTCTTTAAATTAAAATAGTAACCTTTCACACCACACTCGCTATGTTTCTTTACTGTAGGCTGTCAGAGATTTGGTCCTTTCATAGAATGTGGTACTTTCCACATTCACCGCCACACAGTTCACTCACACATTTTCTTGTAGGTTCATGGAACAATTTGAGAGTGCATATCTTACGGTGAAACCCATGTATGTTGATTCTATTATTGAGAGTTAGTAGGCCCATGCCTATCGGTCGCGAGTATGTACTAGTACTAATGAACTAAAAGTCCTGAAAGTTATTAAAGAATGTTCAATAGTTCGATTTTTTTTCACTTCTAGCTTCTCCGAGTGTTAAATACTTTTGAAAATCATAGATATCAACATAACATTATTGTGTCAATGAAAAATACCTAAAGAGATATTTAATTATTTTTTCGAAAATATTATTTTAAGTACGCGAATAATTTCATTTTAAAAATCAATAAAATCAACATAAAATTTTAGTGTCAACAAAAATCCCTAAAGGGTAACTTTCTTATTTTTTCGAAAGAGTTATTTTAAGTACGCGAATATTTTTTTTACTTCAGTGTCAACAAAAAGTTCCCTTAAAAGTTCCTCAATGATGCGCGAATAATCTAGGCCTACACGGTAAACAAGACAACAAGGCTCTCAAAATGGGTCATTATAATAAATTACATTAAATTTTGCCTCATAATAAAAATATAATAATATTCATTTGGAGTAATTAAATGGTCCCCAAAGGATATGGAAGAGACGGTTGGTTCCTAAGTTTCGGGGCTGCGAAAACGTGGTCATGAATCCCCGCGTAATTTGGGTGTGTTCAGAATATGTCTGATGACCGGTGTTAATAATTGTGATGGCTGAATTAGTGTGTGTTATCTGTTTTTAATTCAAGTAAGGAATACAGAAAATAATTTCAAGTAGTTCTTACTTTTGCTACCAAATGCTACTGTCCACAACACCGAGCTTACGGACTTGGCTACTAGATGCCATCACAGTCAGAACCTGGTGCAAACGTTGGAACTAATAGAGCGTTATCAATTCTAACGTACAAATTTTGGCTTCACACAAGTATAGTTAGTGGAAGGTTCTTTTTCATGCCATAAATCTTTGACATGGGACCGCCGGCTTTACTTCCCCTCCGAAGGAAGGCATACTGAGGAATGTTTAACGCTCAGAATCCGAGGACTTCGGTGGGGTTGATATGCAAGAGATATGTAGGAAAATACGAACATTGTTGAACAAACATTGTTTGCAAGATTTCAAATGTTAGCACAAATGTTCTCAATTATTCTTTCATTTTTGAAAGACGTATCTACTTAGTATAAAACAAAGTCCCCGATTCTTGGATGTTACGGGTTAACTCGAGAACCACTGGAAGGATTTTGATGCGGTTTTCACCATTCTGTAAAGGATATCTCGAGGATGATTTCTGTAGAAAATAATTTATTTATGATCAAAGGAAGCCGAGCAGTAACAATTTTAGTGGAAATGTCGAAAAAAATCTGGCGCCCGAGTGCTTTCTAAGTTTACGCTGGGCAAACCGTTAAAAGTATCTAAATACTATGAGTGTAAGAATTGTTCAGCATGAAAAGTTTTACAAAAAAGTCCCCGAGAGCATATGTCTATCTTCAGTACATCGCCCACTATAAGTGTTTTTACGTTTTAATTTCTTCCAACCGTCCATTCAACTAATGAGGCGACAGTTTATGAGCTAGCTAAGGGCGAGTCTCTCATCCCTGTTACTGCCTAGCTAGCGGGCGAATCTATTGCCCCAGATACAGCCAGCAGCTAACCGTTGAGTCGTGTTGAGTTTAGACTTCTGAGAAGGGTGGTTGGGTTTGGAGATTCCCTGGAAGTGCAACTCGGGTTTTCTTCATTTCGCCTGTGAAACACAGTCAAGTTAAGATTGGACGGAAGGGGGATTTGAGTTTAATTCACCTCGCCATTCCCTGGAAGTACAACTCTCATTTCGCCTGTGAACTTTTCGTTCCGCAAAGTTCACAGTCATTTTAAGATTGGACGGAAGGGGAATTATATAATATTAAATTATACTGATTGGCGTATAATCTCTACTTAGTATAAAACAAAGTCCCCGATTCTTGGATGTCACGGGTAATCTAGAGAACCACTGATTGGATTTTGATGCGGTTTCACCATTCTGTAAAAGATATCTCGAGGAAGGTTTCCGTACAAAATAATGTATTTATGACCACCGGAAGTCAAGCACTAACGATTTCTGTGAATAGGTCGAAAAAGAAACTGGCGGCCGTGCACTTTTTAAGCTTACGCTGGGCAAACCGTTAAAAATATCTATATACTATGAGTGTAAGAATTGTTCAGCATGAAAAGTTCTACAAAAAGGCCCCGGAGAGCATATATCTAATCTTCAATAGGCTACATCGCATACTATAAGTGTTTTTAGGCTACTTTCGATTTTTGCAAAAAATGAAAGTAGACTTATGAGATCACTACAGGGCGAAAAAAAGTGTGTCTGTCTGTGTGTGTGTATGTGTGTGAGTCTGTGTGTGTGTGTGTGTGTGTGTGTGTGTGTGTGTGTGTGAGTGTGTGTACTCTGAATGTCTGCCCACCCCCCCTATCAATTCGAACACGGTGAGTGCAAATTGAACGAAATTTGGTACAAAGGTAGCACTAGCAAAGACCACCTCAGTGTCATGTTTTATATCGCCGCCATCTTGACGGAAACGTAATGGCGGCCACACAAATGTTCAAAACTTAAATCAAATTACGACTAACCTAATCATCCGATCTCTACCAAATTTTGCAACAACATACCTTTATCAAGGGAGCATCCTTTGACAAATCTAATAGGTCATTAGCCTAATAGTTTGCGGATGGCGGCCATCTTTGTGTCAAAATCGATTACCCCTATTAATTCGAACACGGTGAAACCGAATGGAATGAAATTTGGTACAGAGGTAGCACTAGCAAAGGGCACCCCAGTGTCATGTTTTATATCGCCGCCATCTTGACGGAAACGTAATGGCGGCCACCCAAATGTTCAAAGCTTAAATCAAATTACGACTAACCTAATCATCCGATCTCTACCAAATTTTGCAACAACATACCTTTATCAAGGGAGCATCCTTTGACAAATCTAATAGGTCATTAGCCTAATAGTTTGCGGATGGCGGCCATCTATGTGTCAAAATCGATTATCCCTATTAATTCGAACACGGTGAAACCGAATAGAATGAAATTTGGTACAGAGGTAGCACTAGCAAAGGGCACCTCAGTGTCATGTTTTATATCGCCGCCATCTTGACGGAAACGTAATGGCGACCACACAAATGTTCAAAGCTTAAATCAAATTACGACTAACCTAATCATCCGATCTCTACCAAATTTTTCAACAACATACCTTTATGGAGGAAGTATCCTTTGACAAATCTAATAGGTCATTAGCCTAATAGTTTGCGGATGGCGGCCATCTATGTGTCAAAATCGATTACCCCTATTAATTCGAACACGGTGAAACCGAATGGAATGAAATTTGGTACAGAGGTAGCACTAGCAAAGGGCACCTCAGTGTCATGTTTTATATCGCCGCCATCTTGATGGAAACGTAATGGCGACCACACAAATATTCAAAGCTTAAATCAAATTACGATTAACCTAATCATCCGATCTCTACCAAATTTTGCATCAACATACCATTATGGAGGGAGCATCCTTTGACCAAACTAATAGGTCATTAGCCTAATATTTTGCGGATGGCGGCCATCTTTGTGTGAAAATCGATTCCCCCTATTAATTCGAACACGGTGAAACCGAATGGAACGAAATTTGGTACAGAGGTAGCACTAGAAGAGGCCACCTCAGTGTCATGTTTTATATCACCACCATCTTGACGGAAACGTAATCGCGACCACCCAAATGTTAAAGGCTAAAATGTAATTACGACCAACCTAATAATCTAGTCTCTACGAAATTTTGCAACAACAAATCTTTATGTGGGAAGCATATTCTGACCAAACTGCTAGATCATCAGCCCAATAGTTTGCAGATGGTGGCCATGAATGTGTGCAAATCGATTCCCCCTATCAATTCAAACACGGTGAAACCGAATTGAACGAAATTTGGTACAGAGGTAGCACTAGCAAAAGGCACCTCAGTGTCATGTTTTATATCGCCGCCATCTTGACGGAAACGGAATGACGGCCACCCAAATGTTAAAACCTTAAATCAAATTTCGACCATCCTAATAATTTGATCTCTACCGAAGTTTGCAACAACATGCCTTTTTGTGGAAAGTTACTTATGACTGACTACAAGGTCATCAGCCCAATAGTTTGCAAATAGCGCCCATGTATGTGTGCAAATCCATTCCCCGGATCAATTCAGACACGTTGAAACCGAATTGAATGAATTTTTTTACAGAGGTAGCACTAGCAAAGGGCACCTCATATTCATGTTTAATATCCCTATAGCACGTTGTATTTCAACAAGCTACTACAACCAACATTCAATTATACTCCTTGAAAAGGACAAAGAGTTATAACAATACCCATGCATTTAGGAGAAAGTAGGCTATATGTTCTTTACTGAACATCTTGTTACGTTTTCATTTCTTCCAACAATTTCCATTCAATTACTGAGGCGACAGTTTACAAGCTAGCTAGGGGCGAGTCTATCACCCCAGTTACAGCTTAGCTAGCGCACGAGCTTATTGCCCCAGATACAGCCAGCAGCAAACTATCGAGTCGTGTTGAGTTAAAAACTTTAGAGAAGACTGGTTGTGTTTGGAGTTTCCCTGGAAGTGCAACTCGGCTTTTCTTCATTTCGCCTGTGAACTTTTCGTTCCGAAAAATTCACAGTCAAGTTAAGATTGGACGGAAGGAGGATTTGTGTTTCATGCACCTCGCCATTCTTAAATTACGTCTGACAAGAATTTGTTGCACATGCATCTCCATGATAACATAATTAATAGTCCAGTCAGTGATTTTAACTTTTCATGCCGAGACGTAAAACGGATATTGGACGTTGTTCATTCTTCTTCTTCTTCTTCTTCTTCTTCTTCTTCTTCTTCTTCTTCTTCCTAGCATTAAACCCTTGCGGGGTCTGCTACTTTGCTACATCTCCTCCACAATCGTTGTTCATTGACATTGAAAATAAAAAGCGCTTATTACGTAATTCATTCATAACTGTTCCCGGGCGAAGCCGGGTCGGGTTGCTAGTTATAACATATTTCATTCGATGTTCCACGGTGTTGCGAAGGAACTTATACATTTTTATGGGTCAGCAGTAGTTGCAAGTACAGTATATTATTGCCCAGGGGATGCCTGGGTGTACCAACAGCACATTCTTCAGGGAGTCTCTTTCCTCTGAAATATAGTACAAATAGACAGTCGGAGCAATCTCACAGGAACATTCTGTACCTAATCTCATCAGGTATTCTGGTTGTAACTCCTACACAGACATGTGTACGGCTATATTTGGATTGCTTATCTCTCTCTGTATTCAATTTGTTGACCCAAACTCGCTGGGAAGACAAGGGAACTTCACTGCAGGCTGGCGGTTTATTCAATGTGATATATTGTAGTAGCAGAGAAACTGGGCTTATATTCCTAACTTTCTGTTGGTGTATCAATCTCGGCATGAACAAGACAATACACTAAGGCCTTACGTGAAACCAATATTGGTTTTCTTAACTCTTGGGATAAACATTATACAGTAGATACATTCCCCATGTCCCCCGTCTTGAACTTTAAATTCCCACCTCCCCTGTTTTATTCTACACTATCATGAGTAAAATGCCGGACAGGTACCTTAGTTCAAGACAGGGGCGTCGTATATATATTTTTTTTTCCGGGGGGAGGGCTGTACGACATATCGGTGAAAGTGCTGCCAAGATTTAGAATACATTAATTTTATGCACTTTAGTTAGATTAGGCATGCAATTCTTAATTACTGATATTTACGGTGGAAGGGATTCCCGTGCGTATTCCCGAAACCCGTTTTCCCAACGGTCTCATTTCCAAAACGGGGTGTTAAGAATGGGCTTGTTTCCAACTATCCTATCTCCGAAGCATTATTTCCTAACCCATATTTTCTTGTTATTTTAGAATCGTAAACTTGAAATTATAAAATACTATTTAAAAATAAACGTCTATAAGAGATCTACAAAAGACGATTGTTTGGTTGGTTCTTAAGTTTAGGGGCAGCGACAACGCGGTCATGTAGCCCCGTGTAATTTGGGTATGTGTAGAATCTGTCTGATAAACGCTGTTCATTGTGATGACTGTATTAGTGGGTGTTATATGCTTTTTTTTATTTAGGTACAGACTGCAACTTAGAATTTTTCAAATAGTTCGTACTTTTGCCGCCAAGCGCCACCGTGAACGACTACTAGGCCAAGTTCAGAACTTAGCTACTAGAGGCCACCGCAGTCGGTTCTTGGCAACGAACGAAGAAACCTAAGAGCGTTGTTTACATTCTTAAGCTATCCAATTTAGCTTCACACAGGTGTAATTACTGGAAGGTTCTTTAACATGCCGTAAATCTATGACATGGGACCGCCGGCTTTACTTCCCCTCCGAAGAAAGGCATACTGAGGGATTTTAGACGATTGTTTAATCCGTTGCTTTTCGTTACTTAGTAACATAAGTAAAAAGGGGGGAAAACTTGCTGTTGAATATATTTCCTACTACAAGAACAACCCTTCAGAAAGAGTAAACGCGTTCAAGTAGTAAGGAATTACACTACAGAGAGAACACCTCGTTCAGGCTACGTTTAAGGGAAAGAGTGACAGCTGCAATAAAAGCAATGCACTAAATCAAGGAAATTAGGAGACTGCCATAAAAACTGCAACGGATCTCTTTAATGAAAACATCATACCAGTCTTAACATACAGACTTGATTTCATTTGGCAAAAACTGACAATCAGAGACCTGTCCACAACAGAAAATGTGAAAGCTCGCTATTTAGTTGGTTCTTAAGTTTAGGGGCTGCGACAACGCCGCCATGTAGCCCCGTGTATTTTGGGAGTGTGTAGAATCTGTCTGATAACCGGTGTTAATTATGATGACTGTAATAGTGTGTGTTTATAATTTTTTTTAAATTTAAGTACTGCAACTTAGAATTTTTCAAATAGTTTCTACTTTTGCCGCCAAGCGCCACCGTCAACTAGACCAAGTTCAGAACTTAGCTACTAGACGCCACAGCAGTCATCTCTTGGCAACGAACGTAGAAACCTACGAGCGTTATTTACATTCTTAACCTATCCAATTTAGCTTCACACAGGTGCAATTAGTGGAAGGTTCTTTAACATGCCATAAATCTATGACATGGGACCACCGGCTTTACTTCCCCTCCGAAGGAAGGTATACTGAGGGATTTTTAACGCTCTTAAAAAATCCGACGGCTTCGGCCGGGCTTGAACCCGGTATCTTGGTCATAGAAGCTCAGCATGCTACCGACTACGCCACCGAAGCCGCTTAAGCTCGCTATTTAAAAGCTGTCCTTGGTTTATTCAGGTTCACATCTTCAAGACTGATTTATGAACTGGCGAGAGAAGAAGAGAAAGAAAATCCACAGCCTGTTTCCAGTCTCCGACCGGGTCAGGAATGGAATGAATGAAGCTCCTATCTAGCGGCGAGGATGTGAACTGTGCCGGCTGCCGAGGCCTGACGCACTCCTCTGGGACAATGATTCAATGAATGACAGATGAAATGAAATGATAGTGGAGAGTGTTGCTGGAATGAAATTTTGACAGGGATAACCGGAGTACCCGAAGAAATACCTGTCTGCCTCCGTTTTGTCCAGCACAGATCTCACATGGAGTGCCCGGGATTTGAACCACGTACCCAGCGGTGAGAGGCCGGCGTGCTGCCGCCTAAGCCACGGAGGCTTCAACTGGCGAGAGAAACCTTCTAAATAGATGACTTAAAAGTGAACTAAAGTCTTCAAAAAGATGGTGTATTGGCTTTCACGGCCGGTGAATTAAAACTCAGCAATTCTTCTAGGTTTGTGCCGTGTCTTGTGTGGGGTTTCGCCTAGGACACCAAGCTAGGCTCATCGGCGGGCTCTTGGTGTCCCTGCCCGGACCCCCACAGGAGTATCGAACTGCGCGATACCTCCCTTTATATAGAGTGCAACTGCACTCCTTGACTGCGAGAACCAAAAGCTCAAGCAGCCATAACCTCCCTATGAAGGATTCCAAAAAGATGGTGTATTGGCTTTCACGGCCGGTGAATTAAAACTCAGCAATTCTTCTAGGTTTGTGCCGTGTCTTGTGTGGGGTTTCGCCTAGGACACCAAGCTAGGCTCATCGGCGGGCTCTTGGTGTCCCTGCCCGGACCCCCACAGGAGTATCGAACTGCGCGATACCTCCCTTTATATAGAGTGCAACTGCACTCCTTGACTGCGAGAACCAAAAGCTCAAGCAGCCATAACCTCCCTATGAAGGATTCCAAAAAGATGGTGTATTGGCTTTCACGGCCGGTGAATTAAAACTCAGCAATTCTTCTAGGTTTGTGCCGTGTCTTGTGTGGGGTTTCGCCTAGGACACCAAGCTAGGCTCATCGGCGGGCTCTTGGTGTCCCTGCCCGGACCCCCACAGGAGTATCGAACTGCGCGATACCTCCCTTTATATAGAGTGCAACTGCACTCCTTGACTGCGAGAACCAAAAGCTCAAGCAGCCATAACCTCCCTATGAAGGATTCCAAAAAGATGGTGTATTGGCTTTCACGGCCGGTGAATTAAAACTCAGCAATTCTTCTAGGTTTGTGCCGTGTCTTGTGTGGGGTTTCGCCTAGGACACCAAGCTAGGCTCATCGGCGGGCTCTTGGTGTCCCTGCCCGGACCCCCACAGGAGTATCGAACTGCGCGATACCTCCCTTTATATAGAGTGCAACTGCACTCCTCGACTGCGAGAACCAAAAGCTCAAGCAGCCATAACCTCCCTATGAAGGATTCCAAAAAGATGGTGTATTGGCTTTCACGGCCGGTGAATTAAAACTCAGCAATTCTTCTAGGTTTGTGCCGTGTCTTGTGTGGGGTTTCGCCTAGGACACCAAGCTAGGCTCATCGGCGGGCTCTTGGTGTCCCTGCCCGGACCCCCACAGGAGTATCGAACTGCGCGATACCTCCCTTTATATAGAGTGCAACTGCACTCCTTGACTGCGAGAACCAAAAGCTCAAGCAGCCATAACCTCCCTATGAAGGATTCCAAAAAGATGGTGTATTGGCTTTCACGGCCGGTGAATTAAAACTCAGCAATTCTTCTAGGTTTGTGCCGTGTCTTGTGTGGGGTTTCGCCTAGGACACCAAGCTAGGCTCATCGGCGGGCTCTTGGTGTCCCTGCCCGGACCCCCACAGGAGTATCGAACTGCGCGATACCTCCCTTTATATAGAGTGCAACTGCACTCCTTGACTGCGAGACCCAAAAGCTCAAGCAGCCATAACCTCCCTATGAAGGATTCCAAAAAGATGGTGTATTGGCTTTCACGGCCGGTGAATTAAAACTCAGCAATTCTTCTAGGTTTGTGCCGTGTCTTGTGTGGGGTTTCGCCTAGGACACCAAGCTAGGCTCATCGGCGGGCTCTTGGTGTCCCTGCCCGGACCCCCACAGGAGTATCGAACTGCGCGATACCTCCCTTTATATAGAGTGCAACTGCACTCCTTGTCTGCGAGAACCAAAAGCTCAAGCAGCCATAACCTCCCTATGAAGGATTCCAAAAAGATGGTGTATTGGCTTTCACGGCCGGTGAATTAAAACTCAGCAATTCTTCTAGGTTTGTGCCGTGTCTTGTGTGGGGTTTCGCCTAGGACACCAAGCTAGGCTCATCGGCGGGCTCTTGGTGTCCCTGCCCGGACCCCCACAGGAGTATCGAACTGCGCGATACCTCCCTTTATATAGAGTGCAACTGCACTCCTTGACTGCGAGAACCAAAAGCTCAAGCAGCCATAACCTCCCTATGAAGGATTCCAAAAAGATGGTGTATTGGCTTTCACGGCCGGTGAATTAAAACTCAGCAATTCTTCTAGGTTTGTGCCGTGTCTTGTGTGGGGTTTCGCCTAGGACACCAAGCTAGGCTCATCGGCGGGCTCTTGGTGTCCCTGCCCGGACCCCCACAGGAGTATCGAACTGCGCGATACCTCCCTTTATATAGAGTGCAACTGCACTCCTTGACTGCGAGAACCAAAAGCTCAAGAAGCCATAACCTCCCTATGAAGGATTCCAAAAAGATGGTGTATTGGCTTTCACGGCCGGTGAATTAAAACTCAGCAATTCTTCTAGGTTTGTGCCGTGTCTTGTGTGGGGTTTCGCCTAGGACACCAAGCTAGGCTCATCGGCGGGCTCTTGGTGTCCCTGCCCGGACCCCCACAGGAGTTTCGAACTGCGCGATACCTCCCTTTATATAGAGTGCAACTGCACTCCTTGACTGCGAGAACCAAAAGCTCAAGCAGCCATAACCTCCCTATGAAGGATTCCAAAAAGATGGTGTATTGGCTTTCACGGCCGGTGAATTAAAACTCAGCAATTCTTCTAGGTTTGTGCCGTGTCTTGTGTGGGGTTTCGCCTAGGACACCAAGCTAGGCTCATCGGCGGGCTCTTGGTGTCCCTGCCCGGACCCCCACAGGAGTATCGAACTGCGTGATACCTCCCTTTATATAGAGTGCAACTGCACTCCTTGACTGCGAGAACCAAAAGCTCAAGCAGCCATAACCTCCCTATGAAGGATTCCAAAAAGATGGTGTATTGGCTTTCACGGCCGGTGAATTAAAACTCAGCAATTCTTCTAGGTTTGTGCCGTGTCTTGTGTGGGGTTTCGCCTAGGACACCAAGCTAGGCTCATCGGCGGGCTCTTGGTGTCCCTGCCCGGACCCCCACAGGAGTATCGAACTGCGCGATACCTCCCTTTATATAGAGTGCAACTGCACTCCTTGACTGCGAGAACCAAAAGCTCAAGCAGCCATAACCTCCCTATGAAGGATTCCAAAAAGATGGTGTATTGGCTTTCACGGCCGGTGAATTAAAACTCAGCAATTCTTCTAGGTTTGTGCCGTGTCTTGTGTGGCGTTTCGCCTAGGACACCAAGCTAGGCTCATCGGCGGGCTCTTGGTGTCCCTGCCCGGACCCCCACAGGAGTATCGAACTGCGCGATACCTCCCTTTATATAGAGTGCAACTGCACTCCTTGACTGCGAGAACCAAAAGCTCAAGCAGCCATAACCTCCCTATGAAGGATTCCAAAAAGATGGTGTATTGGCTTTCACGGCCGGTGAATTAAAACTCAGCAATTCTTCTAGGTTTGTGCCGTGTCTTGTGTGGGGTTTCGCCTAGGACACCAAGCTAGGCTCATCGGCGGGCTCTTGGTGTCCCTGCCCGGACCCCCACAGGAGTATCGAACTGCGCGATACCTCCCTTTATATAGAGTGCAACTGCACTCCTTGACTGCGAGAACCAAAAGCTCAAGCAGCCATAACCTCCCTATGAAGGATTCCAAAAAGATGGTGTATTGGCTTTCACGGCCGGTGAATTAAAACTCAGCAATTCTTCTAGGTTTGTGCCATGTCTTGTGTGGGGTTTCGCCTAGGACACCAAGCTAGGCTCATCGGCGGGCTCTTGGTGTCCCTGCCCGGACCCCCACAGGAGTATCGAACTGCGCGATACCTCCCTTTATATAGAGTGCAACTGCACTCCTTGACTGCGAGAACCAAAAGCTCAAGCAGCCATAACCTCCCTATGAAGGATTCCAAAAAGATGGTGTATTGGCTTTCACGGCCGGTGAATTAAAACTCAGCAATTCTTCTAGGTTTGTGCCGTGTCTTGTGTGGGGTTTCGCCTAGGACACCAAGCTAGGCTCATCGGCGGGCTCTTGGTGTCCCTGCCCGGACCCCCACAGGAGTATCGAACTGCGCGATACCTCCCTTTATATAGAGTGCAACTGCACTCCTTGACTGCGAGAACCAAAAGCTCAAGCAGCCATAACCTCCCTATGAAGGATTCCAAAAAGATGGTGTATTGGCTTTCACGGCCGGTGAATTAAAACTCAGCAATTCTTCTAGGTTTGTGCCGTGTCTTGTGTGGGGTTTCGCCTAGGACACCAAGCTAGGCTCATCGGCGGGCTCTTGGTGTCCCTGCCCGGACCCCCACAGGAGTATCGAACTGCGCGATACCTCCCTTTATATAGAGTGCAACTGCACTCCTTGACTGCGAGAACCAAAAGCTCAAGCAGCCATAACCTCCCTATGAAGGATTCCAAAAAGATGGTGTATTGGCTTTCACGGCCGGTGAATTAAAACTCAGCAATTCTTCTAGGTTTGTGCCGTGTCTTGTGTGGGGTTTCGCCTAGGACACCAAGCTAGGCTCATCGGCGGGCTCTTGGTGTCCCTGCCCGGACCCCCACAGGAGTATCGAACTGCGCGATACCTCCCTTTATATAGAGTGCAACTGCACTCCTTGACTGCGAGAACCAAAAGCTCAAGCAGCCATAACCTCCCTATGAAGGATTCCAAAAAGATGGTGTATTGGCTTTCACGGCCGGTGAATTAAAACTCAGCAATTCTTCTAGGTTTGTGCCGTGTCTTGTGTGGGGTTTCGCCTAGGACACCAAGCTAGGCTCATCGGCGGGCTCTTGGTGTCCCTGCCCGGACCCCCACAGGAGTATCGAACTGCGCGATACCTCCCTTTATATAGAGTGCAACTGCACTCCTTGACTGCGAGAACCAAAAGCTCAAGCAGCCATAACCTCCCTATGAAGGATTCCAAAAAGATGGTGTATTGGCTTTCACGGCCGGTGAATTAAAACTCAGCAATTCTTCTAGGTTTGTGCCGTGTCTTGTGTGGGGTTTCGCCTAGGACACCAAGCTAGGCTCATCGGCGGGCTCTTGGTGTCCCTGCCCGGACCCCCACAGGAGTATCGAACTGCGCGATACCTCCCTTTATATAGAGTGCAACTGCACTCCTTGACTGCGAGAACCAAAAGCTCAAGCAGCCATAACCTCCCTATGAAGGATTCCAAAAAGATGGTGTATTGGCTTTCACGGCCGGTGAATTAAAACTCAGCAATTCTTCTAGGTTTGTGCCGTGTCTTGTGTGGGGTTTCGCCTAGGACACCAAGCTAGGCTCATCGGCGGGCTCTTGGTGTCCCTGCCCGGACCCCCACAGGAGTATCGAACTGCGCGATACCTCCCTTTATATAGAGTGCAACTGCACTCCTTGTCTGCGAGAACCAAAAGCTCAAGCAGCCATAACCTCCCTATGAAGGATTCCAAAAAGATGGTGTATTGGCTTTCACGGCCGGTGAATTAAAACTCAGCAATTCTTCTAGGTTTGTGCCGTGTCTTGTGTGGGGTTTCGCCTAGGACACCAAGCTAGGCTCATCGGCGGGCTCTTGGTGTCCCTGCCCGGACCCCCACAGGAGTATCGAACTGCGCGATACCTCCCTTTATATAGAGTGCAACTGCACTCCTTGACTGCGAGAACCAAAAGCTCAAGCAGCCATAACCTCCCTATGAAGGATTCCAAAAAGATGGTGTATTGGCTTTCACGGCCGGTGAATTAAAACTCAGCAATTCTTCTAGGTTTGTGCCGTGTCTTGTGTGGGGTTTCGCCTAGGACACCAAGCTAGGCTCATCGGCGGGCTCTTGGTGTCCCTGCCCGGACCCCCACAGGAGTATCGAACTGCGCGATACCTCCCTTTATATAGAGTGCAACTGCACTCCTTGACTGCGAGAACCAAAAGCTCAAGCAGCCATAACCTCCCTATGAAGGATTCCAAAAAGATGGTGTATTGGCTTTCACGGCCGGTGAATTAAAACTCAGCAATTCTTCTAGGTTTGTGCCGTGTCTTGTGTGGGGTTTCGCCTAGGACACCAAGCTAGGCTCATCGGCGGGCTCTTGGTGTCCCTGCCCGGACCCCCACAGGAGTATCGAACTGCGCGATACCTCCCTTTATATAGAGTGCAACTGCACTCCTTGACTGCGAGAACCAAAAGCTCAAGCAGCCATAACCTCCCTATGAAGGATTCCAAAAAGATGGTGTATTGGCTTTCACGGCCGGTGAATTAAAACTCAGCAATTCTTCTAGGTTTGTGCCGTGTCTTGTGTGGGGTTTCGCCTAGGACACCAAGCTAGGCTCATCGGCGGGCTCTTGGTGTCCCTGCCCGGACCCCCACAGGAGTATCGAACTGCGCGATACCTCCCTTTATATAGAGTGCAACTGCACTCCTCGACTGCGAGAACCAAAAGCTCAAGCAGCCATAACCTCCCTATGAAGGATTCCAAAAAGATGGTGTATTGGCTTTCACGGCCGGTGAATTAAAACTCAGCAATTCTTCTAGGTTTGTGCCGTGTCTTGTGTGGGGTTTCGCCTAGGACACCAAGCTAGGCTCATCGGCGGGCTCTTGGTGTCCCTGCCCGGACCCCCACAGGAGTATCGAACTGCGCGATACCTCCCTTTATATAGAGTGCAACTGCACTCCTTGACTGCGAGAACCAAAAGCTCAAGCAGCCATAACCTCCCTATGAAGGATTCCAAAAAGATGGTGTATTGGCTTTCACGGCCGGTGAATTAAAACTCAGCAATTCTTCTAGGTTTGTGCCGTGTCTTGTGTGGGGTTTCGCCTAGGACACCAAGCTAGGCTCATCGGCGGGCTCTTGGTGTCCCTGCCCGGACCCCCACAGGAGTATCGAACTGCGCGATACCTCCCTTTATATAGAGTGCAACTGCACTCCTTGACTGCGAGACCCAAAAGCTCAAGCAGCCATAACCTCCCTATGAAGGATTCCAAAAAGATGGTGTATTGGCTTTCACGGCCGGTGAATTAAAACTCAGCAATTCTTCTAGGTTTGTGCCGTGTCTTGTGTGGGGTTTCGCCTAGGACACCAAGCTAGGCTCATCGGCGGGCTCTTGGTGTCCCTGCCCGGACCCCCACAGGAGTATCGAACTGCGCGATACCTCCCTTTATATAGAGTGCAACTGCACTCCTTGTCTGCGAGAACCAAAAGCTCAAGCAGCCATAACCTCCCTATGAAGGATTCCAAAAAGATGGTGTATTGGCTTTCACGGCCGGTGAATTAAAACTCAGCAATTCTTCTAGGTTTGTGCCGTGTCTTGTGTGGGGTTTCGCCTAGGACACCAAGCTAGGCTCATCGGCGGGCTCTTGGTGTCCCTGCCCGGACCCCCACAGGAGTATCGAACTGCGCGATACCTCCCTTTATATAGAGTGCAACTGCACTCCTTGACTGCGAGAACCAAAAGCTCAAGCAGCCATAACCTCCCTATGAAGGATTCCAAAAAGATGGTGTATTGGCTTTCACGGCCGGTGAATTAAAACTCAGCAATTCTTCTAGGTTTGTGCCGTGTCTTGTGTGGGGTTTCGCCTAGGACACCAAGCTAGGCTCATCGGCGGGCTCTTGGTGTCCCTGCCCGGACCCCCACAGGAGTATCGAACTGCGCGATACCTCCCTTTATATAGAGTGCAACTGCACTCCTTGACTGCGAGAACCAAAAGCTCAAGCAGCCATAACCTCCCTATGAAGGATTCCAAAAAGATGGTGTATTGGCTTTCACGGCCGGTGAATTAAAACTCAGCAATTCTTCTAGGTTTGTGCCGTGTCTTGTGTGGGGTTTCGCCTAGGACACCAAGCTAGGCTCATCGGCGGGCTCTTGGTGTCCCTGCCCGGACCCCCACAGGAGTATCGAACTGCGCGATACCTCCCTTTATATAGAGTGCAACTGCACTCCTTGACTGCGAGAACCAAAAGCTCAAGAAGCCATAACCTCCCTATGAAGGATTCCAAAAAGATGGTGTATTGGCTTTCACGGCCGGTGAATTAAAACTCAGCAATTCTTCTAGGTTTGTGCCGTGTCTTGTGTGGGGTTTCGCCTAGGACACCAAGCTAGGCTCATCGGCGGGCTCTTGGTGTCCCTGCCCGGACCCCCACAGGAGTTTCGAACTGCGCGATACCTCCCTTTATATAGAGTGCAACTGCACTCCTTGACTGCGAGAACCAAAAGCTCAAGCAGCCATAACCTCCCTATGAAGGATTCCAAAAAGATGGTGTATTGGCTTTCACGGCCGGTGAATTAAAACTCAGCAATTCTTCTAGGTTTGTGCCGTGTCTTGTGTGGGGTTTCGCCTAGGACACCAAGCTAGGCTCATCGGCGGGCTCTTGGTGTCCCTGCCCGGACCCCCACAGGAGTATCGAACTGCGTGATACCTCCCTTTATATAGAGTGCAACTGCACTCCTTGACTGCGAGAACCAAAAGCTCAAGCAGCCATAACCTCCCTATGAAGGATTCCAAAAAGATGGTGTATTGGCTTTCACGGCCGGTGAATTAAAACTCAGCAATTCTTCTAGGTTTGTGCCGTGTCTTGTGTGGGGTTTCGCCTAGGACACCAAGCTAGGCTCATCGGCGGGCTCTTGGTGTCCCTGCCCGGACCCCCACAGGAGTATCGAACTGCGCGATACCTCCCTTTATATAGAGTGCAACTGCACTCCTTGACTGCGAGAACCAAAAGCTCAAGCAGCCATAACCTCCCTATGAAGGATTCCAAAAAGATGGTGTATTGGCTTTCACGGCCGGTGAATTAAAACTCAGCAATTCTTCTAGGTTTGTGCCGTGTCTTGTGTGGCGTTTCGCCTAGGACACCAAGCTAGGCTCATCGGCGGGCTCTTGGTGTCCCTGCCCGGACCCCCACAGGAGTATCGAACTGCGCGATACCTCCCTTTATATAGAGTGCAACTGCACTCCTTGACTGCGAGAACCAAAAGCTCAAGCAGCCATAACCTCCCTATGAAGGATTCCAAAAAGATGGTGTATTGGCTTTCACGGCCGGTGAATTAAAACTCAGCAATTCTTCTAGGTTTGTGCCGTGTCTTGTGTGGGGTTTCGCCTAGGACACCAAGCTAGGCTCATCGGCGGGCTCTTGGTGTCCCTGCCCGGACCCCCACAGGAGTATCGAACTGCGCGATACCTCCCTTTATATAGAGTGCAACTGCACTCCTTGACTGCGAGAACCAAAAGCTCAAGCAGCCATAACCTCCCTATGAAGGATTCCAAAAAGATGGTGTATTGGCTTTCACGGCCGGTGAATTAAAACTCAGCAATTCTTCTAGGTTTGTGCCATGTCTTGTGTGGGGTTTCGCCTAGGACACCAAGCTAGGCTCATCGGCGGGCTCTTGGTGTCCCTGCCCGGACCCCCACAGGAGTATCGAACTGCGCGATACCTCCCTTTATATAGAGTGCAACTGCACTCCTTGACTGCGAGAACCAAAAGCTCAAGCAGCCATAACCTCCCTATGAAGGATTCCAAAAAGATGGTGTATTGGCTTTCACGGCCGGTGAATTAAAACTCAGCAATTCTTCTAGGTTTGTGCCGTGTCTTGTGTGGGGTTTCGCCTAGGACACCAAGCTAGGCTCATCGGCGGGCTCTTGGTGTCCCTGCCCGGACCCCCACAGGAGTATCGAACTGCGCGATACCTCCCTTTATATAGAGTGCAACTGCACTCCTTGACTGCGAGAACCAAAAGCTCAAGCAGCCATAACCTCCCTATGAAGGATTCCAAAAAGATGGTGTATTGGCTTTCACGGCCGGTGAATTAAAACTCAGCAATTCTTCTAGGTTTGTGCCGTGTCTTGTGTGGGGTTTCGCCTAGGACACCAAGCTAGGCTCATCGGCGGGCTCTTGGTGTCCCTGCCCGGACCCCCACAGGAGTATCGAACTGCGCGATACCTCCCTTTATATAGAGTGCAACTGCACTCCTTGACTGCGAGAACCAAAAGCTCAAGCAGCCATAACCTCCCTATGAAGGATTCCAAAAAGATGGTGTATTGGCTTTCACGGCCGGTGAATTAAAACTCAGCAATTCTTCTAGGTTTGTGCCGTGTCTTGTGTGGG
The DNA here is from genome assembly GCA_946902985.2 of Meconema thalassinum. Taxonomy (NCBI): domain Eukaryota; kingdom Metazoa; phylum Arthropoda; class Insecta; order Orthoptera; family Tettigoniidae; genus Meconema; species Meconema thalassinum. The sequence continues at coordinate 256,478,536 of OX336392.1, read as the reverse complement.
GTTTCGCCTAGGACACCAAGCTAGGCTCATCGGCGGGCTCTTGGTGTCCCTGCCCGGACCCCCACAGGAGTATCGAACTGCGCGATACCTCCCTTTATATAGAGTGCAACTGCACTCCTTGACTGCGAGAACCAAAAGCTCAAGCAGCCATAACCTCCCTATGAAGGATTCCAAAAAGATGGTGTATTGGCTTTCACGGCCGGTGAATTAAAACTCAGCAATTCTTCTAGGTTTGTGCCGTGTCTTGTGTGGGGTTTCGCCTAGGACACCAAGCTAGGCTCATCGGCGGGCTCTTGGTGTCCCTGCCCGGACCCCCACAGGAGTATCGAACTGCGCGATACCTCCCTTTATATAGAGTGCAACTGCACTCCTTGACTGCGAGAACCAAAAGCTCAAGCAGCCATAACCTCCCTATGAAGGATTCCAAAAAGATGGTGTATTGGCTTTCACGGCCGGTGAATTAAAACTCAGCAATTCTTCTAGGTTTGTGCCGTGTCTTGTGTGGGGTTTCGCCTAGGACACCAAGCTAGGCTCATCGGCGGGCTCTTGGTGTCCCTGCCCGGACCCCCACAGGAGTATCGAACTGCGCGATACCTCCCTTTATATAGAGTGCAACTGCACTCCTTGACTGCGAGAACCAAAAGCTCAAGCAGCCATAACCTCCCTATGAAGGATTCCAAAAAGATGGTGTATTGGCTTTCACGGCCGGTGAATTAAAACTCAGCAATTCTTCTAGGTTTGTGCCGTGTCTTGTGTGGGGTTTCGCCTAGGACACCAAGCTAGGCTCATCGGCGGGCTCTTGGTGTCCCTGCCCGGACCCCCACAGGAGTATCGAACTGCGCGATACCTCCCTTTATATAGAGTGCAACTGCACTCCTTGTCTGCGAGAACCAAAAGCTCAAGCAGCCATAACCTCCCTATGAAGGATTCCAAAAAGATGGTGTATTGGCTTTCACGGCCGGTGAATTAAAACTCAGCAATTCTTCTAGGTTTGTGCCGTGTCTTGTGTGGGGTTTCGCCTAGGACACCAAGCTAGGCTCATCGGCGGGCTCTTGGTGTCCCTGCCCGGACCCCCACAGGAGTATCGAACTGCGCGATACCTCCCTTTATATAGAGTGCAACTGCACTCCTTGACTGCGAGAACCAAAAGCTCAAGCAGCCATAACCTCCCTATGAAGGATTCCAAAAAGATGGTGTATTGGCTTTCACGGCCGGTGAATTAAAACTCAGCAATTCTTCTAGGTTTGTGCCGTGTCTTGTGTGGGGTTTCGCCTAGGACACCAAGCTAGGCTCATCGGCGGGCTCTTGGTGTCCCTGCCCGGACCCCCACAGGAGTATCGAACTGCGCGATACCTCCCTTTATATAGAGTGCAACTGCACTCCTTGACTGCGAGAACCAAAAGCTCAAGCAGCCATAACCTCCCTATGAAGGATTCCAAAAAGATGGTGTATTGGCTTTCACGGCCGGTGAATTAAAACTCAGCAATTCTTCTAGGTTTGTGCCGTGTCTTGTGTGGGGTTTCGCCTAGGACACCAAGCTAGGCTCATCGGCGGGCTCTTGGTGTCCCTGCCCGGACCCCCACAGGAGTATCGAACTGCGCGATACCTCCCTTTATATAGAGTGCAACTGCACTCCTTGACTGCGAGAACCAAAAGCTCAAGCAGCCATAACCTCCCTATGAAGGATTCCAAAAAGATGGTGTATTGGCTTTCACGGCCGGTGAATTAAAACTCAGCAATTCTTCTAGGTTTGTGCCGTGTCTTGTGTGTGGTTTCGCCTAGGACACCAAGCTAGGCTCATCGGCGGGCTCTTGGTGTCCCTGCCCGGACCCCCACAGGAGTTTCGAACTGCGCGATACCTCCCTTTATATAGAGTGCAACTGCACTCCTTGACTGCGAGAACCAAAAGCTCAAGCAGCCATAACCTCCCTATGAAGGATTCCAAAAAGATGGTGTATTGGCTTTCACGGCCGGTGAATTAAAACTCAGCAATTCTTCTAGGTTTGTGCCGTGTCTTGTGTGGGGTTTCGCCTAGGACACCAAGCTAGGCTCATCGGCGGGCTCTTGGTGTCCCTGCCCGGACCCCCACAGGAGTATCGAACTGCGCGATACCTCCCTTTATATAGAGTGCAACTGCACTCCTTGACTGCGAGAACCAAAAGCTCAAGCAGCCATAACCTCCCTATGAAGGATTCCTAAAAGATGGTGTATTGGCTTTCACGGCCGGTGAATTAAAACTCAGCAATTCTTCTAGGTTTGTGCCGTGTCTTGTGTGGGGTTTCGCCTAGGACACCAAGCTAGGCTCATCGGCGGGCTCTTGGTGTCCCTGCCCGGACCCCCACAGGAGTATCGAACTGCGCGATACCTCCCTTTATATAGAGTGCAACTGCACTCCTTGACTGCGAGAACCAAAAGCTCAAACAGCCATAACCTCCCTATGAAGGATTCCAAAAAGATGGTGTATTGGCTTTCACGGCCGGTGAATTAAAACTCAGCAATTCTTCTAGGTTTGTGCCGTGTCTTGTGTGGGGTTTCGCCTAGGACACCAAGCTAGGCTCATCGGCGGGCTCTTGGTGTCCCTGCCCGGACCCCCACAGGAGTATCGAACTGCGCGATACCTCCCTTTATATAGAGTGCAACTGCACTCCTTGACTGCGAGAACCAAAAGCTCAAGCAGCCATAACCTCCCTATGAAGGATTCCAAAAAGATGGTGTATTGGCTTTCACGGCCGGTGAATTAAAACTCAGCAATTCTTCTAGGTTTGTGCCGTGTCTTGTGTGGGGTTTCGCCTAGGACACCAAGCTAGGCTCATCGGCGGGCTCTTGGTGTCCCTGCCCGGACCCCCACAGGAGTATCGAACTGCGCGATACCTCCCTTTATATAGAGTGCAACTGCACTCCTTGACTGCGAGAACCAAAAGCTCAAGCAGCCATAACCTCCCTATGAAGGATTCCAAAAAGATGGTGTATTGGCTTTCACGGCCGGTGAATTAAAACTCAGCAATTCTTCTAGGTTTGTGCCGTGTCTTGTGTGGGGTTTCGCCTAGGACACCAAGCTAGGCTCATCGGCGGGCTCTTGGTGTCCCTGCCCGGACCCCCACAGGAGTATCGAACTGCGCGATACCTCCCTTTATATAGAGTGCAACTGCACTCCTTGACTGCGAGAACCAAAAGCTCAAGCAGCCATAACCTCCCTATGAAGGATTCCAAAAAGATGGTGTATTGGCTTTCACGGCCGGTGAATTAAAACTCAGCAATTCTTCTGGGTTTGTGCCGTGTCTTGTGTGGGGTTTCGCCTAGGACACCAAGCTAGGCTCATCGGCGGGCTCTTGGTGTCCCTGCCCGGACCCCCACAGGAGTATCGAACTGCGCGATACCTCCCTTTATATAGAGTGCAACTGCACTCCTTGACTGCGAGAACCAAAAGCTCAAGCAGCCATAACCTCCCTATGAAGGATTCCAAAAAGATGGTGTATTGGCTTTCACGGCCGGTGAATTAAAACTCAGCAATTCTTCTAGGTTTGTGCCGTGTCTTGTGTGGGGTTTCGCCTAGGACACCAAGCTAGGCTCATCGGCGGGCTCTTGGTGTCCCTGCCCGGACCCCCACAGGAGTATCGAACTGCGCGATACCTCCCTTTATATAGAGTGCAACTGCACTCCTTGACTGCGAGAACCAAAAGCTCAAGCAGCCATAACCTCCCTATGAAGGATTCCAAAAAGATGGTGTATTGGCTTTCACGGCCGGTGAATTAAAACTCAGCAATTCTTCTAGGTTTGTGCCGTGTCTTGTGTGGGGTTTCGCCTAGGACACCAAGCTAGGCTCATCGGCGGGCTCTTGGTGTCCCTGCCCGGACCCCCACAGGAGTATCGAACTGCGCGATACCTCCCTTTATATAGAGTGCAACTGCACTCCTTGACTGCGAGAACCAAAAGCTCAAGCAGCCATAACCTCCCTATGAAGGATTCCAAAAAGATGGTGTATTGGCTTTCACGGCCGGTGAATTAAAACTCAGCAATTCTTCTAGGTTTGTGCCGTGTCTTGTGTGGGGTTTCGCCTAGGACACCAAGCTAGGCTCATCGGCGGGCAGGGACACCAAGAGCCCGCCGATGAGCCTAGCTTGGTGTCCTAGGCGAAACCCCACACAAGACACGGCACAAACCTAGAAGAATTGCTGAGTTTTAATTCACCGGCCGTGAAAGCCAATACACCATCTTTTTGGAATCCTTCATAGGGAGGTTATGGCTGCTTGAGCTTTTGGTTCTCGCAGTCAAGGAGTGCAGTTGCACTCTATATAAAGGGAGGTATCGCGCAGTTCGATACTCCTGTGGGGGTCCGGGCAGGGACACCAAGAGCCCGCCGATGAGCCTAGCTTGGTGTCCTAGGCGAAACCCCACACAAGACACGGCACAAACCTAGAAGAATTGCTGAGTTTTAATTCACCGGCCGTGAAAGCCAATACACCATCTTTTTGGAATCCTTCATAGGGAGGTTATGGCTGCTTGAGCTTTTGGTTCTCGCAGTCAAGGAGTGCAGTTGCACTCTATATAAAGGGAGGTATCGCGCAGTTCGATACTCCTGTGGGGGTCCGGGCAGGGACACCAAGAGCCCGCCGATGAGCCTAGCTTGGTGTCCTAGGCGAAACCCCACACAAGACACGGCACAAACCTAGAAGAATTGCTGAGTTTTAATTCACCGGCCGTGAAAGCCAATACACCATCTTTTTGGAATCCTTCATAGGGAGGTTATGGCTGCTTGAGCTTTTGGTTCTCGCAGTCAAGGAGTGCAGTTGCACTCTATATAAAGGGAGGTATCGCGCAGTTCGATACTCCTGTGGGGGTCCGGGCAGGGACACCAAGAGCCCGCCGATGAGCCTAGCTTGGTGTCCTAGGCGAAACCCCACACAAGACACGGCACAAACCTAGAAGAATTGCTGAGTTTTAATTCACCGGCCGTGAAAGCCAATACACCATCTTTTTGGAATCCTTCATAGGGAGGTTATGGCTGCTTGAGCTTTTGGTTCTCGCAGTCAAGGAGTGCAGTTGCACTCTATATAAAGGGAGGTATCGCGCAGTTCGATACTCCTGTGGGGGTCCGGGCAGGGACACCAAGAGCCCGCCGATGAGCCTAGCTTGGTGTCCTAGGCGAAACCCCACACAAGACACGGCACAAACCTAGAAGAATTGCTGAGTTTTAATTCACCGGCCGTGAAAGCCAATACACCATCTTTTTGGAATCCTTCATAGGGAGGTTATGGCTGCTTGAGCTTTTGGTTCTCGCAGTCAAGGAGTGCAGTTGCACTCTATATAAAGGGAGGTATCGCGCAGTTCGATACTCCTGTGGGGGTCCGGGCAGGGACACCAAGAGCCCGCCGATGAGCCTAGCTTGGTGTCCTAGGCGAAACCCCACACAAGACACGGCACAAACCTAGAAGAATTGCTGAGTTTTAATTCACCGGCCGTGAAAGCCAATACACCATCTTTTTGGAATCCTTCATAGGGAGGTTATGGCTGCTTGAGCTTTTGGTTCTCGCAGTCAAGGAGTGCAGTTGCACTCTATATAAAGGGAGGTATCGCGCAGTTCGATACTCCTGTGGGGGTCCGGGCAGGGACACCAAGAGCCCGCCGATGAGCCTAGCTTGGTGTCCTAGGCGAAACCCCACACAAGACACGGCACAAACCTAGAAGAATTGCTGAGTTTTAATTCACCGGCCGTGAAAGCCAATACACCATCTTTTTTGGAATCCTTCATAGGGAGGTTATGGCTGCTTGAGCTTTTGGTTCTCGCAGTCAAGGAGTGCAGTTGCACTCTATATAAAGGGAGGTATCGCGCAGTTCGATACTCCTGTGGGGGTCCGGGCAGGGACACCAAGAGCCCGCCGATGAGCCTAGCTTGGTGTCCTAGGCGAAACCCCACACAAGACACGGCACAAACCTATAAGAATTGCTGAGTTTTAATTCACCGGCCGTGAAAGCCAATACACCATCTTTTTGGAATCCTTCATAGGGAGGTTATGGCTGCTTGAGCTTTTGGTTCTCGCAGTCAAGGAGTGCAGTTGCACTCTATATAAAGGGAGGTATCGCGCAGTTCGATACTCCTGTGGGGGTCCGGGCAGGGACACCAAGAGCCCGCCGATGAGCCTAGCTTGGTGTCCTAGGCGAAACCCCACACAAGACACGGCACAAACCTAGAAGAATTGCTGAGTTTTAAAGTCTTCAAACTATTGAGAAGAGATGAAGAAAAGAAAAATGTGGACAGAGTTATTTTCTACGGACACAATGACAAAGACTAGATAGGACCCAACCAGTAGCTCCACCTTGTACTGACCTGGTTGACAGTACATGGGTATCATCACAAAATCTGTGCAAATACTCCGTTTCAGGAACCAGAGGAGACTATTGTATGCAGTTTATGTCTCTCAGTGTGTGAAATATTTTCTATAACGTGGTGCCAACAAATAAAGATGTCACTTACCGAGTACAGTGAAATTTAAATATTAAACAGTATTCTTAATGCATCATTTGCTTTTTTGACTGCAATACATCCATTAATACATTATTTATTTATTTAGGATCGTTTCAACCTCCTATGGGTTACGATTACACAACTGCCTTGACTGTTGATGTTCTTTCCTGTTACACCAATACTCTTTCATGCGTTGGCTCACTCTTACTCGTTCCTCGACCGAGAACACCTTTCCAGTTCTCTTGGGTTTCTCTACGGACAGATCTGTCACCTCCGCAATTTTCCTTCTGAACACTTTTCTTTTGGCAATATCTCCCTCCTCAATGCCACATTTTTTAAGATCCTGATAAACTTCAATCGTGGTAGGCTACTTGAGTCTTTCTCCTTTCCTGAAAGATGAGGATTTTATTTGCTAGGCGTTCCGGTCCCATTCTTCTCAAGTGTCCATAGAAAGTTAGTCGTCTTTTCCTCATAGATTTTGAAATGTTCTCGCATTTTTTAATATTTTAAAGTAAAAACTCGTAATAATCAATCATAAGCGTCGGAACAAAAATCGATAAATCCCCTTTTACTGTATCCGTACTTTAGTGGTCCTGCCAGGAATATTTGGTGAAACGTGATTTAAAATATGATTCTACAAACATCATTTATCAACAGCTGCTCAAACAACTTTAAATAGCCATTTGAAATTCAACAAACAGGTCATGATTTATTACATTCTGCAGAGATTGCGTTCCTTGATTTATCGATTTTTGCTACGGTACTCCTCCTACAGTAACAACAGGACCCAAAATAATGCCTGGACGGAATAAAAGCGGGTTCACGGGGACGGAGTGTTGGGAATTTAGGAAAGTCCGCGTCAAAGAGTGTAGTACTCGATCAGTCACTAGTAGCGTTGATGTAAATTTTTCGGAATGAATTTTTGAACGAGTGAATATGTAGAAATAATTTATTTCTCAATTTCGGAAATAAATGCTTCAAATTTCACCCTTTTTGATTAGGGAGCACTCAGAATTCATGCTTATCTGAAAAGGGAACGTTTGTAATTTGGGTTTCGGAAATACGTCCAGGAATGGGTTGAATGCATCGAAACGACTTAAGAATGAAAAAGCAGCTCGAAGCTTGTGGTTTAACGTAATTGTTAATCTCGCGATCATGAGCCACGGGACCTCCTTTTTACGTGGAATCCGAACCACAGGACATGGCATTTCACTTCGAAAATCTCACATGCATTGACCGGGAATCGAACCCGGTCCGCCTTGGTGAGAGGCATACAGCATGAACGCTGCGCCACCACGCCCCTACCTTAAGAATGTATTTGATTCATCCCCACAAATTATATACAGCTGGCAAAACTGGAGTTAAACGATATTTTGAGTGGTGTCGTATTAACACCATTCTGATATTGTAACATTTTAGTCGATCAAGAATTATTGGGAAATGTGAAACTACCTGAAATAAGCTGCAAGTGATTGACAGTTATTTGCATGGATTAGAAGAAGAGGGAGAAAATACAGGATCACATGTTTCGCTCGTAAAGTGGGTATCATCAGATCTAAAACATTATGTCTACAAGATAAAATAGCTCTATACACATACGGAACTGTATAGCCTACGCTAGTGACCCTCGTAAAAGTCCATTAATCCGGAATATCGAAAAGTTTCCTTTCAACGTATTAACATCAATTCTTGCCCCTCTTCCCACCAAATAATTCCATATAGTGCTACAGATATCCCAGCATCAAGGGTTATAAACTGACTTAATATGGCATTAATGATCATTATACCACTAAGGCCAATAATATATAAAATACTTAGGCTGATATGGACAAACATAAAACATTTCTTGTTGTTGATTCATTTAAAGGGCTTGGGACATCGTGGTTATCAGCCCTAATAACTTGAATGTGTGCTGATAACCTGTAACAGTCTGTGTAACTGTAATTTTAGAGTCTAGTATTGAGTTAGGTGCCCCGGGTCTTGCAATAAGGTATCTTCTCGGTGTTTGCATAGCGGCTTCGGTGCCGTCGTTGGTAGCATGCTGAGATTCTATGGCCAAGATCGTGGGGTCATACACGGTCGAAGTCGTCAGATTTTTTTAGAGCGTTAAAATTCATCAGTATGCCTTCCTTCGTAGGGGAAGTAAAGCCGGCGGGCCCATGTCATAGATTTATGGCATGCAAAAGAACCTTCCATTAACTAGCCAAAATGTGTAGGTTAAATTAGATTAACGCTATATTAGTTCCAACGTTCGCCTCAAGATGCTGGATGTGATGGCATCTAGTTGCCAAGTTCGCAGTTAGGTTTCGTAAACGGTAACATTTGGTAGCAAAAGTAGGAACTACTTAAAACAAGTAGTTCCGTGAAGAACTATACAGCCTATTTTCATATATCCTACTTTTGTTAATTGCCTCTATCAACATACAAAATTTCAGTTTGATTGCTGTAACAGATTCGTAGATATTGAGAACCGACTAAATATTGCGGATGGTCGCCATGTTGGATTTTTAAATATGTAGGTCATAGAGTATGGACTGTTACATGAAGAGTATTGCGTACGTGTAGTATCCAAACTACAATCGCATGATTAGGACACAAGAAGTCAAAACTATATTTTAAAATTTCGCAAAGCTGCTATCTTGTGGTTATGGAAACAATTGAAAAGAAATATACCAGTGGATTAACATTTGTATAAGGATTTACTGTACCAAGTGCCACTGCACTCGGATGGTTAAATTGCGAGAAACGACCATGTGAATAAGAATATTTCGCGTCGCCGCCATGTTGGATTTGTGATCACCAGGTTATTAAAAGTCCTACAGCTGATCGTATGCTCATTGCCCCTATGAACATTAAAAAAACAGTTTGATTGCTGTAATAGATTCGTAAATATTGAGTTCCGTCTAAATATTTCGGATGGTCGCCATGTTGGATTGTTATATGTATAGGCCATAGAAACATGTATCATTAAAGGAAAATTACTGCGTAGTTTCATTATTCAAACTTTCACTTCGATCGCATGATTACGACACAAGAAATAAAAACTTAAGTCATTTTAAAATTCGCACAGCCACCATCTTGAGGTTATGTAAACAATTGAATGAAGTTAGATGTCGGTGCATTACAATGTGTATAAACATATACAGTACCAAGTTTCATTGCGTTTGGTTGGTTAAATAGCGAGAAACGTCCATTTAAAGTCGCAAATTCGCTTGGCCGCCATGTTGGTTTTGTAGTTACCAGTTTCTCAAAGGTCACATAGGTGAACTTTCAGTAGTTCCCTTTATCACCTTACAAAATTCCAGGGTGCTATCGGTAATAGTTTTGGAGATATTGAATGCTGGTAAAATATTTCGCACAGCCGCCATGTTGGATTGGTGATACGTAACGAAATTTGAAGGGCACAGTCGGAGTCGCCCAAAATAGTGCTATGAACTTACCGAGTTTCATTGAAATCGCTCCTGCTGTTTGGAAGTTATTAGGGGGACACACACCATCTCACACACACCATCACACACAGACACACGGACAAAAGGTGATCTCATAAGCCTATTCTTTTTTTTTTTCATAAACGAAAATAGGCTAAAATTGATCGTCTGCAGTCCTTACCTGGATAAATTACAGATAACACTCATTAATACAGTCATCACAATTAATACCGGTTATCAGAGAGACATCACCGCGTTGTCGCAGCCCCAAAACTAAGGAACCAACCATCGGTGTTTGCCTCGAGAGCGTGGAAATAACCGGAGGATAAACTACACTCGGATATCAGCATCGGAATTCGAGCCTTCGATCTCCAGACTTGCTGCAGCTCTCCATGGTATGCGTGGTGCATGATTTACCTCGCTGGTATAATGGAAACATATTCATAATATTTTATAACGGATCAAAGCGAGGAGGGTCAAATCCACCACCAGAGAGTTAAAAAGGCAATATTTCAAACATACGTTTGATGTTTACACAGCAATTTTTAAACGGTGCGGTTGGATTTTAGCTATTCAACCATTAATCAGGTCGTAACTCACATTCCTGCTGACACTTCATTTTTCAATTATTGGAATTTTTGTTGCTAATAAAATTGTAACATATGTTAAAGCAGAACATTAATTTCAATCCGAAACGAAAACAATTTGATTTAGAAAGACATTCTTGTTGATTTGATTCAGTACAATCAAGTTCCGATAGGTCTGAACAACACTTGTGTATGCCAAATGTAACATAATACAGTACTCATCTACTCTCGGATCCTTATAACGTAGAACCTAATATACGTAATAGAGTGAAGTTCGACATGGTCATACTTTGATATATGGGAAGTGTGACCTAATACCGAGTGTTGGAAGTGATCACCATTATCATTAAATCGTACCTGTATAAATCGCACACCTCTCCGTGTTAAGGATGACAGCCACCAACACTCATGGGGAGACAGCGACAATATCTCACGGAATATTTCCTTGTAGTTTCCTGAGAATCCATGGAATTTAGAAGTGGACTTCAAATTCCAATGAATTATGCCCATTAATTTAATAATTTAAGAACCAACTATATATATATATATTTCGAATACCAGACAAGGAGCAAAGCATGCCGTTGAAAAATTACACAAAATTTCACAAAAGGCTGGTCTCCTGATATCTTGTGAAATAACTCGGTACATAGAACAATCCTCGTCCGACAATCTACCCATGAAGACGCGATATGGTTCTATATCAAGATTTTCCCATTTAAGATACTTACGAGAAATCATCCAACCTTCAGGCCTAAACATAATTGCAAATCAAGAACGAGTGAGAAAATTACAGAGAACGTACAGACTTACCTGGAATCATTACAACAAAAAATCCATCTCAGTTAACGCAAAACTAAGACACTGCAAAACAGTAGCTCTTCCTGAAGCACTTAATGCCACAGAAACAACACTAATTCATGGTCACTCAAAAATTAAGGAAATAGAACAAAAAGAACTTAGAATCCTCCGAAAAGTTTTGGACCAGTGAATAATGAGGGAGTATGTATTAAGAGACCAACATTAGAAATTTATAAAACCACAGATATTTTCACCTTCACTTTGAGAAAGGGACGAAATTGTGAAATTTTGGTCACATATACAGAATGGACCACACAGAATTACAAAACAAATTTTCAACATCACCCTCAACAGTAAAAACAAGTCCAAATGGATACAGGGAACGGCAGAAGACCTCAAGCAGCTAAACATCACGATGCACGACATGAATGATCGGGTTAAATTTAGGAAAACCATAATGAAACATACATTTGATAAAGAACTGCTACCAAAGATGCCAGGAAAAAGTGGACGGACGAACGGAAGAAATAACATAGTTCACGAATGAAGAGAATTTGGGAAGAACGCCGTCGCAAGACTGGGTTGTCATGAAAATTGTTCAAGGTCACGCGCTCTCTGAAACGGGAATGTACGATAGAAAGAGTAATATGTGTGTGGATAGGCCTGTTCCCTAGTTATTAAAGTCACACTTAGGTATTTTTAGTTCTCTATATACTAATTTATTTCCAAATATCTTTGGTTTATTTTATATTACATCAAATTTAGATTTAGCTTTTGTATTATATTTAGATTTAGCATATTACTACTGCGATTCATTTAGACATCGGTGTGAACTCCAGTGACTTCAGGCAAGTAACGTTTTAACGTGAGATTTGTCGCTCATTTTACATGTTTAAAATGGGACTATATAAGGAACGGATAAAAGTCACGAAATATCACTGTACTTTATCTAAACGATAGTACAGTGCTTGCGTGCGCTCTATTGATGCCAGACATGTGCCAGTTTTCCCCAGGCCGTCAATTCCCCAACATTAACCACAAGCTCTCTACGGCTTCGTATAACGAGGCGCAGTGGGATGCGACCCCAATTAAAGCGTGCACTGCTCCAGTTTATCCTAGTTTTAAAATCGTTTCCTCTCTTCATGTAATTATTTACTAAAATGCATAAATATTTACCATAGTGATGAAATAGTTGTTAACCGTATTCACAGTCGATGACCTCGCAGATTTTCCCCTTAAAACAACAATAATCATCATTACCTGGTCATGTTGAAACATCGGATCCCATGAGAACTCCGCAATTAAGCAGTATCGGGCATGGTCAGAACTTGGATGGGATGCCGGTTCTATATACTGCGCGCTATTGGACAACATAAGGCAGGAGCGGAAAGGCCTTGGCCACCCTACAGCACGTAAACTCCGGCTGAGGATAGCCTCGTCGGAGGCTCGGACCTGCCTTCGGGCAGAATATCAATTAATTATTAATTAACAGAATATCCGTACAATATTGGTTAAATTTACTTAAAGACAAACAATAAGTATTATGATTCGAAAGGATAAATAGTCAAAAGTCAAAAGTCTTCCAAAATGTTAAATATTGTCCTACGCTATCGTTGCAATGTAAAATATTGTATAATCAAAATAATACACTGTAGGAACTTTCAAAACCCTCGGAAAACGTTCGTTGCGGTTGTTGGAGAAAAACACTTGATTGTATTTAATAACAATTGCTACATTCTAACTAATATCAACACAAAGTGTTTTATTTGGTTTCAACAACCTCGATCTGACGATGTTCTCATGACGAATGAAACATGCCATCTTCCTCCCTCCCCCCTTGTTATCGGTGCAAATAATAAACAGATGCAGATAGCTTTCGAGTGGAATCTCACATTTTATCACCCAACTTAATATGACTAAAATTCGTGTCGATCGACTGAAAGGCATCTTTCCATCAAGAAATAACGAGAGAGTATAATCAACTAGCAACATTAGGCAAATAAACAAAACATATTTCGGTATATGCCCTAATTCATTTATGCTAAAAGCAGCACTTAACGAACGACAAACAGTATTTTAGAGAGTGACTCATAGCAGAAACATTTCACATTCTTCAGGGAAGTTTTCATTAAAAGTTTTTCTCCTCTCTTTCATTTGTATGCAATTCCATTCACTTTCTGGGGAAATATTTATCTTAGTGATGATATATTGTGCTCCTACAGGAAGTTAATGTGTTCTCAGTTTTGTAAAGAAAAACCTTTTTGTTTTTAATGTATTTTTGATCAATTTCTCTGATGTAATGTGTATCGGAAATTATTGGCTCAGGGAAAAGCAAACTCCAATCTCTCTTCAAAAGTTTCATATTGTAAAACTTTCACTCTTAGCATCCATCCTCTTCTCCACTTATTGATTGGGCGCGGTTTACTGATACAAATCCGTTAGATAGAAAACTTAGAAGGCATTTCTTCCATGTTGCCTTGTTATATTCTCCTAACGTCAGGTGCAATCTAGCTAAGTGTGAAAACATATGCGACGACTGTACCTGAACAGGATCTTGAGTGGAAATCAGTGTGTATGCTATAATTTTACTAAATTGTTGTGTAGCTTTACTATTTACACGTGCCTAATATCCATACGTAGATCATAGAAGAGAATAATAATACCCCAGGAGCTCATGACTAGTGGGACGTGGGTTGACGAGCACGGGACCCTAGCTGAGTTCTGCATTGCTTCCACTTACTTGCGCCGGGTTTCTTACAGTTATATTTCCTGTCGGCCTCCCTTGGTCAACACTTGTTCTCTTCCAACCCCGACGGTATGAGGCCTAGGGAGTCTTTCACTTTCCCCCTTAATTCGCCCTTGTCTCAACCTTCCTGATACCCTCATTCTTCTTGGAGTCAGCCTTCTTTTTCTTTTCAAGATATCTCTGCCTTCTGCACAAGTCCCTCAAGGAGTCCGGGTAAGTGTATCCCCACCACTTCTGGTGCACCCTCAAGGGCTCACGGTTGGTGAGTTTCGGAGTTGGTGACCCCGAGGGATTCCTAAGCTGGGTCCGTTTTTTTTTCCTTTTTCTACTGAGTTTGTGTTGGGCCTTTTCTTCTTTCCTGCCTTTCATGGTTCTCCTTGCTTCCAAGTCCCTCTCTCAACCCTCATTTATATTCCTCCTGTCCATTATTTCTTTTCTTTTCCTTTTTATAAATTAATTTATTCTTCTTGTACGTAAATTAGTTTTGGTAGTCGGTTTCATGGCATTATCATTCATTTTCACTATCACCCAAACCATTAGGGGCCGATAACCCAAATAAATAAATAAATATATAAATAAATAATACCTAGAAATAGGACCCTTATGAAAAAAAATCCACAGCCTGCTTCCAGTCTCCGACTGGGTCAGGAATGGAATGAATGAAGCCCTCATCGAGCGACGAGGATATGAACTGTGCCGGCTGCCGAGGCCTGACGCACTCCTCTGGGGCAATGATTAATGAATGACAGATGGAATGAAATGATAGTGGAGAGTGTTGCTGGAATGAATTTTTGACAGGGAAAACCGGAGCACCCGGAGAAAAACCTGTCTGCCTCCGTTTTGTCCAGCACAGATATCACATGGAGTGACCGGGATTTTAACCACGGCCCCAGCGGTGAGAGGCCGGCGTGCTGCCGCCTAAGCCACGGAGGCTCGTTAGCACCCTTATATCAACAATAATTATCATAATAATTATTATTATTGATGAAATAGCAGCTTCTTATAAATAACAACGATCGATTAACTGTAACACTTGAGTGCTTTTATTTGAAATTGAATAGCCTACATCATAACAATATTACATGTGCTCTAAGCCCAACACAAGTATGGGAGATGGTCGAGTTTGTTTCCACAGAGTGTAGACACAAGACTAGACACTGCCTTGCAATCCATGGTGATCAGGCTATGCCAGCGCTCTCGGCAACCAGCTTGGAGTATCCGAACCTAGTGGCAAGCGCTCTCCAACAATTATCATAATAATTCAGGGAGGTCAGGAAGGATCTGGAGAAAATGGTTATAAAGCGCTAAGACATCGGTAATAGAATGAAGTACCCGCAGGAGGTCTATAACTTTAAGGGCTTTCATGAAGAAGCTGAACAGTGGATGGTCGGTGGGAAAGAGACAGGTTGCCAGGAAAAGAATGCAACGATACAGGGCTGCAAAGATGATTTCTATGAATGTAATGGTAGTTTAACGTGGTCTCTAATGGCCGTCAACGCAATGAAAATAATAAATAATGATCGTGTGGGCCCCGGAGAGGCCGAGTGCAGGTCTTTATTGTTGACGCCCGTGAGCGACCTGCGCCCTGAGGATGAAGTGTTGATGAAAACGTCACACACACACAGTCCTCAAGCCATTGGAATTAACCCAATGAGAATAAAATCCGTGATGGCCAGGCCGGAAATCGAAACCGGGGGACTTTTGGCCAAAGCTTAGCGCGCTAACCATTTAGCCACGGAGCCAGACAATGAAAATAATACTGATAATAATAGTAATATTATAGGTCTTACGACCCTTTTAACTACTGCGGCTTTCAGAGACGCCGGGGTGCCGGAATTTTGCCTCGAAGTACCAAAATCTACTGACATGGCACCCGCGCATTTAAGCACCTTCAAATGCCAACTAACTGCACAAGGATTCGATCCCGCTATCTTGGGACCAGAAGGCGATATAATGTACTAACATTCTCAGATAACAAGATTCACTGCGAATCATAAATAAGTCTACTAACATTGACAAGAGGTGCTATACAAAATATAGCAGAAACATATTTCTAAATATTTGTATAATGTTAAACTCCAACCCAAGTTATCAGAACTGATGATGACCACGTGTCGGTAGTAGCGCGTAATCCTGAAATTCCCCTTTTTCTGTGAATAATTTTACTGCGTGTAGTTTCTTTCAGGAATGGTGTATTATTATTATTATTATATACATAGTTACCCCGCCTAATCTAGTTGGGCAAAAGCATGTTGTCCGACTGCAAAGTATAAATTGATAGTGAATTGTTAAATTCTATGCAAATATTCTTCAGTATTCACGTTCAGACGAAGCCAACTACTTCTAATGGTTAATGTTAATACATTCTACACAAATACCTATAGAGAAGACACTTTTATAAATTGTATTTCTCTACTGACATAAAACACTAATTAGCCTACTTTTCACTGAGGAAAAAGTAGACTTATGAGATCGATATGGTCAAATATGTGTCTGTCCATCTGCCTGTGTGTCTGTATGTCTGTGTGTCCCCCCTATCAACTCCTAAACGGCTGCAGCTATCAAAACCAAATTTGGTATCCGTAACAATCTGTACCTGAATATTTCATGGTCATATTTGAAAATGTCGTCAGTGCCACCAACTACTGAAAAATAGCAATTGGAATTTGAGCTCCATGTTGAATATCTCAGAAGGTATTCCAAAATTGGCACACAGATAGATTATAATATTTCAGTTTCATTTCCAGGAGGCCATACATGACAGTGTTGCCAACATGATTCTACGGCTGCGAATATGGCATATTGTTATATGAATGTAACTTGCATACTATCATTTCGATTTCAACCAAATTTCGTATGTAGTATGTGTACTCTAACAGATAGATCTATGACTATGCGTATTTCAATAGCAACCAGGGCTGCAAACTGTTAATAAACTCTCTCTCAACTTTTGTATCCTAATAACAATATATCAGAAAAAATGCAAGCCAACAGCTCGAGACTTTGCACAAGTATAGTACATGACCTTCTACATTAATGTGGACTAACTATTATACGTCAGTGCTGATAGGTCCAATTTCTTAATGCATGTAACTTCTATACTAACTTCAATTTCAACGAAATTTCGTATGTGCTTTGTGTATCATAATTGTTATGCCTATGCGTATTCTTAAGAACCAGCAGGGTTTTGCATTTCTGATTTATAGATATTGGGTGAAAAATAGAGTGAGCATTTATTAACAGTTGGCATCCCTGCTGATGATAAAGATGTTGAAAGGGTCTACGAAGAAATAGATGAAATTCTGAGGTATGTCAAGGGTGATGAAAATGTTACAGTAATGGGAGATTGGAATGCGGTGGTAGGAAAAGGAAGAGAAGGAAAGATTAGGAGATTTTGGATTACGTGAAAGGAATGATCGAGGAAGCAGGTTGATGGAATTATACACCGAGCATGAGTTGGTCATAGCTAACACCTTATTCAATAACCACAATAGAAGAATATACACATGGATGAGACCAGGAGATACAGGGCGTTACCAAATCGACTTCATTATGGTCAAGCAGAGATTTCGAAACCAGATTTTGGATTGTAAAACATATTCCGGTGCTGACATAAACTCTGACCACAATCTGGTTGTTATGAAATGCAGATCAAAGTTGAAGAAACTGAAGAAAAGTCAAAAGTCAAAAAGGTGGGCAACAGACAGATTGAAAGGGAAGGATGTAAACGAAATATTCAAAAAGAGTATAAAGGAAGGACTAATGAAAAACGCGAAACGAACTTCAATTGCAGACGAATGGGCACTTTTGAAGAATAAAATAACAAAATCCGCGAAAGAAAACATTGGTAGGAAAGAAAGAATAGGTAGAAAACCGTGGATCACTCAGGATATACTAGATTTAATGGATGAATGGCGGTAACACAAGAATATAGGAGATGGAAAAGAGGAAAGCAGAATACAGATGTCTGAGAAATGAGGTTAACAAGAAATGCAAGGAAGCCAAAGAGGAATGGTTGAAAGAGAAATGTGCAGGTATAGAAAATTGTCTGAAATTAGGAAAAGTAGACCCAGCTTATCGAAGGATTAAGAATACTTTTGGGTAAAGAAGTCTAAGTGTTGTAATATTAAGGACACAGATGGAAAGCCTCTAACATATAGTGAAGAAAAGGTTGAGAGGTGGAAAGCTTACATAGAGTGTTTGCATAAGGGAAAGGAGATTGAGAATCATGTAATGGAAAGGGAAGAGGAAATTGATGAGGATGCGAAAGCAGATTTAATACTGAGATCAGAATTTGACAGAGCATTGGAAGACTTAAGCAGGAACAAAGCACCAGGCATAGATATACAGATTGAGTTGTTACGCTGCATAGGTGATGATGGTCTGATCAGGTTATTTCACTTGGTGTGTAGGATTTATGAGACAGGTGAGGTACCCTCTGATTTCAAAAAGAATGTTATCATCCCTATACCGAAGAAAGTAGGAGCTGACAGATGTGAAGATTACAGCACAATCAGCATCAAAGATCCTATCTAGAATAATTAACAAGAGGATGGAAAGCCAGATAGATACGGAATTGGGTGAAGACCAGTTTGGTTTCAGGAGAAATGTAGGGACAAGGGAAGCTGTACTAAGTCTTAGGCTGATTTTGGAGACAAGAATAAGGAAAGATAAGAAAACGTTCATGGCATTGTAGAATTAGAAAAGGCTTTTCATAACGTTGATTGGGCTAACTTGTTTGACATTTTGAAATCGATTGGAATAAGGTATAGGGATAGGATGGTGATCTACAATCTATACAGAAACCCAACAGCAGTCATTCGAGCTGAAGGACAGAAGAAAGAAGCTGGTATTCAGAAAGGTGTAAGGCATGGCTGCAACTTATCACTCATACTTTTCAATCTTTACATTGAAAAAGCAATGAAGGAAATTGGAGGAATATTTAAAGTGGGAGTGAATATTGAAGGAGAAATAATTTCAACTCTGAGATTTGCTGAAAACATCGTCATTTTGGCCGACACGCCTGAGGATTCGAATGAGTTTTTGAATGGTATGGACTCCGACTTGAGGAAAGAATTCATGATGAAAATGCATAAATGTAAAACAAAAATATTGGAATGCAGCCGAAATAAATCAGAAACCTCTATGGACATCAAATTGGCAGATGAAAAGCTAACGGAAGTAGGAGACTTCCCGGAAATAGGAGACTTCTGTTACTTAGGAAGCAAAATAACCAGTGATGGACGAAGCAAAGAGGATATAAAAAGTAGGTTGGCTCAGGCACGGAAAGCATTTACACAAAAAAGGAATCAGTCGACATCGAATATAGATTTAGGTATTAGGAAGTAATTTTTGAAAGCCTTTGGCTAGAACGTGGCACTCTATGGAAGTGAAACTTGGACTATTGGTGCAACAGAAAAGAGGAGAATTGAAGCTTTTCAAATATGGTGTTACAAGAGAATGATGAAGATCAGATGGGTATATAGGGTAACAAACGAAGAGGTAATAAGACGAGTGGGAGAGGAGAGATGTTTCTGGCGATTGCTAATGAAGAGAAGAGATAGGCTGGTAGAACATATACTAAGACACCCATGAATAGCAAGTTTAGTTATGGATTAAGGGTCAAGGACAAGAACTGTAGGGGTAGACCAAGGTTAGAATATGTTAAACAGATTGCCTCGGATGTAGGGTGTGGTAGCTATGTAGAGATGAAACGACTAGCTCAGGACAACGAGGTATGGAAAGCTGCATCAAACCAGTCAAAAAACTGAAGACTCAAACAACAACATACTCAATTCCTACGTTGTTTGTAGTGTTTGCTGATGAAAATTGTAAAATCCTGGGGTAAATTATAAACTATGGATTGGACGCCACTGTTCAAATAGAGTATGTCATTGTCTACTATTGTGTGGCATTTTGCTCTTCGAATAGGAAGCATATGGGAGGTTTTAACGACAAAGTGATATAACTATACTCATACATTTAGGAGAAAGTAGGCTATATGTTCTTTCCTGAACATCTTGTTAAATTATTACCCAGAATAATTGGGCTCCCCTATACGTGTTGACGAATTGAAGCTCATTTACGTCGAATGATAGAAGTCCGTCTACTTGCCAGTCATCACAGGAGTTAGGATTTTCAGGCGTAAAAGTTTCATTTTATGCAATAGATGCCTTAGGTTGTGCTAAAACTTGCATTATGATACCAGAGGTATGCAGAGAATATAATGTTTTATTCAATGAATAAATGTTGCTGTTAGCTCATTTAGGGGTTGGGGACAACTTGGCCATCAGTCCAATGTAGTTGGTTGTGTGTTGAACTAGTTTAAGGCGACATTCCGGAGATAAAAGTCGTTATTTTGTTCATTTTGGTGATTTTTTTATGACAGAAATTGAAAGGATTGGGTTTCTTCTTTCTTGTCACTAAGTTATTCCGTTGAATTCAAACAATGTATCACCTTAATAATGCTTTGTTTGTCAGTCTGCACACAGCAGAAATGGGCATGGCATCTGCTGAACTGCTTGTTAGATTATTTATGATGTCATTGTCATGTTTTCATTCAATCACATCAACAAAATATCCCTGTTCTTTGCAATTACGCATCCCGGGGATGGGCCAACAGCCCACCCCTCTCCCGCATATATTTCTACAGAATCGAGCTGTAAGATCTACCATGTTTCTGAATGAATTTATAAAGCCTGCAAAGGACTAATATTTCAGTACTTGACTCTACTGTCATTGAGCAACATTGTATGCATGTATTGGTATTCCTGATGTCACTACAATAATGCCGACTGCTATAAGTTTTGATATTCTTGTATGTTTCTTCTTTCTTGAGAGTTCTGTAGCGGTAGCCAGTCTGTTTACTTTTGTGAATTCGTGCGCAAGTAACCTCTTGTAGTTGTGCATCAAGATACTAGATAAGGTTCCAGAATTACCAATATTCGTACAGAAGCTGCTAAGAAACAAAAGGAAGGAAAAAAATACGGTTCTGGTGACTTCTAGGCAATGGATCAGGAAGATAACGTCACTTGAACTTTGTTTTAATTTTCTCGCCAATTGTAATTTTACATTTAAATCCCATTTTTCTCCCATAATATTCTGCCAAATGTAACAAATTTGTAGGGTATATGTATCACAGCTATATTAGGAAACGTGCGTATGGAACTCTTGATTGCAGAATTCTTCCCAGTAGTAGGGATTTAAAAGTCCAAAATTTTGAACAAAAAATTACACAAATTTAATACTATAATATCTCATTATATAAATTATTTACAGAAAAATCGATACGTAGTGCTTTTAAAAGAAGTATCATCTACCTAATTCCAAATTTCCAATAACATGTCATTTGAAATCTATGAAAAAATTGAATAAAAAATCAAAAAAATATCAAAAAAAATGATCTTGGAAAAACTATTAATTGTATATGAAACAAATGTTTGTGATATCTCTACTTTTGTTTGGGTGACATTCCCACAAAGTTTCGTGAAAATCCATGCATTAGGAAGGAAGATAACGTCACTTGAACTTTGCTTTAATTTTCCCGCCAATTGAAATTTTACATTTAAATCCCATTTTTCTCCCATAATATTCTGCCAAAAGTAACAAAATTTGTATGGTATATGTATCACAGCTGTAGTAGGAAACCTGCGTATGGAATTCTTGATTGCAGAATTCTTCCCAGTAGTAGGGATTTAAAAGTCCAAAATTTTTGAACAAAAAAATTACACTAATTTAGTACTATAATATCTCATTACATAAATTATTTACAGAAAAATCGATACGTACTGCTTTTTAAAGAAGTATCATCTACCTAATTCCAAATTTCCAATAACATGTCATTTGAAATCTATGAAAAAATGGAAAAAAATCAAAAAAATATAAAAAAATGATCATGGAAAAACTATTAATTTTATATGAAACAAATGCTTGTGATATCTCTACTTTTGTTTGGGTGACATTCCGACAAAGTTTCGTGAAAATCCATGCATTAGGAAGGAAGATAACGTCACTTGAACTTTGCTTTAATTTTCCCACCAATTGAAATTTTACATTTAAATCCCATTTTTCTCCCATAATATTCTGCCAAAAGTAACAAAATTTGTATGGTATATGTATCACAGCTATAGTAGGAAACCTGCGTATGGAATTCTTGATTGCAGAATTCTTCCCAGTAGTAGGGATTTAAAAGTCCAAAATTTTTGAACAAAAAAAATACACTAATTTAGTACTATAATATCTCATTACATAAATTATTTACAGAAAAATCGATACGTACTGCTTTTTAAAGAAGTATCATCTACCTAATTCCAAATTTCCAATAACATGTCATTTGAAATCTATGAAAAAAATGGAAAAAAATCAAAAAAATATTTTAAAAAATGATCTTGGAAAAACTATTAATTGTATATGAAACAAATGCTTGTGATATCTCTACTTTTGTTTGGGTGACATTCCGACAAAGTTTCGTGAAAATCCATGCATTAGGAAGGAAGATAACGTCACTTGAACTTTGCTTTAATTTTCCCGCCAATTGAAATTTTACATTTAAATCCCATTTTTCTCCCATAATATTCTGCCAAAAGTAACAAAATTTGTATGGTATATGTATCACAGCTATAGTAGGAAACCTGCGTATGGAATTCTTGATTGCAGAATTCTTCCCAGTAGTAGGGATTTAAAAGTCCAAAATTTTTGAACAAAAAATTTACACTAATTTAGTACTATAATATCTCATTACATAAATTATTTACTGAAAAATCGATACGTAGTGCTTTTTAAAGAAGTATCATTTACCTAATTCCAAATTTCCATTAACATGTCATTTGAATTCTATGAAAAAAAAATGGAATTAAAAATTCAAAAAAAAGATATTTTTTTGGAAAAACTATTAATTGTATATGAAACAAATGTTTTTGATATCTCTACTTTTGTTTGGGTGACATTCCCACAAAGTTTCGTGAAAATCCGTGCATTAGGTAGGAAGATAACGTCACTTGAACTTTGCTTTAATTTTCCCGCCAATTGAAATTTTACATTTAAATCCCATTTTTCTCCCATAATATTCTGCCAAGTACATATTCAGCATGCTACCTACTAGGCCACCGAAGCCGCTAGCAGTCGAGGTGGCCGGATAGCAATGCCAGGACTCGTAATGGGAGCAGTGTGAACAAATTCCCATGCGCTAAGCGCCTGGAAATGGTGCGGGCCAACACACGCGGCCAATAATGTTCGTAACACCCGTTTCAGGACGGCGCGGCGGGCGCCCAAGCAGTTGGATCTGCAAGTGCATCTCAGATGCGTACGGTCCCTAAGAAACGTCCTTGAAGAGGCGACAATTTCCGTCGAACGAGGCAGCAGGTCGTAACGGACTTTTCCTCGCAGCAAAACACTGTGTTTTACCACACGGGGATCTTCAACCTGGTGAGTTGGTGGGATGAGTGCCTTAATGCTCACGGCGATTTTACCTGATTGGTATACCGGTTCTGGATTGTACGTCCGTCAAACAGAAACAAATTGATACCGACTTATACTTGTTTTTTATTTATTTACTTAATAATTATTAGATACAACCATGAAAGGTCATTTTACACTAATATTTTAACAATTTCCAATAATATTAACAAAAACAACAACAATAACAATAAGAGGTAATAATTGGCAGTGATGGCAGCAAGGGATACATTTCGGGAAAGACGCGGGGAATGATTGGGATAGTGGGCGATTTGGAGGGTGAGGGGGTAGGAATTGAGGATGAAAGGGATCTCCTAATGTTATGTTTGAATGTTCTATAGGGAGAGAATATGTCAATATTTGGAAGGGAGTTGCTAAGGGTAGGTAGACGGTGGAAAATAGAGCGCTTCTGTACTTCAAGACGTGGGCGAGGTATGTGGTGTAAATCGTTCTGACGTGTTTAGCGGGAGGGAATATGGAGAGGGAAGTAGCTTAAGAGCATGTGACATTTTGTGTAACCTTTCATAATTTTATGTAAGAAATACAGGTCAGTAAATTGTAGACGGCTTCTCAGGTCGAGTACATTGAGCTGATTTAGAATGTCGGATTTGGCAAAGTGCCTTAGTGAAGGATTGCGAGCTTTGACTATTGATATGAAGAACTTAAAGGCACACAGTGTATCTAAAGGGTCATTCATATAAAGTAAGAACGGTGAGCGGCGGCTTTGTTATCCGCTGCTGCAGTGGCCTTGGCCGAGCTTGTGGTGTGCCACGGCCCCCTGCTGTAGTATTGAAAGCGTGCGCATAGTATATACTGTACTCGACCTTGCAATAAGTGTGCAGGTGTTCAGTCGCCAGTCTGAACCTCAAACATGAGACAGTTATCATTACAACATCGTATTTTTGTATGAAAAACTTATTTTAAGTACGAGTCGGCTCGGCGGGTACGTGATGCATTTTTTCAGAAATTTGCTGATGAAGTGCCACCTTCAAAAGCACAGATTCACGTAATTGTAAATAAGTTTGACACTACTGACTCAGTGCTCAATAAAAAGCATAAAATTAACAAGTAGTTCCGTGAAGAACTATGCAGCCTATTTTCATATATCCTACTTATGTTAACTGCCACAATCAACATAGAAAATTTCATTTGATTGCTGTAATAGATTCATAGATATTGAGAACCGACTAAATATTTCGGATGGTCGCCATGTTGGATTTTAAATATGTAGGTCCTAGAGTTATGTACTGTTACATGAAGATTATTGTGTAAGTGTAGCGTTCAAACTTCAATCGCATGATCAGGACGCAAAAAGTAGCAAGGAGATTTTAAAATTTCGCACAGCTGCCATCCTGTGGTTATGGAAACAATTGAAATAAATTAGATGCCAGTGGTTTAACATTCGTATAAGGATTTACTGTACCAAGTTTCACTGCCCTCGGATGGTTAAATTGCGAGAAACGTCCATGTGAATATTTATACTTCGCGTCGCCGCCATGTTTGATTTGTGATCACCAGGTTATTTAAAGTCCTATAGGTGAACTTAAGTTCATAGCCCCTATGAACATAAAAAAATCAGTTTGATTGCTATAATAGATTCGTAGATATTCAGAGCCGTCTAAATATTTCGGATGGTCGCCATGTTGGATTGTTAAATGTATAAGCCATAGAGTCATGTACCAATAAAGGAAAATCATTGCTTAGGTTCATTATTCAAACTTTCACTTCGATCGCATGATTGCGACACAAGAAATAAAAACTTAATTTTAAAATTTGAACAGCCGCCATCTTGAGGTTATGTAAACAATTGAACTAAATTAGATACCAGTGCATTACAATGTGTATAAATATTTCCTGTACCAGATTTCATTGCGTTTGGAACATTAAATCACGAGAAAGGTATATTTAAAGTTTTCAAATTCGCTTGGGCGCCATGTTCGTTTTGTAGTTAACCGGTTTTTGAAAGTCTTATTGATGAACTTCCAGTAGTGCTCTTTATCTCCGTACAAAATTTCAGGGTGATACCGCTAATAGTTTCAGAGATATAGAATGCCGGTGAAATATTTCGCACAGCCACCATTTTGTGGTTATGTAAACAATTGAACGAAGTTAGATGTCGGTGCATTACAATTTGTATAAACATACACTGTACCAAGTTTTATTGCGTTTGGTTGGTTAGATCGCGAGAAACGTCTATTTAAATGTCGTAAATTCGCGTAGCCGCCATTTTGGTTTTGTAGTTACCAGTTTTTCAAAAGTCACATAGGTGAACTTCTAGTAGGTCCCTTTATCACCGTAATAAATTCCAGGGTGATATCGGGAATAGGTTCGGAGATATTGAATGCTGGTGAAATATTTCGCATAGCCGCCATGTTGGATTTGTGAGACGTAACAAAATTTTAAGGGCACGGTCGGGGTCGCCCGGAATAGTGCTATGAACCTACCGAGTTTCATTGAAATCGCTCCAGCCGTTTAAAAGTTATTAGGGGGACACACACCTCACACACACACACACGCACGCAAGCACACACAGACACACGGACAAAAGGTGATCTCATAAGCCTATTTTTTCAAAATTGAAAATAGGCTAAAAATTAGGAACATTACAGTGGCAGAAATCACACGCGTCAGCCAGAATGTGGTTACCAGATACAATGCCTGTATAACCCAGGAAGGACGACACTTCCAGCATCACTTATAACGCAATATTTCATACAAGATTGTACACACGCTTAAATCAGGGGGCCGTGGCGTGCCACAAGGTCGGCCAAGGCCACCGCAGCAGCGAATAACAGAACTGCCGCTTGCCGTTCTTTCTTTATATGACAGGCCCTGTATATCATAGTGTTTCACTAACACGAAAACTTGCTCTCCGTATGACATTGCCTGTTGTTCTTGTCTCTTTTTTACGCAGTAATGGTGGCAGAGCAGTAAATGTGTGACATTCCCAGCTGTCCACGTGCCTGTTGCTATCCTACCTCTCGCTCTACTTCCTAAATTTATGACGTCGTAAAGCTATATTTTCGAAATCTGCGAACAGGAAACGTGAGACTGTTGAGCCAGCAAGCACTTTAATATACTGCCGAATATCACGCGATAGGAGTCAAAAATAGGCTTACCTCTATTTCTACTCGCAAACTTCATTAATGGGTCCAAGCATTTTGATATAGCCTACTGTCAAATGCCACTTGTTGTTCTTGTTGTTGTTGTTGTTGTTTGAGCCTTCAATCTTTTGACTGGTTTGATGCAGCTCTCCATGCCTCCCTGTCCTGAGCCAATCGTTTCAACTCTACATAGCTACCACACCCTACAGCCGAGGCAATCTGTATAACATATTCTAACCTTGGTCTGCCCCTACAGTTCTTGTCCTCGAACCTTTGCTTCCATAACTAAGCTTGCTATTCCTGTGTGTCTTAGTAAGTGTCTTACCGTCCTAGCTCTTCTTTTCATTAGCAGTCGCCAGAAACATCTCTCCTCTCTCACTCGTCTTAATACCTCTTCATTTGTTACCCTATCTAACCATCTGATCATTCTCATGTAACACCACATTTCAAACGCTTCAATTCTCCTCTTTTCTGCTACACCAATAGTCCAATTTTCACTTCCATATAGTACCACGCTCCAGACAAAGGCTTTCAAAAATGACTTCCTAATATGTGTTAGGAGTCGAAAATGGAAGAAACAATAGGCTTACCTCTATTTCTAGTGGTAAATCCCATTATTGAGCCCAAACACTTTGAAATAACCTTCTCTCAAATGTCACGTGTTAGGAGTCGAAAATAGAGGAAGGAATAGGCTTACCTCTATTTCTACACGTAAACCTCATTAACGGGCACAAAGAACCAACAATGTTCTGTCACCCCTTCGTACAGTCTTCCCAAGTCCTTACCAAGTTTGAAATCCCTCATGTACTGTAACTAAAACGTTATACAGGGGTAACTTACATATAGGCAAAAGTTGATCTTATACTTCGTGGTGTAGCCACCCTGGAGGTCCGGGCTTGATTCCAGGCGCTGCCTAGGTATTTAATTCTGGTCTGAGGTTTGCAACGACGTACACTCAGTCTCTTCAGACACGAGACACAACTGAGAAGAAGTGGGTTCGATTCCCAACTCAAGTCATCCTGGAAGTGGTTTTCCGTAGCTCCAGGCAAATACCGGGATGGTTCCTAAAATAAGGTCACGCCCACCTCCTTCCCAATGCTCACCTTATTTACAAATACACACTCACTGCTAGTCAACAACAACAACAACAGATAACACAATATCACAGGTTATCAGACAAATACTAAGCATACCCAAGCTGACTACATCGGTTTCAACTATCACGATCGATCCCGGATCTCTGGGGTGACAGCTTAAGGCTACAAAACAAGGTGGTCCCTTAGGGCTTTACTGACACCATTTCCTATTTTAGCAGAGTTTCTTGTTGGTTGGTTGGTTCTTAAGTTTAGGGGCTGCGACAACACGGTCATGTAGCCCCGTGTACTTTGGGTGTGTGTAG
Organism: Meconema thalassinum; assembly: GCA_946902985.2. Classification (NCBI taxonomy): domain Eukaryota; kingdom Metazoa; phylum Arthropoda; class Insecta; order Orthoptera; family Tettigoniidae; genus Meconema; species Meconema thalassinum. The sequence goes on along the minus strand of OX336392.1, from coordinate 256,450,558 downwards.
AATCTGTCTGATAACCGGTGTTAATTGTGATGACTGTATTAGTGTGTGTTATCTGTTTATTTAATTTAAGTACTAAACTTAGAATTTTTCAAATAGTTCCTACTTTTGCCACCAAGCGCCACCGTCAACGACTACTAGGCCAAGTTCAGAACTTAGCTACTAGAAGCCACCGCAGTCGGCTCTTGGCAACGAACGTAGAAACCTAAGACCGTTGTTTACATTCTTAACCTATCCAATTTAGCGTACACAGGTGCAATTAGTGGAAGGTTCTTTAACATGCCATAAATCTATGACATGGGACCGCCGGCTTTACTTCCCCTCCGAAGGAAGGCATACTGAGGGATTTTAACGCTCTTAAAAATCCGACGGTTTCGGCCGAGTTTGAACCCGCTATCTTGGGCATAGAAGCTCAGCATGCCACCAACTACGCCACCGAAGCCACCAAGAGTTTCTTGTTATTCGAGTCACCACACTGGTTTAAATAAAAAGGATGAGCAATTAAATTTATAATCTTCTGTTCGTCTTTGTTACTATTGTTACTACAGGGTCATTCATTATGCATGTGCGCGCCAGTAAACACGGCAAGCTAAGCCGGCTGTGATTGGCACAGATGGCCACCGCGCGTACCTGGTTCAGCCGGTGGTGGCGCGCACTTTCACACTTTTACCAAACATGTTCAATAATGTGTACTTACAATGCTCATAGGCGATGCAGAAAATGTCCTCCCTCTCTTGTAACACACACCTGACATCTTCTGATGAAAGAATGTCTGTCAACTATTTTTATTATTTACGGAGCCTGTTTCCTTGAATCGTTTAGCGAGCCTCGTAATTGTACTGGCATTAGGCACAGGTATTCATGGGAACTTGATTCGAAATTTTTGTCTGGTTTCAGAACAAGATTTTCTGCTTTTCATATACGAATTATGGATATTAACACGTTCGCGCAATGTGAATTGGTGTCTAGGCATGACCAACAATCACAGTAATCAATAGAGCTCGGATTTTTAGGTAGATACATATTTTTTTATATAAGTACATATTTTAAGCATTTTTTCTATAAATACATAAATTCCTGCTTTTCCGTAATAAGCACATAATAGTACATTAAGCAACGAGCCTATAATGGCAATAATTAAGACACGAGTATGTTTATTAAACGAGCGTAAACGAGTTTCATAATTTCCATACGAGTGTCTTAATTACCATTATAGGCGAGTTGCATACGACTGTTTATATTCGACGATAATTATAACTTTATTTTATTTAATTTTATGTTCGAACAGAAATATTCATAAATATCTGTCGAGATTGTCACTTGAATTTAGTGATCGGAGTGGAAGAGCCGAGTGTGCTCTCTGTGCCTTCCAAGTTCACTGACCCACCACACATGCGCTCTGTCTGCTCGGCAATGTTTACTGCCTGCTGTCTGCACTTGCATTCACTCAAACTGTCACCGAAGTTGTATGAAAGAATGCCCTGTGTAAACATTGGAGTTGGGGATATTACCTTAAAGGTTCGTGCTGATTTTGTCTTTGTGTTTGCCATTCTAACGACAATGGTTGATCGGATATCTTTTATATTCTCAACTTTCAAATCATGTAATTCATATCCGACATGTTGGATTATTTGTTCAAGTGCGAAGCTATCAAGTACCTAATTGGTCACACAGCATACTTCTTGAGCTCTGATTGGTTGGAGAAACTGTACCTTAATGAAAACTTGTACTATAATGACCCTCATTATAGTACAGTTTTCTGACATATAATAGCGAGGGTCGGACATGAAAAGATATAATATTTACATTTTAAAAAATCAGTATGCTACGAGTAGATCTTTCAATTCATTACATTTTTGTTCTGTATTACTTCAACGGGGAATAACCTGTGAGCTATATAATCTTCACGCAGAGCGTATGTCAGCTTGCAACTGTGTTATTCTTAACTTGTCGCCCCGCGCCACTCACTGTGGAAGCCGGGGATTTCCTTGTCCATAGCCATATTTCACCACGTGATAGACCACCCCCACCCCAGCTACCTGGAACCAGTGTCACTCACATGTAGTTCATTTCTGGCACTGTGAAGTGTAAGGCCGTTCTACGATGCCTAAAGTAAAAACAACTACAAGTTATCGTCTGTTGCAGAATTTAAAGATAATTTTACTTCTGATTGGGGCGTTCTGTTCTGCCTACCATGTGGGAAAGCAATCAAGGCTGAACAGCGATCTCAAGTTACACAAAACCTCAAGGGCAGTTTCGAGCCTTCAGAATAAGAGTTTCGCGATTATCGTCGGTCATTTGTGGAAGTACTCTCAGAGCATATTATACACAAATAAACGGAAGTACATATATATTTTGCAGTAAAATAATTTGGCATCTTAACCTGGAGTTGAAGACGGGATGCCAAGTGATATCACGTGAGTTGACAAGGTAGGAGAATCTCTAATTCAACAGAGACCAATTATTTGAAATGTTAGCCATGCCATAAATAGGTGAACTCTAAAAATTATTGAAAATATACACGTACAATGTTTCTTTTCCATAGGGCTGCGATAAATTACCTGTATGAAATCTTCACATCGAAATGTATTGTTCGCAGTGTGATAAGAAATATCGTCATAGTTCAACGCTTATCTGCCCAGCCTCATATTGATCCACAATGTGAACTTTGGTGTTGCGCGTTGTTGCTTTCTCTTGCAACTAGGACAAAACACGCAACGTTTCGGAAACGCAACTTACTGTACCTTCGGTGGCGTAGTTGGTAGCATGCTGAACTGCTATGCCCAAGATGGTGGGTTCAAACCCGGCTGAAGTCATCGGATTTTTTAAGTGCGTTAAAATCCTTCAGTATGCCTTCTTTCGGAGGGGAAGTAAAGCCGGCAGGCCCATTTATTTATTTATCCGAGTCCAAAACACATACATATATTGAGACCTTATGGCATATTGCATATCCATCTAGTCTCAAGTTTGTATTTCCAACATTAATTCTATACGCAGACCGGCACAGCAGATGCAGAGTACAGAGGCGGCGAATACTTTTATTGGATGTGTGCAGAGACGTGTACGAAGAATAGCAGGAGGGTTGAGTGGTCATAAATGCACTTAGCAGGTTTCCAGGGTGTGCCGAGGGAGGACATTGTACCATGAGAAGACGAGCGAGGGTAGGACAGGCAGGTCGTTGAACGCAGGAATTTGTGTGGGAAAATTGCAGTTTGGCAAGGTCACAGCTCCAAGTTTTGGTGCCGCCCAAATGTGACCTACTTAAGAATTAACGACCGGAGAGCAATGAGAGTTGCATGTATGGAAGCGGGAGACTCTCAGCCTCCCAGAAATGTAATTTGATGCAATTTGGATGTAAGGCTGATTTAATTCAGTATAAAATGCCTGATATGGGGGCGTTTCAGCATCAGCCAATGAGGGGATAAGCGTCACCAAGCCGTGTTTGGCGCGTAAATTGGCAGACAATGAGGGATGATTACGGAGGTTATTTGATAAGGAGTCCACGATCGATTCTTGGAAAGGATATCACCAATGAGACATTGAGATTGCGATGAGTGCAGTGATATAAGTCAATTTGGGACAGAGCTATTATTTTTGGAAATAAATCTCATATTTCCCCCTCCTACGGCAGGTTATGCCTCAAAAACTTAAATAGCTCCAAATGGGAGAGTGAAGTCAGTCAATTTGTGATTCTGTCACGGGCGCTCCACGTCAGTCGAGTTCGTGATTTGGACTCTGTTAATTTTCACGTCAGATGGTAAATTGAGATAGCGTGGTGGTTTTTTTTGAGATCATGTCTAGACACTATAGCATACGAGTGCGAGTTTTTGTTAGTGGCTGAGAAATAGGCTAGCCATTGCGCTAGATAAACATATAAGTTGTGTCGATAGGAGCTACGGTGGACGATCTGGATGAATTGAGTAGTTCAGATGGTAGCATTTAGGAGAATGATAGGATTGTCGGTCCGGAACAGTGAGTGCGTGTTATTTTCTTGAATGTCGCATTAAAAAAAATTGTGTATTTCTGTGTTCTTCGTTACCACGAGGTACCTGAAGCAAGAGGAAGCTGATGCCGAGATTGGAACAATGGGAGGATCTTCAACTATGGAATTCGTCATGCGAGGAATGAGGGCGTAAACCCAAAACCTTGGGGCACGCCGCGATGATGGAGACAGTCTGGGACCCAGGAATAGTGATAAGTACAGCAAATTATCTTGCATAATTTAGTTAGGGGTGTACGGATCAGCATAAGTGCAATGGCTGTGTACATATTCAATTTCTTAATGTTAGTTGTGTTTTTGTTGTTGTGTTTGTTGCTGCAACGTGCGTGTAAATATGTATCGTGTGGTCATGGTTTTCAATGTAGTTTGGGGAGATTATCATTCAGGGGAAATCTGGCCATCAGCTACTGTCACCGTAGATACATTTTCAGTGATCAGGTGGGGTGAGAGTTTGTACAGTGGTCGTAAGCAAACCAGAGCATATTGAATATTTTGTGGTAAATCAGGTTCGTGGATCGACTGTGGTAAGTTCTACCAGGTAATGGTTGTGTTGCAATCTTCGATTGGTGACGGACAAGGCAGGCAAACCCGGCGATTTGAGGTAATTTAATTGGAGTATGGCTGGATGTACTGATGCATATTGGTAAGTCGTGGATGTTCAGAACCACGTAAGTATTTTTGGTAATTCCGTGGACGGGTAATTCCCACGAGGTAAAAATCACGGCCGTGATGCTGGGGTCGATCTGACGCCCGTAGGCAGCGTGCTAAGTGATGATTCTGCGGGGCTTGTTGAATTGGGCTATTGTGAGCTCATGTTTCAGTCAGTATACATCAGCTGTGGAGGGGTGAAAGCTGGTAGCCACTCCTCGCCACGGGGTGCTTTGCTTGGCCTTGAGTCTGTCCGAGGTTAATTGGTCAAAGTTAAAATGGCTGGTTTGTTTACATATTTTATTGTTAATTCTGGGATTCTGGTTTGTTGTGTTTTGATTTTATTTTGTGGACCCACGTTACTAGTGTATCAGATTTGTACCCTCCGGGTGGCCGCTAGTCGGTATTAATGATTGTCTTGATAAATGTTTCACACGGGAACTGTTGTATGTGAATGAGATAGGCACGTTGTAGCTTAATGTAGTGTTTGTGTGGCCGCACTGCATGCTGACCGTACACGACTCTAACGGAGGTCGTGAAGGGAGGTCTGTTTGCCAAACGGAACGGTCTCGTCTGTACGATTCACTTTTCCAATATAAGAGCGTTAAAATGAGGTTCCAGCTTGTAAAATTCAGTGATTTGATGCTCCGTTGGAGTATTAGTGTTATGATCTGATTAACGTAATGATTCATTTCTTGTGGCATTAATTTAGTCTTTTGTTGTTCCATTTGAACTCACCTGGGGTGAGAGCGCGCCACTTTGATTTTTTTTTTTGGGATTTTATTTTATTTGGATTTTTTTTATTTTTTGTGGAGTTCCATGATCCTGCAGTGTTGATCAGGGGGAAGCTGAGGCTTGCCCGAACTAATTAGATTTAAGGTACCCTGGTCGTACCATCTCTGTGGACTTTATGGCAGAGAAGGACAGTGATGACACAGTTTATTTTGTTGTGGTTCTACGTTTTATTAAGGGATTGTTTCTTCTGTTTTGTAGTCTTCTAAGAATAAATTTTGTTTCCTTGTTCCCCTGGCATATGATTTATAGTTTTAAGTTCCCATGATCCAAAATTCCGAATTCCTAGGATGTAAAGTGTTAATTAGCCACCGAACGAGCCGAGCCCGAGATAAGATTCAACATCCTAGAAGGCCCTGGAAGGGTATATAGGGGTTATGTGATGGTGCATTAGCCATTCGTCCCTAGTTGATTGCATTGTTGTTTTGATACCTAATTCATTGGATCATGTGGAAAGTCATATGCCTGTTTGAGCTAGTCGGTGCACATCGTAAAATCTGCCATCCGTGGTGGATTTTGCGTATGATTCGTACGACTAGGGTTAGTCTATGATGGCGCGCCAAGAGCGTGTGGCTGATTTATTGTAAATAAAAGGGGTGTAAAATCATGGAGTTTGTATTAGAAATACAGTTGACATTTTTATTGCAAATGTAAAGTAGAGACATGTCAGCTGGGCGCCCGATTTGAATTTTGATAGTAACAAACTCCAGTGAAAATGAAATAGGAAGGCTGGTAGCCTATAGATTGTTAATATCTTTATTAGCAAGTCTGGGATAAATTAACGTAAAAACCGCGAGTGTAAGGATGAAAGAATTTATTCAAGGAAACTTTAAGGGAGTGTGCATCACGTAGGAAGCTCAATATGCAGCTTGGATAGCTATTTGCTTATGGGTTAGAATAACGTAAATAATTGAGCTGACTAAAGTAATTGGGGGAGGCAGAACATGGAACAAAAAGGAACTCATTTTAGCGCTAACAGATTGTCTCCTCATTAAGGCATGCCCCTATTTCTCAGATAAGTGTATTTTGTGTGGTGGAGGAGATGGCTTCTTCAGAGGAAGTGCGAGCCATTATGGAAGCGATGTGTGCCCAATTAAAGGCAGACTTGAAAGCTGACACCAGCGAACAATTAGAGCGCATGAAAACAGACAATAGCGAACAATTAAATCAAATTATAGCCGAGAACAATGAACATTTAAAGGCAGATTTGAAGGCAGACACTAGCGGACAATTATCGGAACAATTCGCGAAGCTTACGCTAGACATTAAAGCAGACGCGGGCATACAATTAGAGCGCATGGAGGGAACATTGAGAGAGGCGATCGCGCTTAGCGAGGAGAAGACATTCGCTAAACTAAACCAAATAGAGTTAGCATGCAATTTGAGCGCGGAAGGACTAAAACTGACACAGGAGGAGATGAAAGGCAGGCTAGACATACTCGAAGAGGGAAATATCATGGCTCAGGGGCAGATAGCAGAGCTAAATAAAGCCGTGCGAGACATGCACGAAGACGTAGAAAGGGGGGAATTGCAAGCAGCAGAGAAATGGAGCGAGTTAGAAGCAGAGCAGGCGGCAATAAGAGGGGACCTGCGGGAGAGTAACGCTTTAATTGGTGAGAGGCTAAATCGGTTGGAAGAAAATAACGGAGCAGGAGGGAAGAAAGACGAAGAGAGATACTTGAGAATGAAAGAGGAAATAAATAAGACGTGCCTGCAGATAGGAGTCGAAGGGAAAGAAGATAGACAGAAAATATTTAAACAGATGGAAGAGAACCAAGAACGGATCAGAGAGGTCGAGAAACAATTCCTAGCCAGAATGGATGAGCAAGATAGGAAAATTATCAAAGCTGAGATACGAACTCTGGAACATGACGATTTCATGTTGGAAATGCGAACGAATAAAAGCGATGGGATTACCGCAGCCACAGTACGTAGCGAAAGAGAAGCAAGCCAGGGGGCGGTCGAGAAGGCTACGGTAGGTGAGACTACAGAGGGATTCCACCAATTTCGCGGACAAGCATCGACACCAATGGAGAATAAACTAACCACGCAATACGTACAGGTTATAAGAATGCAGGAGGACAGACCTCGGAGATACACAAATGATGGATCAGTAACACCAAAATCTTTCATTAAGGAGGTGGAATCATTTTTTGCCGATCACGCAGTACCGTCAAATAGACAGCTCAGAGCTTTAGAAAAAATGTTAGGGAATGAAGTATTGACCTGGTACCAGAGCTTCAGGTACACTTTCGAGGACTTTGAAGGGTTCAAATCGGCGTTCCTAAGAAAATATTGGGGGCAGTCGGCACAGCTAAGCCTCAGGATGGAGCTGTACACTAGAAAGTACCATGCTACGCAGCCCACACGTTACGCGGATTATTTCACAAAACAGATGTTATTGATGAGGGATCTTGATGTCGCTCCCGGGGAAGCAGACATGATAATGACCATCGGCAAGCAATTACCCGCCAGCGTCCAGCAGATACTAGTGGCCGCAAGCGTCAATAACGCGGTACAAGCTGAGGAAGTGCTCCGACAGCTTGATGACACTTCTATGCAACCTCAGATGCGGAACGTGCGAGCCATAGGACAGGTTAACACGGCTGTGTTACAGCAAGACACTGGTGCCAGCAAGCGAAGTCAGGGTACGAACACCGGACCGCCAGCATACGAGCGCAGGGATGAAAATAATGTGCGGAACGGATACCAAGGACATGAACGAGGAAAATGGGGACAGCACCGCGGAAGGAACTGGCAGCCGTACCAACAGAGAAGGGATGAATGGCGAAGAAGGAACGGCCCTTACGAACATGAGAGAGATGGGAGGCGGCCGTGGCCCGGAAGGCGAGAAGAAAGGCAGGAGCCCACGCAAGACTATAGACAGGATTGGAATAGTCGGTACGAGGAGACTCAGCGATATTTAAGCGAGTTGCACCAGGAACAGGAAGCACAGAGAGAAAAATGGAAACACACCATGGAGAACAGGCATAACCCAGATATACAGGGGGCAGAAAGCGAGCTAGTAATGCAAGAGAGAGAGGAGCGCAATGGTACCGGACAGCAGGGTGCCGTGCACAAAAAAAAAACTCGGTGGTAGACCAAGAAGACAGTCTCAGAAAGGAGCAAGAGGGAAATAACTGGTTAGTCGCACACATACAGGAATGGGTCGCTACATCAGACGACTTTTTAAATGAGCTCAGTCAACCAAAACAGCAGGGATTACGCAAGTTACCTATTATCATAGCAAGAATCGGTGGAGTCAGGGTCCGGTCTCTCGTGGATACTGGGTCACAACTGTGCCTGGCATCCGAAGCTTTAGTTAAGATGCTAAACAAGCAGAACAAAATACCCACATTACCTGTCCCACAGATAAAAATCAGAGGAGTTATTCCGGAGAAGTCAGCAGTATGCAAATACCAAGTACATCTAGATTTGGATATAAGGGGCCATATTCTATCACAAAACTTCATGGTTATGGCCAACATAAATTTCAACATAATCCTTGGTGCGGATTTCATATGCGACCACCAGGCAGTGATAGACCTGCATGAGAACACAGTTACGTTCAAGAACGTGGAAGGGTTAAGCAACGTAAATTTACACATGAACGAGGAACTTGGAGCGCGAGGCAGATATGTGGATGCTAGAAACAATACCAGAGGAGGCCGAGAATGAAACGCAGGAGGGACATTCGAACCCGCAACCCATGCACGTTAGGGAACCTACACTGAGAGAGATCTGGAATACGGCCGTGGAAGTTGACGGAGCCGAAGAAACATTTGAGAAGCTATTACAGGAAAAACTGAGCGAGGCCAGGTTGGACAGCGAAGGCAATGCACGCCTAGAAAATATTTTGAGAGAGCAGGCATCAACGTTCGACACAATGCCAGGGAAAATTCTAAATTTCCGCTACGCCATGCAGGTGGACGACTGGTCACCATTTAAAAGCAAACTTTACCCCGTTCCAGAGAAACACTATCCGGAGGTTAGGAAAATTATTGGTGAAATGGCGAAAGCAGGTATAATCAGAAAGACACCTACACCGTATTTAAACGCGATACTTGCAGTGGCGAAACCCAATGGATCTGTGAGGGTGTGTCTCGACAGTCGCACCTTGAATGCACGCCTTATACCGGAGCATGACAAAGCGCCGATAATTAAGGACGTTTTGAAGCGTTTTCGAGGAAAACAGATTTATTCGTCAGTTGATCTCTCGAGCTCTTATTACCATATCGAACTGGAGGAGAAATCACAGTTGCTGACTGGATTTCTGTTCGACCACCAGAGCTGGGTTTTCGCTAGGCTCCCATTTGGTGTCAAGACGGCCGGATCTGCACTCATTAGGGCTTTAGATCGGAATTTAACAGAAGAGGTTAAGGAAATGACCGTAAGATACGTGGACGACATCTTGCTTGCGTCTAGCACAGCGGAGGAACATATGGTAAATTTATAGAAACTGTTAAAGAACCTCAATAGGGCAAATTTTAAAATCAACCTCAAGAAGTCGCATTTTTTTCAGCAAGAGATTTTATATCTAGGCCATATCATCGATGGAGAAGGAGTTCGGCCCAATCCGGCAAAGATTGAAGCAATTAGAAATTTCCCGAGACCAACCAGAGTGAAGCACATTAGAATGTTTTTAGGCATCACGAACTTTTTCCGCGAGAATTGCCCAGGATATACGGAGATAGTGGCACCACTCCAAGAGCTTCTGAAAAAAAAAATCGTTGGCAGTGGAGCGAGGAGAGTGAGAAGGCATTTGTCGCAACGAAGGAGCTACTAGCAAATAGCGGAGCTAGGATATCCAGACTTTACTCGCAAATTTATCATACAGGCCGATGCGTCTATGATAGGTGTCGGGGCCATGTTATACCAGGAAGATGCCAGCAACCCGCAGAGTCGCATATATCTGGCGTTCTCTAGCCGCAGATTGCGCAAGCACGAGAAGAATTATACAGTCTCAGAGATTGAATTATTGGCGATAATTCATGCCCTCGAACACTGGAGGAAGATTATCTATGGTTTTCCCATAATAATTAGAACTGACCATAAGGCATTGACGTTTTTGTTTAAGTCGGCTATGCTTTCTGAGAGGCTGAATAGATGGTCGATTTATGCGCAGCAATTTGACCTACAGATGGAATTTTGCCCTGGAAAATTAAACGTGATCCCGGATATTCTAAGCCGGAACCCGGAAGAAGGCGGAAGCACCGTGGAAGCAAGGGTCCATCAGATTGAGCTCACGCAGCAAGACCAGGACTTCCTGCGGGAGTTAAGCAACATTCAGGCGGAGCAGGAGAAGGAACCGTGGATGGGAATGATTATCAGATATTTTAAGAGGGAACTGGTACCCGGAAGCCCGGAATACCGTGAGGCGGAAGCTCGAGCTAATAGTTACAATTATTTCAATGGTCTCTTGCATAGATTTGTGGACCAGGACCATACCATGATGAGGATATTGGTTCCTGCCTCTCTCCAGCGAAAGCTAGTGTGGCATGCGCACTATACTTTAGGGCATGCCGGGACAGACAAAACGGAAGCGACACTAGGCGAGGCATTCACGTGGCCAAAAATGAGGAACACAATATGCGAAGTGTTAAAGACGTGCGATACGTGCCAGAGGGTCAAGCCTAATAATTTCTTGATGAAACAGTACCCGAGACCTTTGTTGCCACAAAAACCATTGGAGCTCGTGGCCATTGACTGTTATGGCGCGTTACCTAAGGGGAGAAGAGGATGCCGGCACCTTTTGGCCTGTGTGGACGTCTTTTCCAAGTACGTGGTACTTTGCGCCGTCCAGAAAACAAATTCAAAACAGCTGCTCAATCAACTAAGGAATAAAGTCATACCTAGGATGGGGAAACCAGAGTTCATATTGTCGGACCACGGTAGCTACTTTACCAGCGCCGAATTCAAGAGAGGATTAGCGGAGCTAGGTATTAAGCATGTATTAAGTAGTGTCCGTTATCCCCAGTCGAACCCCTCGGAAAGAATTTTTCGTGAAGTATCTAAATTCTGTAAAATCTTCATCCCCGACGCGCATTACAAGTGGGTGGACGCCCTGAAGAAAATAGAGATCTGCATAAATTCCACACGACATGAATCGACCGGTCAAATACCGAGCGTTCTACACTTGAACGAATATCCAGTGAGATCATGGGAAAGAGTAATAAACTGTCCCATGGATCCTAGATCAGCCCCAGCCCTGAGAGTGGAAAGGACAGCTGTGTACCTTAGAAAGCAAGCAGACCGGAGATTGCGCCGGGTACGAGGAAAGCGGTTTCACCGTGCACTGGAACTGGGCGAGTTGGTCCTTGTTAAGCGCCAACCTGTATCTGATCCAGCAGCGAAGGTGTTCCATAAATTCATACCACCTTACACGGGCCCGTTCCGTATAATTCGAAATTTGGGAAACAACGCATACAAATTGGAAGAGATCAGTACTGGAAACACTCCCATCTACAACATTTCTAATTTAAAGATTTATTATCCACTGGAACCATACGATGAGCCCAGGGCCGCAGCAGCAAACCATGCCGAGATCATAGAGTTAAATTAATAGCAAAACTCTGGAAGAATAGGACAGGACATGGGGCGGTCCTCAGATGTAAACACGGGCCGATGTTTACAACAAGCACCTGATTGCTTCAGGCAAGTGGAGGACATTGCTCGGAGAAGGAGAGAGAGGGGAGAGACATTGTCTACCGCACGCAGGTAGTCCAAAGGAGCCAGAGGTCTGACGTAATCCGGCCGGCATGCTAGAGAAGGGAGTGAGACACCCTGTCATTTCAGAGCAACCCAGGAAGGGGGGTCCAAAGTAGAGACGGAGGAAAGGAACCTCGTAGCAGCCGTGTGGAGTGCTAAAAATCATGTAATGCTTACCCTGATTTTTAACCTTGTGAGGGAGTAATGAGACCTTATGGCATATTGCATATCCATCTAGTCTCAAGTTTGTATTTCCAACATTAATTCTATACGCAGACCGGCACAGCAGATGCAGAGTACAGAGGCGGCGAATACTTTTATTGGATGTGTGCAGAGACGTGTACGAAGAATAGCAGGAGGGTTGAGTGGTCATAAATGCACTTAGCAGGTTTCCAGGGTGTGCCGAGGGAGGACATTGTACCATGAGAAGACGAGCGAGGGTAGGACAGGCAGGTCGTTGAACGCAGGAATTTGTGTGGGAAAATTGCAGTTTGGCAAGGTCACAGCTCCAAGTTTTGGTGCCGCCCAAATGTGACCTACTTAAGAATTAACGACCGGAGAGCAATGAGAGTTGCATGTATGGAAGCGGGAGACTCTCAGCCTCCCAGAAATGTAATTTGATGCAATTTGGATGTAAGGCTGATTTAATTCAGTATAAAATGCCTGATATGGGGGCGTTTCAGCATCAGCCAATGAGGGGATAAGCGTCACCAAGCCGTGTTTGGCGCGTAAATTGGCAGACAATGAGGGATGATTACGGAGGTTATTTGATAAGGAGTCCACGATCGATTCTTGGAAAGGATATCACCAATGAGACATTGAGATTGCGATGAGTGCAGTGATATAAGTCAATTTGGGACAGAGCTATTATTTTTGGAAATAAATCTCATATTTCCCCCTCCTACGGCAGGTTATGCCTCAAAAACTTAAATAGCTCCAAATGGGAGAGTGAAGTCAGTCAATTTGTGATTCTGTCACGGGCGCTCCACGTCAGTCGAGTTCGTGATTTGGACTCTGTTAATTTTCACGTCAGATGGTAAATTGAGATAGCGTGGTGGTTTTTTTTGAGATCATGTCTAGACACTATAGCATACGAGTGCGAGTTTTTGTTAGTGGCTGAGAAATAGGCTAGCCATTGCGCTAGATAAACATATAAGTTGTGTCGATAGGAGCTACGGTGGACGATCTGGATGAATTGAGTAGTTCAGATGGTAGCATTTAGGAGAATGATAGGATTATCGGTCCGGAACAGTGAGTGCGTGTTATTTTCTTGAATGTCGCATTAAAAAAAATTGTGTATTTCTGTGTTCTTCGTTACCACGAGGTACCTGAAGCAAGAGGAAGCTGATGCCGAGATTGGAACAATGGGAGGATCTTCAACTATGGAATTCGTCATGCGAGGAATGAGGGCGTAAACCCAAAACCTTGGGGCACGCCGCGATGATGGAGACAGTCTGGGACCCAGGAATAGTGATAAGTACAGCAAATTATCTTGCATAATTTAGTTAGGGGTGTACGGATCAGCATAAGTGCAATGGCTGTGTACATATTCAATTTCTTAATGTTAGTTGTGTTTTTGTTGTTGTGTTTGTTGCTGCAACGTGCGTGTAAATATGTATCGTGTGGTCATGGTTTTCAATGTAGTTTGGGGAGATTATCATTCAGGGGAAATCTGGCCATCAGCTACTGTCACCGTAGATACATTTTCAGTGATCAGGTGGGGTGAGAGTTTGTACAGTGGTCGTAAGCAAACCAGAGCATATTGAATATTTTGTGGTAAATCAGGTTCGTGGATCGACTGTGGTAAGTTCTACCAGGTAATGGTTGTGTTGCAATCTTCGATTGGTGACGGACAAGGCAGGCAAACCCGGCGATTTGAGGTAATTTAATTGGAGTATGGCTGGATGTACTGATGCATATTGGTAAGTCGTGGATGTTCAGAACCACGTAAGTATTTTTGGTAATTCCGTGGACGGGTAATTCCCACGAGGTAAAAATCACGGCCGTGATGCTGGGGTCGATCTGACGCCCGTAGGCAGCGTGCTAAGTGATGATTCTGCGGGGCTTGTTGAATTGGGCTATTGTGAGCTCATGTTTCAGTCAGTATACATCAGCTGTGGAGGGGTGAAAGCTGGTAGCCACTCCTCGCCACGGGGTGCTTTGCTTGGCCTTGAGTCTGTCCGAGGTTAATTGGTCAAAGTTAAAATGGCTGGTTTGTTTACATATTTTATTGTTAATTCTGGGATTCTGGTTTGTTGTGTTTTGATTTTATTTTGTGGACCCACGTTACTAGTGTATCAGATTTGTACCCTCCGGGTGGCCGCTAGTCGGTATTAATGATTGTCTTGATAAATGTTTCACACGGGAACTGTTGTATGTGAATGAGATAGGCACGTTGTAGCTTAATGTAGTGTTTGTGTGGCCGCACTGCATGCTGACCGTACACGACTCTAACGGAGGTCGTGAAGGGAGGTCTGTTTGCCAAACGGAACGGTCTCGTCTGTACGATTCACTTTTCCAATATAAGAGCGTTAAAATGAGGTTCCAGCTTGTAAAATTCAGTGATTTGATGCTCCGTTGGAGTATTAGTGTTATGATCTGATTAACGTAATGATTCATTTCTTGTGGCATTAATTTAGTCTTTTGTTGTTCCATTTGAACTCACCTGGGGTGAGAGCGCGCCACTTTGATTTTTTTTTTTGGGATTTTATTTTATTTGGATTTTTTTTTATTTTTTGTGGAGTTCCATGATCCTGCAGTGTTGATCAGGGGGAAGCTGAGGCTTGCCCGAACTAATTAGATTTAAGGTACCCTGGTCGTACCATCTCTGTGGACTTTATGGCAGAGAAGGACAGTGATGACACAGTTTATTTTGTTGTGGTTCTACGTTTTATTAAGGGATTGTTTCTTCTGTTTTGTAGTCTTCTAAGAATAAATTTTGTTTCCTTGTTCCCCTGGCATATGATTTATAGTTTTAAGTTCCCATGATCCAAAATTCCGAATTCCTAGGATGTAAAGTGTTAATTAGCCACCGAACGAGCCGCGCCCGAGATAAGATTCAACATCCTAGAAGGCCCTGGAAGGGTATAATATATATACATATAAATTACACTAAATTACATTTCTCCAGTGTTCAACTGTTAAAATGGCACAGTCATTAGCTTCTATCACGTCCTGCATAGCACATGGTCTTGGTAACATGCTGCAATTCAGAAGGTGCTCAGGGTCTTGTCTTTCACCACATCTACAAAGTTCTTCAGCACTGTATCCCCAATTCATTAATTTGCTTTTACACCGACTCACACCAGTTCTCAGTCTGTTTAACGTCCTCCAAGATTCGTATTGTAGATGGTAGCCAGCTGCCGGCTTCTCCTTCATTTCCCACGATTCTCCCGGTTATTTTGTTTTCCAAAGTTCAATTCGGCGAGCTCCAGCTGAGGACGGAGTGGATATTGTTGTTTGGAGGAAGCTCTTTCTTGATTTTAGCCTAGGTGGATGGGCATCAAATCCATACATTGGATGTCTTGGATGTGTTTCTTGCTTTTTCTTCTCTACTTCGGCCGCTACTTGTCTTCTAACTTCTGAAGGTGCTACTCACATAAGCGGAAAGATCTTATCGACAGAAGTTGGGCGTAGACAGCCTGTCACAATGCGGCCTGTCTCATGGAGGGCAACATCTACTTGGTTGGCATGAGCAGAGTTCCTCCAGACTGGGGCAGCATATTCTGCAGCAGGGAAACTCAGAGCAAGGGCAGTTGTACGCAGGACACTAGTCTGCGCTCCCCATCTGGTGTTAGTGAGCTTCCGAGCGATGTTGTTCCTGGTGCATACCTTCCGTTTGGTGTCCATACAATGCTGTTTATAGGTTAGCGCGCGATCCAGCTTTACTCCTAAGTATTTAGGATGAACACAGTGTTTCAGATTGTGACCTTCACAGGCGACGTTTAGCTGCCTTCTCGCCTCCCTATTGCGCAGGTGAAACGCGCATATTTGGGTTTCCTCTGTGTTGGGTTTCAAGTAGTTATCATTGTAGTAGATGGCTAAGTCTTCAGGAGCAGATGTCAGCTTTAACTCTACTTCTTCAAACGTTGATCCTTGAGCAGGCCCATGTCATAGATTTATGGCATGTAAAAGAATCTACCACTGCAATTGGTGGTGTGTAGCAAAATTTGTAGATTATATTTGGCTGATTAGGAAAAGCTCTATCAAGTTCCAAATGTTCACCACTAGTGTTAGTGACAGCAGTATCTGGTAGCCAAAGTTGGAACTACTTGAAATTGAACCTGTTGGGAGCCCTCGGGTGTTCTATCAAAAATACCCAGCTTATGGCCATTGGCTGCAATTCATATATCCTCTAATTAATTATAGGCGTTTGGGGAATGTTAGTGATTGTACTTGGGGATGAATTGATTTTTTCTGATAACCCATATTTATGTGGGGACTCTAGTAGTGTATTTAACTGTAATTGATAGGGTCTAGTATTGGGGTAGATGCTTTGAGACTTCAAATAAGGTACAATCCATCCTGACATATGCCTGGTGTAAGTGAAGATAAACCTCAGAGAAATCATTCTTGAAGGTAGTAGATGTTAGTGTCGAGATACGAACCTTCGATCTCTAGGCTTCAGCTCCCCGTTACGCGACTTAACGGCTAGACTGTGGGGTATATGGAATTACGTGTTTTATGCGTAATCTCGCGTGCATCGCTGGCAGTGAACCGTACGTTTAGTAGAGATCAGTGATTATGTAGTGATGGTCGTGGCGAGGTTACGGTAATGGCTAAACCGAGTGACTCTGATTAAACAATGTGGGTGCTTCGAAGGTAAGAAAGAGCCTTTGTGTATTTCAGCCCAGGGAGCAATGAGCTGGTTCACTATTGTGCTTGAGTCCTCGGCTGTCCTGAAAATGGTTCTCGTGATTTCCCCATTTCCATCACCAGGCGAATGCCGGCACGGTTCTTTTCAATAGGTCTACAGCCGATTTCCTTCCAAAATCCCTTCCCGGATCCGTCCTAAAAATAAAATAAATGGACTTTGGCTGAATTAATAAATTATTAAATAACAGACTTATAGTCCAGCCCCCAGGGGCTCACAAATTGCGAAACGTAGGTTGGTGACCATGGGACCCCATCGGATTACGTCATTGCTTTCGTTTAATTATTGTACCAGGTTCCCCACTGTCATGTTTCCTGTCACCTCCCTTGGTTAACTCCTGTTCTCTTCCCCGATGAAACTATGTTATCTAAGGCTTAGAGTTTATTTAATTTTCGTGTCTTAATTAGCTGTTGTGTCTTTTCATTCCTTTTATCTTAATTTTCTCGGACCCTTCTTTTAACAAAAATATATTTTTGAACTAGGAGTCTTCTTAGAATTTGCGTCATCAACTTCCGGACGCCATGGTAAACGTAGTAATCAGTGCTCGTCATCTATGTAGTGTAATATTTCAGTAGCGTCATCTATACGTTGCTATAAGATTAATTAATAATGTTATTGGTTTTACGTCCCTTTTAACTACCCTGGCTTTTAGAGACGCCGGGGTGCCGGAATTTTGCCCCGAAGGAGATCCTTAACGTGCCAGTAAATGTACTGACACGGCTCCCTCGCATTTGCGCACCCTCAAATGCCAGCTGACTGCGCCAGGTTTCGAACCTGCAACCTTGGGCTCAGCAAGCGAGAACGTTACCCCTGAGCCACGCAGCCAGGCGTTGCTATAAGAACGCAAGCCCTTAGTTACTTATTGATTGTTCATCTATGTATACTGGGTTAGGTACATCGTCTATACGTTGCTATAAGAACGCAAATTGTTAGTTACGTGTTGTTTGTTCGTCTATGTAGGCCTATTCTGGGTTAGGAGCATCGTCAATACGTTGCTATAAGAACGCAACCTCTTAGTTACGTGTTGTTTGTTCATCTATGTATACTGGGTCAGGAATGCCGTCTATACGTTGCTGTAAGAACGCAAGCTCTTAGTTACGTATTGGTTGTTTCGCTACGAAATTATCAGTTTCGTGTAATGTTAAACACTGAGAAGTATATTTTCATTTGAGGCTAAGATTTAAAAGGTCGCGCCCGAGGTCGGAAGTTATGAATCATCCCGTCATGTGCGTGGTGTAGACATGGGAAACCATGGAAAACCACGTCTGGGACAATTGAGATGGGAATTCAACCCACCTATTCACATTTTAGCCTCGCGGGACTCAGTATACCCCATCACAACCTTCAGACCAGAATAAAATTTCTTGGCATTTGTGCAATGTGTAGACTATGTTTTTAAGTAAATCATATGTATATTTTAAATACCGGTACATTACATTAATTTAAACGCTTGCCATGGTGGGTGAGTGGTCAATGTGTCGGTATACTAACCCCAAGCTTTCAGGTTCGCTCCTGGCCGTGGTAAGCGATTTTTTGAAAGGTGGCAAAAATTACGACACCATGTCATACGATGTTGGCATGTCAAAGAACCCATTTGAATTCAGTTGGTCGTGTTCATAATGGCAAAATTAATCTCGGGAGTTTCCGCCAACACAAAGTTCCTCTTTTCTCTACTAGAAAGCGCTAATGTGTTCAAGGAGCTTAGATATCTAACCTCCTTGACTTTCATAGTGCTTGGCGGAACATCGCAATTCAACATGCAAGCTACCCTTGGGGTGTCAAATAACAAAGCTTTCACCCGGCAACCGAGGCCATACGATATTATTATGATATTATTAATATAAACAGCCCAATATATTTGGGATCCCATCTAGGAGTTGACCAACTCGATCTTTACATAGAATCCAACAAATCAACGCTGAAGGAAAGGCCCTTAAATTGTAGGTACCATCCCAGTATTTGGTGCCTCCGTGGCTTACGCGGCAGCATGCCGGTCTCTCACCTCTGGGTCCGTGGTTCAAATCCCGGTCACTCCATGTGAAATTTGTGCTGGACAAAACGGAGGCAGACATGTTTTTCTCCAGGTACTCTGGTTTTCCCTGTCACAAATTGAATTCCAGCAACACTCTCCAATATAATTTCATTTCATCTGTCATTCATTTCATCATTGCCCCAGGGGAGTACGACAGGCTTCGGTAGCCGGCACAGTTCATATCCTCGCCGCTAGATGGGGGCTTCATTCATTCCATTCCCTGACCCGGTCGGTCGACTGTAGGCAGGCAGTGGATTTTCATTTCATCCCAATATTTGCTTGGAGTAGATAGAGAAATAACGGAACAAGGAAGGAGGGAAGGAAGCTTGTAGTTTAACGTGACCGTTAATCGCACGATCATGAGCCACGGGACCTCCTTTTAAAGTGGAATCCGAACCACAGGACATGGCATTTCACTTCGAAAATCTCACATGCATTGACCGGGAATCAAAACCGGTTCGCCTTGGTGAGAGGCAGACAGCTTGATCGCTAAGCCACAGCACCCCTAAATAACGGAACAACACCACTACAAAGTCTGACTTGAGTATCGAACCAATATCTTCTCAGCTGAGAGTACTTTGTTCCAGCCCTCACGCTAGAATAAAACTTCCTCGTAAAGCCAGTAATCGAAATAAAGACTTTTGAAGCATGAGTCCCAGTACACACCCCTAGACTACTGAAGTTGGCTATCACAATACAAGCTGTCCAACACTTCAATAAAGGATAACCCACCAGATGGAAAGGAGGTCAGTGGACATTCAGCGGCTCTTCTGTGTGGGAAAGGTCAGGGTGTACTCATTTGGTTGTGTAAACACGCCTCACGCAGTAGCGCCCCCTACATATCCCCCGTATGTTAACATTGTTCATACAGGTCCACGCTAATCCGTATCACAAACTAACACCACCGATAATATTAAACTAATGTTACAATATAATTAACTACAACAAATTAATCGTCAGCGTAAATATGCCAGTTTACTTAAATCCGATTAGTTCCCACCAACTTAACTGTTTGCACAGTAATTCGTAATGTTGCACATTTATCATCCTAATCACGCAAATAAGAGTAGGTGCTTGATTCGTTATTGGAGTCGTAACGAGTGGATTTTTAGCCTACTTTCGATTTTTGCAAAAAATGAAAGTAGACTTATGAGATCAATACAGGGCGAAAAAAAAGTGTCTGTCTGTGTGTGTGTACTCCGAATGGCTGCCCCCCCCCCCCTATCAATTTGAACACGGTGAACGCGAATTGAACGAAATTTGGTACAAAGGAATCACTAGAAAAGGACACCTCAGTGTCATGTTTCATATCGCCGCCATCTTGACGGAAACGTAATGGCGGCCACACAAATGTTCAAAGCTTAAATCAAATTACGACTATCCTAATCATCCGATCTCTACCAAATTTTGCAACAACATACCTTTATGGGGGGAGCATCCTTTGACCAAACTAATAGGTCATCAACCTAATAGTTTGCGGATGGCGGCCATCATTGTGTGAAAATCAATTCCCCATATTAATTCGAACACGGTGAAACCGAATGGAACGAAATTTGTTAGAGAGGTAGTACTAGCATAGGGCACCTCGAGTCATGTTTTTTATCGCCACCATCTTGACGGAAACGTAATGGCGGGCACACAAATGTTCAAAGCTTAAATCATATTACGACTAACCTAATCATCCGATCTCTACCAAATTTTGCAAAAGCATACCTTTATGGGGGGGAGCATCCTTTGACCAATATAATAGGTCATCAACATAATTGTTTGCGGATGGCGGCCATCTTTGTGTGAAAATCAATTACCCCTATTAATTCAAACACAGTGAAACCGAATGGAACGAAATTCGGTAGAGAGGTAGTACTAGCAAAGGGCACCTCAAGTCATGTTTTTTATCGCCACCGTTTTGACGGAAACGTAATGGCGGGCACACAAATGTTCAAAGCTTAAATCAAGTTACGACTAACCTAATCATCCGATCTCTACGAAATTTTGCAACAACATACCTTTAAGGAGGAAGCATCCTTTGACTAAATTAATAGGTCATTAGCCTAATATTTTGCGGATGGCGGCCATCTTTGTGTCAAAATCGATTCCCCCTATTAATTCGAACACGGTGAAACCGAATGGAACGAAATTTGGTACAGAGGTAGCACTAGCAAAGGGCACCCCAGTGTCATGTTTTATATTGCCGCCATCTTGACGGAAACGTAATGGCGGCCACACAAATGTTCAAAGCTTAAATCAAATTACGATTAACCTAATCATCCGATCTCTACCAAATTTTTCAACAACATACCTTTATGGAGGGAGCATCCTTTGGCCAAACTAATAGGTCATTATTCATAATGTTGAATTGTGGGCTTATGCCTTGTTTTATTACATTAATATTCGACGCGTTTCGAAAGAAACCATGTCTTTCTTCGTCAGGAATAATCTGGAATACGACAATGTTGCTAAGAGAAAGCAACGAACAACATATAGAAGGTACCCATAGATGGACGCCATTATAGCCCCATGTTAGGGACAACGGAAAGCAGCAGTGAATTACTTTCTCAGGGTTCTGATAATAGGCAGCCAGGATTCACTGAGATTGTAGCCGGTGTCGCGGTTGAAATTATCTGGGTGTTTACGTATTTCAACCGCCTCCCTGATGATTCTGGGACGATATTGCTTTATACGGGCAAGAACATCCACTCCTTGGAACATGACATCATGGCCAGGTGTTAAAGCATGATCGGCAACAGCTGATTTATCAGGTTGAATGAGCCTGATACATCTATTATGTTCCTTAATGCTAGTGCATATTGTTCTCGAAGTCTGCCCGATGTAAACCTTGCCACAAGTACAGGGAACTCTGTAGATACCCGGTTGTTGCAATTTAGGCAAACTGTCCTTAGTTGGTCGCAGGAGTTGCCTAATCTTAACAGAAGTTCCAAATACAGTCCGTATGTTGTACCGACGTAGGATTTTAGCAATACGATCCGTCGTGTTATGTATGTACGGAAGGTAAGCAGTTCCTCTTACATCTCTTTTCTCAACTGACGTCCTATTATTATTTGTTGGTTTCAGAACCGTAGAAATCAAAGCCTTGCTATAACCGTTGCTCTCAAAGGTGGTTCGCAGGGCGTTAATTTCTTCTTGTAAAGAAGACACTTCACAAATCCTCCTAGCCCTGGTAGTTAGAGTTGTAAGGATACCATGTTTCTGGGCAGGGTGATGGTGAGAACTTGCGTGGAGATATCTATTGGTGTGTGTTGGCTTACGAAAAACGCTGTGTCCTAAAGATCCATCCTCTTTCTTGGTGACGAGAACATCTAAAAAAGGTATTTTGCCGTCAGATTCCTTTTCCATGGTGAAACAAATAGAAGGGTGCTGGGCTATAATGGCATCCATCTTTGGGCACCTTCTATATGTTGTTCGTTGCTTTCTCTTAGCAACATTGTCGTATTCCAGATTATTCCTGACGAAGAAAGACATGATTTCTTTCGAAACGCGTCGAATATTAATATAATAAAACACGGCATCAGCCCAAAATTCAACACTATGAATAGTAACACGGGCCGTGAAAGTCTAAATGACAATAATAGGTCATTACCCTTATATTTTGCGGATGGAGGCCATCTTTGTGTGAAAATCGATTCCCCATATTAATTCGAACACGGTGAAACCGAATGGAACGAAATTTGGTACAGAGGTAGCACTAGCAAAGGGCACCTCAGTGTCATGTTTTATATCGCCGCCATCTTGACGGAAACGGAATGACGGCCACCCAAATGTTAAAAGCTTAAATCAAATTACGACCATCCTAATAATTTGATCTCTACCAGATTTTGCAACAACATGCCTTTTTGTTGAAAGCAGCTTATGACTGACTACAAGGTCATCAGCCCAATAGTTTGCAAATAGCGGCCATGTATGTGTGCAAATCCATTCCCCATATCAATTCAAACACGGTGAAACCGAATTGAATGATTTTTTTTACAGAGGTAGCACTAGCAAAGGGCACCTCATATTCATGTTTAATATCCCTATAGCATGTTGTATTTCAACAAGCTACTACAACCAACATTCAATTATACTCCTTGAAAAGGACAAAGAGTTATATCAATACCCATGCATTTAGGAGAAAGTAGGCTATATGTTCTTTATTGAACATCTTGTTAACAGATCGGTTTAATTAATGAAAATGAAAATCCACAGCCTGCTTCCAGTCTCCGACCGGGTCAGGAATGGAATGAATGAAGCCCCCATCTAGCGGCGAGGATATGGACTGTGCCGGCTGCCGAGACCTGACGCACTCCTCTGGGGCAATGATTAAATGAATGACAGATGAAATGAAATGATAGTGGAGAGTGTTGCTGGAATGAAATTTTGACAGGGATACCGGAGTACCCGGAGAAGAACCTGTCTGCCTCCGTTTTGTCCAGCACAGATCTCACATGGAGTGACCGGGATTTGAACCACGGGCCCAGTGGTGAGAGGCCGGCGTGCTGCCGCCTAAGCCACGGAGGATCGGGTTTAATTAATGAAAGTTTTAAAATAATACAAAAATACAGTGGTATAAAAGTTTCTATGAAATAGATTTTCGTCCTTGATATCAAACATTTAGAGCAATAATTTTGTTTTGAGCCCAGTTATAGTGGGATGCGGACATCAGTCAATTCTACAATATCGAGGTTGATTGGTAATACCTAGGTATATGTCTGTACTGAATCTGGGCAGGTTAAAAATGTTTATCATGTAATTTCTTTATTTAGCGTATGGCTTTTAGTGCCGGGAGTGTCCGAGGACATGTTCGGCTCGCCAGACGCTGTAGCTCCTTCAAGCGGACAACCATGGGGTGAGCTACAAGTTCCGTTCAATTTCAATTAGTTCCAACTTTCGCTACCAAATATCACTGACACCTAGTGGTGAGCGTTGGAACTTTGATAGAGCGTTTCAACGAGATTCTACGGCTCAATTGCTCAGAGAGAGCATATTTTTGGAGTCATCAGGTCTACCAACTGATGCTAAAAGTTCTTCATAATTTTCAACCCTAGTCTCAATGTATGCAGGCAAACAGTTGAAAACTTGGCATATGTGTATAAACGATAATGTTGCGTATTGATTTCGAGGAAATGATACGTGACAGTGTTGTCAAAATTCTACCTTTGCTGATAGGTTCTATGTTCAACTGAACCTAACTTTTTAACATTCAATGGATAACTTACAGATTAATATATTGTGTGTATGCCGTAAGGGCTATATTGGTGCGCATTTTCAGAGGCAGGGGACCTACCAGTTACCTAATAACTCTATCTGAGCATTTGAGCCGTAGAATCTCAGTATCTCAGAATTCATTAAAGGAAACTATTTAAAACGATGTGTTACAATTTTCCAGGTATATTTCGAACAAATCATTAATGCCACTAGTAGCAACTTAATTTTGTCATAATTCTAGTATGGTCTTTATTGATCAATCATCTTAAATGTTATGAAAAGCAGGCTCTTTAGTTCGTCACGAAACTGAGAGTTTTCTTTTTAGCGTGTAGGCAACAAGAATAAGATGCATTTAAAACTGAGACGGTTTCCTGCGTATTGCAGAATGAATAGCTGGAGTCAAACGAGTCAACGAATCCTGATGACCTATTCCTATTGCCATGATCTATAACGGTCTCTTGAAATACATTATTATATCTTGATATGTACAGCACTGAGGACTTCGAAACGAAACACTGGTACAAGTTTTCAGGGAAACTGATTGAAATTCTAGGAGAGTTGAAAAAAGCGATTTAAAGAAATTAACATGGAAGCAATTTTTGGGAAATGAGTACAGTGCCGGATTTTTTAAAATTAATGAATTTTGTTCTACTAATAAATGGACCTGAATCTTCCTTAATGTTATCGCCACATTTCTGGTATATTGTACTGTAATATTCATTCTCCCCTTTCCTGCAATTTTTGTGCCGCACTCGTTTAAATTCAGCCCATACATTGCCAGAAACACCACGATGTTCTTAAAATTCCTATGAATTCCATTCCTTGGCCTAAAATAAATTAAAACATAGAGTATTATCAAATTGTAGATTTATCTTTAATCCAAACAAAAACATTATGATGTAGGGAATGCTTCCCTCAGAGTGGTTCCATTAGTTTGGGGAAAGCATCGAAGTCCGGTAAATAGGACGGCTACCCCAGGACCTTTGATCTCCATCGTGCTGTCGATTCCTTCACTGGAGCAGCATTTTGACATTATAGTTCAAGATTGCTTGAACATGTATATACGTTCTGCAGTTTTTTCGTTTGAGTATGGTAAGGGGCCTTAGACCTGGGCTTCTCGGAGCCGGATAATGGCCACTGAGCTTGGCTGTGGTACAAGATTCGAAGTAATGATTCATTTGATGCAAAGGTATGGTAAGGTTATCTGTGGTTTGAGAGTGGGTATTGCTGTTTCGTTGAGATCTTGGCAAACCGGAATACTAGAAACTGAGTTGAGAATGAATTTAGTGTGTTAATATGTGGACGGAGTTGTCTTCTTGTTTGTAGCTGTAATCATGATAGTAGAGACTGGATTTAAATACAGGGTGTTCTGTAGCTTACTAGCGAGTAATGAGAGAGATGCGTTGGCAATAGAGTATTGGATTCACATAAAAATAGCACTTTCCCACAAATGGCAACAATGAGAGTGAAATGTACAGGCGTTGACACAAAAAAATGACTCTCCATTGTCCATCAGAGAATCGAAGTTCGTATCTGCATCACGTTCAAACTGAAAGTTGCTCCGACTGCAACGTACGGAATCCTGACGGCAAACAACCTTAGGAAAATAGAAAGCATTAAAGCCAGATTCCTAAAACGAGCCCCCTCAATCCCTAAATTCACAAGGAACAATTACGCGTATATAATAGCCTAGCACAGGAGTCAAACTTCATAGAGGACCGGATTACCGGAAACACAAGCAAAGAAAACCGTCATCAAGGAAAGACAGAACAAAGCCAACGAGGTCCCGGAGCAAATAATGGACACAGAAGCGATGAATATAGAAACCTGGAAGGGACCGAACTATGAGCTTCGCCATCTGACACAAGTTTCGCCGCCCACGGGTTGGAACAAAACATACCACGAACCAGAGGACGACTGCGTCTGTGAATTATGCAACAAACCATGCCCCAAGTATCACTTGCCGAAATGTGGAAACAGAACCCGGCCGCTAAACACCCTAACGAAAGACTGGTGAAAAACAGAAATAAATATGTAATCTAATGTTTGTAAATTAACGTGAACAATATTGTGTTCAATAAATTATTTAAAAATTACAATCTTGTAGCATTTCGAACTGATTGAGGTCTATTTCAACTCTTCTCTTACTTTCTCTTTACCTAACCAAAATCAAAGACATGATGCCATTGAACGATGATCCGCCAAAAACCGATGAGATCCATTGTGAAGATGAAAGTTGGAAGCTAGAATAATAATCGTCACTTTAAAGATGCCCCAAAGGGATAAAAGTGTCTCTGTAAGATAACATTTGCTGAATTTGAGCGTTCGTCACGCGATTACTGACAGTGGTGTTGCATTATTGCTTGAAGTGTTCATATTTTCGTTGCCCTTTGTCGCGAATTCAATAGGTAGCGACTACTTAGGCCACTACTTTCGTGACCCATTTTAACTCCAAAACAAGCTTCGAATACTCAAGATGTCTCTTCAAAATTGGCTGCCTGCGTGGCTCAGCGTTAACGTGCTTGCCTGCTGTGCTCAAGGTTGTAGGATTGAATCCCGACGCAGTCTGTTGGGATTTGAGGGTGCGCAAATACGAGATCCCCTTAAGGGTGAAATTCCGGCACCCGGTCTTCTGTAAAATCCCCAGTAGTTTAAAGGAACGTAAAACCACTAACATTATTAATATTATCTTCAAAATTGACAGCAATCAAAATAGTGTCCATACAATACGATGTGGGCACTGGATGGCTCAGGTGGAGACACGTAATAAGCCATGTCTTGTGGCATTATAAGGATGTATTCGGAGCACGAACACACTTTGGCTGCCTGTCCTCTGCAACATTCCTCCTTCAGCCTTGAGAAGATCATTGGCACTCTTACTAATATGGAAGAAAATCCAGCAGAATCCCTATTTGCCCATTCACCAAGATATTACACAAATAGTACACCAACGTTTGAAGTCCAGGAAACCACCATGGCGCACAGCAATTAACCTTGAAGGATCCTCCTTTAATGTAAATAACTCATGGAAAATCCAGTGGGAGCATTCTTCAGTAACGAAAAAAGTGACAATCTGAAAGACTAGACTTTGTATCATTTTAAATGCTTTAAATGCTGAAAAATGCTAGAAAGGCTGGAGGCTTCCAAAGACCCTTGACATGTTAGAAAATTATCTGCATAATACTTATCTTGCTTATCTTGTTTCAAATTTCTCGCGAACGGCAAGTGCAAACCAAGGGCAAAGCAAGGTTAAGCGCGCGGGACGCCGTCACGCTCACCAGAGCGCGCGGGGACGTGCCCCTTCCATCCAGTCTAAAAACACTTATAGTGGGCGATGTATTGAAGATAGAGATATGCTCTCGCGGACTTTTTGTAGAACTTTTCATGCTGACCAATTCTTACGCTCATAGTGTATTGATATTTTTAACGGTTTGCCCAGCGTAAGCTTAAGAAGCGCACGGACGCCAAGTTTGTTTTCGACTTTTTCACTGAAATCGTTACTGCTTGGCTTCCTTTGATCATACATGAATTATTTTCTACAGAATCCTTCCTCGAGATATACTTTACAGATTGGTGAAAACCGCATCAAAATCCATCCAGTGGTTCTAGAGATTACCCGTGACATCCAAGAATCGGGGATTTTTGTCTTATACTAATGAAGTAGAGATTGTCGGGGAACACATGCACCAAGCGGTATTATGACGTCACACACCTCAGTGCATCTCGGTACATTTCGTCCCGTCACCGTAACGTAACGCCATGCCCCAGCGTAATGACGAAGTCGACAAGATCATTTAAAATGATAACAAACACCTAGTCGGGAACCCTTTTGAACGGTTATATGGATTTGATCTCCCAGACGCCATTGGAGGATCTTAAATCCGATACGCACAGGACAAGGCAGATGTGCGCATTCATAGCATAAATGGGGCTGGTCTAACTCAGCAGATTGTGACTGTGGTGCCTCCTTACAGTCAATCCATCACATTGTCACTGACTGCCCTCTTCGAGCTTTCATCAAGCATCAGTTGAAGCAGTTGAATGGGCCAGATATCTTGACCTAGAACTATGAGATTTTATGAACTCGTGTTTGCACTTTTTTGTATATATTGTAGAGATATTAATTGTACGATAAATAAATAAATAAATAAGGACAACGAAATAGAATGTAAATCGGAAACGCCATGTACGTACTATTGTACTACAAGAACGTGTTGCGGCAACTATACGATCCAGGGGATGCTCATTTTGTGTCAATAACTGTACATTGTTTACTGCTCATTGTTGGTATTTGGGAGAAACTGCTCCGTTTTTTATTTCTTTCGGACAATTTTATATGTTAACCGACTCTATATTTATCTGAATCCATTGATAGACAACGCATCTGCCTCCACACTGTGGCCTATAAATTAATTGACAATGCTCTATTTCGCTCTTTTAATGCGGGATGTTTCAATTTAAATTGCAACGTAAAACAGTCACAAATCCTAGCTCTCATTATTCTCTTTGTGCCAGTTTTAAATGAGTATACTGCGCGTTGATTATAATAGAAAGTTCATGAGTATTCAACAGACTTAAGACTTAACGGGCATAATTAGACCAACCGAGATTTTTTAGCCTATTTTCATTTATGAAAAGAATAGACTTTTGAAAATCGGTAAGGTCATAGTACTATTTTGGCCGGCCTCGACCGTGCCCTTCAAATTTTATTATATCTCAATAATCCAGCATGGCGGCTGTGCGAAATATTTCACCAGCATTCTATATCTCCGAAACTATTACTCAAATCACCCTGAAATTTCGTACGATGATAAAGGGGACTACTAGACGTTCACCTATGTGACTTTCAAAAAACAGTTAACTACAAAACCAACATGGCGGTCAAGCGAATTTGAAACATTTAAATAGACTTTTCTCGAGATTTAACCATCCGAACACAGTGAAACTTGGTACAGCAAATGACTATACGAATTTCAATGTACTGACACCAAATGTAGTTCAATTGTTGACATAACCTCAAGATGGCGGCTGTGGGAAATTTTTAAATTAAGTTTTTATTTCTTGCGTTCTAATCATGTGATCTAAATCAACGTTTGAATAATGAACGTACACAATAATCCTCATCTATTACAGGGAGTCCGGGAATGTTCTCCGCAGTGCCTACAAGCTGCTGCGAGAGATTATGTCATCAGTTACGTTGGTAGCACGGCTGTCGCTTGTATCATAACAAACAGTAAACTTTATACTCACCACAGCCATTTATAACATATTGTTGCACTCTTTCAATAATCTAACTATACGCACTGACGAATTCGACAGCCCACAGCCCTCACATGTGGCCTTCACCCTATCAAGGACACTGTGCTGCCAACTAAACTGATGACACAACCACTCGCAGCTGCTCGTAGCTACTGCGGAGAACATTCCCGAACTCCCTATAGTACATAGCACTATGGCCTATATTAAAATCCAACATGGCGACCATCCGAAATATTTAGGCGGTTCTCAATATCTATTAATCTATGACAGCAATCAAACTGAAATTTTGTATGTGTATAGAGGCTATAAACATAAGTTTACCTATTGGGCTTTCAATAACCTGGTGAGCACAAATCCAACATGGCGGTGACACGAAATTTCCAAATGGGCGTTTCTCGCGATTTAACCATCCCAGCGCTGTGAAACATGGTACGGTATATGCTTATATAAATTTTAATCCACTGGCAACTAATTCATTTCAATTATTTTCATAACCACAAGATGGTGGCTGAGCGAAATTTTAAAATCTCGTTATAATTTATTGTGTCCTAAGCATGCGATTGAAATTTAAATAAAATACCTACACAATAATCTTCATGTAATCGTACATAACTCTAAGGCCTATAATATTATATAACAAGAAGTTCCGTGAAGAACTATACAGCCTACTTTTCATGCCAATGATTATTCTACAGAATATGAACCTATCTAGAATAATGACGAAATTAAGTTGCTAATATCGAAATTTCCAATTAGTTCTAAATACTGTATACCTGGCATAATGTATCCTAATAGAGCACTACAGTTGGCAGCCCTGATGACTGAATATATTCTTAGTTCCGTCTCTTACGGTACTAAATACAAAATTTGGTTGAAGTCCACTGGATAGCATGGACGTTACATGCAGTTAAACGTTGGATCTAACAGCGCGCGTAAAATCATGTTGGCAACAATGTCATGCATGTATTGGTCAGAAATAATCTGAAATAATATGATATATTGTTGTGCCAATTTTGAATGAAATCCATTAGTTAGTATAGAAGTTACATGCATTTTAAAATTTGACCTATCAGCAGGCTTAGAATCATGTTGGCAGCACTGACGTATATTAGTTACTCCAAATTCGTCTAGAATGCCAGGTACTATACGTGTGCAACGTTTAGAGCTATTGGCTTGCATACTTTCTGATATATTGATATTAGGGTAACAAAAATAGGGACAGCACATATGAACAGTTGGCAGCCCTGGCTGCTCCTTAGAATACGCATAGTCATATCTGTTATGGTACACATAGCACATACGAAATTTGGTTGAAATCCAAATGATAGTATGGAAGTTACATGTATTTAAAGTTGGACCTGTCAGCAGGCTTAGAATCATGTTGGTAGCACTGACGTATATAAGTTACTCCAAATTAATATAGAATGTCAGGTACTATACGTGTGCATAGTTTAAAGCTGTCGGCTTGCATACTTTCTGATATATTGGTATTTGGATAAAATAAATTAGGAGCATTTATTAACAGTTGGCAGCCCTGGTAGGTCTTAAGAATACGCTCAGTCATATCTGGTTATGTACACATACAACATACGAAATTTGGTTGAATTCCGCTTGATAGTGTAGAAGTTATATGCATTTAACAATTCGACCTATCAGGAGGCTTATAATCATTTTGGCAACACTGCCATGTTTGGCCTCCTGGAAATTAAACTGAAATATTATGATCTGTACGTGTGCCATTTTTGAAATAGCTCCAATTCATACTTTCCATGATATCCAACATGGAGCTCAAATTTCAATTGCGATTTTTTAGCAGTTGGTAGCACTGACATCATTTTCAAATATGGCCGTGAGATATTCAGGTATAGATCTTTACTCCTACCAAATTCTGTTTCGATTGCTGCAGCCGTTTAGGGGTTGATAGGGGGGGACACACACACAGCCAGACAGACAGACAGACAGACAGACAGACACACATTTGCCCGATCTCATAAGTCTACTTTTTCCTCATTTTTGCAAAATGTGAAAAGTAGGCTAAAAATCCAACATGGTGACCATCCGAAATATTTAGACGGTTCTCAATATCTACGAATCTATTACTGCAATCAAATTGAAAATTTGTATGTTGATAGAGACAATTTATGAAAATAGGCTATTTAGTACTTCACGGAACTACTTGTTTTTGTTTATTGTTTTTTTTTATGTGTAACATCTTTCCACTCGGTATCTGGATATTTTTGTGGCACTTGGTAGCTGGACATTTTTAGCCTACTTTTCACATTTTGCAAAAATGAGGAAAAAGTAGACTTATGAGATCGATCCGGGAAAATGTGTGTCTGTCTGTCTGTCTGTCTGTCTGTATGTCTGTCCGTCTGTCTGTCTGTCTGTCTGTCTGTCCTTCTGTCTGTCTGTCTGGCTGTGTGTGTGTCCCCCCCCCCCCCCCTATCAACTCCTAAACGGCTGCAGCAATCAAAACCAAATTTAGTATGAGTAAAAATGTGCACCGGAATATCTCACGTCCATATTTGAAAATGATGTCAGTGCTACCAACTGCTGAAAAAACGCACTAGAAATTTGAGCTCCATGTTGGATATCTTGCAAGGTATGCATGGGAGCTATTCCAAAATTGGCACACATGTAGATAAGACTATTTCAGTTTAATTTCCAGGAGGCCAACCATGACAGTGTTGCCAAACTAATTTTAAGCCTTCTGATAGGTCCAATGTTTAAATATAACTTCTACACTATCAATTGGGTTTCAACCAAATTTTGTATGTAATATCTGTACATAAACAGATATGACTGAACATATTCTTAAGGCCACCAGGGCTGCCAACTGTTAATAATTGCTATCTCTATTTTTTCATCCAGATACCTATATATCAGAAAGTATGCAAGCCAACAGCTTTAAACTACGCACACGTATATTCTGACATTTTAGATTAATTTGGAGTAACTTATATACGTCAGTTCTACCAACATGATTATAAACCTGCTGATAGTACCAATTTTTAAATACACACAACTTCCATACTATCAGTTGGATTTCAACCAAATTTCATATGTGCTATGTGTACCATAACAGATATTACTATTAGTATTGTTAAGAGCAATCAGGGCTGCCAACTGTTAATAAATGCTGTCTATATTTTTTAACCTAATATCAATATATCAGAAAGTATGCAAGCCAACAGCTCTATACTTTGCACACGTATAGCACCTGACATTCTAGATTAATTTGGAGTAATTAATACAAGGCAGTGCTGCCAACATGATTCTATGCCTGCTGATATGTCCAATTTTAAAATACATGTAACTTCTATACTAACAAATGTATTTCATCCAAAATTGGCACAACAAGATATCATAATATTTCAGATTATTTCTGACCAGCACACGCATGACATTGTTGGCAGCATGCTTTTACGCGTGCTGATAGATCCAATGTCTAACTGCAGGTAACGTCCATTGGACTTCAACCAAATTTTGTATTCTGTACCTTAAGACTAAGAAAATGAATATGGAACTAAGAATATATTCAGTCACCAGGGCTGCCAACTGTAGTGCTCTATTAGGCTACATTATACCAGGTATATTTTGAACTAATTAGATATTTCGATATTACCACCTTAATTTCGTCATTATTCTAGATAGGTTCATATTCAGTAGAATAATCATTGGCATGAAAAGTAGGCTGTATAGTTCTTCACGGAACTTCTTGTTGTGGGAGTGATTTTGGAAAAGAGACGGAAGTGGTTGGGACGGAAGTGCATGGGACGGAAACAATGAGCGCGCGCGGTGGCGGAGATCGGTACAACGACGTACTGTAAACCATGTGACTATGTGGAATGCAAATCGCATACGGTTTACCTCAAGGTTTGGAGGCCCAATTAAAGAAATTGCTTCAATAAATCATCTTTAAATTGTCGTTCTTTGGTGTGAAAATATTCATTATATCATATTTTCTGAAAACAATTACAATTTATTAAATCCTCATACTTTTGCTGTATTCTTATTTAAAGTAAGCACTCGATACCTCGAGTGCTATATCGCATCAACCAACGCTCCAAACAACGTAGGAATTCAGTATATTAACACCGACTACTAACAATATTGAAACTTCGTTGGTCCAAATAGCTTAATCACTTAATCACTTTGTATTTTGTAATGAAAACACCCATACATAGTCCAAAAGTTACACTTCTAACATTTGCAGATAAACTTGCCAGCTGATTGAAATCGAGTTCGTAGTTGTCTCCGCGAACCTCTAGATGGCACGCATAATCGGTGTCGCCAGTTTCTCGTGGGAGTTTCCACTATTATCATACAAAGCTATGTGGCTGGTCTAAACGTATCACTGGGAAAAACGCCTTTACTATACCCACTGAACATTTAATTAGGTAGATTTCATTAGAAAGTTAACTATTGCAATGGGTCCCATGTTTCGACTTCCGGAAAATTTCGACATATCTTCGCGTTTCACATCCCCCAGACCCCAAAACCACCGTCAGTTCAAAAGTTTATATATAATTTATGTATATATATATATATATATGTATAGATATCAGTTTCTTGTGGACATAATAACTGCCGTAATTTTGCACCAATCACTTTGAAATTTTTACATCATATGTATCTCCTTAAAATCTCAGTCGAGTTCGTTAATGGGCAAAATCGGTCAAAGGGGGTGAAAATGGGAGGCTTTTTTCGAAAAATTGAAATATCGCTATAACTCTCTTAATATCTGAAATATTGAATCCATTCAAAGTTCATACTATGTGTAGGATAAGGCCCTAAAATTTATATTTGAAAAGTTTTTTGATAGCAACAACCATTGACCAAAGAGGTGGGAAAAAATGGGTTTTTCGGGAAACATTAATCATATCTCTGTTAATAGGCACAATATCAAAACCGTACAAAATGGACAATATTCCTCCAATAATTACCTAAAACTTTTGTCCGAAAGAATTTTTGATATGACCCACCATTACGCCACGGGGTGAGCAAAATAATTTAAATTATAAGAAAATGCCAAGTGTCAAGAGAGGTTGCCATGACAACTTTACTTTAAATTGATAAGGGATGAGCCATCAGCAGTTGCTATGACTACGCCACTGCACGAGATCACATTCAGTTTTCCATCTATGGGAAGCGACTTCGGTATCGGAACTGGTAGCATGCTGAACTTCTATGCCCTAGGTCGCGGGTTCAAACCCGGCTGAAGTCGTCGGATTTACTAAGAGCGCTAAAAACCCTGAGTATGCTTTCCTTCGGAGGGGAAGTTCCAGCGTTCGTTGCGAGTTGATGGTTCCGGTGGCATCTAGTAGCCAAGTTCACAGCTAGGTGTCGATGATGGCAGTATTTTTAATTATGTAGCCTATTTTAGGTAGATTTCATCAGAAAGCTAACTATTGCAATGGGTGCCATGTTTCGACATCCGGAAAATTTCGACATATATTCGCGTTTCACATCCCCCCGAGCCCCAAACCACCGTCAGTTCAAAAGTGTATATATATGTGTGTGTATAGCCTATATATGCATATATATCAGTTTCCTGTGGACACGATAACTGCCGTAATTTTGCACCAATCACTTTGAATGTTTTACATAATATGTATCCCCTTAAAATCTCGGTCGAGTTCGTTAATGGGCAAAATCGGTCGAAGGGGGTGAAAATGGGGGTCTTTTTTTTTTTCGAAAAAGGGAAATATCGCTATAACTTTCTTAATACGTGAAATATCGAATCCATTCAAAGTTCATAATATGTGTCGGATAAGTGCCAAAAATTTATGTTTGAAAAGTTTTTTTAATAGCACCAAACATTGACCAAAGGGGTGGAAAAAAGTGGGTTTTTCGGGAAACATTAATCATATCTCTCTTAATAGGCACAATATCAAAACCGTACAAAATGGAAAATATTCCCCTAATAATTACCTAAAACTTTGTCTGAAAGAATTTTTGATCTGACCTACCATTACGCCAAGGGATGAGAAAAATGATTTCGGAATTAAAGAAAATGCCAAGTGCCATCAGAGGTTACCATGTCAACGCTTCTAAATTGATGAGGGATGAGCTATCAGAGGTTGCCAAGACAACGCCATTGCACGAGATCACATTCATTTTTCCATCTGACTCTGTGGGAAGCGGCTAACTGGTAGCATGCTTAACTTATATGCCCAAGGTCGCTGGTTCAAAGGCGGCCAAAGTCGTCGGATTTTCTAAGAGCGCTAAAAATCCCTCAGCATGCTTTCCTTTGGAGGGGAAGTTCCAACGTTCGTTGCAAGTTGCTGGTTGCGGTGGCATCTAGTAGTCAAGTTCACAGCTAGGTGTCGTTGACGTTAGTATATGGTACAAAATTAGGAACTACTACTTAAAATTGACCGTCTGCAGACCTTACCTGAATTACAGACTAATACAGTCATCACAATTAACACCGTTTATCAGATTCTACACACACCCAATGTACACGGGGTTACATGACCACGTTGTCGCAGCCCCTATACTGAGGAACCAACAAAAATCTCTGCGGGAGATAAAATTTTGCGTAAAGAAGTAACAGACTGTCAGATAGTTACACATCAGTTCCAAACCTTGCATAAGGACAGTGCGATCACAAGTATAAAAAAGTCCTCTCGGCACGCCGGAAGGCGGAGGTAGATTTCACCGGACAAACTTGGGGATAGGCGAAAATAGGCAGAATATGCAGATTTTCGTAGAAGGATCAGACCTCATTTAATGCGAGAAGGTATTTTATAATTGGAGCTTAATTAACTTTGTTTTTCGTCATTTTATGCTTATTTTAAACATTTTATTGTCTTATGGGAACGGTAACCTTCTTGTCATTTGGGGTCCATTTTTATACTTGTGGTCACACTGTCCTGATGCTAGGTTTCGACACTGATGTGCAACTATGTAACGGTCTGTTACTTCTTCACGCAAAATTATATCTACCGCAGAGATTTTGGTTGGTTCCTCAGTTTAGGGGCTGCGACAACGCGGTCATGTAACCCCGTGTACTTTGGGATGGCTGTATTAGTCTGTAATTCAGGTAAGGACTGCAGACGGTCAATTTCAAGCAGTAGTTACTAATGTTGCTACCAGGTACTACCGTCAACGACACCTAGCTGTGAACTTGGCTACTAGATGCCACCGCAACCAGCAACTCGCAACGAACGTTGGAACTTCCCCTCCAAAGGAAAGCATACTGAGGGATTTTTGGCGCTCTTAGAAAATCCGACGACTTCGGCCGGCTTTGAACTCGCGACCTTGTGCATAAACATTCAGCATGCTACCAGTTACGTCACCGAAGCCGCTTCACACTTAGATGGAAATCTGAATCTGATCTCGTGCAAGTGCGTTATCTTGGCAACGTCTGATGGCTCATCCCTCATCAATTTAGTAGTGTTGCCATGGCAACCACTGATAGGTCTTGGCATTTTCTTATAATTCCGAAATTATTTTTCTCATCCCTTGGCATAATGGTGGGTTATATCAAAAATTCTTTCAGACAAAAGTTTTAGGTAATTATTATGGGAATATTGTCCATTTTGTACGGTTTTGATATTGTGCCTAATAAGAGAGATATGATTAATGTTTCCCGAAAAATCCACTTTTTCCCCACCCCTTTGGTCAATGGTTGGTGCTATAAAAAAAACTCTTCAAACATACATTTTTGGGCTTTATCCGACACATAGTATGAATGTTGAACGGATTCGATATTTCACATATTAAGAGAGTTATAGCAATATTTCACTTTTTCGAAAAAAAAAGCCCCCCATTTTCACCCCCCAACGACCGATTTAGCCCAGTATCGAACTCGACCGAGATTTTATAGGTATACGTATTCGGTAAAAAATTCAAAGTGATTGGTACAAAATTACGGCAGTTATCGTGTCCACAATAAACTGATATACATATACATACATAAATTATATATAACTTTTGAACTGACGGTGGTTTTGGGGCCTGGGGATGTGAAACGCGAAGATATGTCGAAATTTTCCGGAAGTCGAAACATGGTACCCATTGCAATAGTTAGCTTTCTAACGAAATCTACCTCTGGTTGGTTCCTCAGTTTAGGGGCTGCGACAACGCGGTCATCTAACCCCGTGTACTTTGGGTGAGTGTAGAATCTGTCTGATACACGGTGTGAATTGTAATGGCTGTATTAGTCTTAATTCATGTAAGTACTGCAGACGGTCAATTTCAAGCAGTAGTTCCTAATGTTGCTACCAGGTACAACCGTCAACGACACCTAGCTGTGAACTTGGCTACTAGATGCCACCCCAACCATCAACTCGCAACGAACGTTGGAACTTCCCCTCCAAAGGAAAGCATACTGAGGGATTCTAGTGCTCTTAGAAAATCCGACGACTTCGGCCGGCTTTGAAACCGCGACATTGGGCATAGACATTCAGCATGCTACCAGTTACGTCACCGAAGCCGCTTCCCACTTTATCAGGCGGCTTTGGTGGCGTAGTCGGTAACATGCTGAGCTTCTATGCCCAAATTACCGGGTTCAAACCCGGCCGAAGCCGTCGGATTTTTTAAGAGCGTTAAATATCCCTCAGTATGCCTTCCTTCGGAGGGGAAGTAAAGCCGGCGGTCCCATGTCATAGATTTATGGCATGTTAAAGATCCTTCCACTAATTGCACCTGTGTGAAGCTAAATTGGATAGGTTAAGAATGTATACTACGCTCTTAGGTTTCTATGTTCGTTGCCAAGAGCCGACTGCGGCGGCGTCTAGTAGCTCAGTTCTGAACTTGGCCTCGTAGTCGTTGACAGTGGCGCTTGGCGGCAAAAGTAGGAACTATCTGAAAAATTGTTAGTTGCAGTACTTAAATTAACAAACAGATAACACACACTAATACAGTCATCACAATTAACACCGGTTATCAGACAGATTCTACACACACCCAAAGTACACGGGGCTACATGACCGCGTTGTCGCAGCCCCTAAACTTAAGAACCAACCAACCAACCACTTAATCAGATGGAAATACTGAATCTGATCTCGTGCAAGTGCGTTGTCATGGCAACGTCTGATGGTCCATGCCTCATCAATTTAGTAGTGTTGCCATGGCAACCACTGATAGCTCTTGGCATTTTCTTATAATTCCGAAATCATTTTTCTCGTCCCTTGGCGTAATGGTGGGTCATATCAAAAATTCTTTCAGACAAAAGTTTTAGGTAATTATTAGGGGAATATTGTCCATTTTGTACGATTTTGATATTGTGCCTATTAAGAGAGATATGATTAATGTTTCCCGAAAAACCCACTTTTTTCCACCCCTTTGGTCAATGGTTGGTGCTATCAAAAATCTTATTTGACATAAATTTTTGGCACTTATCCGACACATATTATGAACTTTGAATGGATTCGATATTGCACGTATTAAGAGAGTTATAGCGAAATTTCACTTTTTCGAAAAAAGCCCCCCATTTTCACCCCCTTCGACCGATTTAGCCCAGTAACGAACTCGACCGAGATTTTATAGGTATACATCTTCGGTAAAAAATTCGAAGTAATTGGTGCAAAATTACGGCAGTTATCGTGTCCACAAGAAACTGATATACATATATATATATATATATATATATATATATATACATAAATTATATATAAACTTTTGAACTGACGGTGGTTTTGGGGTCTGGGGGATGTGAAACGCGAAGATATGTCGAAATTTTCCGGAAGTCGAAACATGGGACCCATTGCAATAGTTAGCTTTCTAATGAAATCTACCTAAAATGGACCCCAAATGACAAGAAGGTTACCATCCCCATAAGATAGTAAAATGATAAGAATATGCATACAGAAACGAAAAAAAAAGTTAATTAACCTCCAAATGTAAAATACTTTCTTGCAATCAATGAGGTCTGATCCTCCTACGAAAATCTGCATATTTTGGCTATTATAGCCTATCCCCTAGTTTGCCCGGTGAAATCTAACTCCGCCTTCCGGCGTGCCGAGAGGATTTTTTTTAATCGCGCCTATACTTGGCAGTGCGCTATATCGGCAATAAGAGGCCATTTTCAATAACACCGCTGGCATGAGTTCACTAACTGGCCGGTATAAAGCGCAGCTCGCATCAAGTATAGGCAGTGGATTGCTTCCGCATACAGTTGCATGTATATGCCACTACTGCAGATGCATTGGAGAATCCTTTCATGTTTGCTGGCACAAGGTAGCACTATGAGTTCATTCTTTAAAAAATGCAAGTAAGTAATATGGAATTATTCGAATAACATGTCAGATGTTACACATCATATGCTACTACTGTAAGGCTCTTTTTTTTTTTTTTTTAAGTTTCGCGCACCCACGTAAACACGTTCACAACGAAACGGTAGTGCTATATACTGCACGATCATCCCGATTTCTTCTCATTTAAAGAGCACTTAACATTACTGCGCTTACTGAAAAGGGAATAAATTAAACCGCATAGAATATTCCTGTTTATTAGCGCAACCAAATGAAACTACGAAATAATTTTCCCAAAAACATTATTTTACCGTCCATAATCGTGGATTCAAGAGCAACATACATCCATTTTTGAAATAGAACACAATATCTAATCGATCGTTCCACGGGCAATAGAATCGTTTGATAATTATCGATTATTCTTGAATACAATGCCGATATTTTGATCACTCGAGAGTTACACAATTGAGGACGCGCATCTCAAAGCGCAGGCTGATTGATTTTTGTAAGATGAATCACTCTTTTTTTAAATATTTCTAATTCTAAATTCGCGATTTAACGGAATTTTGATTTAATAGACGAACCTCCGTCCCAATTGGACCACCAAATCGAGGATTTACGTATCTTCAATTGCATTATATGAGCAATACTGTACTGTTAGGTCTGATACTATCTCTTGATAGAAGTGTTTTGCATTTGCCTGTTCACGCATGCTAGAGTAAAACGTAACTTTTCACTCATGTATCATGTATCACTGTGATTACTGATTATATGGGTGCAGCTATTGTCTTTGGATCAACGTTGCCATATCTGGCATTTTGTACCTACAGGATGGTCCACGGGAAATACGGATACACGGTGCCCTGGATGTTAAATTATTGTTTTGTGTTCCATTTGTATTTATATATATAAATAATGCGTTTGGCCCTCTAAGGAGCACGTAGAACCATTAGTTAACATTGGTCTTCTTGTTCTTCTTATCTTCCCAAACCTTCCTCATCCTTTCGCTATGTGCCTGTCTTCTTTCTTGTGTCCATGCAGCTTTAAGTTTCAAATTCTGTCCCGTAGAGATCTTGGGTGGAAACTTATACGAATTTACTTTTTGTCTATATGCAGTCCGCGTCGTTGTCAGTGGGTTAATATTGATTTCACTGAGGTCCTTTTGGGTGTCTGCTAGCCAGCGTACTTTGGTTTGTCGGTTTCCATTGACTATGAGGAAGATTTTCTTGGTCAGTCGGGAGTTGTCCATTCGAGCTATATGTCCGTAGAAATTCATGCGTCTTTTACGTGCGAGTGAGGCGAATCGTTCAGTCCGTGAATACAGTTCGTCTGAGTTTCCCTCATCCAGATACCGTCCTGAAGCTTTGGTCCAAAGATTTTTCTCAGTATTTTTCGTTCTATCTTCTCAATGTATTTGATGTTGATGGTTAACGATGACGTCTCAATCGCATAGAGTGCCTCTGGGAGGATGACTGTGTGGTAGTTTGGTTTTAGTGGAAAGTGATTTCTTGTTGTAAATATTCCAAGTGATTGTGTAAGCTTTGCGTAATTTTTCTACTCGTGTTTTGTTAGCCATTCTTTCGTTACCAGTGTTCCCGATAATTTCACCTAGGTACTTGAAGTGCTTAACTTGTGTGATGTCGCCATATTTGGTTGTAATTGATGCCAGGTTTGTGCTCTTGGAATCCATGTACTGTGTTTTCTCGTAAGAGATATGGAGGCCGGTTCAATTGTATTTATTATTTATTTATTTATTTATTTATTTATTTATTGTGGCGAAGTTAGGGCTCTGGGCTATCTTTTAAACTTAACCACGCACAATGCAACTTCCATGAATACAGTCGCGCTGGTGTATTAAGTAGCCTACACCAGGCGTACTAAAGATGGTATACTTTTAGTTGTAATGTCTCTGCAGGCTATTAGGTGCCATATAACATAACCCTAGCATATTCGCGAACGACTACAGGCAGTGTCATTGTTGCCGGATTCGTTTGTGCTGATTCACATAAATAAACATTGAGCTGTTGCGTGGTATGGGGATTAAAGTACACCACGCATTTAGTTATATTCGTTTAATATTGATTCAGTAATTTAACTCTGTGTTATTTTTTAAATCACATTTTAATAGAATTAGAAACTATCTCCGTGTCTCATATGGTTCTGCGTTTTAGAGCTTGTAGACCTATACGAGCTAAAAATCCAAAGCGACTTACTGAAGAGGAAATCTATGACGCTATTGACGTCAGAAAAGTTGGATGGCGCAGCCACGCGGCAGAATGTTGAAGCTGTAACATTGTGACTGGTGAGATTTATTTAGATGGTGAAGCATTGACGTCGTGATGGAAACAGAAAGACATTTGTCAAATTCGAGGAGGTACTGCTCTGTATAAGGTTGCAAATCGTATAAAACGGCTACGAAATATCTTCACTACTTTCCTGCACAAAAAGTTCAGAGAGAAAGATGGGCTTCGGCGCTGTCAATTGGAAAACGTGTTACATGTTACATGACAGTGTGCAGTCTGCATTTTTGTGAAGACAACTTCTTTCCACCGGTACTGTTGATTATTGATAGTTATTGTCTCCAATTTGTATTCACATGGATTTAGCTACATCAAAAATACTGATAAACTTATAGCCTATTACTTCTGTGCCGTACAAAGAATGTAATCCGCTCTTCGTAAACTTATTTTAGGGGTTCTTCCGATTGGCAATAGCCGAATGGTTAGAAAACTTAAGAGAAATGCTGTTCCTAGCCTTAATTTGCCAGAGAATTTATATTCTTGCCTTTGAACAGCAAGTATGTAGGTCATTGAAGTATGATTTGGCTTAAATTGTGTTTTTGGCTATGATATCCCTACTGTTGAATTTAGTTAATTAAAATGTAAAATCTTAGTTTTAAGTACCGGTTTGGTGACCCATCATCCCAGGCAGGCCGGCAACACCTATACTACTCAGGCAGATAGGTCACTTAGCCGTAATTTTGAAGTTATAGTGATGTTAAGTATACATATGCGGTAATGTAGAAGGAGACCGGATCGGCCTAGGCTATTCTAACTTTAATTAGTTCCCATTTCAGGGTTTTACAGTTTTGAGGGCGAATGGTTGGTTTGAAAGTTGTACAACAGTAAGGAGAGTATGTTTTGTATAGGTTTTAATTGGTATTATGGTTTATGTCGAGCTGAGGAGTGAATTTGGTTTGGCTTATAGTGTAGTTTTTGATCTGTTGCGTTTGCTTATGACAAGTTCAAATGGAGACTCCAGCTTTGTTAAATATCTGTATTTTAAATATTTAATTATATATATTGATAAAGAGGATGTCTCCATTTTAACTTGCCTGTGGCAAGAGATTAATAAATTAACATTCTTGCCTTTGAACAGCAAGTATGTAGGTCAATATTTGAAATATTGAAGTATGATTTGAGCATCCCAAGAAACGCTTCTTTGAACCCAAAACATTCATTCAAATTCAGGGTTGCTTGATTCAATTTATTATCAGGGAGTCGTCCTTTGTGTTATGTGATATATATATTGTGAAATTAATAAAAACATCGATACCGCTAGGCTCCCAAGTACAGGCTTCATATATGTAACAGCAGACAGTAAATTAACTATCTACATG
Organism: Meconema thalassinum; assembly: GCA_946902985.2. NCBI lineage: Eukaryota > Metazoa > Arthropoda > Insecta > Orthoptera > Tettigoniidae > Meconema > Meconema thalassinum. The sequence goes on along the minus strand of OX336392.1, from coordinate 256,407,226 downwards.
TGGGTAATATTTTTAACTGGTAGTAATTAGGCACTGCATTTAAATTGATTATAAAAATATTTCTATCAATGAAAGGAAATATGTAGTTTTTTGCCATCATAAATTAGAAGCCATAACATACGCACACCCAATTACTTCACGTCACTATATCGCCGCCATATTGCAAACAGCTGACCGTAAGCTCCTCCCCCGTTTCGGACGTCAATAGCGCAAGACGAATGAGAAGAAGTTAGATGAGACGGAGATACTTCTGAGGAAGAATTTATAGAGGAAAATGTTCACGATACAGAATAGCCTTAACTATTCTTCTTGTAGAACAGTTTATATGTTTGATTGGTTGGTTCTTAAGTTTTGGAGCTGCGACAACGCGGTCATGTAGCCCCGTGTACTTTGGGAGTGTGTAGAATCTGTCTGATAACTTGTGTTAATTGTGATGAATGTATTAGTGTGTGTTGTCTGTTTTTAATTCATATACGGACTGCAGACTTTTTAATTTTTCAAATAGTTCCTACTTTTGCTGCCAAACGCCACCGTCAACGACTACTAGTTCAGAACTTAGCTACCAGACGCCACCGCAGTCGACTCTTGGCAACGAACGTAGGAACCTAAGAGCGTTGTTTACATTCTTAACCTATCAAATTTAGCTTCACACAGGTGTAATTAGAGGAAGGTTCTTTAACATGCTATAAATCTATGACATGGGACCGCCGGCTTTACTTCCCCTCCGAAGGAAGGCATACTGAGGGATTTTTAACGCTCTTAAAAAATCCGACGACTTCGGCTGGATTTGAACCCGCGTCCTTGGGCATATAAGCTCAGTGTGCTACCAACTACGCCACCGAAGCCGCCAGTTTATATGTTTACTAAAATAAAATGTTTAGGCTAGGTGATTTCGTGACATTATTCTCTTAGCGTACAATATTCACCACGCGTGTATATATTAATAGGCGCGTGTAGTCAAAGGTTAAATATTATTCTTAACATACCAAACTTAAATACAAATAACAAACTTAAATACTAGAATTATAGTTTCAACTGTGGGACATTAACTAAGCTATAAAATTACATACAATATTACCACATCATGAAGTTTTAACAAAGTTTTACTATAGTACAGTAGTCTTTAGTATAGATTGTGTAATATTTCATGGCGTGCATACTTCAGGAAATAGCCTGAAGTCCACTGATCAAGGAATAGAAAGCTTTGGGGTCATGTTTTCATTAACAGTTGTAAATTTTCAATCGGACGACACAATTACAGTCCTAATTATTGGAAAATGTTAATGTTGTTGATGCTACTTCATTTGAGGGGCTTGCTGTAGGCATTATGGTATTTTAGCACCGTATACTTAGGTGTATGTATACATAAATAAATAAATCTCTGACAACCTGTGCGAATGTGGTTTCTGTAGTAGAGAATGTGTGTTTGTAATTCAAGTAAGGATAGGGAAGGAGATGGCCGTGGTTGTAAGTTAGGAACCATTCCGGGACTTGCCTGGAGTAGAATCAGGAAATCACGAAAACCACTTCCACTTCGCAGTTTTGTCTCACAAGGCTTAGTGTACCCCGTTCTAGTTTATTAGTTAGAAGAGATAAGTATCGAACCCTGATCTCCGAGGTGACAGGCAAGAATGCTTGCCCTTACACCTCGAGGTGTACTCCGAAAAGTACAGTGAGGTAGAGAATGCCTATAACTAGAGCAATAGTGGTTATCATGTCGACGTTTCTTGTGGATAGGATCTCTGGCATTTCAAAATGTCATCAATATCGTTGAAAGACACCAAAATATCTTGCAAATTCTTAACTATATTTGTTATATTCAATAAAAACTGGCGCCCCATTATTGAATAGGGGCGTGGTGGCTCAGTGGTCTAGCTGTCTGCCTCTCACCAAGGCGGTCCGGGTTCGATTCCCGGTCAATGCATGTGAGATTTTCGAAGTGAAATGCCATGTCCTGTGGTTCGGATTCCACGTAAAAAGGAGGTCCCGTGGCTCATGATCTCAAGATTGACGGTCACGTTAAACTACAAGCTTCCTTGCTTCCTTCCATTATTGAATAGCAATATGAAAATCGAGGCCAGTGTTAGCGATGGAGGATTGCTATTGATATAATATCTCGCTTCATAGACCACCCATACCGATAGTACCAGTATTCCAGACAAGAGCGTTGCTCAATAAATACACGCCTAGGTGGAGCGATACAACATTGTGACCCGAGAATCGTTAATATCCTCACGGACGCATTTGAAAGTGACAGTTCAGGACACTCTAGAAATAATGTAGAGAGGCTTCAGAGCCGTGTACAGATCCGTTGTCCCTTGACTGTCACTTAACTTCACTTAGATCCATCATGTTAGCTGGCACCTGACTAACGTCGTCTAAATTCAACAGTCGATATAGCGGCTTTGGTGGCGTAGTCGATAGCATGCTGAACTGCTGTGCCTAAGATCGCTGATTCAAACCCGGCCGAAGTTGTCGGATTTTTCAAGAGCGTTAAAATCCTTCAGTATGCCTCCCTCCGGAGGGGAAGTAAAGCCGTCGGTCCCATGTCATAGATTTATGGCATGTAAAAGATCCTTCCACTAACTAAACTTGTGTGAAGCTAAATTTCTAGGTTAGATTTCGCTGAAACGCTCTATCAAAGTTCCAACGTTCACCATTAGGTGTCAGCGACATCTGGTAGCGAAAGTTTTAACTACTTGAAATTGAACGGAACTTGTAGCTCACTCCATGGGTGTCCGCTTGAAGCAACTACAGCCTCTGGCGAACCAAACATGTCCTCGTACACTCCCGGCACCTAAAAGTCATACGCTAAATAATAACAGTCCATAAATATTTGTTTATTATTAGGGGCTATGCAACGTCGTTGCCATATAGCCCAGTGAATATACCGTATCTCAATTATACCGACAAAAAAATCAGGGACGCTCTGCGTGTTATGTAGAAGACGAAGCTGCAATCGGATTGGCGGAGAAAAGTTTTCCCTCCGAGAAAATGAGGTTACTTTGTTACTTTCGGGCGCGCGATTCAAATCTACGAACTCGCCGTATTTGCTGAGCCAGGCAGCAAGCCGCTGGCCACTGCTGTGCTTCAGGCAAGGGAAGGGAGTGTGACAGAAGGAGACAGAGATATGCTGGCGGGCATGCGAGGCGATCGAGGAAACTTGCGCATGCCCGCCAGCATATCTCTGTCACCTTCTATCACACTCCCTTCCTTGCTTGAAGCACAGCGGTGGCCAGCGGCTTGCTCTCTAGCTCAGCAAATACGGCGAGTTCGTAGATTTGAATCGCGCGCCTGGAAGTAACAAAGTAACCTCATTTTCTCGGAGGGAAAAATTTTCTCCGCCAATCCGATTGCGGCATCGTCTTTTACATAACACGCAGAGCGTCCCTGATTTTTTTGTCGGTATAATTAAGATACACCCTGTATATGTGAAATTTGTGTGTGCAATCTGTGTCATTGTGATGGCTGCATTAGTGAAAGTATTTGTAATTGGAGCTACGATTGGAAGGAGGCAAACATTAGTTACGTTGCAACCCGGCATTTGCCTGAAGTAGAAATGGGAACTATGGAAAACTACTTCTAGGGTGGTTGAGGTGGGAATCAAACCCACATCTTCCCAGTTCTGCCTCTCAAGCTGAGTGTACCCCGCTCCAGGCTTGAGAACATAATTAAATTTCTTGACAGAGCTGGGAAAGGAGTCCGGATCTCAGCAGATGAATGCTATGAATGCTAGCCAATGTGGCATGAGTTGGTCGAACCGGGTACACTCAGCCACATGACTTCAATATTATGTTGTTGTGATTTATTTTGGAGCATTGTGAAACTCTTGGTCATGTAGCCCCGTGTACTTGGAGGTGGGTGCAATTTATTGAATAACCTGTGTCATTGTGATGGCTGTATTAGTGTCTGTAATTGTAATACAGGCGAAGAACTCGATGGAGGTCTTACGAGGCTGAGTGTACCCCATTCCAGCCCTCAGACCAGAATTAAAATTTTGGCAGAGCCGGGAATGAAATACGGACCTCCAGGACGACAGCCATGAATACTAGCCGCTACACCAGGAAGTGGACTAGTTACATCCGAGAAAAGATGGATTCGAATTATAACTCAACCATATTAGAAGTGGTTTCCATGGTTTCTCAATTCTGGTTGGTGGTTGATTCCTCAGTTCAGGAGCTGCGACAACGCGGTCATGTAGCCCCGTGTACTTTGGGTGTGTGTAGAATCTGTCTGATAACCGGTGTCAATTGCGATGGCTGCATTAGTGTGTGTTATCTGTTTTTAATTCAAGTAAGGACTGCAAAACATCGATTTTCAAGTAGTTCCAACTTTTGCTAACAAACGCCTCCGTCAACGACCAACTAGTTCTGAACATTGTTACTAGATGCTACCGCAGTCGGCTCCTGGCGACGAACGTTGGAGCCTAAGAGCGTTAGTCAAATATAACCTATAAATTAGCTTCACACAGGTGGAAGGTTCTTTATCATGCCATAAATCTATGACATGGGACCGCCGGCTTTACTTCCCCTCCGAAGGAAGGCATACTGAGGGATTTTTAACGCTCTTAAAAATATCCGACGATTTCGGCTGGGTTTGAATCCGCGATCTTGGGCATATAAGCTCAGCGTGATACCATCTACGCCACCGAAGCCGCATTTCTCAATTCTACTCCAGGCAAATGACGAGATGTTTCCTAACTTAAGGCCACGGTCACCTCCATCCAAATTCTAGGCTCAATCTCAAACACACACACTACCACAACCGTGATAATAACACAGGTTATCAGACAGATTCCACACACTCACCCTAGGCCTATTAGCCAACAAGGGGCTACATGATCACGATGTCACACGAACAGGAAGTGAATACATAACTAAAACACAGGCCAAACGGACCTAAGTTAACAATTTGTCTGTCTCGTGGCGCAGTAGCTAGCATTATTGGCTGTCAGCCCTGATGTCCGGTTCTATTCCCGGCTCCGCCAAGAATTTTAATTCAGGTCTGATGACTGGAGTGGGGTATACTTACTCTCGCGAGCCAAAGTAGAAAGAAAGGGATAGATTCGAATCTCACCTCAGCCATCCTCGAAGTGGTTTTTCGTGGTTTCCCTCTTCTATTCTAGGTAAATTCAAGGCCACGGTTGACCTCTACCCAATCATCAATAGAATTACAATTACACAGACATCAGAATATCACAAATTATCAAACAAATTTTACAAACACACCCTAGTACACGAGCATAAATGTCGACGATGTCCAACAGCAACTAAGATTGATTGGTTCCTCAGTTTAGGGGCTGCGACAACGCGGTCATGTAGCCCCGTGTACTTTGGGTGTGGGTAGAATCTGTCTGATAATAGTGATGACTGTTGTGTGTTATCTGTTTCTTATTCAAGTAAGGACTGTAGACTTTGAATTTTTCAAGTAGTTCCTACTTTTGCCACCAAACGCCACCGTCAACGACTACTAGTTCAGAACTTAGCTACTAGACGCCACCACAGTCGGCTCCTGGCGACGAACGTAGGAACCTAAGAGCGTGTGTCAAATGTTTAACCTAATTTAGCTTCACACGGGTGTAATGAGTGGAAGGCTCTTTGACATGCCATAAATCTATGACATGGGACCGCCGGCTTTACTTCCCCTCCGAAGGAAGGCATAACGCTACTGAGGGATTTTTAACGTTCTTGAAAACAACTAAGATTAAATGTATTCCTATCTTCCATACCGAATGCCCACAGAAGGAACAATAAATGCATGTGAATAATAATTCTGTGCCTAACAACAATTACAAAAGTTAATCATAGCGCATTCTTCTGTAGATACGGGGTATTAACACAGATCGAAGAGAGGAAGTTATAATATGACACTTCTCTGCCATCTCGTGATCGCTGGCGAAAGCTTTGCTTCTGACACGTACCGTTAGGTAGCAGTGCTCAATGGAGCATGCGTGGAGGGTTTTATCCGATCAGAATCGATAGCGTTAAATTTAAAGCGGGAAATCCATTGAAAGTGGCGTAGCCGACGAAAAAGTAATGTAACTTCAGTAAAACAGTATTTGTTTGTCGAAGCAGAACTTACACTCTCAGTACTGCACCATCTTCATGAACCTGATGTATGAACATCTCGTTCGATTTGGCTACAGTGAATGGTTGACAACATTAACTGGGCCTAATAATAGAAAACCTAAATTATGGTATATTGGCAAACAGAATTATTTATAATAATAATAATAATAATAAGCGCCACATTCTTGGGGAGGATACATCGGACAAATGCCGTCTGGGCAATATATCCAGTGGCGTACCGACGGGGGGGGGTTCTGGGTTGACCCACCCCCCAGAGATATTCCTTTACTTGAATCTATATATTGTCCCATCTATCACCTGTTTTACGGCATCGCTCGTTAGGCGTCTTAACTCCCGCATACACCTTAGGTGTGGTCACGTTCCTCACTTAATAAATGCCCTACACTCTACTCGCAGTGTTGGAGCTACCCATGGATCAGTTTTGTTGTTGAAGTGTGCGATCGGTAAGTCTTTTCACGTCGCTTCGGGTTGATTTAATTGTGTGTGCCCGTTTCCTTATAGATAATTCAGTAAAAGAGGAGTTTCTGCAATTTATTCCTATTAATGATACAGATAAAATAATCAAGATAGGCAGATTTTGAGAGTCAATAGCAATTGCAGTAGGAACACGGAGAGCAAAAGTAGCACACAAAATTTTGCGTGGCAATACGATTTTGTTGAGAAGGAAGTCCCATATTATATGTAGGCCTACATATCAAAAAAGTTTTTGCATAACACTTGTTTGCCATGATGCAGAGCGTGTGTGGGATTGTGGGCGAGGTTATTACCAAAGAGACGGCAGTCTGGCAAATCCTGCAGACTTTATTCATGTGTGAAAAGAACATTACAAACAGGAAGACATTTGGCGTGTTACACAGGGACTGATATGTGTTGTAATCTCGCCATCCTGTGACGTTTCAATATCGAACATGGCCCCTTGGCTACTAGATGGCACCGCAGTCAGCACCTGGCGGCGAACGTTGGAACTAATAGAGCGTTATCAATTCTAACCTACAAATTTTGGTTTTACACAAGTGTAGTTAGTGGAAGGTTCTTTTTCAATGCCAGAAATCTATGACATGCGACCGCCGCGCCGGCTTTAGGGCATACTGAGGGATTTTAACGCTCTTAAAATGTCCGACAACTTCGGCCGGGTTTGAACCCACGACCTTGGGCATAGAAGCTCAGCAGGTTACCATCAGTTCGAGATCTGGGACATCTTCGATCATGTTGGTGCGCAACGTTATTAAGGTCTAGGATTGGGGTAGATGCCCCGAGACTTGAAATAACGTTCTAAAGCTACATTTCAAATGGAGGGAGTGTGGATAACCTGGGCCAATACCGTACTCACGACAGCTGCTGTTATCATCGCGATTCGACTCTTGGATCTCGAAATTTGCAACAACACTTATAGTGAAATATGGAAAGCTACTTAAAAATACCCAACGGAGGTTTTTAAAGCAACTGTCACTGAATTTCTGGATATGACCGGCGATTCGACGCGTTCATTATTAGATATCGTAGTTGTTTATCAGAGAAATTTCTCGTAATAATCTCTCAGAATAGAAACTACTAAGAAGTATTTCATTTGAGTTTTAAGTTCATTCCATTCACCCTTGATTTAAATATCACGTAGTACTATTCAATTTCAGTATTTTGATTGCAGTGACAGTAGAATATACTGTATTCAATACAGTGAATTCTATTAGGAATTTTACCTTTATAACCCCTGTGTAGACAAGGTTTATCGTGTGGTCACGCTTGAAAGCACTTCAATCTCTCTCGGCTGCTACGCTTCATTAGATGTTACACGGCAAGCCTCAGTTCCAATAAAAATAGCCTTCGTAGAAATACCAACACACAGAGAGCAAACAAGTACTGCCGCAGGCCAATATTGGCAGCAATTAAAAGACAGACAAATGAAAGCTTTCAGCTATCAGGTCATGTATATTGCAGAAAGTACAAGCCAGTTAGTCAGACGGCAGAGAATATCTCACCTATGCAGGACTCGAATCAGTGATCAACAAGCAATTACTGGCTTCACTAAATGTACATTTCACCAAAGATAATTACTTATTAAAGAAAGATTTCCAGTCGGTCAACACATTTTATTTATCGTATGGCTTTTAGTGCCGGGAGTGTCCGAGGACATGTTTGGCTCGCCTGAGTCTGTAGCTGCTTCCAGCGGACACCCTTAGGGTGAGCTACAAGTTCCGTTCAATTTCAAGTAGTTCCAACTTTCGGCACCAGATATCAATGATACCTAGTGGTGAACGTCGGAACTTTGATAGAGCGTTCCGACGAAATCTAACCGAACAATTTAGCTTCACACAAGTTTAGTCTGTGGAAGGATCTTTTACATGCCATAAATCTATGACATGGGACCGCCGGCTTTACTTCCCCTCCAAAGGAAGGCATACTAACGGATTGTTATCGCTCTTAAAAATCCGATGACTTCGGCTGGGTTTGAACCCGCTATCTTGGGCCCAGCAGTTCAGCATGCTAGCAACTACGCCACCGAAGCCGCTTCCGTCAACACAAATTGTGCCCAATTACATTAGGCGGGAAAACAAGTATTTATTCACGCTAACCTGATAGAAATATTACATAAGATATTCATCACAAAATAACAGGCCTTTTTGTACAAAAATGGGGAGGGGGTATTCTATTGGATAACGTGTTTCGATCGTCAAGCGATAATCATCAGATCTTCATCACTAAGGCTTGTACGATGCTTATTAATTACACTTATGCACAAATATATGTACACAGGGGTAAAATGTTTAGATTACATACATTTGTAAAGTCTTGTATAACGTGTCATCTTTTCTGGAGCCGTTTTCACCGTGGTCCACATTTTAACTGAGTGTGTGGATCTTGCTGACTTACGAACAAACCTTGGTTTGCAGATGACACTCAAACTTATATTAGCCGATGAAGCGGTGGCTGCTGATCGCGTTATCCGCTTTATAAGTTAGAGTGGGTTAGGGTCAGCAATCTAAATTTTCCAGTATAAATTGACTCAACGACTTGTTCGTTTTTGAATGATAATTTTTTGTTTAACCGTAATTTTTGTTTATTTTTATAATTTTTATTTTTATTTAATTTTTTGTTTTTGTTTTATTAATTTTTGATCTTTTAGGTAGATTTCATTAGAAAGCTAACTATTGCAATGGGTACCATGTTTCGACTTCCGGAAAATTTCGACATATCTTCGCGTTTCACATCCCCCAGACCCCAAAACCTCCGTCAGTTCAAAAGTTTATATATAATTTATGTATATATATATACATAAATTATATATATATATATACTAGCTGAAGTACCCGTGCTTCGCTACGCGTCATAAATAAATTAAAATGTGAAAGTGACAGTAAAAACAGGGGATAGGCGAGGTGCTGCACAGAGGGAGATTAAGGATGGAACATTTTGTCCAACTACACCGTTCGGCGTTGACCGTGTTTTATAGCACAAATTTAGGTTTTACTCGCTAACCGTTGAAGATACCTTTCGGATAGAAAATGTAATTTTAAACCACGTATATGCCATCAAAAGTTTGGTATTTCTTAGCGTTCACTTTTTATTTGAAATGGAAATATGAAAAATTGAAACCAAAGGGTATAGTGACGTCACTAAAATAGTCGCCATCTTAAAATAGTGCAAAGTATTGAAATCAAAAGTAGTCTATATGTTAACCAGGTAAATCAACTACTTCCATGTAAAATTCATGTAAGTCGGACCAGTGGTTCTTGCGGGATTGAGTAATACACAGACACACACCATCTCACTTTTAGCCTCGCTTCGCTCGCGTCATAGTCGTGTTATATTGTTATTCAATGACATGCAGGTTTAAACCCCTTAACACCCCTTTAGAACCAGAATATCCAAAAATCCCTCCTTAGTAGACTTTTTCGACACACAACAAACATATCCCCTTCTTCTAACTTTAATAGTTTTGATTGTCGAAGAGAGTGAACATCCAAAAATCCTTCCTTAGTGGACGTTTTCCTTCCAGAATTTCACCCCTCCCCATTGGATTTCTGAAAAAAAAACGGTCGAACACCTACTTATTTTAATTATTTATTCATTTATTTATTTTTAAGCTGATTGAAACTCGGAGAAAATCAAACTCCTCGCCTATGTCGTTTAAGTGATACACGCTCCGTTAGGACTCTTTCAACCTCCACTTTTCATCCCTTTCACCTCATAATATACACCACATCGAAAAACCATTAGACATATGTCAGCTTATTTTTAATGATTAGAATATATGCCAAGTATCACATCCCCAAATGAAACCACTCGTGAGATATTGTTATTCAATGAAATGCACGTTTACCTCCTTAACACCTCTTTAGAACCTGAATATCCAAAACTCTTTCCTTAGTGGACTTTTTCCTCATACAAAGAACTTATCCCCAAAATTTCATGTTTCTAACTTCAATAATTTTGGCTGGGCGATGATGAGTGAGTGAGTCAGTCAGGATATTTTCTTTCATTTATTTTTGAGAATTTCACCCCTCCCCATGAACCCCTTAAATTGGATTTATGAAAAAAAAAAACGGCCGAACACCTATTTACTTATTTAAAGTTGTTTCCCCCCTGAGTTTGATGAGTGAGTAAGTGATTCAATCAGTTAGGACACTTTCTTTCCTGTTTTTCCCCCCGAATTTTACTCCTCCCCATGGGCCCCTTAAATTGGATTTATGAAGAAATGGTCGAACACCTATTTACTTATTAGCCTACTTTCGATTTTTGCAAAAAATGAAAGTAGACTTATGAGATCAACACAGGTTGAAAAAAGTGTGTCTGTCTGTGTGTGTGTGTGTATGTGTGTGAGTCTGTGTGTGTGTGTGTGTGTATGTGTGTGTGTGAGTCTGTGTGTGTGTGTGTGTGTGTCTGTCTGTGTGTGAGTGTGTGTACTCTGAATGTCTGTCCCCCCTATCAATTCGAACACGGTGAATGCGAATTGAACGAAATTTGGTACAAAGGTAGCACTAGCAAAGGACACCTCAGTGTCATGTTCTATATCGCCGCCATCTTTACTAAAACTGAATGGCGGCCACTCAAACGTTCAAAACGTAAAATCAAATAACGACTATCCAAATCATCCGATCTCTACCAAATTTGGTAACAACATACCTTCGTATAGGATGCGTCTTGTGACCAAACTACAAGGTCGTCCGCCATACCATTTCAGGATGGCGGCCGTGCGAATTATGCAAACTTTATAATCCATATCATGGGACCCACCAGTTCCGATTATCGAGCCGAGAATCGTTTTAACTGTTCTAAAGGAAGAGGCACGTTCGAAATTAAAAGTTTATTTTGTAATACTATAGTGCAGACGTGATTTTAAAAAGCTGAGCTGATTCAGTAATAAGACAAGATGGCAGCGGATATCTTGTGCCTGACTTATATTTCACTAATTTGAGTATTGAATGCAATATAGCGTACTGATACAAAATAAATAAACTTTGTATGAAATGCTTTATATATAAATAATATACTCCAGTGATGAAATCGTTTAGTATAAATCATTATTTGCTAACAAGTTCTATGTAAGTCATTTTATATAGAACGATATTCGTTGACACAATTAGCTCAGTGGTAGAGCGTTGGCCTATCGCTCAAATGCCTATGGTTCAAATCCGATCAGAGCTAGATTTTTGCTTGAAATGTTATATGTTTATTGTTTTGTAATGACTCAGATGTTTTAAAATTTAGCGTTATATTGTGCATATTATGGTGTAAAATATATATTTTATGAAAACATAATTCGCCAGCAGATTTACTCGAGACATCTAGCTGCCAAAAAGGTAACTGCACGCCGACATACTTATTAACTTCCAGATTTTATTGAAAAGTTTCTTCTTCTGGCCGCTAGAATGCACTCGCTCTGTTAGGATTATATTGTTCGATATTTCACCACTAGAAGTCACGACTAGTCTACGTGGGGCTCTATTGATTACTATACCATTGGCATTCTATGCGCATCGAATTTGAAGAATGACAAGATGATACTACGATACATTTTTACTTTTTATTTTAAAGGGTTTGTAACAGCCTATTTTGCGTTACTTGAAAATGTTATTTGAAGTAAAGAACAAAACGATTTCACATAGTAACTGAGTTCAAGCCATTGGTGTTAGTTCAGGTATTAATTACTACTTTTATTTCAGGCAAATAGCAATCGAAAATATCCACATAGTTTGTATACACACGTCTCTGTAGGGTCATGGAAAGATTTGTCAATTCAATTAGGGTTTTCGATTCCCGGTCAATGCATGTGAGATTTTTGAAGTGAAATGCCATGTCCTGTGGTTCGGATTCCACGTAAAAAGGAGGTCCCGTGGCTCATAATCACAAGATTCACGGCCACGTAAAACTACAATCTTCCTTCCTTTTTTTTCAATTAGGGTTGTGAAAGCCCTGAACAACCAGACGTGTAAAGACATGCCTCAACTCAAAGTTGGATGTTGCCCACGGCAGGTCGTATATGTAATAATAATAATAATAATAATAATAATAATAATAATAATATATATATATATATATATTTTTTTTTTTTTTTAGGGGAAGAAATGCATTTACGCACAGAGTGTCCGGCTCCTGCTGCTGAGTAGCAGACTACCGACTAAAACTTCCCCTTTACTTCTGAACACTAGCCTGGAACCGTTTAGCACATTAAAACAATAATAATAATAATAATAATAATAATGATATTGGTTTTACATCCCTTTTAACTACTGCTGCTTTTAGAGACACCGGGGTGCCGGAATTTTGGCCCGAAGGAGATCTTTAACGTGCCAGTAAATGTACTGACACGGCTCCCTCGCATTTGTGCACCCTCAAATGCCAGCTGACTGCGCCAGGATACGAACCTGCAACCTAGGGCCCAGCAAGCGAGAACGTTACCGCCGAGCCACGCAGCCAGTCCGGTCGATTATGTCTCCAGATCCATAACATTCTTGAGATACTTCTTATATTTCTTTCTTTCTTCAATGATGGTAGCAGTTTTTATCTAGATTGTGGCGTTTGGTAGAGGTAAATCGTTTCTATGGCCTTCAACAAAGAATAGTTCTATTATACTCTTTGATAATAACAACGAGTTATAACTATACTCATACATTTAGGAGAAAGTAGGCTATATGTTCTTTACTGAACATCTTGTTTTTAAGCTGCGTTTTCCGCTGAATTTCAAACTTATCGCCTATGTTGAATAAGAGATACAGTACACGCTCCGTTAAGAATCCTTCAACCCCCAATTTTCTCCCCTTTCACCTCATAATATTCACCATATCGATAAACCCTTTGACATATGTCTGCTTATTTTGAATGCTTAGTTTATATGCCGAATATCACATCCCCAAATGAAACAACTCGTGAGATATTGTTATTCAATGAAATGCAAGTTTAACCCCCTTAACACCCCTTCAGAACATAAATATCCAAAAATCCATCCTTAGAGGACTTTTTCGACATACAACGAACATATCCCCAAATTTTCAAGTTTCTAACTGCAATAGGTTTGCTGGGGGATGATTAGTGAATATCCAAAAATCCTTCCTTAGTGGACTTCTTTCCCCAGAATTTCATCTCTCCCCATGAGGCCCTTAAATTGGATTTATGAAAAAACGATCGAACACCTATTTACTACTTTTTCAATCTGATTTTTCTCCCTGAGATTCTCACTTTTTGCCTCTGTCTTTTAAGAGATACTTGCTCCGTTAAGAATCCTTCAACACTCACTTTTCACACATACACCTCATAATATACACCACACCGAAAAACCCTCAGACATGTGTGTTCTTATTCTTAATGATGAGTTTATATGCCTTGTATCCCATCCCAAAGGAAACCAATCGGTAGATATTGTTATTCAATTAAATGCAAGTCTACCCCTTAACACCGCTTTAGAACCTGAATATCCAAAATTCCTTCCTTAGTGGACGTTTTCGACATACACGAACATAGTCCCTTAATGTCATGTTTCTAACTTCAATAATTTTGGCTGGGGGATGATGAGTGAGTGAGTAAGTCGGGACATTTTCTTTCAATTATTTTTCAGAATTTCACCCCTCTCATGAACACCTTAAATTGGATTTATGAAAAAAAAACGGTCGAACACCTATTTACTTATTTTTGAGCTGTTCTTCCCCCCTGAGTTTGATGAGTGAGTGAGTTAGGACACTTTCTTTCCTGTTTATTCCCCCAGAATTTCACCCCTCTCCAAGGGCCCCTTAAATTGGATTTATGAAAAAACGGTCGAACACCTATTTACTTATATTCTAAGCTGTCTTTTCCCGACGAATTTCAAACTTCTCGCCTACGTCGTTTAAGAGATACACGCTCTGTTAAGAATCCCTCAACCCCCAATTTTCACCCCTTTCACCTCATAATATACACCACATCGATAAACCTTTAGACATTTGTCTGATTATTTTAATGATTAGTTATATACCGAATATCACATCCCCAAATAAACAACTCATGAGATATCGTTATTCAATGAAATGCACGTTTACCCCCTTAACGCCTCTTTAAAACCCCAATAACAAAAATCATTCATTAGTTGACGTTTTCGACATACAGCGAACATATTCCCAAAATTTCATGTTTCTAACTTTAATAGTTTTCGCTGGGCGTGATGAGTGAGTGAGTCAGACAGGACATTTTCTTTCAATTATTTTTACCAGAATCTCACCCATCCCCATGGGCCCCTTAAATTGGATTGATGAAAAAACGCTTGAACACCTATTAACTTATTTTTAACCTGTCTTTTTCCCCTGAGTTTGATGAGTGAGTGAGTTAGTCAGTCAGTTAGGACACTTTCTCTCCTTTCCCTCCCCCAGAATTTCACCCCGCCCCATTGGCTCCTTAAATTAATTTATGAAAAAACGGTGGAACACCGATTTACTTATTTTTTAAGCTGATTTTTTTTCGCTGAGTTTCAAATTTCTCGCCTATGTCGTTTAGGAGATAGGCCTACACGCTTCGTTAGGAATCCTTCAACCCCTAATTTTCACCCCTTTCACCTCATAGTAATACACCACATCGAAAAACCCTTAGACACATGTCTGCTTATTTTTAATGATTAGTTTATATGCCGAGTATCACATCCACACATGAAACCACTCGTGAGATATTGTTATTCAATGAAATGCAGGTTTAACCCCCTTAAGACCCCTTTAGAACCTGAATATTCAAAAATCCTCCCTTAGTGTATGGTTTTGACATACAACGAACATATCCCGAAAATGACATGTTTCCAACTTCAATATTTTTGGCTGGGCGATGATGGGTGAGTGAGTCAGGACATTTTCTTTCATTTTTTCTTCTTCAGAATTTCACCCCTCCCGATGAACCCCTTAAATTTGATTTATCAAAAAACTGTCGAACTCAAATACTGTATACTTATTTCTAAGCAGTTTTTCCCCCTGAGTTTGAAGAGCGAGTGAGTCAATCGGTTAGGACACTTTCTTTCCTGTTTTTTTTTACCCAGAATTTCACCTCTCCCCATGGGCCCCTTAAATTGGATTTATGAAAAAACGGTCAAACAGCTGTTTACTTATTTTTTGCTGATTTTTTCCCGCTGAGTTTCAAACTCCTCGCCTATGTCGTTTAAGAGATACAGGTTCCGTTAGGAATCTTTCAACCCCCACTTTTCTCCCCTTACACCTCATAATATACACCACATCGAAAAACACTCAGACCCGTGTCTTCTTATTTTTAATGATGAGTTTATATGCCGAGTATCACATCCCCCAATGAAACCAATCGGGAGATATTGCTATTCAATGAAATGCAGGTCTACCCCCTTAACACCCCTTTAGAACCTGAATACCCAAAAATCCTTTCTTAGTGGGCGTTTGCGGTCCTTGAGGAAGCTGCATACCAAATTTCATTCCAATCCGTTGGGTTGTTTCTGAGATTTCGTGATGAATGTGTGAGTGAGTGTGTGAGTGGTATTTGACAAATATCTAGTAGATAGTGTCAAGTCTTTGTTATGCTATTGGCAACTCCAGCTATCTGATATGACATCTAGCGGTAAAAATGAGAAACTTACCAAGTAGGGTACATTTGTCACGTGGTGACTGTTTGTATATGGTTTCTTGTATTGGTAAACAGATCGTGGTAAATTGTTCGTGTCTTTATACATAAGTAATAAGTTTTACTCGTTGATAGAGTGAAAAATGAGTAAAAGCAAAGTGTATTGCTCAGTTTACGGCTGTAAGTCGATGTATAAGAGGGCTGCGGATATACGTTTTCATCACTTTCCAAAAGATGCAAATAGCAATAGCCAAAATGTGATGATACCTAATAATACCTAATACCTAATAATAATACCTTTCCACCCCGGGAAGGATCTAACACTTGTCGAGGTAGACAGACAGAAGACCTGCGACGTAAAGCCAGCGAAGGTTATTCAGTTTAAAAACAGCTGTTACGATGGGCGCGCTGGTAAGATTGAAGTTACTTGAATAATTAATTAAATAATTAATTATTGGCTGCTTGGTAGGGAGAAGGGATGAGTTTAACTTGTATTAAAACTCATGGGGCGACAGGAATTGCTTGATTTGGATGGTTAAAAGGTGGGTTTGGTGTTGAATATTTGAATGGTAGCGGAATCACTCATTCTACAGTGCCCACGGGGAAGGCAAATTAGGCCTATATGACTCGTAGTGGAATAGCTCGAATATCGAAGAACTTAGCGATTGCGAGGTGTAGGCTTGGCGGAAAGGCTGGCGGATCATCAGTTTGACATCAATTCACGATATAAGTCGGAGCTTGGAACAGTGGCGTCTGGTTTGCGTGGATGCTAGTCTCGGAATGATAAAAGTAGCACAGCTTCGGTGTGTTATTTATTTGTTTATGTACCGTATTTCTCTATTTGAATGTCCTCGGCGTTGACTCAGGATCGACATTTACATTATATTGCGCATAATAGTACCGAAATAATGTCCGAAGTGTAGCCCTGTGTAAATTTGAATCAGCTGATCTACATCAACCATAAAAACTGATGCTTGGTAATATGCAAATGACACCAAAAATCCATTGGAACACACAAATTAGATCACGTGTATCGCACAATTAAAAATAACACTGTCATTACTTTAGAGACCACATTTACTGATTATAACCGAAAAATAAAAAGTGTTCCATATCAAACGCGTGTTATTGAGTATTTTAAACCCTACTTATCCAGACCGACCGCAGCGCCCCAAGTGTTAGTTTGAGTTGCCAATACTCGGTTGACAGTGCTTTGTGAGCAGTTGAGTAACTAACGGGATTTCAAGTAAAGATCCTCATTTTCTATACCGGTAGTGCAGAGCGCAAATGGCATCCAGTCGGCCGTGTCTCGACTTGAACTATGTTGCCATGGAAATTATCTGCCTTGCCATTCCTTCATGAGTATATTTTATGATTTGATTAGCCTGTGCTTGAGTGCAAAAGTGCCGAAATCAGAATAATGAGAAAGTCTATCGAAAATTCATGTAGCCAGCGGTTCCTTCTGGGTCCTAAACTATGTGTATGCAAAATTTGGTTGAGATTGGTGAAACGGTGTAGATTTGTATACGGAACCAACCCACCCACATACATACATACAGACTTTCACTTTTATATATAAGATACAAGCAGACCCGGCAGACGTTGTCCTGCCAATCAAAGAAAGTGTTGTAACTTTGTTTCTTGAAGTGCTTTTGGATACACAATATATATTTTTTTTTCAATTTCTGTTAACTGCCTCTAAACTATCGTGAATTGAATTAACTAATTTAGAAACATTCGTTGGAGCGTGCACAACAACTTTCCAAAGTTTCATCGCAAACGGATAAATGGCATTTAACGCATACGGGATTTGGTTTAAATGATTCGTGCGCTGTCACTCATTTGTTGAATCTACTCGTGCTCTACCAACTGTGAAATGGATTTACAAAGTTAGAAAGCTTCACGTACGGTACGTGTACACAACAACTCATCAAAGTTTCATCGCAATCGATGAATAGTATATGAACGCATACAGGATTTTGTTGGAACGCTTCGCGCGTCGTCACTCATTTGTTACATCTACTCGTGCGCTACCAATATTGTAAAATGGATTTACCAAGTTGAACACTTTCCCTGGCGTGTACACAACAACTCATCAAAGTTTCATCGGAATCTGATGAATGACATATGAACGCATAAGTGATTTTCTTTAAACGATTCGCGTGCCATCACTCATTTGTTGAATCTACTCATGCACTACCTATTGTAAAATAGATTTACTAAGCCTGAAACCTTCTCTGGCGTGTACTCAATGATTCACCAAGGTTTGATCGCAATCGGATGAATGATATATGACCGCATACGGGACATTGTGGAAACGATTCGCGCGCCGTCGCTCATTTGTTGAATCTACTCGTGCACTACTTATTAAAAACTGGATTTACTAAGACAGAAACATTTCCTGGAGTGTACACAACAATTCACCAAAGTTTCATCGCAATCTGATAAATGGTATATGGCCGCATACGGTACTTTGTTGAAATGATTCGCGTGCCGTCACACATTTGTTGAATCTACTCGTGCGCTACCTATTGTAAAATGGATTTATTAAGCCAGAAACCTTCCGTAGGGTGTACACAACATCTCACCCAAGTTTCATCGTAATCGGACGAACGGTATTTGAACGCATACGGGACCTTATTGAAACGCTTCGTGCGTCGTCGCTCATTTGTTCAATCTACTCGTGCGCTACCTCCTGTGAAATGGATTACTAAGTTAGAAGCCTTCACTTAAGTGTACACAACAACTCATCAAAGTTTCATCTCAATCTATGAATGGAATATAAACTTATTCGGGATTTTGTTGAAACGCTTCGAGCGTCGTCACTCATTTGTTGAATCTAGTCGTGCGCTACCTAATGTGAAATTGATTTACTAAGCCAGAAGCCTTCCCTGGAGTGTACACAACATCTCACCCAAGTTTCATCGCTATCAGACGAATGGTATTTGAACGCATACGGGACCTTTTTGAAACGCTTCGAGCGTCGTCGCTCTTTTGTTGAATCTATTCGTGCGCTATCTATTGTAAAATGGATTTACTAAGCCAAACACCTTCCCTGGAGCTCACTCAACATATCACCCAAGTTTCATGGCAATCGGATGAATGGCATATGAACGCATACTGGACTTTGAAACGCTCTAACGTGCAGAGACAAACAGTAGAATTCGACATCACTGCCACCTTTGGTATAAAACACAACTTTTCGCCACGGGCGGAGTGTATGTAATGGCGGTAGTTGCACAGGTTGTGACCAGGTGGCTCTAACGTGCAGAGACAAACCGTCCAAAGACATCAGCTTTCACGAAGGCCAAGGCTAGTGGTTTCCATGACGACTGTTCTTGACTGTATATTGTGGTTCTAAAATTGTGTGTAAATTGTGGTTCTAAAATTGTGTTCATTCCACCTACCGGGTCAGATTGTGAATCTAAACCATACATGGACCCACCCTAATGTACATACCAAATTTCATCAAAATCGGTCCAGTCGTTTAGGAGGAGTTCAGTCACATACACACGTGTCGAAGAATTATATATATAAAGATATATATATATATATATATATCTCAGTTTCTTGTGGACACGATAACTGCCGTAATTTTGCACCAATCACTTTGAATTTTTTACATAATATGTATCCCTATACAATCTCGGTCGAGTTCATTACTGGGCAAAATCGGTCGAAGGGGGGGGGGGAATGGGGGGCTTTTTTTTTCGAAAAAGTGAAATATTGCTATAACTCTCTTAATATGTGAAATATCGAATCCGTTCAACGTTCATACTATGTGTCGGATAAAGCCCAAAAATTTATGTTTGAAGAGTCTTTTTATAGCACCAACCATTGACCAAAGGGGTGGGAAAAAGTGAGTTTTTCGGGAAACATTAATCATATCTCTCTTATTAGGCACAATATCAAAACCGTATAGAATGGACAATATTCCCCTAATAATTACCTAAAACTTTTGTCTGAAAGAATTTTTGATATGACCCACCATTACGCCAAGGGATGAGAAAAATGATTTCGGAATTATAAGAAAATGCCAAGAGCTATCAGAGGTTGCCATGGCAACACTACTAAATTGATGAGGGATGAGCCATCAGACGTTGCCATGACAACGTACTTGTACGAGATCAGATTCAGTATTTCCATCTGACTAACTGGGAAGCGGCTTCGGTGACGTAACAGGTAGCATGCTGAATGTCTATGTTCAAGGTCGCGGTTTCAAACCCGGCCGAAGTCGTCGGATTTTCTAAGAGCGCTAAAATCCCTCAGTATGCTTTCCTTTGGAGGGGAAGTTCCAACGTTCGTTGCGAGTTGCTGGTTGGGGTGGCATCTAGTAGCCAAGTTCACAGCTAGGTGTCGTTGACGGTAGTACCTGGTAGCAACATTAGGAACTACTGCTTGAAATTGACCGTCTGCAGTCCTTACCTGAATTAAGACTAATACAGCCATTACAATTCACACCGTTTATCAGACAGATTCTACACTCACACAAAGTACACGGGGTTAGATGACCGCGTTGTCGCAGCCCCTAAACTGAGGAACCAACCAGAGGTAGATTTCATTAGAAAGCTAACTATTGCAATGGGTACCATGTTTCGACTACCGGAAAATTTCGACATATCTTCGCGTTTCACATCCCCCAGACCCCAAAACCACCGTCAGTTCAAAAGTTTATATATAATTTAT
Source organism: Meconema thalassinum (assembly GCA_946902985.2). NCBI lineage: Eukaryota > Metazoa > Arthropoda > Insecta > Orthoptera > Tettigoniidae > Meconema > Meconema thalassinum. Next base: position 256,386,419 of record OX336392.1, on the reverse strand, counting down.
GTATGTATATATATGTGTGTGTATATCAGCTTCTTATGGACACGATAACTGCCGTAATTTTGCACCTATCACTTTGAATTTTTTACCGAATATGTATACCTATAAAATCTCGGTCGAGTTCGTTACTGGGCTAAATCGGTCGAAGGGGGTGAAAATGGGGGGGGGTTCGAAAAAGTGAAATATTGCTATAACACTCTTAATATGTGAATTATCGAATCCGTTCAACGTTCATACTATGTGACGGATAAAGCCCATAAATTTATGTTTGAAGAGTTTTTTATAGCACCAACCACTGACCAAAGGAGTGAGAAAAAGTGGGTTTTTCGGGAAACATTAATCATACCTCTCTTATTAGGCACAATATCAAAACCGTAAAAAATGGACAATATTCCCCTAATAATTACCTAAAACTTAAGTCTGAAAGAATTTTTGATATGACCCACCATTACGCCAAGGGATGAGAAAAATGATTTCGGAAATATAAGTAAATGCCAAGAGCTATCAGAGGTTGCCATGGCAACACTACTAAATTGATGAGGGATGAGCCATCAGACGTTGCCATGACAACGCACTTGCCCGAGATCAGATCCAGTATTTCCATCTGACTAACTGGGAACGGCTTCGGTGACGTAACTGGTAGCATGCTGAATGTCTATGTCCAAGGTCGCGGTTTCAAACCCTGCCGAAGTCGTCGGATTTCCTAAGAACGCTAAAATCCCTCAGTATGCTTTCCTTAGGAGGGGAAGTTCCAACGTTCGTTGCGAGTTGCTGGTTGGGGTGGCATCTAGTAGCCAAGTTCACAGCTAGGTGTCGTTGACGGTAGTACCTGGTAGCAACATTAGGAACTACTGCTTGAAATTGACCGTCTGCATTCCTTACCTGAATTAAAGCTTGCCACGGTGGGTGAGTGGATAGCTTGTCGGTCTACTAACCCCCTGATTGCAGGTTCGCTCCTGGCCGTGGTAAGTGATTTTATGAACGGCGGCAAAAATACGACACGCATGTCATACGATGTTGGCATGTCAAAGAACCCATTTGAATTCAGTAGGCCGTGTTCATAATGGCAAAACTAATCTCGGGAGTTTCCGCCAACACAAAGTTCCTCATTTCTCTACTAGAAAGCACTATAGTGTTCAAGGAGCTTAGATATCTAACCTCCTTGACTTTCATAGTGATTCAAGGAACAACGAAATTCGACATGCAAGCTACCCTCTGGGTGTCAAATTACAAAGCTTGCACCCGGCCACCGAGGCCTTACGATATTATTATTATTACCTGAATTAAGACTAATACAGCCATTACAATTCACACCGTTTATCAGACAGATTCTACACTCACCCAAAGTACACGGTGTTAGATGACCGCGTTGTCGCAGCCCCTAAACTGAGGAACCAACCAGAGGTAGATTTCATTAGAAAGCTAACTATTGCAATGGGTACCATATTTCGACTTCCGGAAAATTTCGACATATCTCCGCGTTTCACATCCCCCAGACCCCAAAACCACCGTCAATTCAAAAGTTTATATATAATTTATGTATGTATATATATATATATATGTGTGTGTGTGTGTGTATCAGTTTCTTGTGGACACAATAACTGCCGTAATTATGCACCAATCACTTTGAATTTTTTACCGAATATGTATACCTATAAAATCTCGGTCGAGTTCGTTACTGGGCTAAATCGGTCGAAGGGGGTGAAAATGGGGGGGGGGGGGTTCGAAAAAGTGAAATATTGCTATAACACTCTTAATATGTGAATTATCGAATCCGTTCAACGTTCATACTATGTGTCGGATAAAGCCCAAAAATTTATGTTTGAAGAGTCTTTTTATAGCACCAACCATTGACCAAAGGGGTGGGAAAAAGTGGGTTTTTCGGGAAACATTAATCATATCTCTCTTAATAGGCACAATATCAAAACCGTACAAAATGGACAATATTCCCGTAATGATTACCTAAAACTTTTGTCTGAAAGAATTTTTGATATGACCCACCATTATGCCCATGGATGAGAAAAATGATTTCGGAATTATAAGAAAATGCCAAGAGCTATCAGTGGTTGCCATGGCAACACTACTAAATTGATGAGGGATGAGCCATCAGACGTCGCCAAGATAACGCACTTGCACGAGATCAGATTCAGATTTCCATCTGACTAACTGTGAAGCGGCTTCGGTGACGTAACTGGTAGCATGCTGAATGTCTATGCCCAAGGTCGCGAGTTCAAAGCTGGCCGAAGTCGTCCGATTTTCTAAGAGCGCTAAAAATCCCTCAGTATGCTTTCCTTTGTAGGGGAAGTTCCAACGTTCGTTGCGAGTTGCTGGTTGCGGTGGCATCTAGTAGCCAAGTTCACATCTAGGTGTCGTTGACGGTAGTACCTGGTAGCAACATTAGGAACTACTGCTTGAAATTCACCGTCTGCAGTCCTTACCTGAATTACAGACTAATACAGCCATCCCAAAGTACACGGGTTTACATGACCGCGTTGTCGCAGCCCCTTAACTGAGGAACCAACCAAAATCACTGCGGGAGATATAATTTTGCGTGAAGAAGTAACAGACCGTTACATAGTTACATATCAGTGTCGAAACCTTGCATAAGGACAGTGTGACCACAAGTATAAACAAGATGTTCAGTAAAGAACATATAGCCTACTTTCTCCTAAATGCATGGGTATTGTTATAACTCTTTGTCCTTTTCAAGGAGTATGATTGAATGTTGGTTGTAGTAGCTTGTTGAAATACAACGTGCTATAGGGATATTAAACATGAATAAGAGGTGCCCTTTGCTAGTGCTACCTCTGTACCAAATTTCGTTCAATTCAGTTTCACCGTGTTTGAATTGATAGGGGGAATCGATTTGCACACATACTTGGCCACCATCTGCAAACTATTGGGCTGATGTTCTTGCAGTTTGGTCTGAATATGTTTCCCACATAAAGATATGGTGTTGCAAAATTTGGTAGACTAGATTATTAGGTTGGTCGTAATTACATTTTAGCTTTTAACATTTGGGTGGCCGCAATTACGTTTCCGTCAAGATAGCGGTGATATAAAAAATGACACTGAGGTGCCCTTTGCTAGTGCTACCTCTGTACCAAATTTCGTTCCATTCGGTTTCACCGTGTTCGAATTGATAAGGGGAATCGATTTTCACACAAAGATGGCCGCCATCCGCAAAATATTAGGCTGATGACCTATTAGTTTGGTCAAAGGATGCTCCCTCCATAAAGGTATGTTGTTGCTAAATTTGCTAGAGATCGGATGATTAGGCTAATCGTAATTTGATTTAAGCTTTGAACATTTGTGTGGCCGCCATTACCTTTCTGTCAATATGGCGGCGATATAAATCATGACACTGAGATGCCCTTTGCTAGTGCTATCTCTGTACCAAATTTCGTTCCATTCGGTTTCACCGTGTTTGAATTAATAGGGAGAATCGATTTTGACACAAAGATGGCCGCCATCCGCAAACTATTAAGCGGATTGGTCAAAGGATGCTCCCTCCATAAAGGTATGTAGTTGCAAAATTTGGTAGAGATCAGATGATTAGGTTAATCGTAATTTGATTTAAGCTTTGAACATTCGTGTGGCCGCCATTACGTTTCAGTCAAGATGGTGGCGATATAAAACATGACACTGAGGTGCCCTTTGCTAGTGCTACCTCTGTACCAAATTTCGTTCCATTCGGTTCCACCGTGTTTGAATTAATAGGGGGAATCAATTTTGACATAAAGATGGCCGCCACCCGCAAACTATTAGGCTAATGACCTATTAGATTGGTCAAAGGATGCTCCCTCCATAAAGGTATGTAGTTGCAAAATTTGGTAGAGATCGGATGATTAGGTTAATCGTAATTTGATTTAAGCTTTGAACATTCGTGTGGCCGCCATTACGTTTCTGTTAAGATGGCGGCGATATAAAACATGACACTGAGGTGCCCCTTGCTAGTGCTACCTCTGTACCAAATTTCGTTCCATTTGATTTCACCGTGTTTGAATTAATAGGGGGAATTGATTTTCACACAAAGATGGCCGCCATCCGCAAACTATTAGGCTAATGACCTAGTTATTTGGTCAAAGGATGCTTCCTCTATAAAGGTATGTTGTTGCAAAATTTGGTAGAGATCGGATGATTAGGTTAGTCGTAATTTGATTTAAGCTTTGAACATTTGTGTGGCCGCCATTACGTTTCCGCCAAGATGGCGGCGATATAAAACATGACACTGAGGTGTCCTTTGCTAGTGCTACCTTTGTACCAAATTTCGTTCAATTCGCATTCACCGTGTTCGAATTGATAGGGGGGGACAGACATTCAGAGTACACACACTCACACACACACAGACACACACACACACAGACTCACACACACACATACACACACACAGACAGACACACTTTTTTCGCCCTGTGTTGATCTCATAAGTCTACTTTCATTTTTTGCAAAAATCGAAAGTAGGCTAAAAAAATGGACCCCAAATGACAAGGTGGTTACCGTTCCCATAAGACAATAAAATGTTTAAAATAAGCATAAAATGACGAAAAACAAAGTTAATTAAGCTCCGATTATAAAATACCTTCTACGAAAACCTGCATATTCTGCCTATTTTCGCCTATCCCCAAGTTTGTCCGGTGAAATCTACCTCCGCCTTCCGGCGTGCCGAGAGAACTTTTTTAAATTTAGGTATCCACCTCAAAAATTTTAAATTCAATTCCAAATTTGTATTCTTTAATCTGTGTTAAGAGGGGCAGATGACCTCGTAGTTTCGCCCCTTAAAACAACAATAACTAACTAACTAACGTGTCATCTTATTTACAGATATTATTGTTCACTTTTTACTTGTTTCCTTACGTAACCCCTATACTGCCAGGCTCGACTGTAGTCGAATGGCAATCACACTCCGTCCGCTGCCGTATTCGACTTTAGTCCACGACCTCAGAATGTTATAACCGCTTGATACAACGTTCTTCTGACGTCATAGATGATCTTCTAGTAGTGCACTTTAACACCGTGCAAAATTTCAGTGTGATATCGGTAATAGTTTCGGAGGTATAGAATGCAGGTGAAATATTTCGCTCAGACACCATGTTGGATTGGTGTGACAAAATAAAATTTCGAAGGCAAGGCCGGAGTCGGACAAAATAGTACTATGACCATGTCACAGATTTTTGGCATGTAAAAGAGTCTACCACTGCAATTGGTGGTGTGTAGCAAAATTTCATTGAAATCGGTCCAGCCATTTAGATTTTATTACGGGGAAGGGATGCGACGCACACACACACGGACAAAAGGTTATCTCCTAAGCCTATTTTTTCATAAATGAAAATCGGCTAAAAATTGCGATCAATTAGAAGGAAAAAAAGGTGATTATGACTAAAGTCATCAATAGAAGGAAAAAAAATGAAATAAAGTCATATAGATACCGGTACATAGAAAAATCTTCCACTTTTTCATTTTTGTTTTGCCTTTTCTTTGCAGTATATGTGCACCCACTAGAAATATTTATGTCATAATAGTACTTTATAGTGGTCTTGAGTATGTATGTAATCCGAAAATAAAGTTATTTGAGGTAAGAATAAAACTAATTTTGCACTGCTTAGTTCAATCTTTCGAGAGTAAAGTTAAAAATTTAATTCGGCAGCATAGGGCTTAAAGTACATTAATAATAACGCAACAACTATAGAAGTAAGCAATAATATCTGTAAATAAGATTGACACGTTACACAAGTTTCACTAACTTAAGTAATCAAAACATTGTGTATGAATTTGTACGTAATTGTAATTCATAAACATCATATACTAACTAAGCCTAAGTCACCAGGATCTGATGTTGATCGATAAATGTAATCCAATTAAGTGATAAATACCTTATGTAAGATTTCTTTCAGGTTAGGGTGTATGAATACTTGCTTTCTCGCCTAATGTAATTCGGCACAATGTGTGTTCTCCGACTGGAAAGCTTCCTCTAATAGAACTAGGCAACGCTGAAAAATGGCTTCTATCACTTCGGAGACAATTTTGATGTCTACACCATTATCTCAGTCTCGGGGACTGGGTGTTCTGTGATGTCTCCACGAAAACAAACTGAAACAACAACAACAACAAAAAACAGAAGAAATAAAAAGAAAAAAAGGAAAAGTAAATCAAAAAGAACATTGGTCAGAGAACAAATCCGGGGCTCAGGAGATCGACATTTCTTTCTCAACGTCCCAGATAATTGGCTTTTAGTTGATGTACAATATACGACCAAACCACTGAAAGCTGCCATTTGTCAAAAATACGTCTGTGAAAATGAAATTCTGGAAAAGCCAGACAGATGTCAAGTGGTTGGAAAGCAAATATTATACAAACATGTAGTAAACATACCTAAAAGGAAAGACAGTTGTAATCAAAGCAAGAAACATCATCATCATCTTTCGTTTCACCCTCTTTGGGGTACGTTGAAACAATAATTTCTCTGTGAGTTGTTCTTTCCTTAGAGCCCAGTATCTCTTCATTCTTTCCGATCTTCAATTCCTCTCTTCTTCTGAGATGATGGGTTTGGATTGTAGTCTGGATTTGTCTTGAAACCTTATATTTTCGTATTTAGTAATTTATTTTTTTATTTATTTATTTATCGTATGGCTTTTAGTGCCGGGAGTGTCCGAGGACATGTTCGGCTCGCCTGAGTCTGTAGCTGCTTCCAGCGGATACCCTAAAGGGTGAGCTACAAGTTCCGTTCAATTTCAAGTAGTTCCAACTTTCGCCACCAGATATCAATGATACCTAGTGGTGAACGTTGGAACTTAGATAGAGCGTTCTGACGAAATCTAACCTAACAAATTTTGCTTTACACAAGTTTAGTCTGTGAAAGGATTTTTTACATGCCATAAATCTATGACATGGGACCGCCGGCTTTACTTCCCCTCCGAAGGAAGGCATACTGAAGGATTTTAACGCTCTTAAAAAATCCGACGACTTCGGCCGGGTTTGAACCCGCTATCTTGGGCATAGCAGTTCAGCATGCTACCGACTACGCCACCGAAGCCGCTTTTCGATTGAGTAGGGAATTTTCTGTAATTTAGATTCTACTAGGTCATTCTCAGTTTCTTTAAACTGTGTGGGTTTTGATTTGCAGTTACGGAAGAAATCAAATATTTGTTAACTTAATCTATTAGAGTTCATTCTGAGAAGATGACCGTATAAATGTAATCTCCTTTTTCGCATAGTACTTGAGAGTATTTCAATTTTCTTATAGACAATCTCCTTCTTGATTTAAATTACCTTATTGTCCTGAAATTTTGGTCCTATGATTTTAATTAAAATTTTCATTTGCCTTAATTCGAGTTTCTCCGTCTGTCTTTGAAATTCATGGTCAGGGTTTCTGCTGCGTACAGTGCATCTGGTTTAATTACTGTCTTAAGTTTAATTTTGGAACATCTATTCTCACCAAGAAAATTGTCTTTGACAACTCAATAAGGGCCCTATCGAAGTAACCGATTTATTAGTATACATTTAAGATGGTGGATGCAAAAAATATTCAATGTGATAACCTTTTAATTCATAGAACTGATTTATCGCATACATGACACCTCTCACACATATTTTCGTCCAGGCCTAATTGTTATCGTGTTGGAAACCTTTTTTCAGTGTTGCCTTAGCAAACGAAATGTAAATGATTTTCGGTCGGTCAACAGGATTATACCGAATAGTAATGGGTGTTATTCCCTAAACCTTAATAACAATTATATGAGATTAATCAATTCATCCCGATTACTAGTTTTGATAGTCAAGCGATCATCATCAGAACCTTTACACTCAAGCTTTTAAATCAATATCTTCGAGTATGTGTGTGACTATAAGTATGACTATAAACAATATTTTAGTTACATAAACTTTATAGAGTAAAGAGTTTTCATCTACCAGGTCCAGCAATGCACTCTGAACAAAGAAGAGAATCTTTGACTTCATTCTGTAGTCAAAGTTAATGGGGGTTTTAGTGTATCTCATTACGGATTATTATTAATTTTGTATGGCTAATAGCTGTAATAAATGAATTATTAATATAATATTTTAGTTAGAAATCTGTATTTTAAACCTGCGCAATTTGTCAGATTTTGAGTCTTATCTGATTTTTGTTATGATAATGTTAACGGCTATTGACCTTTAAGTTTACTTGTTAAGTATGATAATCTGTAGTGGTTAGTAAATGTTCAGGTGGGGGGTTGTAACTTAGAAATGGAGTAATGCACTTAGCTGGTTATTTTGGCGATATAGTATCAGTTCTCGTACAGCTTCTGTCAATACTCCCTGTCCGTGGTGAACTGAGAGGAATTTACCTTGTACGAGCTTGCCCTCGTTATCTCCCTCCAGCTGAAATCTATTCTGTTAATATATCTTCGCTCATACCAAATTTTGTTTCGGTAACTGCAGCCGTTAGGACACATAGGGGACACATACACAGACTCACACACATTTGCCCGGATAAATCGTATAAGTCTACATTTTCACAATTTTTGCAAAGTGCGAAAAGGAATTTACAAAATACTATGTATTGTTCTCACGGGTCTTATTGCAACTATCGTTTTCATGTGTCGTAGACTATCACATGGATACTTGATTCAAACTTAGGCAGAAAGGAACAGCATAGTACACACATCAAAAAAAGTTTTGCATCACCTCGGTTCCCAGATCTCCGGCATATAGACGTTGACTGTGTATATTGTATCCAAGATACAGTCCCTTTGACTGTTCATAGATGTCACTAAAACTGCTCAAAGATGTAAACAACCATGCATGAGCAGGGCCTATTAGACGGAGGGGGTACGACAGCCGATCAGTTCCAGTCATTCCACCAGGACGAAGGTACGCTGCTCATGTTGTCTGTAGTTCTACCATGCCTAGAAGGTCAATACCGCAGTTCGATCGCGTCCGCATTGTTACTTTGTGTCAAGAAGGGCTCTCAACAAGGGAAGTTTCCAGGCGTCTCAGAGTGAACCAAAGCGATGTTGTTCGGACATGGAGGAGGTACAGAGATACAGGAACTGTCGATGACAGGCCTCGCTCAGGCCGCCCAAGGGCTACTACTGTAGTGGATGACCGCTACTTACGGATTGCCGCTCGGAGGAACCCTGACAGCAATGCCACCATGTTGAATAATGCGTTTCGTTCAGCCACAGGACGTCGTGTTTCAACTCAAACTGTGCGCAATAGGCTGCATGATGCGCAACTTCACTCCCGACGTCCATGGCGAGGTCCAGCTTTGCAACCCCGACACCATGCAGCGCGGTACAGATGGGCCCAACAACATGCTGAATGGACCCCACGGAATTGGCATCACGTTCTCTTCACCGATGAGTGTCGCATATGCCTTCAACCAGACAATCGTCTGAGACGTGTTTGGAGGCACCCTGGTCAGGCTGAACGTCTTAGACACACTGTCCAGCGAGTGCAGCAAGGTGGTGGTTCCCTGATGTTTTGGGGTGGCATTATGTGGGGCCGACGTACGCCACTGGTGGTCATGGAAGGCTCCGAAACGGCTTTACGATACCTGAATGACATCCTCCGACCCATAGTGCAACCATATCGGCAGAATATTGGAGAGGCATTTGTCTTCATGGACGACAATTCTCGACCTCATCGTGCACATCTTGTGAATGCGTTCCTTCAAGATAACGACATCGCTCGACTACAGTGGCCAGCATGTTCGCCAGACATGAACCCTATCGAACATGCCTGGGATATGTTGAAAAGGGCTGTTTATGGACGTCTTGACCCACCAACCACTCTGAGAGATTTACGCCGAATTGTCGTTGAGGAGTGGGACAATTTGGACCAACAGTGTCTTGATGAACTTGTGGATAGTATGCCACGGCGAATACAGGCATGCATCAATGCAAGAGGACGTGCTACTGGGTATTAGAGGTAGTGGTGTGTACTGCAATCTGGACCACAAATGCTGAAAGTCTAGCTGTATGATGGTACAACATGCAATGTGTGGGTCTCATGAGCAATAAAACGAGCTGAAATGTTGTTTGTGTTGATCTCTATTCCCTTTGTATTTAACGGTTCCGGAACTCTTGGAACCGAGGTGATGCAAAACTTTTTTTGATGTGTGTATATGAAAGTATACGGCTTGGTTCACCAAGGAACTAGGTGTTTTAATTGCACAAATAGAAGGACGTACATAACATAAAATGTAAGTAATCAGCTTTTTCAGACATATAACATCAAATTTCAAGCTAGCAGCCATAATAAACCACTGGGTGTCTATATAAATAATTGCCATAAAAGGATGAAGAGGTATTGGAAATACACATACATTGGTTGTAAGACACTATTGAAGGAAAGATGAATTTTTAACCACGTCCAACATCTGCTTGAGACGTTTAAGGATATGTTATGTCGTCACATAATGCCGGAATTGAGAACGTATATAATGAAATCCAGTACTTAATAATACTAGGGAAATGAGCTCCTCCATTGTGTGACGTCTTCAAATGCATGCACTACTCGATTCCTAACTGTAACATGATCACAAGATACGTTGAAGTTGCTCCAATAATGGAATACAAGAAAGAACCATTGATGGGGAAGAAACCATTTACTCTAAATTTCAGTTTAACTTGGAAGATATCTTCAGAAAAAAGGCTCAACTCATCAACAGTTTCATTATCCAGTTTTCTCGAAAGAAGCATATTCCTTACTTTGACAGAAGATGTCCCTCTCTCATTGCACACCATCTGACTAATCATTGTCATCAATACGACGAAGATGAAATTTTAAAGACCCCCAACTAACGGCGAGAAACAACAGAATATTATTGGAGAAGTCCCACCGAAAGTCACGATTCTCCAACGGCAACGAAATCATTTATACACAAGAAAAAATTGTAACGAAACTGCTGGATAAAATAAATAAAAGTGGAATTCCAAAAGCAGAATTTGTTATGTTCACGGTTGAAGATAGGATCGAGTATGTTTCCCTGAGTAGATGAATTCTGTCATGTTGATACCGTAAGACATTTCTTTGGTTTCCATTCACTTTTAACCACATCAAATTATTTAAGTGAAACTGCACCTCTTGGCCAGTTAGAACATCATTCTCTTTTATTTCGGAGAAGAAATCTTTTCTGACAATCCAAGATATCCAAATATATTTGGTGTTTATATCACTTTTACCTTGTAACAGAAGTATTTCCTGATTAAGACAATCATTGATTAGCTTCAACCGGCATCTCACATGAAGTGCTATTTCTGTAAACTGAAGTTTAATAGTTGTAATTCCATGCTGAAGATATAACGAAAATAATCTAAACAATGGCCATTGCCAGAAAATGAAGGAATAATATAACGCTATCCCTTGAAACATAAAGCATAAGAGAAACAATGCAATATGAATAACCTGGATTTTTCTGTTCTCTTCATTTAATTTGTTAGGTAGAACTTCATCAGCAAGATGCAGCAACAAGATAACATCTTCTTGAAAGTGACGCCTTACTCCCAAAAACCAAACTAGTGACACAAAACTTGCAAATAAATGCAAGAAAGGATTTATCCACGAGAATACAAGACTTGTAATATCATTGGTAAGGATTGTATTATTTATAAAATGCACGATGTAATATATCATGAAGGACACCAGAAGTAATGAATATACGATTTCTAGTTTTGTACGAGCTGTTCGGGTAAATTTGCATCGACATCTGGACAGTGGAGCCAGTCCAAAAATCCTAGATATCATGAACAAAGGTTGCACTGCTTCCAATATACTGCATGTGCTTAGAAATTGTTGCCATTTGCGAACTTTCCTCTTTCCGTTTAATTCCATTACGGTGGTAAGTTATTCTACTACTGACAATTCTTCAGATATTGCGTCAGAAGAAACATAAACAAGTAATGTTGTGGCTGATTAATTTGACAGCTAAGACGTATTCTGTTTACCCATCCAATTAGAAAAATTGTGTTGTTCTTTGCTCACAGGTTTTCATCTAATGTAGCAATTACCACAATTGAAGATTGCTTTATAATTTGTTTCGTTACGAATGTCCCTCAGTTTATTTCAACATAATGTAATGATAACGAAATCCCAGTGAAAAGCCTATATGTGCATGAACAAAAGAATTTACATTTTCCCTATTTGCAAAAGGTGTCGGCTGCGAGATAATGCACAATGTTTAAACTATGGCGCTATACCATTGCTCTGTGAGTATTTGCCAACCCTCATCTTATCCAAGCTTATTCTTTTGACTGGGTCTTCAAGATTAAATTTATATGTATAACTATGCTAAGAAAGGCAATCCTAAGAACGTTATCAAGGTTCGAGTACGATGACCCTTAGCAAAAAACATGATACTACAACTCTGGAGTGACGGTTGACATTCCCTTTCAATAAATTCAATCATTTAGAATGTAAACCTTTTTTTTTTTGTCCCAAAGACATGTTATGGACAACACTCAAACTCAATTCTCCCCGCACTTTAAGTCAGAAAGTTGCTACTACGAAAATCAATGCAAGAATTAGTAACTATTTCGTTACGTATGGCCAATGCATCTATCTTTAATTATATGGGTGTGTACTTATACTTGTGTGAGATAAAGTTACTAGGATCACGTATACCTCTCTCACACCAAAAGTGTCTATGTACTGTACCCGAAATTACCTACTATCAGCTTGCTGAAATTCCACGAAGATCACTGGATCGTAGAACCTGAAAAGCCCCGGCTGAAAATCCCCCAGATACTACCAGGAAGAGATGGGGATAATAGGGCACAGGGAAACCTAACCAGGCAACGTTAAGAAAAACTATGGCTAAACGCTAAAAAGCAACAGCTCAAAGAACACGAGGTCTACACAAGAGTGTGATCTCAGGCGTAGAAACACCTAGAAATACCCTGCAATGTATTTCTTAACGTTACCTCCACTCACTTCTATAAATCACCACGATGTCGAATTACAAAGAATTGAAAATAATTTATTCACAAAAACGACATTGCAAAGTGCTATGCCCTCAGAATAAAAATCTGATGAACATTAGTCAACTCGACAGTGGTCAAGAATAAATCACACAAAAGCAAGGATAAATCCATCACACAAGAATGGGCTGCAAAATCCCATTTAAAAAATATTGATCCAAACAAACTTATATTAAATCAAATATCAGAACTGTCCCGTTCCAGTGGGTAATTTCCCTAATATACATGTTGATAATAACCCTGAAAAATAAAATACATATATACAAGTGGTTTTAACACCTCTCAGAGTGTTATAGCAAAGGACGAAGATTGTACACCCTCCATGAGTGTAACTTGTATAAGTCAGTAGTGGTTTCATGGTAGTAATATCATAAATGTTTGGTGTCCCTTGGACCCAATAATGTCTTGGGAGAATAAGCAAGAAAAAATCAAATTCATTCGACATTAATCTGAGAATTCATCAAAGGGATGATTATGTAGCTATTAGCATTGCAATTAAATTCAGAACTTGGATAATAAAGATCATTACATAAATTATACGTGCTCGTGTCAAGTAGTACACGTTTCCTGATAGTACACTATTGCACTCTAGTTCGATAACTGTAAATCTATAATTGTTTCAAGTCACACCTGACTTATTCACCTTCCATTCAGCAATCGATTTCATCATAATTATTTCAAACATTAATTAATTATTATTATTCAACGGTGCCAGAATATGGTCTTACCCACACGATAAATCTACTCCACTGAGTATTGATTGTTTCAAAAATTGCCTTTTATACATTTATAATCATATCACTGGTGATATGAATGCTTTCATCAATAAAATACTTCAATAATTACAGTTTGCTTGATATTTGCTTTTCTAGAATTATACAGGATGTTATACTTCATATAGAGTGTCTAAAAAAAGTTATCTCTTATTTTTCCAACTGATTATTAGACTTATTGTTAATGCTTTTACAATAGTTTATTACAATCACACCTCTATTAAAGGACTTGCCTCCACATTCGATTATCTGAGATTCTCGTCGAAGAAAAGATTGTAAATGCTGTTCAGAATGTTTACTAGACTATAATCCGCATTGAAAAGTCTGAAAAATACCATATATGAAATGGATTTCTGTCAGCTCAAAATTAACATGACTATCGTGTGTCAAAACAATATATTCATTAGGATCAAGATTTTCAAGCATAAAAATAAATATTCCTGCTCGAGTGGACCATAGAGAATAATATAGGGTTCCTACACCATCGACGAGGGTGATCGAAACGATAAACACCAAAATCATCGATTAGAAAACCCTACTGTCTCCACAATGCACCAAAACTGGAAATCTCTCTTAGCGAAATCTAAAAAAAAAAAAAAAAAAATCCTCTCAGGTCAAGAGTGAGCTCAAAAACGTTTCAACTCTCTATCACGACGAAGAAAAATGTTCAAACGAACACTCACAACTCTTCAACTAACAATCAGTACGATCTCTATAAAATAGATCCGTCGATAAATGCGAATGCGAATAAACGTGGCAAAAAGAAAATATAAACCACGATGGAAATTCAAAATCACTATAATATAAACTTCCCCTAAGTCGACTCTCTTCACTACGACAAAAATGTTCCCCCTATAAATTACCATAAGTTACCATGACTTGTGTAAAAACACACTACAAAATGGATGCATTCTTTTAAAAAGAATCAAAATCCAGCCGAGAATAGGACCAGCTAAGAGTAAGACGTCAAGTCTAAGTCCTTCCCATCGACTAAGAAAAAGAAAAAGGAAATATGACAGTAACTAAAACATTATAATATTCATGCATTACTACGACTGACGGGTGTAAATTTGTTGTACCTTCTCGCCAGACGATGATGGACTCGAAAGCAATGATATGCCTCCCATATCAAGTCTTCCTTATACGTAGAAATGCCCTGGGTCCTCCTGGAATGTCGATGGAATCGAATCCTGGATTGCCAATCCCCGACGCTCGGGTTCCAGACAGCCACACGAACATCACCATTTGTTGTTACCGCATTCCACGTACTGACAATATCGTTCCGAATAAGAGTCTCGTCACAGAGTAGTAGCATTCACCCGAAGCGATAATTGCATCTCAATGTCATCATGTCATGATGGATTGACATGGTAGAAGAAAATTTAGCACTAGCGATGACGCTTTTAAAAAGTCAGTGTCCATTCCGTAGAATGCATAGTGCGTCACCTACACCACAGTATTCGTGTATAAATGTTTAGCCTGCCATAGCTATAAGGTATACGTGCATTATAAACCTTCCTCCCGACATCTTGTCGGTTATCATGTCATTAAAATGAGAGGAATGAGTGAAATAGTTCATTTAGTGCTCAAGTGTAACAACACTTGTGTCCATAGAAGTAGCACCTGTGTTCTACAAGCACGAATATCTACAAACACCCCGTGTTCAAAATCATTATCATCTTACTATTATTGTTACGTTTTCTTAAGGTGCCCCACAGTTGTGAGACCGAATGAAAGGTATTTCAAAGTTGGTAGTCTTAAAATGACGACCTAATATGAATTATTTAGGACCTGAGATGTTGCAAATTCAATTAATTCACTTACCAATAGTGGTCGACCCAACTCTGGTCACTGAAGACAAGATTACTAAATTATTCTCGTCAAATATAACTACAGCCATTTATTGAACTACAGCTGTTGATTATTGTTACGAATGCTAGACAGCTTCGTCGCCCCGCGCGTGACTCAGACCGCCCCAGGCTATGCTCTGCCTCTGTGTGTTACCTGCGCCTTACGTAACGGGGCTGCGAGGACAAAAGGGATGGACCAGAATATTCGTGACCCAGCTAGTGATGGAAATCTCGAGAAGCCGTGAATCCTGGACGGGTCTAGAAGCATTCATTGAGTCACCAGGCTGCTATATAAAGCAGCCTCACAAGCGAGGGAGGAACAGTGTGTTTTTGAGCGAGTGCGACAATAGTTGGTGACGTGACGTGCGAAACCCAAGTGAGGCTATTGCATGCAGTGAAGTGCTGTGTGGATTGCGAAACGCAGTGGACTGTTTTCCTAGCCTGCAGACGGCGAGACAGTGTACATTCAGAACAAGTGAGTGTGGCTTATTTACTTGAGGGAGAGTGCCGTTACTTCTAGCCGAGGACACGGACCTCATTATGGTAGGATTAACTGCATAACTGAGTGAAAGGCTGAGTCGAGCTCCATAGAGGCAGCTTCTGTAAGACAGCTAATTGTTTTCTATCTGCTTATTGTACGGTGTATAATTCTGACCTGCAATAAACCTAACATTTCTTTGAAGGAACAATTGTGTTGTGCTTCTACCCACCGTAATCCAGTTAACGAAAGTGCCACTAGGGGTGGCACGTTACATTATTATTTATGTTGGGCGCCAAGGTCTCAACAGCAGGTTGATGACCTTGTAAAATATGTAAATATACCTCATGTAGAGCAACATGGCGACTCCTTACTCTCATATCGTGGCATGACTCTGTCATTAACCCAGTCAGCATTTGCTTTGGGAATTGTGGTTGGCTTACAGCTATTTCTATCTACTAGAAATGAAAAGGTCTGCATTGAATAAAATATAGAATTTAAGTAAATAAAAAACAAGAGAAATTGAAATAGATACTAATAATTATGATATGGAAGGCGTTTACTGACTCAACGACTAGCATGAGGATGAGTTAACTTGCGGGGTGGGTTTAGAATTTTAAATTATTATATAAAGCTTGAATTTACTTGTCGTTAGATTAATAAAAATGAGAGAGAATTTGCGTACTTTTCGTCTTTGAGTTCACCGTTGCTGATCGTAGTTCATCATGGTATCTCCCCATGAAGGAGAGATGTTGGGGTCCTCGGTTGATGGACATCTTCTTCTGCATTGACGATGATTTTAGAAGCGTGAAGTTATTTGATAAATCAGAGACGTATTATAGTCACTGATTCTCTGATCGTGATGGAATTCTAATTCCTAAAATTACGTCTATAGCGAAAGCTTAGACACGACTATCCCTATATGTGTATTCACCCTCGAACACTCGCGCTAGTAATAGATACAGCGTTACTCGCGCGGGCTACATATGTAGCCCAAACATATATTCGATCTGATGGACTTGCACACGTTATTTTGGTGGTCAGTTTTATTAATATGGTAAATATATATAAGTATTACAAGCTAAATATCAAGATTTTATGTAGGCATCTATCTTCATATGGAGAGAAAATACAAAGTTAAGAAGAAAATTCAATTTTATCGTACATCTTTGGGAAAACTGCAACAAAAATAAAACTAATGGAACTAGAACTGTTAAATTATTTTATGCAAACCTAAATACTTACATTAGTGCATATTTTAATTGGAACTAATCAAAAATAAAACTAGGTTAGATAATTTCCTTACAATATCAGCACTTATTATGAACAATTTCAGTATTTTCATTTATTTTTTCTCGAAATTTTGAAGTTTATTTTTACCCTTTTGGCTACAATCTATAGCCCAGGAAATCCGTAAGCATGCTCGAATAAATTTGTCACTCAAGCATTCTGTGCAAATGGACACAATGATCCTAGAAGATCTTCATTGCACTATGCGCATCTGTTCCTTGTTGATTTATCCCTTCCTCGTCCACACAAGAAGCAACAGCCTACTTTATTTCCACTACACTCAACCTATCATTACTTTCATCTAAACTCTGACTGATTTGAAAGTCATCTACATGACTGCCTCCTGTGAGGCAACGTTTCCTTTGCAAGTTCAATTCTGAAACAGCGATGCTCGCGCGGGCTACTATTGTAGCCCAGACGACTTCTAATGCGTCTAGTGTCAGTTTGGTGCAATTGGTTCAGTTGCAATCACAACCGTCTGTTAAATACAGCATCAACAGGCAGCTACAGAGATTCTCAATATTCCTAGCAAAAAATTTACTCTGCCCTACAACACTATAAATCACTGGGCTACACCTGTAGCCCGCGCGAGTATCCGAGAGCTAAGACGAAACTTTGCCGTTTACACTTCACCAGATTAATCTCACTGATGCTCTCACTACGATCCATTGCATAATTGCAACTGAAAGTTCCAGAAAATTGTAATATCTCACTGGAAATCAGTAAGTAAGGCCGAAAAATTATAATCAATAGTCCACTGAAAATTCTGAATAAAGAGTTCTCGGATGCTCTGTGCATAGGCTTATATCAACGTTCTTCTTAATCCCTCCCATAAATCCTTCAGTTTTTAAATCTAGCTCCATCTTCCCCAATCATGTGGCAGCATCCCCCACTGTTCCAAATATGCCATCGCTTCATCTCTTCTACAGTCTTCATCATGTGACTTGCTTCTCTCCCATGTGTACGTGACGTCACTTGACTTAAATTTCGTTGTCGACACGCTTGCTGACTTAAGTAAGGCTCCCTCTTCCCCTACAGTCCAAACGGCCGATCTCTTCCTTGTCTGCTTGCCAGAAGTTTTTCCTTGAAGGTAGCCAATATTTCCACATCTCAGGCTGAAACTGGAGCCCACCCTTGGTGAATCCTCATTAGCGTAGACTGGCTGGCTCCGAATTCTCTCTCACCCTAAGTTATGAAATACTCCTACCCAACTTCCCTGTCTACCATTGCTAGTGTGAATCTATTAAACGAAATTATTATTAGTAATATAGGTTTGATATAGCTTCAAGTTTATTAAATAGAAATATAAAATATTATATTAAAAACTGAAAACCAATAATAATAATAATTTACCATTATAAAATTATATGTGCATATGTGGCGAATTGTTTGACGATAAGATTATATATTGCAATCCTGAAGCGATGCTTTGTAATAACATGACAGTGGCGTAGGCCCCTCATAAAATGTTACATTACGGGAATTCACATATTTTAACTGGTCCATTTCAATGTTGACATAATTCAAAAGAAAAAGAAAATCCACAGCCTGCTTCCAGTCTCCGACCGGGTCAGGAATGGAATGAATGAAGCCCCCATCTAGCGGCGAGGATATGAACTGTGCCGGCTGCCGAGGCCTGACGCACTCCTCTGGGGCAATGATTAAATGAATGAGAGATGAAATGAAATGATAGTGGAGAGTGTTGCTGGAATGAAATTTTGACAGGGAAAACCGGAGTACCCGGAGAAAAACCTGTCTGCCTCCGTTTTGTCCAGCACAGATCTCACATGGAGTGACCGGGATTTGAACCACGAACCCAGTGGTGAGAGGCCGGCGTGCTGCCGCCTAGGCCACGGAGGTTTCAATGTTGATATAATTACATCTCTCAAATTTGTAATATTCCTGTGATCCATGGCTTTACATTGACATTTACTTAATAATAATTGACACGTAGATGGCCAGGGTGGATGGGCCAACTTACCTTTTATTTAGAGGTCCGCCTCGCTTCAGCAACATCACCTCCAGAAGACATGTCCAAACAGAAGAGCACCAACAGGGGTAGAAGGAAGTTGGAAAGGGGAACGCACAGGCTATTCTACAGACACCCCCCAATAACTAATGGAATTGTCGTCGACGAAATAATGCCACAACAGTTGCTTAAAAATTTAAAATAAAAATTTCATATTAAAAGTTAAAAGAGCACACCTCCACCAGAAAACAGAGCATGCATCAGGCAGCATAAATTTCAAAATAAAATAAAATCTCAGCTAGAATTCTCACTGTAGAAATATTAAATATTTAAGGTCGATATAAAAAAAACAATTACTTGAGGTAAGAGCATTAAAAGCTACAACCAAAAAAAAAACACTAAATAAGCACCAGACATATTCCCAAACTGGACCATGAGGGCCTTGGAGAATCAAAAAAAACTAGTGCAAAATTATTACCAAAAACAAGGTAACGAAAGAATAACGTAGGAGTACCAAGAAAACTCCAAAAAAGGAAAACCAAAGGAAAATTAAAAACCAAAAAGTTAACCAACATCACCATGACCCAAGAACGTGCACTTCAAAACACGCCAGAAAAACAACCCACAATGCACTTCTGTCAACAAGTTACCATGGCGACCAAGAACAGTTGAAGGTACATCAGTACGTATTTATGTGAAACGCGTAATTTACATTTTTAAATTAAATCTTCTCCAGTGAGAAAACAGCTAGATATAAACAAACTCAAGACACTACGAGATCAAATAGGTTTTACAGGCAACGGATCAGACTAAAAACCGACCGACTAATGAACCAATTTAGGCCTAGTGTTAATAGATTCGTCTGGCCAGTACCATGATATTATAAGAAGAAAATGCCATAGCCAGATGCCAAATAATAAAATAAGAAGAAAAACAGTAGTGTTCCCCGGACAAATATAGTTAAACAAAAAATTTATATTTTCATAGGTGACATATCTATTCCAAAGTCAACCTTTCAGAACCAAAACAAACACTCAGTAGACGATGCAAAATATGGAGCTCCAATAATTTAAAATAATAAAATGCAAAACATACCTTTAGGGGAAACACTAATTTTTTAAACACTACTTAGATATCCTTAAAGGATTTATATCATCAAAAATAAATAAAATATGAGATGGCTGACAACTGCCGGTCGAAGAGAAGCACACCAATATCGCATTTCCATATTAAGGCCGAAGAAACTATTTACACGATTTTCATAGATGATAGTTGCACACTAATACTTCATGTAACATCAAATACTGGGATATATTCCCAAGTTAGCGTGGACGAGGGCAAAGCCCTCGCCCTGGCGAGATTCACAATAATCGTAGTTCTTCTCACAGCAATTAGTCACAACTTATTATTCACAAGATGGATGACAAAAGCGAAGAAGGCCACCCAGAATGCACCAGGATTATTTAAATTGGACCAATTAAATTTAGCCACATATTACGACAATGTGGAAACCAAATAATATTCACACGACACCACTAAAATGTTTTGGCGGCATGAAGTATATATAGTCTTCTGTTTCATGACGTATAATAACAATTGCCTTCATACATGACTCGAATAGGACAGTTTATAAGGCACAACCAACACACTCTAGCGGAGAAGAAGGAACCACGTGAAGAAGCGCCAAAGTCCGACAGCAGATGCCATCTCGTGTTCACAAACGGAACCAAGCGACCATGCGGTCGTTTCACAATGTCATGAAGTCACATCCAGGTCAGATACATTTTTGAAAACGTTGGGACGGGCTCTTGCACGTAACAATAATAATTACTATTATTGTTAAAAATATAAAATTTCGAGTGACTACTTTTCTGGGGTTGATAATAGTCGTCGTTAGCATCTAACATTTACAGAACCCGTCTTTCAATATTAGGCTTTTCTGATAATTGCAGTCTGACGACGAACCATTCTCTATTATTAAACTGTTATTTCCCAGTCACAAAATAGTAAATTATGCAACAAGCTTATAATGGCAATAATTAAGACAGGAGTATGTCTATAAAACGAGCGAAGCGAGTTCTATAATTTCCATACGAGGGCCTTAATTGCCATAATAGGCGAGTTGCAAATGACTGTTTATGTTCGACGATAATTATAACTTTATTATACTGTATGTTCTAACATACTTTCGATTTTTGCAAAATATGAAAGTAGACTTATGAGATCTACACAGGCCGAAAAAAAATTGTGTGTCTGTGAGTGTGTGTGTGTATGTGTGTGAGATTTGGTATGTCTGCCCCCCCTCCCCCTATCAATTCAAACACGGTGAAACCAAATTGAACGAAATTTTGTACAGGGGTAGCACTAGCATAGGTCACTTATGTGCCATGTTTTATATTGCCGCCATATTTACCAAAACTGAATGGTGGTCACTGAAACGTTCAAAACGTAAAATCAAATTACGACTAAACTATACATCTGCTCTCTAGCAAATTTGGTAACAATATACCTTTATATAGGGCGCGTCTTTCATCCATACTACAAGGTCATCAGCCGTATCATTTCAGGATGGTGGCAATGTGAATTAAGGTAGCATTATAATTAATAACTTTGAACCCATTATTTCCGATTATTGAACCAACAATGGTTTAAACTGTCCTAAAGGACGTGGTCCGTTAGGTATTTTAAGTTTAATATAATATAACATGGAAGCAGTTGCTTTAAAAAGCCGAGCCTTCTCGGTTGCAAGACAATATGCCAATTGATATCTTGTGCCTGACCTATATTTCGCTAGTTTGAGTATTGCATGCAATATAGTCCATTGATAGAAATCATATAAATTTTGTATGAAATGCTTCATATATAGGCTACAAATATACTCCACAGAAGAAATCGTTAAGCCCGAATCATCAATTGATAAGACGTTGTATGTTGTGGAAGACTGACATATCTGTGTGTGTGTTGAACTATGTGTATCAAGTGTAAAGTGTTATATCTGTACACAAGTTCTTTGGAGTTGAAATAAGATGGCGTTATGTTAGCAAACTGTGAGTTTCCCTGTGCTCCTTTTCACTCATTCTCCACATTATGGTGCCGAAAACTCGTACAAAACCAGTGACAAGTATATTTACTAGTGTTAGTGAACAGTGCTAATGCTTATTTGTCGCCTTCTACACTACGGAAGGACACTCGACGCCGAGAACATTATACCTACCGAGTTGACATCACGTCAGCTTAAAGCACGCCACGCCATCTACTACAATACGCTTCAAGAGTTCTCACAGCCAACTAATCCACTTCAGATAAGTCAAATCATCACAAATTGTCATCTTTTTATTATAGTAATACATGCTGTTTATCAGTTGGAAAATAATTTTGAAACCTACAGATAGGATAATTTCATTAAATGCGGTCCCAGAAGTGACGCATCCGCCATCTATCGGAGGAACAGGGAGCTTGCACCCTGCAATCTCTATTTGTCAGCGAGAAAAGGACACCACTAATCCTCGCTCAACGCCACCAGAAATATCTTTTATCTGAGTATTTTCCAGTACACATGACTATTACCTACATGAGAACTATTTGAATTACTTCAAGAAATACCAATAATTGTACAGTACGTTACTGACACATAACTAGTAGCGTGATCTATCTGCAATCATTGGAACTGCATGCACCTCTGAACAGCGCATGCACACCTGTCAGTTACTTCTCGAACCATAAAATTGTCACGTTTAACTACCCCAATAGCGCATTCTTTTAGCCAACGTTGGAGTCTTGACTAAATACGCACTCTGCCAAAGAGACTAATATCTACACTGAAATACGTTCCTACACACCAAGAGGGTAGGCTACCTGACTGTAGGCTAATCCGAAGATTTATTGGCCCCTAATTATGGCAACCCAAGAGGACCTTGCAGCCCGACTACACAAATTGAAAAGAAGTCGAACAAGAGAGAGAAACAATGTGGCACGGTTTCTAAACACCACTGACAGTTTTACTGAAAACACAAGTATTGAAGACTACAAGCATAATGCAGACCGACTTCAGGAAACATTAACTCGACTAATCCAACTAGATGACTCAATTCACGATCTTCTTCGAGACACAGAATACAACACCGATATTCAAAGTTGCGAGGAATACATAGATAAAGCGAAACGTGGTTTACAGAAAGCCACACGAGGGTCAGAAAATAAACTTTCTTCTGCTACCTCAAACATGACCATAAACGAGAGTCCCATCACTCCCATTTCAACGTTCACCCATTCTGTTAAATTACCGCCAGTGAAACTGGAACCATTCTCCGGCAATATCGAAAGCTGGATGAGATTTTGGGAACAGTTTGAAGCATCCATTGACAAAGACAAGTCACTATCGACAATAAATAAACATGTCTTTTTACGCGGGTATCTCGAAGGTGAACCGAAACATCTGGTTGACGGAATTGCCGTGACTGCTTCCACCTACGAGGACACTAAGAACATTTTAAGGGCCAAATACTGAGATCGGAATCGGATAATACAGGCGCACATCGACAATCTAGAAGATATCCGACCTATCAACACTGTTTTTCCGGAATCGCTAAACACGACATACATTGAATGCAACCGCCGTATCCAGGCATTACAGGCCCTAGGCGAAGATGTAAACGCATATGGGCGGGTACTTGCTCCCAAGATATTCTGAACCTTCCCTGACGATATCTGTAGACGCTGGATAATACTCACCAAACGGAATACTATATCGGAAGGCGACATTCTTAAGTTGATGGAATTCCTTTGTGAAGAAGTCGATGGAGCGCTAGTCACCCAGAATATCAGAGGTGACCCAGTGTTTTCAACCAGTATCGTCCCCACGACAGCCGCATTTCAATTAAACGCTCAGTTTAAAAAACCATTGCAACAAGCGAAGAAGCAAACAGAACCATTCTGTGCATTTTGCGACCAACGAGGCCACTGGGCGCAAGATTGTAGGAAGGTAAAAACTGTTCATGGCCGAATTGAGAAGCTAAAGACGAATAATCGCTGTTTCCTCTGCCTAAATCGAGGACATAATTCGAAGAATTGCAGTAGACGGGGGAGAGCATCTTGTTCAAAATGTAAGCAGTCCCATCACTACTCCATTTGCTCAAGCAATCATGTAACCTCCACTTCGGTCAACAAAATCCACTCTCAGACTCCTGACTATACTCACTTACAAACTGCGCGTATTCGAAATTGTTGGACCAACTGGCTTAAGTAAAACGACATGTTGCATCTTCGATGGAGGCAACCAGTCTACATTCATAAGCAAGCCTCTTGTCGACATATTGAAGCTTCCTACTGTGACGGAACGAGACATATCGATAACAGCGTTCGAATCTGACACACCTATCCCTCAAAAGCGTCGTCTGGTTAGTTTCCAGTTACAGGGCACCCAGACCAACGCGTCAATAGGCATCACCGCACTCGAACGTGCAAACACTTACTCAATGCACCGTACAGTGCCACAAGACGTCTCTTCCCTGAAGCCCATACGCAAGTTAATGTAAGCTGATCTTAAGGATGACTTACACGATCTCCCAATTGAACTTCTAGTTGGAGGAGATCACTACTGGAAGTTGATCAAGGACACGCAACCTGTTCGCGTATCTCTGTCTTTGGTACTCATTCCTTCACTTTTCGGTGGGTACTCAGTGGCAATAGATCCGGAGTTGCCGTCAACCAGCTAACCGTTAACAAAATAACACTGCAGGATGACCCTTCACTTCTCGAGCACCAAGTCCGTAACTTCTGGAACCTTGAAGCAATTGGAATCAAGGAAGTAGAAGCAAGATCCCACACGATGAGCTCCAAGGATCTCAGTATCCTCAAAAACTTTCATGAATCTCAATGCATTCAAGATGGACGGAGAGTTGTTTCTTTGTCAAAGAAAAAACAGGAATTTGCATCGGATAACCGCACTAACGCTGAGAGACGATTCCAAGCCTTGACGAAGAAACTGCAACGAAATAAAGACTATAACGCCATGTGCAACGAAAGAATGCTTGACTCCATCATCCAAGGCCAAGTAGAGATGTTGAACCCAGACAACCGAGCAAGTTCTGTGTACTATCTACCACATCAAGCGGTCAAGAAGACGAAACAGAACGTAACTAAGTGGCGCGTTGTATTCGACGCTTCGTCTCATGAAAATGGATCTCTATCGCTGAATGACGTCCTAGAAATCGGACCTAATCGTTTCCCCGACGTAATGAGTATACTGCTTCGGTTTAGATTGTACCAATACGCTATTCTTGGAGATATAAAGCATGCCTTTCTGCAGCTCTCACTTGACTCCAGCGACAGGGATCTAACACGGTTCTTTTGGTTTTGAGTAATAAAAGGCAAAAACGGCCAACACCACGTCCTCGACGAAGTGGTCACCTACCGCTTCACCCGACTACCTTTCGGACTAACCAGTAGCCCTTTTGCTATTGTCAGCTACCCTGCGAGAATTGGCTACGAGGCATATTGATGACTACGCAGTTGCTGCTAGCCTCGTGGACCAGCACATGTACATGGACGATTTTGCAGCATCTACTAACGACGAAGAGGAACTCCAAACAATATACTCTCAGCTCACGGATTTGATGAGTACTATCAACATGCCTATGTCGAAGTGGGCCACGAATTCAATCACACTGCAAAACGAGTGGCAACATCAAAATCTACCCATTCAAGAGGTTACACAGATCTTGGGAATCAACTGGAACACGGGCCATGACACACTGCATCTTTCAGCTATCGATGACCTCAAGATGTCTCCAGATGACCCTGCCACAAAACGCCACGTTCTTCAGATAACATCACTACTATACGATCCTCCCGGACTGTTCTCTCCGGTGACAATAATTGGAAAGATGTTGTTTCAAGAAACGTGGACCTGAGGTATATCATAGTACGAGACTTTACCTTCTGATATTGGGCACGAGTGGTTAGTTTGGTGTTCAAATCTTCAATACGTGTCGGACATTCATACCCCACGACGGATAGGTGCTCTCAACAAAGATTTGGACGACTATTCTCCACACGTATTCTGGGACGCTTCCGAACGGGCATATGGTGCTGCAGTATACCTTCGATCTCACGCTCACGATACCACTACCGTTCAGTTAGTATGTAGCAATGCTAGACTGGCCCCTATAAAGAAGGTTACGCTACCACGTTTGGAATTACTCGCTGCGCTCATGGGCACAAGATTTCTTCGTTACTTCTGCCGTGCTACATCCTGTGACATCAGGAAAGCAACGCTGTGGACAGATTCAGCTATCACTCTAGGCTGGATACAAAACGACCCGAACCGCTGGAAAACTTTCATCTGCAATCGTGTTACAGAAATCACCGGCTGCACTTCACCAACACAATGGTTTCATTGTCCAGGAACGGATAACCCTGCAGATCTTTTATCACGAGGACTACATGCACCAGATCTAAAATCAGCAGATATTTGGTGGCACGGGCCGGCCTGGTTGAGGGATCCTCCAAGAAGTTGGCCTCCCAAATACAGCACCGAACATCAAACACTTCCAGAGGCTAAGAAGAAACCCTGTCAGGCCCTTGTTGTTACCACACATGAAGCACTCTGTGACTTCGCAAGATTCAGCACCTACAACAAATTACTTCGGACTACAGCTTGGAACCTCCGGTTCATTAAGAACCTTCGGTGAGCGGCTAAGCAAACTGGTGACTTGACAGTGTTGGAACTCGAAGCAAGTCGGCGACATTTGATAACTTCTGTACAACGAGAGAACATTGGCACAGAATACGAAGCTTTGTTGCACAACACGCCCATCCCCAAAACATCAAAGATCGCATCTTTTCAACCGTTCCTGCAAGACACATTGATCCGCCTAGGTGGCCGCCTCCACTTCACAACGATGTCGTATGACGAAAAACACCCAATACTTTTAGACGGTGGACATCCCTTCACTTGTCTTCTAATCCGCCATACCCATATCAGACTGCACCACTTGGGATCACGGATTGTGTTCTCCGAGCTGCGAAGCCAATTTTGGATTCTACGAGCAAGGCAAAGCATTAGGAAGGTATTGAATTCGTGCCTGCCTTGCAAGTTATCACGAAACCCTCCTGGACAGGAGAACGAAGCTCCATTACCGACCGATCGTGTACGATACTCCACACCGTTCACTGTAACAGGACTCGATTTTGCGGGCCCACTATACGTCCGCCACGATAACACCGTTCGCAAAAGTTACATCCTTTTGCTTACATGTGCTACTACCAGAGCTGTCCACTTAATACAATATTTTAGTTATATAAAGTGTATACAGTAAAACGTTTTCATCTACCAGGTCCAGATTGCATATGTGAGCGGTGTGGTCAGTGCAGTCTACGATTCCATGCAATGCACTGCGAACGATGAAGAGAATCTTTGACTTCTTTCTGTAGTCAAAGTTAATGGGGGTTTTAGTGTATCTCATTACCAATTATTATTAATTTTGTATGGCTAACAGCTGCAATAAATGAATTATTAATGAAATATTTTAATGAGAAATGTGTATTGTAAACCTGCACATCTTGTCAGATTTTGTTAGTTTCATCAGATTTTTATTATGATAAAGTTAACGGCTATTGACCATTAAGTTTGCTTGTTAAGTGTAAACATTTTTAGTGGTTAGTAAATGGTCATGTGGGGGGTTGTAACTTAAAAATGGAGTAATGCACTTAGCTGGTTATTTTGGCGATATACGAGGTACATCCAGAAAGTAAGTTCCGTTTGGTAATAACATTAAATTGTGTACAGATACAGAAAAATTATTTATTGCACAAAATTCTACAACCCTTAAACTACTTTTCCACATAACTGCCGAAATATTGCAGGCATTTGTCGTAGCGTGGCACGAGTTTTTGTATACCTTCTTCATGGACGTGTGCCGCCTGTGTCTTCAACTAGTTGTACGTTCCGCTGCAGCGGTTACAGAAGAACTGATTCACGTGATTGATGACAAGATCCTGGAAAACCGCAGGTTTACAATTAGTGCTCTCGCTATGGAATTTCCCCAAATCTCACGATCACTAATTCATGAAATTGTTACTGAAAAACTGAACTTTCGTAAAGTTTGCCGACGTTGGGTACCAAAGATTCTTACGGAGCAACACAAAACAAAACGGATGGGTAGTGCACTTCAGTTTTTGACCCGTTACAATGAAGGCGGTGAAGAATTTCTGACACAGATAGTCACAGGAGATGAAACATGGGTTTCTTACGACACCCCTGAAAGTAAGCGGCAATCAATGGAATGGAGGCACACTTCATGCCCAGCAAAGGTTAAGCCGAAACATATCTTGACACCTCGGAAAATGATGTTTCCAACTGGTTGAAGACACAGGCGGCAAACTTCTATGAAGAAGGTATCCAAAAACTTGTGCCACGCTATGACAAATGCCTGAAAAAGTTCGGCAGTTATGTGGAAAAGTAGTTTAAGAGGTCTAGAATGTTGTGCAATAAATATTTTTTCTGTATCTGTACACAATTTAATGTTATTAGCAAACGGAACTTACTTTCTGGACGTGCCTCGTAATATCCGTTCTCGTACAGCTTTAGTCACTACTCTCTGTCCGTGCTGAACTGAGAGGAATTTTCCTTGTACGAGCTGGTTCCTCGTCATCTCCCTCCAGCTGAAAATCATTCTGTTAATATATATTCACTCACACCAAATTTAGTTTCGATAGTTGCAGCCGTTAGGAGTTGACAGGGGTCACATACTTAAACACACACACATTTGCCCGGATAAATCTTTTAAGTCTACATTTTCACAATTTTTGCAAACTGAGAAAAGTAATTTACAAAATACTATGTGCTGTTCTCACGGGTCTTATTGCAACTATCGTTTTCATGTGACGTAGACTATCACATGGATACTTTATTCAAACGTAGGCAGAAAGTAACAGCATAGTACATGAAAGTATACGGCTTGGTACACCAAGGAACTGTATGTTTTAATTGCACAAATGGAAGGACGCACACAACATAAAATGTAAGTAATCAGTTTCTTTCAGACATGTGACATTAAATTCCAAGCTTCCAGCTACCGAGTGTCTATATAAACAATTGCGTTAAATCGATGAAGAGGTATTGGAAATACACATAAATATTAGTTGTAAGATACTATGAAAGTCAATATGAATTTTTACCCACTTCAAGCATCTGCTTTTGATGTTTAATGATGATGATGATAATTCTTGTTTTAAGGGGCCTAACATCAAGGTCATCAGCCCCTAACGATCTGGGTGATAGCGAAAATGACAATGAAATGGAAACCAGAACGCAAATTAAGTGAGACTGAAAATACTTACAAAATGTAACTCAGATTGAATCGACTCACAAAATGGAGAGTGGTAATACTCACAAAAGGGAATTTTGAAGGAAGATACATGTACTCACAAAAGGAATAGATTGAAAAATATGCATAAAATGTAGTGTGGGTTCAAAATACGTACAAAATGCAATGTAGAGTCGAAATAATTACAAAATGAATTTGAAATCCAAATACTTACAAAATTCAATTGAGATTGAAAATACGTACAAAATGTAGTTGAGGTTCAAATACTTACCAAAAGCAATTGAGATTGAAAATACGTACAAAATGTAGTTGAGGTTCAAATACTTACAGAAAGCAATTGAAATTGAAAATAGGCAATGTAATTTAGATTGAAAATCTCCCATTTCAGATCGAAAATACTCACACAGTGCAATGAAATTCACAATGATTACAAAATGCAATTGAAATTGAAAATGCTTACAAAATGTATGGTAGATTCAAACTACTCATTTGGATGGACAATACTTACAACATGCAATTTAGATTGAAAATACTGACAAAATGCAATTTAGAATAAAAATACCCGAAAATGCAATTGAGAATCAAAATACTTACAAAATGCCCACCATACAAAATGCAATTTAGATTCAAAATACCTGCCAAAAGCGTATTAGTTTGAAAATACTTACAAAATCCAATTTAAATTCAAAATACTCACTAATGTCCAAGGCCCTATATTTAAAGACTTACTAAAAAGCAATTTAGATTGTCAATCTTTACAAAATGCAATTGTGGGAGAAAATACTCGTAAAATGCAATTTAGATCGAAAAAACTTAGAAAATGCAACCTAGATTGAAAATAACTACAAAACAAGATGTTCAGTAAAGAACATATAGCCTACTTTCTCCTAAATGCATGGGTATTGTTATAACTCTTTGTCCTTTTCAAGGAGTATAATTGAATGTTGGTTGTAGTAGCTTGTTGAAATACAACGTGCTATAGGGATATTAAACATGAATATGAGGTGCCCTTTGCTAGTGCTACCTCTGTAAAAAAATTCATTCAATTCGGTTTCACCGTGTTTGAATTGATCTGGGGAATGGATTTGCATACATACATGGCCGCTATTTGCAAACTATTGGGCTGATGACCTTGTAGTCAGTCATAAGATACTTTCCACAAAAAGGCAAGTTGTTGCAAAATCCGGTAGCGCGCCCGGCTGGGTGTTGTATATAATGAGCGGAGTCGGGCTGTCGGGAGCAGTCGTTCTGCTGGAGGAGTAGGCAGCAGCAGCCAGTGTCCAACCTCTCGCCGCCCGCAGCGGCCCACCGGTAGAGATCAAATTATTAGGATGGTCGAAATTTGATTTAAGCTTTTAACATTTGGGTGGCCGTCATTCCGTTTCCGTCAAGATGGCGGCGATATAAACATGACACTCAGGTGCCTTTTGATAGTGCTACCACTGTACCAAATTTCGTTCAATTCGGTTTCACCGTGTTTGAATTGATAGGGGGAATCGATTTGCACACAAAGATGGCCGCCATCCGCAAACTATTGGGCTGATGATCTAGCAGTTTGGTCAGAATATGTTTCCCACATAAAGATTTATTGTTGCAAAATTTGGTAGAGACTAGATTATTAGGTTGGTCGTAATTACATTTTAGCCTTTAACATTTGGGTGGCCGCGATTACGTTTCCGTCAAGATGGCGGTGATATAAAACATGACACTGAGGTGGCCTTTTCTAGTGTTACCTCTGTACCAAATTTCGTTCCATTCGGTTTCACCGTGTTCGAATTAATAGGGGGAATCGATTTTCACACAAAGATGGCCGCCATTCGCAAAATATTAGGCTAATGACCTATTCGTTTGGTCAAAGGATGCTCCCTCCATAATGGTATGTTGATGCAAAATTTGGTAGAGATCGGATGATTAGGTTAGTCGTAATTTGATTTAAGCTTTGAATATTTGTGTGGCCGCCATTACGTTTCCGTCAAGATGGCGGCGATATAAAACATGACACTGAGGTGCCCTTTGCTAGTGCTACCTCTGTTCCAAATTTCATTCCATTCGGTTTCACCGTGTTCGAATTAATAGGGGTAATCGATTTTGACACAAAGATGGCCGCCATCCGCAAACTATTGGGCTAATGACCTATTACATTTGTCAAAGGATGCTCCCTCTATAAAGGTATGTTGTTGCAAAATTAGGTAGAGATCGGATGATTAGGTTAGTCGTAATTTGATTTAAGCTTTGAACATTTGTGTGGCCGCCATTAAGTTTCCGTCAAGATGGCGGCGACATAAAACATGACACTGGGGTGCCCTTTGCTAGTACTACCTCTGTACCAAATTTCGTTCCATTCGGTTTCACCGTGTTCAAATTAATAGGGGGAATCGATTTTGACACAAAGATGGCCGCCATCCGCAAACTATTAGGCTGATGACCTATTAGTTTGGTCAAAGGATGCTGCCCCTATAAAGGTATGTTGTTGAAAAATTTGGTAGAGATCGGATGATTAGGTTAGTCGTAATTTGATTTAAGCTTTGAACATTTGTGTGGCCGCCATTACGTTTCCGTCAAGATGGCGGCGATATAAAACATGACACTGAGGTGTCCTTTGCTAGTGCTACCTTTGTACCAAATTTCGTTCAATTTGCGCTCACCGTGTTCGAATTGATAGGGGGGGACAGACATTCAGAGTACACACACACACACACACACACTCGGATACCCTAATACCGTCGGGGTCGGAAAAGAACAAGGGTTGACCAAGGGAGGTCGACAGGAAAGAAGACGGAGAGGAGCCCGGCACAAGTAAGTGGAAGTAATGCCGGACTCAGCTGGGGTCCCGTAGTCGCCAACCCACGTCCCACTAGATGTGAGCTCCGGGGGGGGGGGGGGGGGGGCATGTAATTTCGTCACATAATGCCTGACATGATAACGTATATAATGACATGCAGTAGTTAATAATACTAGTGAAATGAACTCCTACTATATGTCAAGTCTTCAAATGCATACACTACTTGATTCCTAACTGTAACATGATCACCAGATACGTTGAAGTTGCTCCAATAATGGAATACAAGAAGGAACCATTGATGGGGAAGAAACCATTCACTTTAAATTTCAGTTCACCTTGGAAGATATCTTCAGAAAAAAGGCTCAACTCATCAACAGTTTCATTATCCAGTTTTCTAAAAAGAAGCATATTCCTTACTTTGACAGAAGATGTCCCTCTCCCATTGCACACCATCTGACTAATCATTGTCAACAATACGACGAAGCTGAAGTTGTAAAGACCCCAACTAACGGCGAGAAACAACACATTATTATTGGAGAAGTCCCACCGCAAGTCACGATTCACCAACGGCAATGTAATCATATATACACTGGAAACAATTGTAACGAAACTGCTGGATAAAATAAATAAAAGTGGAATTCCGAAAGCAGAATTCGTTATGTTCACGGTTGAAGATAGGATCGAGTATGTTTCCCTGAGTAGATGAATTCTGTCATGTTGATACCGTAAGACATTTCTTCGGTTTCCATTTACTTTTAACCACATCAAATTATTTAAGTGAAACTGCATCTCCTGGCCAGCTACAACATCATTCTCTTCTATTTCGGAGAAGAAATCTTTTCTGCATATCCAAGATATCCAATAATATTTAGTGTTTATATCACTTTTTCCTTGTAACAGAAGTATTTCTTGATCAAGACAATCATTTATTAGCTTCAACCGGCATCTCACATGAAGTGCTATTTCTGTGAACTGAAGTATTTTAATCGTTGTAATTGCATGCTGAAGATATGACGAAAATAATCTAAACAATGGCCATTGCCATAAAATGAAGGAAAAATATAACGCTACCCCTTGAAACGTAGAGCATAAAAGAAACAATGCAATATGAATAACCTGGATTTTTCTGTTCTCTTCATTTAATTTGTTAGGTAGAACTTGATCAGCAAGATGCAACAACATGATACCATCTTCTTGAAAGCGACGGCTTACTCCCACGAACCAAACTAGTGACACAAAACTTGCAAATAAATACAAGAAAGGATTTATCCATGAGGATACAAGACTTGTAATATCATTAGTAAGGCTTGTATTATTTATAAAATGCTTGATGTAATATATCATGAAGGACACCAGAAGTAATGAATATACGATTTCTAGTTTTGTACGAGCTGTTCGGGTAAATTTGCATCGACATCTGGACAGTGGAGCCAGTCCAAAAATCCTAGATATCATGAACAAAGGTTGCACTGCTTCCAATAGACTGCATGTGCTTAGAAATTGTTGCCATTTGCGAACTTTTCTCTTCCCGTTTAATTCCATTACGGAGGTAGTGTACGACTGACACTTCTCCAGATATTGCGCCGAAGAAACATAAACCAATAATGTCGTGGCTGATTAATTTGACAGCTAAGACGTATTCTGTTAGCCCATCCAATTAGGAAAAGTGTGTTGTTCTTTGCTCACAGGTTTTCATTGAATGTGGCAATTACCACAATTGAAGATTGCTTTATAATGTGTTTCGTTACGAATGTCCTTCGGCATATTTCAACTTACTATTTATTTATTTATTTATAGTTTTATGCTAACACAATAAAGAAAACAAAGACATCAATTCAGTATCACACACATTCGAACAATATGATAACAAGACACATGACTATTAAAGTTGAAAATACGAAGTACGTCCAGAAAGTAAGTTCCGTTTGGTAATATTAAATTGTGTACAGATACAGAAAAATTATTTATTGCACAAAATCCTACAACCCTTAAACTACTTTTCCACATAACTGCCGAAATGTTGCAGGCATTTGTCGTAGCGTGGCACGAGTTTTTGTATACCTTCTTCATAGACCGTTCGTCCTGGGGATGCGATGACCCATCTGCTATTACATCGCATTCATGGATTTCCAGGACAGAGCGGAGTTAAATGAACATGAAGTCAAATAAGGAATGTGTCGGAAATTCAGTGGAAATATCACAAAAGCAGAGGGTAACACGAGATAAAGTATCTCCAGGGTCGTTACGGGCTTAAATTTAATTTTAAAAAATACAAATATAAATGGGCGCCACCAACTGAATCCCTAGCAAACCACATCCTTCCTGGTTAAGCCTTAATTAAGACAAGGAAAGATATAGGAAAATCACATCTTCATCAGATCACAACTAAGATAAAAACAAATTTAATCATCTTTGATAGTCAGACAGACATATTAAACACTCTTCCTGCCTAAGAGTATGGTCGAATGCCAATGTTAAATTGTCATTGTCCAGAAAATCGAACCATCTCTATTCTATTCAAAGTGTACTCTATCCACATAAAATATGACAAATTTCTAAAGTTCACCTGGGTTCTCAGGTTCACCGTAGCACTATGTCTATGCGTCACTGACATTCGTGATACCTGAGACCTAACTTCTCTTTAAGTTAACATCATGAATGTGGATGTACAAAATTAATGAATCTGTCTAAACACATATATTCTAATCACATATTTAAATATCACCTAATTTTATGGCTTGAATGGCATTATTCAAATGCTGAAAAATCTTAATAAATGCTCCTAGAAATCGAATAATTAATTTACACTATAATTACACTGTCATTAATAATGCTTGTTTGTAAATCACAGAAAATCCACTACTCTTTGGTTATAATCATCATCATCATCAAAATTAAATATTTCTCACATTAGTTCTCATCTCAAAATTCATTATATTCAAGTCAGAATAATTAATTCATTACCATCAAATCATTTAAATGAATATTATAATCATCAGTTCATTATACTCTCTAATTATTCACACACTCTCATTTCATCATCTCATTCAGATTAAATCATCTCAAATCATCCATATAAATTGCTTAATTCATTAATTCAAGTTGCAATTCTTCAAATCATTCAAATCATATCTCTCAATTAAATTTATTTAAATCCATTAAAATTTATTAATCATCAGCTTCTTTAATTAATCATCACCTTCTAATTCAGTTATTCATAATCTATTTAATCATCTATTAATTTATTTAAATTAGCTTATTTATTCAATCTTTAATTCATCCACTTATTTAATTCATTGATTTATTCCAAAATTTAATTTATCAATTTATTTAAATTTTATTCATCTGGTTTAGATTTTTATTTCATCGAGTCATTCAGATTTTTAATTCATTAGGTCAGATCATTAATATGCTTAAACTTCAGATTATTATTTCATTAATTATTATTATCAGAAAATCTTGTATTATCAACATTATTTATTTGTTTAATTTCCTAACAAATTGTTTAATATGGGTTACAGAACGTTGTCTTACAGTTTTATCACTTCCAAGTTATATCTCGTATTTAATTATCATGCCAAAAATATTATTGCCTTCACAAAATCACATTGGATCTCACTATCCAAAACTTCATCATATACTTTCACTTTATCAAATACCATATTTGAATACTGTTACGTGCCACCCCCCTAGTGGCACTTTTGTTAACTGGATTACGGTGGGGTACAAAGCACAACACCAATTACTGCTTAAAGAAATAATTAACTTTATTGTGGCCAGAAAATTACACTAATCAGCAAATACAAGCAATTAGGAGCCTTCTCCAGTTTCCTCAAGTCTCTTCCTTATGCGCCCTTGGCCCCTTTCACTTGCAACAAAACACAGAAGTTAATCCGTCCTAATGAGTCCGGTGGCCTTGGCAGAAGCTACCTGCCCCTCTTCCTCAGGTACAACAAATACAGTTACTTACGAGCAATTGATGTTCGCTGTTCACAAGCTGGGAGAAAGAATGTCACAGGATTTCGTAACTCGCACAGCACTTCGTCACCACACTTCTGTCGCACAAGATAATCGCTCGCACTAGCTCGTAAAACACAACAACCACTGCTTCACGGGTCACTCTTATATAGCAGGCCGGTGACTCAATAAATGGTTCTAGATCCATCCAGAGTCCACGGCTTCTCGAGGTTTCCACCGCTGGTCCAGTCACGAATCTTCTGGACTATCCCTTTGTCTGTAGTAGCCCTGTTGCATAAGGCGCGCGCAATACAGGAGGCAAGCCACAGCCCAGCCCCTGGGGCAGTTGTGACTCAAGCGGCGAGCGATGACACAAACTCACAGCCGTAACACCACCCCCTTCCTAAAAAAGGCTGATCGTCCCGATCAATCATTGGTCCGTCTGTGTCCCTCCGTAGGCTGCCAGGCGATCTCGATGCACGATCTTCATCTTCGCCCTCGGGCTCCGCTGGATCCTGTAGACGACATCGTTGATCCGTTTCACGACTCGGTACGGGCCCTCCCAGGACTTCTGCAGTTTGGGTGACAGGCCTTTCTTCCGTAATGGGTTGAAGAGCCAGACCAGGTCGTCCTCGTGGAATCCGCCGGCATCCGTCTGCTGGTCGTATCGGGTCTTCATTCTGTCGGTCTCGATCCGCAGTTTCCTCCTCGCGAACGCGTGCACGTCCTCCAGTTGGTCGACCAGTTCTTGACAATACTGGCTTACCGGGATCGGATCATTCCCAGGTCGGCCAAAGGCAAGATCGACAGGTAGACGGAGCTCCCTCCCAAACATGGCCCGGGCTGGTGTGCACCCGGTGGCTTCATGCACGGCGGCGCGGTAGGCCAGGAGAAATAGTGGAAGATGTTTGTCCCAATCCCTCTGGTGCTCGCTGACGACTATTCGAAGATGGTTCTCGATGGTGCGATTGAATCGCTCTACCATCCCGTCGGACTGAGGGTGTAGTGGCGTTGTCCTTGTCTTCCGGATTCCCAGCAGCTGGCATAGGTTCTGGAACACCTGCGACTCGAAGTTCCTCCCTTGGTCGGAGTGCAGCTCCAGGGGTACTCCGTACCGGCTGACGAATTCCTTCACCAGGGTCTCTGCAATCGTCGCGGCTTCTTGGTTAGGGAGCGCATACGCCTCCGGCCATTTGGTAAAGTAGTCGCTGACGACTAATATGTAGCGGTTCCCTGCCTCGCTTAACGGGAATGGCCCAGCAACATCGATGGCCACTCTCTCCATGGGGCCGCCCACGTTGTAGGTCTTCAGTGGACCCCGTCGTCTTCGTCCTGGGCCCTTGCTGGCTGCGCAATCGTGGCACCTCGCGCAGTGGTTCTCCACGTCTGTTCGGCATCCGATCCAGTAGAACCACTCTCTCAGCTTCTCCAGGGTCTTCTTTATCCCTAGGTGTCCACCAGATGATCCTCCATGAACTTCCTTCAGGACTTCCTCCGTCATAGCCTTTGGAACGACGACTTGTTCCCGAGATGTCTTCCCGTCGGTGCTCTCCCAGGTACGGCAGATGAGGCCATCCCTTACAATCAGCGAGTCCCACTGTGCCCAGTAGGACTTAAACTTTGGGCTGCAGTCACTCACAATGTTCCACCCGGGTCTGGGGACACAGGCCTTCTTCCATTCGGCTATCGGTCCCAGGTCATCATCTTCTGCTTGTGCCCGCGTGAAAGATTCGCGGCTCCAGTTCCCTTGAAGTTCCACAGTAGTCCGTCGGCACAGTATCCCGGCGTTCTCCTCCCTCCTAGTACAGAAGGTGCAGTCTTCGGGGCACGGTCTTCGTGACAGGGCGTCGGCGTTAGAATGCAGTTGGCCTTTCCTGTGCTGAATCTCAAAGTTGTATTGTTGAAGCCTCTCTAACCACCGCGCGAGTTGACCCTCGGGCTGCTTGAAGTTCAGGAGCCACCGCAGGGATGCATGGTCGGTCCTGATGAGAAATTCTTGCCCGTACAGGTACTTGCGGAAGTGTTCAATGGTCTTCACGATGGCGAGCAGCTCCTTCCTCGTGACGCAGTAGTTCCTTTCTGGCTTTGACAAGGCCTTGCTGAAGTAGGCCACTACTCTTTCCTCGCCGTCCACTACTTGCGACAGGATTCCCCCTATGCCAAAGTCGCTGGCATCGGTATCGACGATGAACCTTGTTCCAGGTCTGGGGTAGGCCAAAATAGGCGCGGTGCACAGAGCCTGCTTGAGTTGTTCGAAGGCACTGTGGCATTCTGCTGTCCACGTGAAGAGTTGGTCCTTCTCAGTCAGTCGATGTAAAGGTTTGGCGATGTCGGCGAATCCCCTCACGAAGCGACGGTAATAAGTGCAGAGTCCCAGGAAGCTTCGTAGTTGGGACTTGTCCTTCGGAACTGGCCACTCCCTCACAGCTGCGGTCTTCTCTGGGTCGGTGCGCACCCCTTCCTCGGAGACGATATGCCCAAGGTACTGGACCCGCTTCTGGAAGAGCTGACACTTCTTGGGGCTCAACTTCAGCTGGGCAGCCCGTAGCTTCAACAAGATCTCCTTCAGGTTGCTGTAGTGCTCCTCGAAGCTTCTCCCCAGAACGATGACGTCGTCTAGGTAGACCAGGCAGGTCTTCCAGTGTAGTCCCCTCAGAATGGACTCCATTAGCCTTTCGAAGGTCGCAGGGGCGTTGCACAGACCGAATGGCATGACGGTGAACTGCCAGAGCCCGCTGCCCACAGAGAACGCCGTTTTCTCGCGGTCCTTAGGGTGGACCTCCACCTGCCAGTAGCCACTCTTCAAATCCAAGGTGGAGAACCATCTCGACCCTGATATGGTGTCCAGGGTATCGTCGATCCGGGGTAGAGGGTAGCTGTCCTTCTTCGTGACGTCATTCACCCGCCTGTAATCCACGCAGAACCTGGTGGAACCGTCCTTCTTCTTCACTAGCACGACCGGAGAACTCCAAGGACTATGTGATGGCTCGATCACCCCTTGCTCCTTCATCTCTTCTACCATCCGGTCGACTTCGGCTTGCTTGGCGAGCGGGACTCGTCGGAATGGGGCCCTAATCGGTGCGCTGTCCCCAACGTCGATTCTGTGCTGGACCAAGCTTGTCCTGCCGAAGTCTTTGCTCCCCACGGAGAAGACGTCCTGGAATTCGCGTAACAGGTCCTGAAGTTGGCGTGATTGTTCCTCGTCTAAATGGTCCTGGGATCCTTGGTACAGCTTCTGTAGTTCTTCTGGCAGTGTG
The DNA here is from genome assembly GCA_946902985.2 of Meconema thalassinum. Taxonomy (NCBI): domain Eukaryota; kingdom Metazoa; phylum Arthropoda; class Insecta; order Orthoptera; family Tettigoniidae; genus Meconema; species Meconema thalassinum. Next base: position 256,346,779 of record OX336392.1, on the reverse strand, counting down.
TGTCTTCTTCGGTTGTCCGTCTGCAGGTGTCCGTCCGTCGTGTCGGTGATGCGGGCAATCCAGGTAACGGGCTCGCAGACTCCTAGGTTGGTGTCCCGGTGAACCGTAATGTCGTAGTCGTTCAGGTTGGACAGGCGGACGTACGGTCGAGACGTCGTGTTGATGAGGGTCTTGGCTACTAGCAATCCTTTTGTCTGGATGTCCTCATATTTTGGCTCGATGACAGCCGCCACTCCCTCAGCAGTTCCGTCGACAATTACGGCAGCGCTGACCTCCGTCCTGGCGGGAACGATGACGTCTTCTCTCAGCCTTATTCGTCGTGCGGTGATGGACTCGTGCGCAGGTTGCAAAGCAAGTTCCTCACCTCCGAAGTGCAGAGTGTTGGTACTCAGATCCAAGATGATGTTGTTCTGGTCCAGGAAGTCCAGTCCGATGATCACTTCATTTAATACGTCGGCCACAAGCACTGGATGCTTTATCGCCCGTCGACCAATGACGAACTCCAGTGATGCTTCGCCATGTACCGGTGCGGTCTCTCCGGTCGCGGTTATTAGCTGGAGGTTCCTTTGTGTGGGTTGAACTCTCCACTTCGGGATCACGGTGGGGCTGACGATGGTCCTCGATGCTCCCGTGTCGATTAGCATGGGCCAGCTCTCTCCGTTGACGACTCCGTCGACCATCAGGCTGCTATTATCCCTCCGTAACTGCGTCACACGAACTTGGACTGCCGGGACTTGACGACTGCTACAAGCCAACCTTTGCCCCCCTAGGCTGGCTGATACTTGCTTTCCAGGGCCGCGCGGTTTCCCTACGACTGACTGTCCCGACGGAAACCCTTGGCGGCGGCGATCACCGCAGTCCTTGCTCAGGTGGCCTCTCTTACGGCAGGTCCAGCAGGTCGGTAGTCCTCTTCCGGGCCGCCTCTCCGTTTGTCTTCCGGCTGTGTCGTTGCTGGTGGTGCCGCGACTATCGAAGAAACGGCTTAGCGCCTCCATCAATTCGTCGGCCAGGGGCTTGGTCTCGTTGGTTTTTGCTGGTTCGTCGACGTCCACTTGACGCACCCGCGCGTGCATTCTGGATGCCTGTTTTGCCGTCTCGAATTCAAGTGCGTGGCTCAGCGCATCTGCCAGGGTCTTATTGCGCGCGAGTCGCAGCGCCTGTTGAGTGTCCGAGTCCCGTAGCCCGTCGGTGAAAGTCTGCGTCGCTATCTGCTCCAGAAAGTCGGCCGGCGCTGTTGGGTAGGCGAGCCTTACGAGGCGTGCGATGTACATCTCGAACTCCTGCAGGGTTTCCGCGTTCTTCTGTACCCGGGTCCGGAGCTGCATCTGGTAGGCCTGCTGAAGATGGCTATCTCCATATCGGGACTCCATATGGGCGATCAGTGAAGCGTAGTCCTGGGATCCAGTCGGGATGGCCTGAAGGACGTTAAGGGCGTCCCCTCTCAGCGCTACAATGAGAGCTGTAGCCTTTTCCGTGCTGTTCCAGTTGTTTATGGAACAGGCTGCCTCGAACTGACGTAAATAGGTGCTCCACGGGACCTTTCCGTCGAAGGTTGGGGGCGTCACTCTGCTCTGTCCCGTTCCTGGTGTCCCCGGTGTACCTGTGGGCGGGCGTCGGCGCAGCTCGGCAACTTCCTCTTGAAGAGCGTTGACTTTCTCTTCCACCCCCGTGAGTGGGCGTTGGCGCAGTTCGGCTACTTCCTCTTGTAGGGCTTTGACTCTCTCATCCACCCCGGTCGGCGGGCGTCGGCGCAGCTCGGCAACTTCCTCTTGTAGGGCTTTGAATCTATCTTCCATCCCTGTCGGCGGGTGTCGGCGCAGCTCAGCAAATTCCTTTTGTAGAGCGTTGAATCTCTCTTCCACCCCCATCAGCGGTCGTTGGCACAGCTCGGCAACTTCCACTTGCAAGGCGTTGAATTTCTCCTCCACCCCCATCAGCGGGCGTTGGCGCAGCTCGGCAACTTCCACTTGCAAGGTGTTGAACTTATCCTCTACTGCCGCGACTTCCTCACGTAGGCCCTGTTCTAATTTCCTTTGGCTCTCCTCTAATTTCGTCAGCAGACACTCTTCCAGATTTTTCTGGCCATCCAGAAATTTGGCGGTTAGGTCCTCTGCTGACTTATTCTGGCTGTCTTCCATCTGCTTCAGGTCCTCCGCTAACTTATTTTGGCCTTCTTCTAATTTGGAAGTTAGGTCCTCTGCTAACTTATTTTGGCTGTCCTTCAGGTCCTCTGCTAACTTCTTCTGGCCGTCTTCCATTTTGGCAGTTAGGTCCTTGGTTAAATTCTTCTGGCCGTCTTCTATGCCATTTAACTTTTCTAGCAATGCTGCCAATTGCGCCTCCATTTTAGTTGTTTGCCTTGTAAAGGGCATGCACTCACAGGAAAATTAAAAAAAAATTGACCTGCTCGGGTTTTGAAACCAGGACCGTCAGGTGTTGTGCTTGAGTTCGTAATCCGGCTTCTGACACCAGTTGTTACGTGCCACCCCCCTAGTGGCACTTTTGTTAACTGGATTACGGTGGGGTACAAAGCACAACACCAATTACTGCTTAAAGAAATAATTAACTTTATTGTGGCCAGAAAATTACACTAATCAGCAAATACAAGCAATTAGGAGCCTTCTCCAGTTTCCTCAAGTCTCTTCCTTATGCGCCCTTGGCCCCTTTCACTTGCAACAAAACACAGAAGTTAATCCGTCCTAATGAGTCCGGTGGCCTTGGCAGAAGCTACCTGCCCCTCTTCCTCAGGTACAACAAATACAGTTACTTACGAGCACTTGATGTTCGCTGTTCACAAGCTGGGAGAAAGAATGTCACAGGATTTCGTAACTCGCACAGCACTTCGTCACCACACTTCTGTCGCACAAGATAATCGCTCGCACTAGCTCATAAAACACAACAACCACTGCTTCACGGGTCACTCTTATATAGCAGGCCGGTGACTCAATAAATGGTTCTAGATCCATCCAGAGTCCACGGCTTCTCGAGGTTTCCACCGCTGGTCCAGTCACGAATCTTCTGGACTATCCCTTTGTCTGTAGTAGCCCTGTTGCATAAGGCGCGCGCAATACAGGAGGCAAGCCACAGCCCAGCCCCTGGGGCAGTTGTGACTCAAGCGGCGAGCGATGACACAAACTCACAGCCGTAACAATACCATACTTATTCCACGTAACACCATAACTATTCAGCGCACAGCATGAATCTCAAAAATTATGCTAGACTGGGTTCGACAACCTCATGTCTGCCTCAAAATACATCAGCAATATTGCAACTTCCACCTGGCAACTTCCATAAAATGCCTATCACAAACTTCACTTAATCACGTTGCATGATCTACAAAAATATATAACTGGCTTCAAATTATCAACGCACACGATCTCCAATAACTGTAATTAATCTGATCACATCTAGACAACTTCTTAAACACGTAGGAAAAATTTTACCTTAGTAATCGAAATCCAATTCAAGATCTGCTTTCAAATAGAGCATAAATTCTCTTAAAATTCTCAAAATTCACTTCACAGAAAAAAAACAATGTGTCATAATCTCTCACATCAAAATATGTAATACTGATCTGCCTCAAAATAAATCTGACCATAAATGATTCATCTTACAAGATTCAATTACTTGAAATCCCTCTCAAAGGTATCAAACTCAATCATAAAAAGTATCAAAAGTATCAACTGTATCAGCTGTTAAATGAATGTACTCTCAAAAGAGTATAGCAACAAAATATTGGATTGGCAAACAAAAATTACAAAATGTAACCCTGCTGACATTTATTTTTAATTTATTTAACAAAATTCGACTGATATGTGACTAGTAGTTTCTTGTTTGATCCTCTTACAATCCCAAGTACACTCGGATGATAAAAATGAGTTCCTCAATGGCAGGTCAGGTGTGTACCACCACGCAATCGCCTAAAGCGAAAGGCCCTGCCCCGTTGACTATCATGATAATGCCCTAGACGATGGGTCAGGTGTGTACCACCACGCAATCGTATAAAACGAAAGGCCCCATCTCGAAGACTAATGAGTGAATGTACCAGATTGGAATGAACAAGTCTCTAGTTGTCACATAAAAGCGATATTCATTCACTTGAGTGAATAAAATCTTAATATCTCCAAACAATCCAATAGAAAAAATCCCTACTGATAAATAATACACACTCGCTAGTATGCAATGAACTGACGAAATAATTTAAATAATCCAATTGCAAATCACGAGTTCGAAATATTCGACACAAAAAAATAACTATCCAAGAAAAACTATCCTTACTGAAAAATGTCAAAAAGACCAAACATCTGCTTAATAAAGTCAACCAATGGTGAGAATATCGTATAATGGTGCCTGCCATATCATATGGTAACGCCATATTCTAGCAAAATGGAGCAAATAATGTCCAAGCCATGTCAAAATAATCGTAGAACTCCTACTAGAAATATATACAAGTATGCCCAGTGTTCATGAAAAATCATATCAGGAAAGTCATAACTCTTACAATATCTTCTTATATCAGCTGTTAATATATTTCAAAGATCGTCGATTATCCTCGTGTGTGCAACAAATTTCTCGAAAGATCGACGGAAATATCTATCACCCACTAAAATAACGATTGCCTTCATATTCCAAGTGAATCAGCTGTTGGACATCCTCTTCTTCAGGAACCGACTCCATCGCTCTGTGGTGCCATCACGTCTCCGTATTCACCTACTCCGACATAATGAACTGCATATTATCCATCACGGATACTGTCCAAATTCTTCCGTAAAAGTTCATAAACGTAGGGTACCCCCTACTCTTCGACTATGTCACGCCACTGTCCCATACAATGTTCGGTTTGCATATGAAAAAGTTACTCTCCACAGCGGCTGAAATTTCACTTGCAGAAAATAAATTGTTTATAAAAGTGTATAACTTTCTGAAACACCCTGTATCTGTGTTCGTAATTGATATTTCATAATGGTTCATGAAAAAATTACTATAATAATGCACGTGCCAATGTTCCTTAAGTGCATATACTCGTAACTGTTCATTTGCATAAAAGCATTAATGTTGGCTTGACCCCATGGTCGCTTTAAATATTCCGGTATGAAATGCATTATTTGATAAGCTGTAATATCATTGGAATATATCTAAGTCCATTTGAAAGTTCACAATAGCAGTATATAATTACTGTCTGCCTGCACAATTCGACTGTTGGATACAAGTCCAAACTTATAAAGTTGTAGCAAAATGTCGAAATAAAGTTCAGCTTCTTGCACGTTGCCTGCTTATAAAAATGTCGGAACCAGCACGCCCTGCTCTATCTCACTGTTCTAGAATGATCGACGCTTAAAACTTGCCTCGTCATATCGCTTCGCTGTGCTGTCCTGTATTACTAATGCGGCTTGAAATACTGTTCTCAATTCTGTTATAATGCTGCTTATCCCTTTAACAAACTGTAACATTTGAAAAGCATTGCTGTTCGCATAACCGTAACCACGATGTTGGAAATGCTACTGTCCGAACACCGGCTCTCTTTTCAAGGCCTGTATAGCTTGCCTCGCTAACCATTCCTCGCGCTGCCTACCGAGCTTCCCTTGTCTTGACAGACTGACCTACTTTCGTTAGCCCAGCGTATGCTGCTATCAGCCCCGCTTGCTGAACTAATACTGTCGTTTTTCTCCGCGCACCAAGTGCTGTACACAGCTCGACTGGCTGGACTGCCACTGCTGTTCTCCGCGCACCATGTGTTGTACTTGGCTCTACTGGCTGAACTAATACTGCTGTCTCTAGACTGCGTTGATGAGCTCCTACTCGGCGCTGTCACGTGACGTTCCCCTACCTTCTGCGGTCATACGTCACAAGTATAATCTCGACCACCATTATCTCGGCTATTAAATTGTACAATAACTTAAGGGATTATCTGCCTTTCTTCAAGTTATCACCATAAAGATTGCTTGATATTTCTTCTCTTCTGAGATGATATAATATTATGTTCCACATAGATCTTGATAATACTTCAATATTCCTCCCATAATTCCATCTGCTTGACTGGTAGTGCCACCTTCATCCTTGGCCTCCTACGTCATTTCCTAACATTCTTCTCGACTCGATCTGAGCGCTATCTCTTCTACTTTTCCCATAATTCTCAACTACGGCTCGATGTCAACTGGCGTAGCCGATAGCCTCAACTAGGTATCGGGTACAGTACTATAGGCCTGACATGCCGATTTGTATATTTATTATTGTTACCGACCCCAGATTATTATTATTATTATTATTATTTAACGTTACCGTTACTTTCAACAATGACTTACGCCTAAATGGCCGTAAGCATGTCATCCTCAAAGCCATATTTTTACTAAAATAGGAGGGATGTGATCTCGTACACTAATGACTTAATTCTTAATCGTTGAGGGAATGCTTCGTTGTATGGTGAGCCATTAAATCATATCAACATTTTAAATTTGTACTCACTTTCATTTTAGCTGGGTTAGTCCAGCATGCCAACCATTCGCCTGCCCTAATGCTTGTTTTAAGCCATCATGATATTTTTCACACGACACATTGCATAGACTTTACACATGGTAATTATATTTTTCACTACTGGCATTTTCACTTTAACACAATTCACATTCATTTACCATATAAACATAAACACTTTTAAAGATCACTGTAATATAACTTTATATAATTTTCACACACGGATCCTCGATCGGATTCCCACTATCGCCTGACCTCAGAGATGCGATGCAGCTAACTCCTGACAACCGCTGGTCTCCTTGAAAGTCTATCTTGCGTGTGTGTGTTCGTCTCCCGTCACCTACAGTTTATGTCTCCTCTACTGCAAAGTTGTTCAATCCTAGGTCACAACTACTTGTGATGCCTCCCAGGCTCCCGTAACTCTAGTGTTAATTACAATATTATGTTTTATTTTACCCATGATAACACTTCTTGTGGTTATGCTCATTGTCTGTTAACATCATCCCAAAATATCTCTACGCTGTACTGATTCTATACTCGCGTATACTGTTGCTTATACGTCTGCTGTAGACTAATTATTATATGATGCAGAATTACTGCTATTAAGCTGCATGACGCGCCTTTCATTGTTCACTGCTAGTACATTTGAGCGTCAATACTTTATAAATTCCGCGCACTTTTTTGCGTGATCCGACAGCGTGTCACCACACGAGTTGAGTCAAGACGAACTGACTCTCCACTCCAGCTTCCCCCATATAAAGCTTCCTGATGAAAAGTAGTTCACTGGATTTCCAAGAGCGACTCTCTTCTTAAAATAATACATTTTCAGACAAAGTGAAGTATGATCCATATTCGTCTATTCATGGAGGTTCCAAATTCACTCGCGTGCAGGCAATTGCTTCGGCCAATTGATTATAATTAATTGCTTTCTTCCACGGCGTCATGAAGCTACCCCGGTTCTTCCCCCATGGCTCCATTACAAATCCTGCCTCTGCCGCGGATTAGGTCTGTGCATAGGTTCCTTTATAGATGCAGGCTTTAATTTAGGCGTGAGGACACTCCTAAATTATCTTTCCTAGAATACATGCATCTGCAAGCCTCAGTGGCTTAGGCGGCAGAACGCCGGCCTCTCACCACTGGGTCCGTGGTTCAAATCCCGGTCACTTCATGTGAGATCTGTGCTGGACAAAATGGAGGCAGACAGGTTTTTCTCCGGGTACTCCGGTTTTCCCTGTCAATATTTCATTCCAGCAACACTCTCCACTATCATTTCATTTGTTATTCATTTAATCATTGCCCCAGAGGAGTGCGACAGGCTTCGGCAGCCGGCACAGTTCATATCCTCGCCGCTAGATGGGGCTTCATTCATTCCATTCCTGACCCGGTCGGAGACTGGAAGTAGGCTGTGCATTTTCATTTCAGAATACATGCATCTGGGTGTAAGTTTCATCTAAATTCATTGCTCCATTTGGCCGTAATTAATTAATTTCTGTGGGCGACCACACCCACTTCGCTTCTCTGCCTTGTTGAAGGGGGATTTTCTTAGTCGTTAATCACGGCCTTCACCATCCAGCCACGCCGAAAGTAGTGCATAGGCGTCACGTCTACTCCACCCACTTTCAACTTCGGTTTGTCAACTGTCAAGCTGGCTCGCTTTCTTGAGCTCTTAGCATCTTAAACGTACATAGGCTTGTATTTTCTGCAATAATCCACCTTTAAAGCTATAATATTCCCGTTCTGGCCGTGAAATCATGCTGTTATAATTATATGCATTTATAACTCATTGTTCCTCGGGTTCACTGTGGCTGTACCCCCTCAGAGACCAATGATTCGATTCTTCGCAGAATCATGGGCCTAGTCTTCCTTGTGATAAAGACCCCGGTTCGATGCTAGTCAGCCGTGTCCAATTGGGCACAGTATAATGGGGCAGATTTGTGTCTGTAGGGAATTCTTTGGTCACATGAAGCGATTTTAAAGCCAATTTGTTCTTAGTATAACATAGCGTATTGAACCATGGTTTGGCAATTCATTTGTTTGTTTCCTGCTTGTGGATACCATCTATGACGATCTTTTCCAGTCCCTCGTGTGCTAAGTCAATGTCTACTTTTTGGATGACCTGTGTGTGCTCATTGTATCTTCTCTATGTCTAAGTTTCTGACGAGCTTTGTTTCATGGGTTTGTGAGGTAGATTTCATTAGAAAGCTAACTATTGCAATGGGTACCATGTTTCGACTTCCGGAAAATTTCGACATATCTTCGCGTTTCACATCCCCCAAACCCCAAAACCACCGTCATTTCAAAAGTTTATATATAATTTATGTATATATGTATACATGTATCTATCTACCTATATATATATATATATATATCAGTTTCTTGTGGACACGGTAACTGCCGTAATTTAGCACCTATCACTTTGAATTTTTTACATAATATGTATCCCTATAAAATCTCGGTCGAGTTCATTAATGGGCAAAATCGGTCGAAGCGGGTGAAAATGGGGGGCTTTTTTTCCAAAAAGTGAAATTTCGCTATAACTCTCTTAATACGTGAAATATCGAATCCATTCAAAGTTCATAATATGTGTCGGATAAGTGCCAAAACTTTATGTCCGATAAGTTTTTTGATAGCACCAACCAATGACCAAAGGGGTGTAAAAAAGTGGGTTTTTCGGGAAACATTAACCATATCTCTCTTAATAGGCACAATATCAAAACCGTACAAAATGGAAAATATTCCCCTAATAATTACCTAAAACTTTTGTCTGAAAGAAATTTTGATATGACCCACCATTACGCCAAGGGATGAGAAAAATGATTTCGGAATTTTAAAAAATGCCAAGTGCCATCAGATGTTACCATAACAACGCTTTTAAATTGATGAGGGATGATCTATCCGAGGTTGCCAAGACAACGCCATTGACGAGATCACATTCATTTTTAGCCTACTTTTCACACTTTTCAAAAATGAGGAAAAAGTAGACTTATGAGATATATCCGGGAAAATGTGTCTGTCCTTCTGTCTGTCTGTCTGTCTGTCTGTCTGTCTGGCTGGCTGGCTGTGTGTGTGTCCCCCCCTATCAACTCCTAAACGGCTGCAGCAATCGAAACCAAATTTAGTATGAGTAAAGATGTATACCGGAATATCTCAGGCCCATATTTGAAAAAGATGTCAGTGCTACCAACTGCTAAAAACGCACTAGAAATTTGAGCTCCATTTTGGATATCTTGGAAGGTATACATGGGTGCTATTGTAAAATTGGCACACATGTAGATAATACTATTTCAGTTTAATTTCCAGGTGGCCCTACATGACAGTGTTGCCAAAATAATGTTAAGCCTTCTGATAAGTCCAATTTTTAAATGCATATAACTTCTACACTATCAATTGGATTTCAACCAAATTTTGTATGTAATATGTGTACATAAACAGATATGACTGAGTGTATTCTTAAGAGTCACCATGGCTGCCAACTGTTAATAATTGCTCTCTATTTTGTATCAAAATACCAATATATCAGAAAGTTTGCAAGCCGACAGCTTTAAACTATGCACACGTATATTACCTGACATTCGTCAGTTCTACCAACATGATTCTAAGCCTGCTGATAGGACCAATTTTTAAATATATGTAACTTCTATACCAACAAATGGATTTCATCCAAAATTGGCACAAAAAGATATAATATTTCAGATTATTTCTGACCAGCACTCGCATGACATTGTTGCCAACATGCTTTTACGTGTACTATTAGATCCAATGTCTAACTCCACGTAACGTCCTTTGGACTTCAACCACATTTTGTATTCTGTACCTTAGGAGATGGAAGTAAGAATATATTCAGTCACCAGAGCTGCCAACTGTATTGCTCTATTAGGCTACATTATGTCTAGTATACCTTATTTCGAACTAATTAAGACATTTCGATATTACCCACTTAATTTCGTCATTATTCTAGATAGGTTCATATACTGTAGATTAATCTTTGGCATGAATCTTAATTTTAAGAAAAGTAGGCTCTTTAGTTCGTCACGGAACTTCTTGTTCCATCTGACTATGAGGGAAGCGGCTAACTGGTAGCTTGCTGAACTTTTATGCCCAAGGTCGCGTGTTCAAAGCCGGCGAAAGTCGCCGGATTTTCTAAGAGCGCTAAAAATCTGTCAGCATGCTTTCCTTCGGAGTGGAAGTTACAATGTTCGTTGCAAGTTGCTGGTTGCGGTGGCATCTAGCAGCCAAGTTCACAGCTAGGTGTCGTTGACGTTAGTATTTGGTACAAAGTTAGGTACTACTACTTAAAATTGACCGTCTGCAGTCCTTACCTGAATTACAGACTAATAAAGTCATCACAAATAACACCGTTTATCAGACAGATTCTACACACACCCAATGTACACGGGGTTACATGACCACCTTGTCGCAGCCCCTAAACTGAGGAACCAACCAACATCTCTGCGGGAGATAAAATTTTGCGTGAAGAAGTAACAGACTGTTAGATAGTTACACATTAGTTCCAAACCTTGCATAAGGACAGTGTGATCACAAGTATAACAAGTAGTTCCGTGAAGAACTATACAGCCTAATTTCATATAGCCCACTTATTGCAACTATCAACATACACAATTTCAGTTTGATTGCTGTAATAGATTCGTAGATATTGAGAACCGACTAAATAATTTGGATGGTCGACATGTTGGATTTTATATATGTAGGTCCTAGAGTTATGTACTGTTACATGCAGATTATTGTGTAAGTGTAGTATTCAAACTTCAATCGCATAATTAGGACACTAGAAGTTACAAGGAGATTTTAAAATTTCGCACAGCTGCCATCATTAGGTTATGGAAACAATTGAAATAAATTAGATGCTAGTGGATTACCATTCGTATAAGGATTTACTGTACCAAGTTTCACTGCTCTCGGATGGTTAAATTGCGATAATCGTCCATGTGATTATTTATATTTCGCGTCGCCGCCATGTTGGATTTGTGATCACCAGGTTATTTAAAGTCCTAAAAGTGAACTTGAGTTCATAGCCCCTATGAACAATAAAAAATTCAGTTTGATTGCTACAATAGATTCGTAGATATTGAGAGCCGTCTAAATATTTCGGATGGTCGCCATGTTGGATTGTTAAATGTATAGGCCATAGAGCCATGTACCATTATAGGATAATTATTGGGTAGGTTCATTATTCAAACTTTCACTTCGATCGCATGACTACATCACAAGAAATAAAAACTTAATTTTAAAATTCGCACAGCCGCCATCTTGAGGTTATGTAAACAATTGAACTAAATTAGATACCAGTGCATTACAATGTGTATAAATATTTCCTGTACCAGATTTCAGTGCGTTTGGAGCATTAAATCGCGAGAAAGGTTTATTTCAAATTTTCTAATTCGCTTGGCCGCCATGTTTGTTTTGTATATAACCGGTTTTTTAAAGTCATATAAATGGACTTCCAGTAGTGCCCTTTATCTCCGTACAAAACTTCAGGGAGATACCGCTAATAGTTTCAGAGATACAGAATGCCGGTGAAATATTTCGCACATCCGCCATCTTGTGGTTATGTAAACAAATGAACGAAGTTAGTTGTCGGTGCATTACAATGTATATAAACATATACTGTACCATGTTTCATTGCGTTTGGTTGGATAAATCGCGAGAAACGTGTATTTAAAAGTCGCAACTTCGCTTGGCCGCCATGTTGGTTTTGTAGTTACCAGGTTTTCAAAGATCACATAAGTGAACTTATAGTAGTTCCCTTTATCACCATACATGATGTCAGGGTAATATCGGTAATCGTTTCGGAGATATTGAATGCTGGTGAAATATTTCGCACAGCCGCCATGTTGGATTGGTGAGTCGTAACAAAATTTGAAGGGCACGGTCGAGGTCTCCCGGAATAGTGCTATGAACTTACTGAGTTTCATTGAAATCGCTCCAACCGTTTAGATTTTATTAGGGGGGGACACACACACGAATCACACACACACACGCACACACACACGGACAAAAGGTGATCTCATAAGCCTATTTTTTCAAAATTGAAAATAGGCTAATAAAAATGAACCCCAAATGACAAGAAGGTTACCATCCCCATAAGACAGTAATATGTTAAAAATATGCATAGAAAGAAGAAAAAATGTTAACTAACCTCCAATTGTAAAATACTTTCTCGCAATAAATGAGGTCTGATCCTCCTACGAAAACCTGCATATTTTGCCTATTATAGCCTATCCCCTAGTTTGCCCGGTGAAATCTACCTCCGCCTTCCGGCGTGCCGAGAGGATTTTTTTTTATTGCCATCATTCTTCAAGTGTAGAATTGTCTCCACTGGAAGATGCTCCCTTATGGCGATAGTATACAGAATGTTCTGAGAGACGGCTCTTAAGCAATCATTCACAATAACTAAATGAATTGTACTACTACCATTGCAGCAATAGTAAGTTTTGTCACTTGCCTTGTTCACTAAGTATAGTCCTTCTTCTTGTAAGTAATCAAGTATCGCAGAAGATTTGGCCGACAGAGAGTCAATGCGTGTGTTTAGATCCCCAACAAATATAAGCGGTTCGGAATTTGGTATCTTTGTTAGTGCTGCTCCTATTTCAACTATGATATCGTCTTGTTTCAAGTCTGGGGGAAATATACACATATTGTTGAGCATAGGTTTGTTTTAACCGAAAGGACGTAGTCTGAATCGTGAGTAATTTTAAAAGGTGTTAGTTTTGGTTTCATTAGTATTGATGTTCCGCCTTTCGCCGTGCCTCGGGCGCCTTTCTGAGCCAAATTATTTATACAGTAGAATCCTTGGATGTTCGATTCCTCCGTGAGAAAGGTTTCAGTTATGAAAATTCAGTCAAATTTTTGAAAGATATCTTGTGGTAGTAACGTGGTTACATTTGTCAACCCTTCTGAGTTTCATGGTAGAGAACAGACGAGGCCCTCATTTTTAGCCTACTTTCGATTTTTGCAAAAAATGAAAGTAGACTTATGAGATCACTACAGGGCCAAAAATTGTGTGTCTGTCTGTGTGTGTGTATGTGTGTGTGTGAGTCTGTGTGTGTGTGTGTGTGTGTGTGTGTGAGTGTGTGTACTCTGAATGTCTGTCCCCCCTATCAATTCCAACACGGTGAAACCGAATTGAACGAAATTTGGTACAGAGGTAGAACAAGCAAAGGGCACCTCAGTGTCATGTTTTATATCGCCGCCATCTTTACCAAATATGAATGGCGGCCACTCAAACGTTCAAAACGTAAAATCAAATAGCGACTAACCAAATTATCCGATCTCTACCAAATTTGGCAATAACATACCTTCATATAGGACGCGTCTTGTGACCAAACTACAAGGTCATCCGCAGTACCATTTCAGGATGGCGGCCGTGCGAATTATGCAAACTTTATAATCCATATCATGGGACCCACCAGTTCCGATTATCGAGCCGAGAGTCGATTTAACTGTTCTAAAGGAAGAGGCACGTTCGAAAATAAAAGTTTATTTTGTAATACTATAGTGCAGAAGTGATTTTAAAAAGCTGAGCCGTCTCGGTAAGAAGACAAGATGGCAGCGGATATCTTGTGTCTGACATATATTTCACTAATTTGAGTATTGCATGCAATATAGCGTACTGATACAAAATAAATAAACTTAGTATGAAATGCTTTATACATAAATAATATACTCCACTGATGAAATCGTTAGGTCTAAATCATTATTTGCTAACAAGTTCTATGAAAGTCATTTTATATAGCTCAATGTTCGTTGGCACGAATGGCTCCGTGGTAAAGCGTTAGTCTGTCATTCATATGCCTATGGTTCAAACCCCATCAGAGTTTGGTTTTTTGCTTGAAATTTTACATATTTGTTGCTTTGTAATGACTCAGACATTTTAAAATTAAGCCTTATATTGTGCATATTACGGTGCAAAATATATATTTAATTAAAACATAATTCGCCAGCAGATTTGCTCGAGACATCTAGCAGCCAAAAAGGTAACTGCACGCCGGCCTACTTATTAACTTCCAGATTTTATTGAAAAGTTTCTTCTTATGGCCGCTAGAATGCACTCGCCCTGTTAGGATTATATTGTTCGATATTTCTCCACTAGATTTCCCGACTGGTCTACATGGGACTCCATTGATAGTATACCATTGGCATTCTATGCGCATCGAATTTGAAGAATGACAGGATGATACTATGATACATTTTTACTTCTTATTTTAAAGGGTTTGTTACAGCCTATTGTGCGTTATTTGAAAATGTTATTTGAAGTAAAGAACAAAACGATTTAACATAGTAACTGAATTCTAGCCGCTGGTACTAGTTCAGGTTATTAATACTTTTATTTCAGGCAAATAGCAATCGAAAATATCCACATAGTTTGTATACACACGTCTCTGTAGGGACACGGAAAGATTTGTTAATTCAATTAGGGTTGTGAAAGCCATGCACAACCAGACGTGTAAAGACATGCCTCAACTCAAAGTTGGATGTTGCCCACGGCAGGTCGATTATGTAATAATAAAAATAATAATAATAATGTTATTTGTTTTACGACCCTTTTAACTACTGCTGCTTTTAGATACGCCGGGGTGCCGGAATTTTGGCCCTAAGGGGATCTTTAACGTGCCAGTAAATCTACTGACACGGCTCCCTCGCATTTGTGCACCCTCAAATGCCAGCTGACTGCGCCAGGATACGAACCTGCAACCTAGGGCCCAGCAAGCGAGAACGTTACCGCAGAGCCACGCAGCCAGTCCGGTCGATTATGTCTCCAGATCCATAACATTCTTGAGATACTTCTTATCTATCTTTCTTCAATGATGGTAGTAGTTTTTTTTTCTAGGTTGTGGCGTTTGGTAGAGGTAAATAGTTTCTAAGGTCTTCAACCAAGAAATGATTCTATTATACTCTTTGATAATAACAACGAGTTATAACTATACTCATAAATTTAGGAGAAAGTAGGCTATATGTTCTTTACTGAACATCTTGTTTCGCAATACCGTTTAACCAGTATACGCTCCGGCTATAATCCGGCATCATTGCTCTTTCCTTGTCCTCAAACGGAATGCCTATCTTGAACGCTTTAGTTTTTCCTCTCGCTTCTATTTGCTCACATTCTATTTCCCCCTTTATGCCCATGTCTGTTGCCGTGGATAAAGTGGAGTGGCATGGCCTCTTACAGATATAGACGGAAACTTGGTGGTCTCTTCTTGAGCTACTGTTGCCATGGAGATGGCCGGCCTTGCCATTCCTACATAAGTTAATTTTCTGACTTTATTAGCCTTTGCTCGAGTGCAAAAAGGCCGAAATCAGAATAATGAGAAAGACTATCGAAAATTCATGCAGCCAGCGATTTTATTCCTGGTCCTGAATTATGTGTATGAAATATTTGGTTGAGATTGGTGGAACGGTGTAGATTTGTATACAGAACAAACCCACACACATACCCACATACAGACTTTCACTTTTATACAGAAGATAATTAATTTAAACAAGATGTTCAGTAAAGAACATATAGCCTACTTTCTCCTAAATGTATGAGTATAGTTATAACTCGTTGTTATTATCAAAGAGTATAATAGAACTATTCTTTGTTGAAGACCTTAGAAACGATTTACCTCTACCAAACGCCACGACCTAGATAAAAACTGCTACCATCATTGAAGAAAGAAAGAAAGATAAGAAGTATATCAAGAATGTTATGGATCTGGAGACATAATCGACCGGACTGGCGGCGTGGCTCAGCGGTAACGTTCTCGCTTGCTGGGCCCTAGGTTGCAGGTTCGTATCCTGGCGCAGTCAGCTGGCATTTGAGGGTGCACAAATGCGAGGGAGCCGTGTCAGTACATTTACTGGCACGTTAAAGATCCCCTTCGGGCCAAAATTCCGGCACCCCGGTGTCTCTAAAAGCAGCAGTAGTTAAAAGGGATGTAAAACCAATAACATTATTATTATTACGACCTGCCGTGGGCAACATCCAACTTTGAGTTGAGGCATGTCTTTACACGTCTTGTTGTGCATGGCTTTCACAACCCTAATTGAATTAACAAATCTTTCCATGACCCTACAGAGACGTGTGTATACAAACTATGTGGATATTTTCGATAATATAATCCTAACAGAGCGAGTGCATTCTAGCGGCCAGAATAAGAAACTTTTCAATAAAATCTGGAAGTTACCTTTTTGGCAGCTAGATGTCTCGAGTAAATCTGCTGGCGAATTATGTTTTAATTAAATATATATTTTACACCATAATGTGGACAATATAACGCTTAATAACATTTTCAAGTAACGCAAAATAGGCTGTTACAAACCCTTTAAAATAAAAAGTTAAAATGTATCGTAGTATCAACTTGTCATTCTTCAAATTCGATGCGCATAGAATGATAATGGTATAGTAATCAATGGATCCCCACGTGGACTAGTCGGGACATCTAGTGGTGAAATATCGAACAATATAATCCTAACAGAGCGAGTGCATTCTAGCGGCCAGAAGAAGAAACTTTTCAATAAAATCTGGAAGTTACCTTTTTGGCAGCTAGATGTCTCGAGTAAATCTGCTGGCGAATTATGTTTTAATTAAATATATATTTTACACCATAATTTGCACAATATAACGCTTAATTTTAAAACATCTGAGTCATTACAAAACAATAAACATATAACATTTCAAGCAAAAAAACTATCTCTGATCGGGTTTGAACCATAGGAATCTGAGCGACAGGCTATCGCTCTACCACTGAGCTAATTGTGTCAACGAATATCGTTCTATTTAAAATGACTTACATAGAACTTGTTAGCAAATAATGATTTATACTAAACGATTTCATCACTGGAGTATATTATTTATATATAAAGCATTTCATACAAAGTTTATTTATTTTTTTATCAGTACGCTATATTGCATTCAATACTCAAATTAGTGAAATATAAGTCAGGCACAAGATATCCGCTGCCATCTTGTCTTATTAATGAATCAGCTGAGCTTTTTAAAATCACGTCTGCACTATAGTATTACAAAATAAACTTTTAATTTCGTACGTGCCTCTTCCTTTAGAACAGTTAAAACGATTCTCGGCTCGATAATCGGAACTGGTGGGTCCCATGATATGGATTATAAAGTTTGCATAATTCGCACGGCCGCCATCCTGAAATGGTATGGCGGACGACCTTGTAGTTTGGTCACAAGACGCATCCTATACGAAGGTATGTTGTTACCAAATTTGGTAGAGATTGGATGATTTGGTTAGTCGTTATTTGATTTTACGTTTTGAACGTTTGAGTGGCCGCCATTCAGTTTTAGTAAAGATGGCGGCGATATAAAACATGACACTGAGGTGTCCTTTGCTAGTGCTACCTTTGTACCAAATTTCGTTCAATTCGCATTCACCGTGTTCGAATTGATAGGGGGGGACAGACATTCAGAGTACACACACTCACACACACACACACAGACTCACACACACACATACACACACACAGACTCACACACACACACATACACACACACAGACAGACACACTTTTTTCGCCCTGTGTTGATCTCATAAGTCTACTTTCATTTTTTGCAAAAATCGAAAGTAGGCTAACTTCCATTTAAAACTCTCCCGCCAGTTGAAAGCCTTCTCAATGTGAAATAGTACATAGCTTTTTATCACAACCTATATTTCGCAAATATAGAGCAACCATTTCTAACTCCTAGGCAATAATCATTTTTGAACAAGTACTGTAGTTCCGTGTAGAATTAAATAGCCTATTTTCATATATCCCATTTATGTTAATTGCCTATATCAACACACAAAATTTCAGTTTGAATGCTGTAATAGATTCGTAGATATTGAGAACCGTCGGAATACTTTGGATGGTCGCCATATTGGATTCCTACATATATATAGTGTTATGTACCATTAAATGAAGATTATTATGTAGGTTCATTATTCAAACGTTTATTTCGATCGCATGTTTAGGACACAAAAAATAAAAACTTAATCTAAAACTTACGCACAACTGCCATCCTGAGGTTATGTAAAATATTGAACTTAATTAGATGTCAGTGCATTACAATGTGTATAATGATTTGCTGTACCAAGTTTCATTGTGCTCGAGAAAAGTCTATTTAAATGTTTCAACTTCACTTACGTGAATACAACATTAAGGAATTATGCACCAGATTATTTAAATCGTGGTACTGGTTGACCAAGTTACCTAGAGACTTGTTTAATAGATCATCGGTAAAATAATTTCTTTTTCAGAAATTAACTTACTAATAATCTGTAAATTACAATACGTACAATAAAACGTTGGAGTAAATGAACTCAGTGTTCCACCCCTTAAAACAATCTCCACCCCTACCACACTATATTGTATATTGTATATTGTAACAGATTTGATTTTAAAAATGTTTTTTCAGCCTTTAGACTTACTGTAGTATTTTAAGTAATTATTTTGATATCAACTTTTGATAAGGAATTTTTGTATGTAAGTCTTGCTTCTTTACGTATTTTATAATATAACCGGCACTGTGATTAAAGTACAATTGGTTATTGACTTAAGGTACCATTATACTGAATATTTAAAGTTACACAATAAATATATAATTAATAGTCTTCTGTCACCATGCAAAATTTCAGTATGAGTGCTGTAATAGTTTTGAAGATATTGAATACTGGGGAAATATTTTGAATGGCCTCGTTACTTTAGGACAGTATCCTACATGTAACCGTTCTTAAATGATGTAGACCATTAATAAAATGATAACAGCAGGACTTCGGGGTCATACTGGATTCTTTCGGATTAGAAACACTACAGCACATTTCGAGGTCTACATACAGGTTCTTAAGATTAGTGAAATGACTGACACATAAGTTATCCTTCGTAGTTTAAATTTACAAAATTTAATTTTCACAACAGACAAAAATACAAATACCAAAAAATAAAACAATCCACAAATCTAAACAATTTCCCTAAATGGAAAATCACACAAATAAACAATAAAGACGAAAAAAGTCTATCTGTTTCTCTAAAAACATGAGGATAAATCTGATCAGAAACTTACCAAAATGCCCTGTACAAAACAAAAGACAATCTGAAAGTATTTATAATTAATCACATTAAAAACAAGCATCACGTAATTATTAACATGAATAATATTACCGAGTTGTACAAAGGTCTAAGCAGACTAATTACTTGGGTATTTAAATACACACAATTAAATTGCTACATTTCCTTTAGAAGATAAAACACTCTTAAAAATTGAAAAGTGGTGTCGGCTGGGAGATAATGCGCATTAAAGTATGGCGCTATGCCATTGCTCTGTGAGTATTTGCCAGCCTTCATCTTACTCAAGAGCGAGGGAATAACGTATCCTTTTGACTGGGTCCTCAAGATTAAATTTATATGTATAACTATGCCAAGAAAGTCAATCGCTCTGTGAACGTCATCAAGGTGAGAGTTCGATGACCCTTAGCAACAAACATGATACTGCAACTATAGAGTGACGGTTGCCGTTCACTTTCAATAAATTCAATCATTTAGAATATAAACTATTTTTATTCGTCCCTAAGACATGTTATGGACAACACTGAAACTCAACTCTCCTCACACTTTAAGTCGGAAAGATGCTACCACGAAATTCAATGCAAGAATTAGTAACTATTTCGTTACGTATGGCCAATGCCTTTATCTTTAATTATATGCGTGTGCACTTCTACTTGTGTCAAATAAAGTTGGATCACGTATAACTCACACCAAGAAGTATCTACCTACCTAATATTGTAAACATTGCTTGCCGAACGACAAATAATCGTGGCCTTTCATCTACAGAGTGTTCGGCTCCGTGGCTAAATGGTTAGCGCGCTAGGCTTTGGCCCAAAGTGCCCCGGGTTCGATTCCCGGCCGAGCCATCAGGGATTTTAATCCCCTGGGGTTAATTCCTGTGGCTCGGGGACTCTTCATCACCACTTCATCCTCATTACAACGCGCAGGTCGTCCACGGGCGTCATCTAGGAAGACCTGCACTCGGCCCCTTCGGAGGCCACACGATCATCATCATCATCATCATCATCATCTATAGAGTACTACACAAATTCTGGGTTACTGGTGCATTTAAAATTCTATTTCCTCGTAGACATTATTACCAGGAGTTACCAATAGCCTTAATTACTCATATTTCCTCGCAAACATTATTACAGGACTTACCTTTCTCCTTTCTTATTCATTTCCGCCCCTTAAAACAACAATAACTAACTAACTTTAATATTCATCTAATTATTCCAATTCATATATTCTGAGGACTTACCTTACGGCCACAAATACACTCGTAGACATTATTTAGGACTTACTTTACGGCCTTACATTTACAGAAGGTAATGGCAGCCACCCAATTGTTCAAAGCTTAAATCAAATTACGACTAACCTAATCATCTGATCTCTACCGAAATTTGCAACAACATACCTTCATGTTTTAAGCGTCTTTTGACCAAACTACAAGGTCATCAGCCCAATAGTTTGCAGATGGTGGCCATGCATGTGTGAAAATCGATTCCCCTATCAATTCAAATACAAGGAAATACAAATCAAACCGCATTTGGTACAAAGGTAGCACTGGCACGGGACAACTCAGTGTCATGTTATATATCGCCGCCATCATAACAAAAAAGAAATGGCGCCCACTCAAAGGTTCTGAGTTTAAATCAAATTACGACTAACCTAATAATCCGATCTCTTCCAAATTTTGCAACAATACACTTAATGTAGGAAGCGTATTTTGCCCATACTACTAGGTTATCAGCCAATGCGTTTCAAGATGATGGATGTATGAATCATGCAAGTATTATGGCCTAACAGTAACTTAAGATTGAACAATGCCTGGTCTCAACAATTCAGCTTATCGTACATAGGGAGGTTTAAACTGTCCTTATGGACAGTGACCGGTAGGATATTAGCATATTATAATAGAATATGTAACCGTAGAAGTGACTAACAGATCAGGCCGACCATGCAATATCGTTGTGTGTCCGTGCCGTCCCGTTGTCAAAATGGTCGCTATTTTTACTTGTAAATCCATATATTTCCGTAACAGCGTAAGTTTATATCCATTTATTGAACAAAATAATATATATTTAGTATCAAATTGTTTACAGAAACGCCAGAAAACGCTAATGACATAGTTGATTTCAACACAAAATATGATACAGTTATACTAAACCCGTTGTTTGCCATATATTATCGTAGTGCATCCGTGGCGTAATGGTAGCGACCTAGGCTCATAGTCTGAAGATTCGTGGTTTAAATCCCTGCCGGTTCAAGTTTCCTTACTTCGTTTTTATTTTTGTCGTACTTATTGATTTATAACCACTCACACGTACTAATGTTAAGCATGTACAGTGTGTATTTGCAATCGAAAATATTATATATACAGTGTACTAATAACACCACATATTTCATCATTCGAATACAGCGAATAATATGAGTTGACCTTGATCCGCGGTAGAGTCTATTGTTGTTGTTGATTCTTTAGGGGGTTTGCGGCATCATGGTCTTGTAGCCCTGCTTACTTGGTAGAGTGTTGAGTTTTGTCTGATAACCTATGTTGATAACCTGTGTTATTGTGATGGCTATAGTAATGTGTGTGTATATAATTCAGGTGAGGATTCCATAAATCAACGTTTAATATCCGTATAGCACGTTGTATTTCAACAAGCTACTACAACCAGCATTCAATTATACTCCTTGAAAAGGACAAAGAGTTATAACAATACCCATGCATTTAGGAGAAAGTAGGCTATATGTTCTTTACAGAACATCATGTTTATAATGTGTTCTACAAGCACGAATATCTAGAAAACACCCTGTGTTTAAAATCATATCACTTCTAATTATGGGAATTCACATATTTAACTGGTTCAATTAAAGGTTGACCTACTTACATCTCTCAAATTTATTATCTTCCTGTGATCCATGGCTTTACTATGACATTGACATTTACGTCATAATTATTATGAAAAATCCACAGCCTGCTTCCAGTCGACCGACCGGGTCAGGAATGGAATGAATGAAGCCCCTATCTAACGGCGAGGATATGAACTGTGCCGGCTGCCGAAGCCTGTCGCACTCCTCTGGGGCAATGATTAATTGACAGATGAATGAAATGATAGTGGAGAGTGTTGCTGGAATGGAATATTGGCAGGGAAAACCGGAGTACCCGGAGAAAAACCTGTCTGCCTCCGTTTTGTCCAGCACAGATCTCACATGGAGTGACCGGAATTTGAACTACGGACCCAGCGGTGAGAGGCCGGCGTGCCGCCGCCTAAGCCACGGAGGCTCGTTCATATTTAATATAATAATAACATTTCGAGTGACTATTTTTCTGGGCTTGAAAAATAGTCCTCGTTAGCATCTATCATTTACAGAACCCGTTTTCAATATTAGGCTTTTCCGACTTAATTGCAGTCTGACGACGAACCATTCTCCGTTCTTTAACTGTTATTTCCCAGTCACAAAAATTACATTTAATTACACAGATTCTAGCATATCATTTTTAGATGAACTATATTAATTTCCCCCGATCATTACTGTAGTGTTGGCAATATATAAACATGATTGTACTCACATATTGACCTTAGTAGATCGACGTAGGCAAAGGCCAGGCTAGGCAAAGGCCTCTCCCATCATTATTCTAGCCGACCATTTTACGGCAACATTTAAACATCGTTACATTTCTCACTATTTGATTAACACACAATATTTTTTGGTTTTGAACACTATTTAAATACACACAATTTATCACTTTGACACTCATACAAAAGTGATTATTCATATAAGACTGCGTATGGCCCTGCTTTATATGCATTTTAACGCCAGCCCTTCAATGAGTTGTGGTCTTCTTCTTCTTTCCCTTTGTACCGTTAGGTGTCGGGACATTTCAACCATTTATTAAAGTTTCTTCTGTCGTGCGCCATTCTCTGAACATCACCCTCGCTTCCTGATCAGTCCCAAGATGTACTCCTCCCATTCAATCCGTGGCCTTCCTCTTGTTCTTCTTCCTGTAGGTCTGGCTCGCCACACGTGCTTCGCTTTCCTTTCATCTTTCATTCTTTCTAAGTGACCAATCCAGCCCAATCCTCTCATCTCAATGACATCCATCATTGGCTCCTGCTGAAGCTCATCTCTCACTGTGGTATTTCTAATATGGTCTCTTCAAGTTTTCCCGGCAACCTTCCACAAGTATCTCATCTCAGCGGCGACCAAACGACTCTCCAGTTTTTTATGCACTGTCCGACTCTCTGTGCCATACAGGAGGGTTGGCAGGTACACAGCATGATATACCCGCATTTTTGTGTTTCTGGTCATTTTTTTCTTCCCTATGATTGTGTTGTTTATACCATAGTAAACTTGATTAGCTTTTCTAATTTTGTTGTTTCTTTCTGCCCCTAATTTTCCATCCTCTCTGATTATGGTGCCCAGGTATTCAATTTGCTCTATTTGCTCAATATCCTCGTTGTTCCACTTGACCTGAAGCTGTACTTTTTCTTCTTTGGTGACCTGCATTACCTTGGTTTTGCTCGCGTTGAGCTGTGGTTTTCTAAAAGTAGACGATTGCCAGGTTTCATTGATGCTACCGGATTTGCAATCCGATCGATGAATTTCACGTAAAATGATTTGCGTCCTTTTATTAGTGGCCTAAACCGGGGTAATTCCCCTGTTAAATCTCGATATCCATGACTGGCCCTGCAGTGGGAATAAGGTATTCGACCTGCTGTGTAGGAAATTAATTTGATCAATTAAACATAATCAAATTAATTAGCTTATAATTCTTTTCTTATATTTTGATAAATGAATATCTATTTAGCATTTCTCTGCGCTCTTTATTTAACCTGTTATTAGAGAAAATGTGTGGGTCACGTGGCGCATGTGATCATAAGTCACACCCACATCTCCATCCTACTTGCTCCAATAGTTCCTTGGTAGGAATTTTCCTCTGTGTCTCGCTGAGGTAAGGCCTTTTGAAGTGCGGTGATGCGATCTGGTGAACCACCATCAGAGAATGAAAGAAGTCTCCTTGTTCTGCGTCATCTGATATTTCAACTCAACTACGCATTACAATTTCTTCACCTTGAAACCATGCCAATAAGGTTGCATTATATCAGACCTTGTATGAAGATATATTGTGCCAAGTTTCACTGAACTCGGTTAGTTAAGTCACGAGGAAAACCCATTTTAACATATAAAGTTTGCGTGGTCTCCATATTGGTTTTGTGCTCATAACGTTATTAAAAGTATGTCATATGGGTGAACTTATTTTAGAAACCTCAATCACCATACAAAATTTGGAGTTCACATCAGTAATAGTTTCAGATATATCGAATGCCGGTGAAATATTCTGCGTGTTCGCCATGTTATACTGGTAAAACTTACTAAAATTTGAAAGGCACTGTTGAGGCCGGACAATGTAGTAGAACGGCCTTACGTTGTTTCATTGAAATCACTCTTGTGGTTTGGATTCTATTACGGACACACGCACGCGTACACGTTACACACACATGTGCACACATACGGACGAAAGTTGATATCATTAGTCTATATTTCAAATAACACAATTAACCTACAATAATCTATACCGTAGTTTATTTCAAGCATCAAATTGCACCTATCACAAGGAAAATTGATTACAATTTAGGCAAAAACGAGTAGTACCAGATATCAAAATAAGTAGCTTTGTTCTCCAAGGAACTACTTGTTTTATTTGCACAAATAAGTGGAAGGACGTACACCACACATAGCTATTTCAGACATATATCATCGAATATCAAGCTAGGAGCCAAGACGAATCACTTAGTATATCATTTGGGCTAAAAGTATTGTACGTATTGGGAATAATCATCAGTTGGTTATAAGACATTTTGGAAGTTAATATGACTTTAAAACATCTGCTTCTGACGTTTAAGGGCCTGTAATATTGTCACATATGCTTGAATTGATAACGAATCTTCTCAAGTAAAATTGAAATTCAGCACTATTAGCTTCATGATACTTGGAAAGTAAGCACATCCGTTGCGTAAAGTCATCAAATTCGTACACTACTCGGTTACAAACTGTAACATGACCACAAGATACGTTGATGTTGCTCCAATAATAGAATACAATAATGAACCATTGATGGGGAAAAATCCATTTACTCTGAATGTCAGTTCATCTTGGAAGATATCTTCAGAAAAGAGACTCAATTCATTGACGGTTTCATTATCCGGTTTTCTCAACAAAAGCATATTCCTTACTTTGACAACAGATGTCTCTCTTTCATTGCTAATGATTTGGCATATCAGTGTCATCAGCACGACGTAGCTTACGTGATAAAGACTCCAGACAATGGTGAGAATCAACTCAGTATTGTTGGCGACATCCCACTGGAAGTCACGTTTCACCAAAGGCAACGAAATCCTACATACACTGGAAACAACAGTAACGAAGATGCTGGATAAAATAAATAGAAGTGGAATTCCAAAAGCAGAATTCGTTATGTTCACGGTTGAAGATAGGATCGAGTATGATTCCCTGAGCAGATGAATTCGGTCATGTTGATTACGTAAGACATTTCTTCGGTTTCCATTTACTTTTAAGCACATCACATTATTTAGGTGAAAGCGCACCTCCTCACCAATTACAAGATCATTTTCATCTATTTCAGAGAAGAACTCTATTCTACATATCCCAGATAGCCAGTAATATTTAGTGTTTGTATCACTTTTACCTTGTAACAGAAGTATTTCCTGATCAAGACAATCATTGATGAGCTTCAACCGGCATCTCACATGAAGTGCTATTTCTGTGAACTGAAGTACTTTAACCGTTGTAATTGCATGCTGAAGATACGAGGATAGAAACCTTAACCATGTCCATTGCCAGAAGATGAAGTTAAAGCATAACGATATCACGTGAAACGTAGAATATAGAAGGGACAATGTGATTAGAATAAACTGGATTTTTCTGTTCTCTTTATTTAAGTTGTTAGGTAGAACTTGATCAGCTAGATGCATCAGCAAAATAACATCTTCTTGAAAACGGCGGCTAACTCCCACGAACCAAACTAGTGACACAAAACTTGCAAATAAATACAAGAAAGGATTTATCCATGAGGAAACAAGAATGGTAATATCATTAGAAAGGCTTGTATTATTTATAAAATTCACGATGTAATATATCATGAAAGACACCAGAAGTAATGAATATATGATTTCTAGTTTTGTACGAGCAGTTCGAGTAAATTTGAAACGCCATCTGGACAGTGGAGCCAGTCCAAAAATCCTAGATATCATGGATAAAGGTTGCACTGCTTTCAATATATTGCATGTGTTTATAAAGTGTTGCCATTTGCGAGCTTTTTTCTTCCCGTTTTGTTCCATTACGTAGGTAGTGCATGACTGGCACTTCCCCACATATTGCGACAGAAGAGACACAGATTAAGTGAGGTAGCGACTGTTCAATTTGGCAGCTAATACATTTTCTGTTTGTCCTACTAATTAGGAAGACTGTGATGTTCTTTGATCGCAATTTTCGTTAATTGTAGCAATTACCATACTGACGTTTGTTTCATCATTTTCCCAACACAAATGTCCCTAAGCTTATTTCCACTTACTACAATACGTGTCTCGTATATTATTAAAAGGTAATTGAAAACTGTCACTTCCATGAATAAGTACATGGTACACACGCTCTTGAACCTTTGTTCGATATACCTTGTGTATGAAAAGTGGTGGTCAATTATGTAAAATTAATAAGACTGAAGTATAAAAAGAAAAATGAGTCCAAATTAACGGCCCTTAAGTCTGTAAACAAAACGTCGTCATTTTTCCTACGTGCATAGGAACCATTCAGCTCAATTTATTACTATTGACTGAATGGAACTATACAGGTCAAATACACTTTATTATATGTATTGATAAGTTTCGTTTGTAAAAATTGATTATATCAACCAAATTTAAATATTAGCAACTCGGTAATAAAAAGAGAAAAAATAGTACGGTGCATTTGTTGAGGATCACTCCAAACCAAAATAGTGTCCTATTTAACAACGAAATGTACGCGCAAACGAACTGGATAGCTATGGGATCACATCTCAGCGGAATAGTTACTAATATTCTCATCAACGCCCCAGAAAACTATTCTTAGACCGAGAACCTGGCAAAAGGAATCATACACCGAAGCACAAAAACACAATAATCAGGAATTTTACTTAGAGAGGCCTGCGAGGCAAAAGGGTTGTTGGAGAATTACAATCCCTGGGATGTAACACTGGAAGAAGCTGCACAATGCACACCAGTGACCAAGGGGAAAGATATTTTAGCTATTGGTCTACAAGTAGCGACATGTTGACGTTCAAATCATCAATAATTGTGGGAAAAGTACACCTTGAATAGCCTAAGGAAAAATACTTTTAATTCCCCATATTCCGATTTGCCATTCCAGTGTGCATGAGTGTAGTTCTCTCTTCAAACAGTATTCGCAATTTGTATTAACAAAGCGTAATGACACGCACTTATAGCAGCAGGTGTACATTTAGACAAAACCAGATTTTCCCATGGGCAACTGTATGTGGAGTGTTCACGAGTATCCAGACAACAAAATCGTTATGTCTCCAGAAGATGGCAAAACCAAAATCGTAATTTTCATATGTGTTCACATAAGGTAACATCGTACCCTGCAGACGTTCTCAACTCGGTGAAATTCCCACTTTGCTGCTCATATCGATATACTGTCTGTATCAGATTTTTAGCCTATTTACATTTTATGAAAAAAAAAAAAAATAGGCTTATGAGATCACCTTGTCCGTGTGTCTGTGTGTGCGTGTGTGTGTATGTGGGATTGTGTGTGTCCCCCTCTAATAAATTCTAAACGGCTGGAGCGATTTCAATGAAACTCGGTAAGATCATAGCACCATTCTGGCCGACCCCGACAGTGCCCTTCAAATTTTATTGTGTCTCACCAATCCAACATGGCGGCTGTGCGAAATATTTCACCAGCATTCAGTATCTCCTAAACCATTACAGATATCACCCTGAAATTTTGTACGGTGATAAAGGGAACTATTTGAAGTTCATCTATGAGACTTTATAAAACCTGATAACTAAAAAACCAACATGGCGGCCAAGCAAAATTGAGATATTTAAATAGACTTTTATCGCGATTTAACCATCGAAACGTAATGAAACTTGGTACAGCAAATGTTTATACACATTGTAATGCACTGGCGTCTAAGTTAGTTAAATTGTTTACATAACCTCAAAATGGCGTCTGTGCGAAATATTTCACTGGCATTCAATATCTCCTAAACTATTTATAATATCACCCTGAAATTTTGTGCGGTGATAAAGAGCACTGCTACACGTTTATTTATGTAACTTTCAAAAACCTGTAAAGTACAAAACGAACATGGCGGCCAAGCGAAATTGAAACATTTTAATAGACTTTTCTCGTGATTTAACCATCTGAGCTCAGAGAAATGTGGTACAGTAAATGATTATACATATTGTAATGCACTGGCATCTAAATTAGTTCAATTGTTTACATAACCTCAAGATGGCGGCTGTGCGAAATTTTACAATTAAGTTTTTAATTCTTGCGTCGTAATCATGCGATCGAAGTGAACGTTTGAATAATGAAGCTACGCAATAATTTTCCTTTAATGGTACATGACTCTATGGTCTATACATATAACAATCCAAACTGGCGAGCATCCGAAATATTTTGACGGCTCTCAATATCTACGAATCCTTTACAGCAATCAAACCGATAATTTTTATGTTCATAGAGGCTATGAACATAAGTTCACCTATATGACTTTCAGTAACCTGGTTAGCACTCATCCAACATGGCGGCGACGCGAAGTATACATATTTAAATGGACGTTTCTCGCGATTTAACCATCCGAGTGCAGTGAAACTTTGCACGTTAAATGCTTATACAAATGTTAATGCACCGGCATCTAATTTATTTCAATTGTTTTCATAACCACAAGATGGCAGCTGTGCAAAATTTTAAGATCTCGTTTTTATTTCTTGTGTCCTAATCATGCGATTGAAGTCTGAATACCATACGTACACAATCATATTCATGTAATAGTACATAAATCAAAATCGAACCTGGCGACCATCTGAAATATTTAGACTGATCACGATATCTACGAATCTATCACAATAATCAAACTGAAATTTTGAATGTTGATAGAGGCAATTAACATGAGTAGGATATAAGAAAATAGGCTGTGTAGTTCTTCACGGAACTACTTGTTCAGAATTAAAATGAACCCATCTGTACCCGAGATTGCTGTAATAGAATAGGCCAATTATCAGCAATAATGCATCATCCCCATTGTCTTCATCGCGAGCAAAGCCGCCGGAACCTGCTAGTAAAACATAATTGTATTTGCTGGACTATAGTTTCTATCGGAAAAAATACACCAAGCGCGGTAGTTTGAGATCTAGATATCTCGGATGTTTTAACGGGATTAAGGTAGGTGGGTCTCTTCAATCTCATAGGCAATAGCTAACCTCAATACAACTCTTCAAATGAGAATCCAAAATTTTTAAAATATTCACCTCATGATAAAACTCTGTCCTACTCTCGTTAGGTTTAGTCTTGTTTTGTATCTCACATTAAGGGCTCAAAATGCTTGCCACGGTGGGTGAGTGATTATCGTGTCGGATTACTAACCCCAAGCTTGCAGGTTCGCTCCAGGCCGTGGTAAGTGATTTTTGAAAGGCGGCAAAAATGACGACACGCATGTCATACGATTTTCGCATGTTAAAGAAACCATTTGAATTCAGTAGGCTGTGTTCATATTGGTAAAATTAATCACAAAGTTCCTAATTTCTCTACTAGAAAGCACTATAAAGTCAAGGAGCTTAGATATCTAACCTCATTGACTTTCATAGTGATTCAAGGAACAACGAAATTCGACATGCAAGCTGCCCTGTGGGTGTCAAATAACAAAGCTTGCACCCGGCAACCGAGGCCATACGATATTATTATTATTATTATTATTATTATTATTAGGGCTCAAAATTAGTTTTGTTTCGTTCTTGTAGGACCACTTTAATATTAGCATATTTTGAGGGGGGTTTCTCTCTTAGCCTTCTTTTAAAATGAATAAATAAATAAATAAAATAGCCTAAGTTTTCATTTTTAATTTGTTATATATTTTTCAATGGGAAAATAATTTGTCATAGTGACATTTTATCTACAATATATTATATTCATTACCTGAATCTTACCAAACATTGATTTTTGTGCCCTTCTCAACGTAACCAATAATTCTGGAAATCAGCCAGAAGAGCATCATCTAAGTGTTAAAGCATTACGTGTCCTATGTATCACAGTAAGTAGCTGAATGTGTCTGCACGCTAATGTTCACACACTTGCGATACTCAATCAAGAAACGAATAAATTTGCGCGTGCGTGTGTTCTATGGCACTAACGCTTTAGTGTTCACACATTAAATTGCAGCATTATCACAAGATATGTCGTAATTGCTCCAATAATAGAATACAATAGAGAACCATTGATGGAGAAGAGACCGTTAACTCTGAAATTCATTTGACGCAGGCATTGATCTTCTGAGAAAAGGGTACATTCATTAAATGTTTTCTCGTCTAGTGTCCTTAACAGCAGTAACTTACGCACTTTAACAGCAGCGATCTCTGCTTCACTGCTCACCATCTGACTTGATATTGTTATCAACAGAATTAAGCTGAAGTGACAAGTGAAATAGTACACACCGAGAAACACCGAAGAAGAGTGGGAAGTACCCCACCGGAAATCCTCCTTCATTATCGATGATATGATAACGTAAACAGAGGCTACACTTGTAACAAAGATGCTGGATAAAATAAACAAAAGGGGAATTCCAAAAGCAGAATTAGTCACGTCCACAGTCGAAGATAGTATCGAATATACTTCCCTAAGGAGATGAATTCTGTGATCGTGATATCTTGAGGCATTTGTTCGACTTTCATTCGCATTTAACCACATCACATTATTATTGTGAATGCGCATCTCCTTGCCAATTAGAACATCATCTTCTATCCCGGAGATGAAATTTCTTCTAAATATATCTCGAAAAGGACGTGAATCCATCCAGTAAGACTTGGTGTTAATATCAGCATCACCTTGCGACAGAAGAATTTCCTGATCAATACAATTATTTATTAGCTTCAACCGGCATCTCACGAGAAGACATATTTCTGTGAACTGGAAAGCTTTAATCGTTACGATTTCATACAGGAGATAACTCGACACTATTGTTATCAAAGGCCATCTCCAATAGACGTAGCTAAAATATAAACCAATCGCTTGATATAGGGAATAAAATAGGAAGATGGTTATTTGACGAATCTGGATTTTTCTATTCTCCTCGTTTAATTTATCAGGCAGAATTTGATCTGCTAGATACATCAGTAAAATGATATCCTCTTGAAAACGACGGCTGACTACTAAGTACCAAGTCAAGCATACAAAGGATGCTAGATAATTCAAGAGAGGGCCCAAATATTCAGTGACCAGAATAGTAACAGTATTACCAACATTTACATACTTTAAAAAGTACACTAAATAAGAAATATTAACGAACACCCATAGTGATGTATGTGCGACCTCAAGTTTTGAACGAGTTGTTCGAGTCAATTTGTTTCGACAACTGTGCAGTGGAGCCAATCCAAAAATCCTGGATATCTTAAACAAGGGCGACACCACATCGAAAATATCACACGTGTTTAGAAATTCTAGCCATTCACGAACTTGTGTCTTCATGTTTAGTTCCATTATTGTATTAGTGAATGACTGGCACTTCGTCTCGACTGCCGTCCTAGGTATACTCAATATGATTGCTATGCGTGACCTTATCCGTATTTCTTCTATCGAAACAATCAACATAATTGACAACCAATTCACTTTCAAGCACAAATGCTCCTGAACTCATTTGTTTTCACAACCCAACTGACAATTCTATTATTAAATTGGAATTAACTTGCAATTTACTTGATAAGTCATGACCAATGTCAGTTGTTCTAGTAGGCCTACTGCTCGGTTCCAAGTTTTTTGAAATTACGGGATGAGGTGACGCGGGAGACAGGAAAAGAAAGACCTGTCGACAGCCCGCTGTGTTATCTGAAATTCCTGTCTATTCCAATACTGGTAATATAGGGCCGTTGCCTAAACCACTGTGGTGTTGCGAATGATTGAGTGAGTCACCGACCAATGTACACTACTGTTTGTAGAAAGTGAAAAACCCAGAAGAAATATCCGGGGACACTTCCAGAACAGGGGTCGTGTTGGCCTGCGGTACCATACTAAGTGATTGAAATCGCAGAGGGATGGCGTGCACATTGGCCCACCAGTGCCCTCTGCCGTGGGACCGGACAGGTCACTGTTCGGCACAGCTCTGTCGGCGTGGGGCCATCATACCAAGTGGAGACTTGTAAGCAAGTGCAACGATACCTCGCCCACATCACAGGGTGGACTATCAGCATGTGAGTGTGGTTGAATGAGGCAGAATGCTTGGGCTCCGGGAGGTGGGTCTGTCTTTCCGGGACATTGCGGCTCCTACAGGGCACGCTGCGTCAACAGTAAGGCGTTTGTGGATCCAGTGGAGAGAGGAGGGCCGTACACAGCGACGACAGGGTAGCGGACGACGCAATGTGACCACAGCGTGGGACGACAACTTCTCCGCATGGCCGTAACGGACAGAACAGCATCGTCATCGGTGTTGGCTCGACGTTGGAGCACTGCAACGGGGGTGGACATGTCTGCGTCGACGGTGCAGAGCAGTCTTTTGAGGGCTGGACTGGTAGCACGCATGCCACTGCGTCGGCTTCCATTGACTGGGAACCACCGACGTCTCCGACTACAATGGACACGTGCACGCCGACCCTGGCAGGCTGATTGGCGAAATGTAATGTTTTCGGACGAGTCCCGCTTCAACCTGTCCTTCATTGATGGCCGCATACGCGTTCGGCGCTGCCGTGGAGAACGCAATCGGGCAGACTGTATTGTTGAGCGACATAGCTGACATACGCCACGTGTAATGGTTCGGGGTGCAATTGCCTATGACAGGCGATCGCGCCTCGTACGTCTTGTGGGCAATCTGAACAGTGACTGCTACACCAGGGATGTTTTACAGCCCGCGGCACTGCCCCTCTTACAGGCCGTTCCACAGGCCATATTTCAGCAGGAAAATGCCCGCCCGAATGTGGTGAGGAATGTGCAAGTCTTCTTCGCAGAATGACGGATACCTCTGCTTCCCTGGCCTACCCGTTCGCCTGACATGTCGCCCACCGAACATGTCTGGGATATGGTCGGTCGGCAACTTGTTCGTTCAGATCCACCTGCCGCCACTGTTGATGCTTTGTGGATGCGCCTACAAATCGTGTGGGACAGTATTCCCCATCAGCGTATGCAAGCGGTGTATGATTCCATTCCACGACGTCTATTGGCTCTGAGTGCAGCACGTGGTGGCGTGACGCCGTACTGAAGATTGACCGTCAACGTGCATGTTTCGGACTGTCCTTCTAATCATTTTCATGTCCCTAATCTGTGGTATAAAGTGCAATGTGGTCACATCACTTGTTCTTGGTGTTTTACTTTCTACAAACAGTTCTGTATTTGGTTATGTTGCTACGTACGAACCGGGAACCCCGCACGTCTCTCATCATCGTCCGCGATCCACATTCCTCTCAGATGCACGGTGCTTGGACTATAAGGCATCCAAAGTTTAGAATGAAGCACTGGTTAGATAGGGATATTTTTCTCTCTTTCTGTTGCACGCGAGACATGTATGACGCTGTCATTTTCTAGCACTCCACTGTTGCCATATCAGTCGAAAATTTTTCTTTGTCGAAAAAAAAAGCATATTCGGGTAGAACTATGTTTTGCCTATATTAGAACTACGTAAACTTGATAGAAATGCTAGAAAAATTAGATATCCATATTTTTTTAAAACTATAAACTGAGTCCCCTTTTTAGTAAAATCGATCTTATATCATGTTGCATTGACTTTGTGATGCCTATTTTTCTTACACGTAAAGCTAAATGTACCGTCTTGATGATGGGTCATTGAAATATTTTATACTGGCAATATTACAATTTTCATGTAGGTGAAACTTCTGAATATTCTCTCATAACCGCATAGCAGCATTGAAAAAGTTCGTATTCTGCCAACTTTTCTATTTTTAGAGACAACCATGTCATGCCAGTTTGAGAGTTGTAGGGGATTGTTGGTAGAAGTTTTCTACCTGCTTACCCATAGTGTAGGTTTAATTGTTTACACAGGCCGGGCTGTTCACTGACCGCGGATTATAAAAATGATGTTTTGAAGGACAGCGGGGTGCAGCTTGCTACTCACAGCTTTATTACTGTGCCCTTCGAGCTTGTATATTAGTAGTTCGGCTGTCTCTATCTTGAGTGTGTGTGCAGCAGTTCTGTTAGATTTAACGTGTTGTATTTTACGTATTTCACGTACAACAATGGATAGTTTTGTGAAAGGAAAGCGTGATCAAGTGCTCTGAAGGAGGGGAAAACAGGTCGTAATTAATGTGTTCAGTTATTTTAAAACCAACGAAAGTATAAATCAAAAAGGTATGCCAATGAGGAGTATTTTCTTTAATAACGTACTTCAACTTTAATTGCAGTCGAAAATTCACACATTTCCTTGTGCTTATACTTTATTTATTTTATTTTGATTGTTTTCTTTATGTTACATTCAGCATACGTTATAGTTAATTTAATTTAATTTCGTTGTATGTGTTAGGTTAGCCTACTATTAGTATTATTATATAGTACTTAATTCAAGTCTTCGTCACTGCACAATCGCTGAATGTGCGGAAAGTGTACGCGAAGCGCTTTGTACTGCCTCCTCTCATGAAGTGGCAACCCTGTCGTAACGCGCCATAAGACCAATGCTTCATTCTAAACGTTGGATGCCTTATAGAGCAGTACTGCCGATCGCGAGTGCCACCGACCCGTAAACGGGAGAGAAAACTCCCTTGTAAGATATCCTGCCATTTGGCCACCACTGTCGGGCAAATTGCGTATGTGGTCAGGAGAACTCCTCAACATACGCAGTTCTCCTGGTAAGCACGCAATTTGCATGACAGTGGTGGCCAATTGGCAGGCTATCTTACAGGGGAATTTTCTCACTCGTTTACGAGACGGCGGCACTCGCGATCGGCGATGCCATTTCAAAAGTTTGTCAACACACCCACATATGGGCGACTGTTGTCGTAATGGCGTCTCAGCCTTGCCAATAGATGTAGGTACACAGCGCACCTGCACGGAATTTCTACCGCAGAGCAGCAACGGCGTAATATCACAACGTGTATTACTTAAAAAACAGCCCTCGTATTTAAAACGTGCACTGGAAAGGGACCAAAAACAGGTTTGTTTCATCTCACCCAGTTAAGTAGTTAGTCCGGGGCGGCCAATCATATAATTTCTAGCTTGCACGTGACAAGCAGAGCCGATCGGAGGAGAGCCAGACTTCGGGGCTTTGTCTCCGCGAGCCGAGGAGTTCCGAAGGACCACACGCGACGATGGAATGCGGCCGCATTTCGAGTGAGCAGCGAGACACCACGCCGAGCGTCTTGCCAGTCACATATCCAACGCAGCCAATAGAATGCAGCGTTACATCGATAAAATAATTAGCGCAATTAGAATATCTAATTACTAGAGATATTTTAACACTTCAGGACACCAGAGAAGTTGTTAAATGATATTTTAAAATTGTTGAAGCACAGTTGAAGCTAATTATATGCTTAATTATGGAATAAGTTAAATTTGCCAATTAACGCGAAATTTAGGCAAGTCTTTTTATAAGGTGACGCTAACTTTTCCATCGAGGTGGGAGAGATGCGACAAGACTCAAGGCTCTTATTAATCCAGACTTCATCAAGAGTGGACGTCTTCACTGAAAACTCTACATTTTGAGGACAAAGCTGATAGATATTAAAACTCAGCAATTCTTCTAGGTTTGTGCCGTGTCTTGTGTGGGGTTTCGCCTAGGACACCCAGCTAGGCTCATCGGCGGGCTCTTGGTGTCCCCGCCCGGACCCCCACAGGAGTGACGAACTGCGCGCCACCTCCCTTTATATAAGGTGCAACTGCACCACTTGACTACTAGAACTAAAAGCTCAAGCAGCCTTACCCTCCCTATGAAGGCTTCCAAAAAGATGGTATATTGGCTTTCACGGCCGGTGAATTAAAACTCAGCAATTCTTCTAGGTTTGTGCCGT
Source organism: Meconema thalassinum (assembly GCA_946902985.2). Classification (NCBI taxonomy): domain Eukaryota; kingdom Metazoa; phylum Arthropoda; class Insecta; order Orthoptera; family Tettigoniidae; genus Meconema; species Meconema thalassinum. The sequence continues at coordinate 256,310,031 of OX336392.1, read as the reverse complement.
GTCTTGTGTGGGGTTTCGCCTAGGACACCAAGCTAGGCTCATCGGCGGGCTCTTGGTGTCCCCGCCCGGACCCCCACAGGAGTGACGAACTGCGCGCCACCTCCCTTTATATAAGGTGCAACTGCACCACCTGACTACGAGAACTAAAAGCTCAAGCAGCCTTACCCTCCCTATGAAGGCTTCCAAAAAGATGGTATATTGGCTTTCACGGCCGGTGAATTAAAACTCAGCAATTCTTCTAGGTTTGTGCCGTGTCTTGTGTGGGGTTTCGCCTAGGACACCAAGCTAGGCTCATCGGCGGGCTCTTGGTGTCCCCGCCCGGACCCCCACAGGAGTGACGAACTGCGCGCCACCTCCCTTTATATAAGGTGCAACTGCACCGCTTGACTACGAGAACTAAAAGCTCAAGCAGCCTTACCCTCCCTATGAAGGCTTCCAAAAAGATGGTATATTGGCTTTCACGGCCGGTGAATTAACGGCCGGTGAATTAATTTAATTCACCGACCGTGAAAGCCAATATACCATCTTTTTGGAAGCCTTCATAGGGAGGGTAAGGCTGCTTGAGCTTTTAGTTCTCGTAGTCAAGTGGTGCAGTTGCACCTTATATAAAGGGAGGTGGCGCGCAGTTCGTCACTCCTGTGGGGGTCCGGGCGGGGACACCAAGAGCCCGCCGATGAGCCTAGCTTGGTGTCCTAGGCGAAACCCCACACAAGACACGGCACAAACCTAGAAGAATTGCTGAGTTTTAATTCACCGGCCGTGAAAGCCAATATACCATCTTTTTGGAAGCCTTCATAGGGAGGGTAAGGCTGCTTGAGCTTTTAGTTCTCGTAGTCAAGTGGTGCAGTTGCACCTTATATAAAGGGAGGTGGCGCGCAGTTCGTCACTCCTGTGGGGGTCCGGGCGGGGACACCAAGAGCCCGCCGATGAGCCTAGCTTGGTGTCCTAGGCGAAACCCCACACAAGACACGGCACAAACCTAGAAGAATTGCTGAGTTTTAATTCACCGGCCGTGAAAGCCAATATACCATCTTTTTGGAAGCCTTCATAGGGAGGGTAAGGCTGCTTGAGCTTTTAGTTCTCGTAGTCAAGTGGTGCAGTTGCACCTTATATAAAGGGAGGTGGCGCGCAGTTCGTCACTCCTGTGGGGGTCCGGGCGGGGACACCAAGAGCCCGCCGATGAGCCTAGCTTGGTGTCCTAGGCGAAACCCCACACAAGACACGGCACAAACCTAGAAGAATTGCTGAGTTTTAATTCACCGGCCGTGAAAGCCAATATACCATCTTTCTGATAGATATTGTTACAACATTGAAAAAGTTATTACTACAAGCGGTATATTAGCAACTAGAATTACGGCACATTAAACTGCGTACTTATATTACTGTATATCTACATTTGAACTGCAACTACGAAGAAGAACTACTTAAAGCAACGAGTAAGGTGATAGAAATTATTCTACGCATTTATTACCATGTCAAATATAGAGGAGTTGAGAGGGGAAGCTACTATTGAATCTACAGAGATGGAGATATGCAACTAAGATGTTAAAGGGAACATAAGCCATGACGACAACAGGAATATTCGAAATGACATAGCATAAATTATGCGGGGAGATAAACATATTTTCTCTCCTGCAACAAAACTAAGCAGATATACAGAAGTCATTTCAACTTTCTACAACGATAGATGCAATTAACTACTTGAGCAGCTGTAAAGAAGCAAGATGATTTGCCAGCACGAGTGCGGCCAGGGTAGTCCCGGCGCAATTCAAGACAGATAGGGTGTCCCTTCTCACAAAGAAGATTGCTGACCAGGACGGACGCTGAAACCTTACGTAGATGAAAGAGTTCGAATCCAGTTCCGAGCAGCTAGGCGACTTCGGGGAGGAGATGCAGGGCGAGCCCGGACTTCAACTATCCGCAGGGAGGTCCCAGAAACAATCCGTTTCTGTTAAACAACGAGGGAGATCCACTTCTAGTCAACTTTACGCAGCACTAGGTAGGATCAAGACCAACCCAGTATCCCACATTGTAGAATTCTGTAGAAACGTTTGAGCATATCCAACAACTATGTTTTATGATGCCAATTTTCTACAATTAAGAATTTTTAGAGTATTTCTCGACTCTATATTTTTAGCCTATTTTCAATTTTTAAAAAATAGGCTTATGAGATCACCTTTTGTCCGTGTGTGTGTGCGTGCGTGTGTGTGTGTGAGGAGTGTGAGTGTGTGTGTCCCCCCCCCCCTAATAAAATCTAAACGGTTGGAGCGATGTCAATGAAACTCAGTAAGTTCATAGAACTATTCCGGGCGACCCCGACCGTGTCCATCAAATTTTGTTACGTCTCACTCATCCAACATGGCGGCTGTGCGAAATATTTCACCAGCATTCAATATCTCCGAAACTATTACCGATATCACCGTGGAATTTATTACGGTGATAAAGGAAACTACTAGAAGTTCACATATGTGACTTCTGAAAAACTGGTAACTACAAAACCAACATGGCGGCCATGCGAATTTTCGACTTTTAAATAGACGTTTCTCGCAATTTAACCAAACAAACGCAATAAAACTTGGTACAGTATATGTTTATACATATTGTAATGCACCGACTTCTAACTTCGTTCAATTGTTTACATAACCACAAGATGGCTGATGTGCAAAATATTTCACCGTATTCTATATCTCTGAAACTAATAGCGGTATCATCCTAACATTTTGTACAGAGATAAAGGGCACTACTGGAAGTTCATCTATAAGACTTTCAAAAACCGATTAACTACAAAAGGAACATGGCGGCCAAGCGAATTTCAAAATGTTAAATAGACCTTTCTCGCGATTTAATGTTTCAAACGCAATGAAATCTGGTACAGGAGATGTTTATACACATTGTAATGCACTGGCAACTAATTTACTTCAATTTTTTACATAACCTCGAAATGGTGGCCGTGCGAATTTTAAAACTAAGTTTTTATTTCGTGTGTCGTAATCATGCGATCGAAGTTAAAGTTTGAATAATGAACCCACGCAATAATTCTCCTTTAATGGTACATGACTATATGGCCTATACATTTAGCAATCCAACATGGCGACCATCCGATATATTTAGACTACGAATCTATTATAGCAATCAAACTGAATTTTTTATGTTCATAGGGCCTATGAACTTAAGTTCACCTATAGGACTTTAAATAACCTGTTGATCACAAATCCAACATGGCGGCGACGCGAAGAATAAATATTCACATGGACGTTTCTCGCAATTTAACCATCCGAGTGCAGTGAAACTTGGTACAGTAAATCCTTATACGAATGTTAATCCACTGGCATCTAATTTATTTCAATTGTTTCCATACCCACAAGATGGCAGCTGTGCGAAATTTTAAAATCTCCTTGTTACTTCTTTTGTCCAAATCATGCGATTGAAGTTTGAATGCTACACGTACACAATAATCTCCATGTAACAGTACATAACTCTAGGACCTATATATATAAAATCCAACATGGCGACCATCCGAAATATTTTGTCGGTTCTCAATATCTACGAATCTATTACAACAATCTAACTGAAATGTAGTATGTTGATAGTGGCACTTAACATAAGTAAGATATATGAAAATAGGCTGTATAGTTCTTTACGGAACTACTTGTTCAACGTCATGTCATGTGGGATTTTCATGTTTGATGGTCATCGATTTTTGTGATATTCAGGAAGCGATTTCGTCGTTTTAGATTTGCCATTTAAAATTTTTAGTATTGTGCGATTTTGATTTTATTGACGGAGATTTTATTGTTGCTTATTAAGATTTTATTATTGCTGATTTCAATTTTAATATTTCGAATTTTAAGGTTGAGATTTTATTACCACGATTTGATTGTTTAAGATGGATGGAATTATTTGAAACTATGATTTAGAGTAAGACAGTATATTTCAAGAATGCGATCTTGTATGATATATTGAGATCTGAGCGAAGTTAATTGTATAACTTATCGACAGATCTGGTGACGAATAATTATTAATGCGATTCACAGATGTGAATGTTGGGATTCATTATAAATGATTATGCTAATAAGCGAAAGAAGAGCCTCCGTGGCTCAGGCGGCAGCACGCCGGCCTCTCACCGCTGGGCCCGTGGTTCAAATCCCGGTCACTCCATGTGAGATCTGTGCTGGACAGAACGGAGGCAGACAGGTTTTTCTCCGGGTACTCCGGTTTTCCCTGTCACAATTTCATTCCAGCAACACTCTCCACTATCATTTCATTTCATCTGTCATTCATTTAATCATTGCCCCAGAGGAGTGCGTCAGGCTTCGGCAGCCGGCACAGTTCATATCCTCGCCGCTAGATTGGGGGCTTCATTCATTCCATTCCTGACCCGGTCGGAGACTGGAAGCAGGCTGTGGATTTTCATTTCATGTTAATAAGCGAAAGAATACAGAATGATATTGTCATATAAGCAGAGGCAACTGTAATTATGAATGTAATGTTGAAAGAATGATATATTGAAAGGAAATACCCTTAAGTGAAGTATAACAGCTGATCAAAGCTTGCATTGAAAATGTTATTAAGGAATGAAGTTAAGTGTTATTGATGAAATAGTATTTTATTATATTGCCTATTAGGATTGTGCATCGAACGAATCAGTATTTTTAGCCTACTTTCGATTTTTGCAAAAAATGAAAGTAGACTTATGAGATCAACACAGGGCGAAAAAAGTGTGTCTGTCTGTGTGTGTGTATGTGTGTGTGTGAGTCTGTGTGTGTGTGTGTCTGTGTGTCTGTGTGTGTGTGTGTGTGTGTGAGTGTGTACTCTGAATGTCTGTCCCCCCCTATCAATTCGAACACGGTGAATGCGAATTGAACGAAATTTGGTACAAAGGTAGCACTAGCAAAGGACACCTCAGTGTCATGAATTAATTTAATTCACCGACCGTGAAAGCCAATATACCATCTTTTTGGAAGCCTTCATAGGGAGGGTAAGGCTGCTTGAGCTTTTAGTTCTCGTAGTCAAGTGGTGCAGTTGCACCTTATATAAAGGGAGGTGGCGCGCAGTTCGTCACTCCTGTGGGGGTCCGGGCGGGGACACCAAGAGCCCGCCGATGAGCCTAGCTTGGTGTCCTAGGCGAAACCCCACACAAGACACGGCACAAACCTAGAAGAATTGCTGAGTTTTAATTCACCGGCCGTGAAAGCCAATATACCATCTTTTTGGAAGCCTTCATAGGGAGGGTAAGGCTGCTTGAGCTTTTAGTTCTCGTAGTCAAGTGGTGCAGTTGCACCTTATATAAAGGGAGGTGGCGCGCAGTTCGTCACTCCTGTGGGGGTCCGGGCGGGGACACCAAGAGCCCGCCGATGAGCCTAGCTTGGTGTCCTAGGCGAAACCCCACACAAGACACGGCACAAACCTAGAAGAATTGCTGAGTTTTAATTCACCGGCCGTGAAAGCCAATATACCATCTTTTTGGAAGCCTTCATAGGGAGGGTAAGGCTGCTTGAGCTTTTAGTTCTCGTAGTCAAGTGGTGCAGTTGCACCTTATATAAAGGGAGGTGGCGCGCAGTTCGTCACTCCTGTGGGGGTCCGGGCGGGGACACCAAGAGCCCGCCGATGAGCCTAGCTTGGTGTCCTAGGCGAAACCCCACACAAGACACGGCACAAACCTAGAAGAATTGCTGAGTTTTAATTCACCGGCCGTGAAAGCCAATATACCATCTTTTTGGAAGCCTTCATAGGGAGGGTAAGGCTGCTTGAGCTTTTAGTTCTCGTAGTCAAGTGGTGCAGTTGCACCTTATATAAAGGGAGGTGGCGCGCAGTTCGTCACTCCTGTGGGGGTCCGGGCGGGGACACCAAGAGCCCGCCGATGAGCCTAGCTTGGTGTCCTAGGCGAAACCCCACACAAGACACGGCACAAACCTAGAAGAATTGCTGAGTTTTAATTCACCGGCCGTGAAAGCCAATATACCATCTTTCTGATAGATATTGTTACAACATTGAAAAAGTTATTACTACAAGCGGTATATTAGCAACTAGAATTACGGCACATTAAACTGCGTACTTATATTACTGTATATCTACATTTGAACTGCAACTACGAAGAAGAACTACTTAAAGCAACGAGTAAGGTGATAGAAATTATTCTACGCATTTATTACCATGTCAAATATAGAGGAGTTGAGAGGGGAAGCTACTATTGAATCTACAGAGATGGAGATATGCAACTAAGATGTTAAAGGGAACATAAGCCATGACGACAACAGGAATATTCGAAATGACATAGCATAAATTATGCGGGGAGATAAACATATTTTCTCTCCTGCAACAAAACTAAGCAGATATACAGAAGTCATTTCAACTTTCTACAACGATAGATGCAATTAACTACTTGAGCAGCTGTAAAGAAGCAAGATGATTTGCCAGCACGAGTGCGGCCAGGGTAGTCCCGGCGCAATTCAAGACAGATAGGGTGTCCCTTCTCACAAAGAAGATTGCTGACCAGGACGGACGCTGAAACCTTACGTAGATGAAAGAGTTCGAATCCAGTTCCGAGCAGCTAGGCGACTTCGGGGAGGAGATGCAGGGCGAGCCCGGACTTCAACTATCCGCAGGGAGGTCCCAGAAACAATCCGTTTCTGTTAAACAACGAGGGAGATCCACTTCTAGTCAACTTTACGCAGCACTAGGTAGGATCAAGACCAACCCAGTATCCCACATTGTAGAATTCTGTAGAAACGTTTGAGCATATCCAACAACTATGTTTTATGATGCCAATTTTCTACAATTAAGAATTTTTAGAGTATTTCTCGACTCTATATTTTTAGCCTATTTTCAATTTTTAAAAAATAGGCTTATGAGATCACCTTTTGTCCGTGTGTGTGTGCGTGCGTGTGTGTGTGTGAGGAGTGTGAGTGTGTGTGTCCCCCCTCCCCCTAATAAAATCTAAACGGTTGGAGCGATGTCAATGAAACTCAGTAAGTTCATAGAACTATTCCGGGCGACCCCGACCGTGTCCATCAAATTTTGTTACGTCTCACTCATCCAACATGGCGGCTGTGCGAAATATTTCACCAGCATTCAATATCTCCGAAACTATTACCGATATCACCGTGGAATTTATTACGGTGATAAAGGAAACTACTAGAAGTTCACATATGTGACTTCTGAAAAACTGGTAACTACAAAACCAACATGGCGGCCATGCGAATTTTCGACTTTTAAATAGACGTTTCTCGCAATTTAACCAAACAAACGCAATAAAACTTGGTACAGTATATGTTTATACATATTGTAATGCACCGACTTCTAACTTCGTTCAATTGTTTACATAACCACAAGATGGCTGATGTGCAAAATATTTCACCGGTATTCTATATCTCTGAAACTAATAGCGGTATCATCCTAACATTTTGTACAGAGATAAAGGGCACTACTGGAAGTTCATCTATAAGACTTTCAAAAACCGATTAACTACAAAAGGAACATGGCGGCCAAGCGAATTTCAAAATGTTAAATAGACCTTTCTCGCGATTTAATGTTTCAAACGCAATGAAATCTGGTACAGGAGATGTTTATACACATTGTAATGCACTGGCAACTAATTTACTTCAATTTTTTACATAACCTCAAGATGGTGGCCGTGCGAATTTTAAAACTAAGTTTTTATTTCGTGTGTCGTAATCATGCGATCGAAGTTAAAGTTTGAATAATGAACCCACGCAATAATTCTCCTTTAATGGTACATGACTATATGGCCTATACATTTAGCAATCCAACATGGCGACCATCCGATATATTTAGACTACGAATCTATTATAGCAATCAAACTGAATTTTTTATGTTCATAGGGCCTATGAACTTAAGTTCACCTATAGGACTTTAAATAACCTGTTGATCACAAATCCAACATGGCGGCGACGCGAAGAATAAATATTCACATGGACGTTTCTCGCAATTTAACCATCCGAGTGCAGTGAAACTTGGTACAGTAAATCCTTATACGAATGTTAATCCACTGGCATCTAATTTATTTCAATTGTTTCCATACCCACAAGATGGCAGCTGTGCGAAATTTTAAAATCTCCTTGTTACTTCTTTTGTCCAAATCATGCGATTGAAGTTTGAATGCTACACGTACACAATAATCTCCATGTAACAGTACATAACTCTAGGACCTATATATATAAAATCCAACATGGCGACCATCCGAAATATTTTGTCGGTTCTCAATATCTACGAATCTATTACAACAATCTAACTGAAATGTAGTATGTTGATAGTGGCACTTAACATAAGTAAGATATATGAAAATAGGCTGTATAGTTCTTTACGGAACTACTTGTTCAACGTCATGTCATGTGGGATTTTCATGTTTGATGGTCATCGATTTTTGTGATATTCAGGAAGCGATTTCGTCGTTTTAGATTTGCCATTTAAAATTTTTAGTATTGTGCGATTTTGATTTTATTGACGGAGATTTTATTGTTGCTTATTAAGATTTTATTATTGCTGATTTCAATTTTAATATTTCGAATTTTAAGGTTGAGATTTTATTACCACGATTTGATTGTTTAAGATGGATGGAATTATTTGAAACTATGATTTAGAGTAAGACAGTATATTTCAAGAATGCGATCTTGTATGATATATTGAGATCTGAGCGAAGTTAATTGTATAACTTATCGACAGATCTGGTGACGAATAATTATTAATGCGATTCACAGATGTGAATGTTGGGATTCATTATAAATGATTATGCTAATAAGCGAAAGAAGAGCCTCCGTGGCTCAGGCGGCAGCACGCCGGCCTCTCACCGCTGGGCCCGTGGTTCAAATCCCGGTCACTCCATGTGAGATCTGTGCTGGACAGAACGGAGGCAGACAGGTTTTTCTCCGGGTACTCCGGTTTTCCCTGTCACAATTTCATTCCAGCAACACTCTCCACTATCATTTCATTTCATCTGTCATTCATTTAATCATTGCCCCAGAGGAGTGCGTCAGGCTTCGGCAGCCGGCACAGTTCATATCCTCGCCGCTAGATTGGGGGCTTCATTCATTCCATTCCTGACCCGGTCGGAGACTGGAAGCAGGCTGTGGATTTTCATTTCATGTTAATAAGCGAAAGAATACAGAATGATATTGTCATATAAGCAGAGGCAACTGTAATTATGAATGTAATGTTGAAAGAATGATATATTGAAAGGAAATACCCTTAAGTGAAGTATAACAGCTGATCAAAGCTTGCATTGAAAATGTTATTAAGGAATGAAGTTAAGTGTTATTGATGAAATAGTATTTTATTATATTGCCTATTAGGATTGTGCATCGAACGAATCAGTATTTTTAGCCTACTTTCGATTTTTGCAAAAAATGAAAGTAGACTTATGAGATCAACACAGGGCGAAAAAAGTGTGTCTGTCTGTGTGTGTGTATGTGTGTGTGTGAGTCTGTGTGTGTGTGTGTCTGTGTGTCTGTGTGTGTGTGTGTGTGTGTGAGTGTGTACTCTGAATGTCTGTCCCCCCCTATCAATTCGAACACGGTGAATGCGAATTGAACGAAATTTGGTACAAAGGTAGCACTAGCAAAGGACACCTCAGTGTCATGTTTTATATCGCCGCCATCTTGACGGAAACGTAATGGCGGCCACACAAATGTTCAAAGCTTAAATCAAATTACGACTAACCTAATCATCCGATCTCTACCAAATTTTGCAACGACATACCTTTACGGGGGGAGCATCCTTTGACCAAACCAATAGGTCATCAGCGTAATAGTTTGCGGATGGCGGCCATCTTTGTGTGAAAATCGATTCCCCCTATTAATTCGAACACGGTGCAACCGAATGGAACGAAATTTGGTACACAGGTAGTACTAACAAAAGGCACCTCAGTGTCATGTTTTATATCGCCGCCATCTTGACGGAAACGTAATGGCGGCCACACAAATGTTCAAAGCTTAAATCAAATTACGATTAACCTAATCATCCGATCTCTACCAAATTTTGCAACAACATACCTTTATGGGGGGAGCATCCTTTGACCAAACCAATAGGTCATCAGCATAATAGTTTGCGGATGGCGGCCATCTTTGTGTGAAAATCGATTCCCCCTATTAATTCGAACACGGTGCAACCGAATGGAACGAAATTTGGTACAGAGGTAGTACTAAGAAAAGGCACCTCAGTGTCATGTTTTATATCGCCGCCATCTTGACGGAAACGTAATGGCGGCCACACAAATGTTCAAAGCTTAAATCAAATTAGATTAACCTAATCATCCGATCTCTACCAAATTTTGCAACTACATACCTTTATGGAGGGAGCATCCTTTGACCAATCTAATAGGTCATTCACCTGATAGTTTGCGGATGGCGGCCATCTTTATGTCAAAATTGATTCCCCCTATTAATTCGAACACGGTGGAACCGAATGGAACGAAATTTGGTACAGAGGTAGCACTAGCAAAGGGCACCTCAGTGTCATGTTTTATATCGCCGCCATCTTGACTGAAACGTAATGGCGGCCACACGAATGTTCAAAGCTTAAATCAAATTACGATTAACCTAATCATCCGATCTCTACCAAATTTTGCAACTAAATACCTTTATGGAGGGAGCATCCTTTGACCAATCTAATAGGTCATTCACCTGATAGTTTGCGGATGGCGGCCATCTTTATGTCAAAATTGATTCCCCCTATTAATTCGAACACGGTGGAACCGAATGGAACGAAATTTGGTACAGAGGTAGCACTAGCAAAGGGCACCTCAGTGTCATGTTTTATATCGCCGCCATCTTGACTGAAACGTAATGGCGGCCACACGAATGTTCAAAGCTTAAATCAAATTACGATTAACCTAATCATCCGATCTCTACCAAATTTTGCAACTAAATACCTTTATGGAGGGAGCATCCTTTGACCAATCTAATAGGTCATTCACCTAATAGTTTGCGGATGGAGGCCATCTTTATGTCAAAATTGATTCCCCCTATTAATTCGAACACGGTGGAACCGAATGGAACGAAATTTGGTACAGAGGTAGTACTAGCAAAGGGCACCTCAGTGTCATGTTTTATATCGCCGCCATCTTCACTGAAACGTAATGGCGGCCACACGAATGTTCAAAGCTTAAGTCAAATTACGATTAACCTAATCATCCGATCTCTACCAAATTTTGCAACTACATACCTTTATGGAGGGAGCATCCTTTGACCAATCTAATAGGTCATTCACCTGATAGTTTGCGGATGGCGGCCATCTTTATGTCAAAATTGATTCCCCCTATTAATTCGAACACGGTGGAACCGAATGGAAGGAAATTTGGTACAGAGGTAGCACTAGCAAAGGGCACCTCAGTGTCATGTTTTATATCGCCGCCATCTTGACTGAAACGTAATGGCGGCCACACGAATGTTCAAAGCTTAAATCAAATTACGATTAACCTAATCATCCGATCTCTACCAAATTTTGCAACTACATACCTTTATGGAGGGAGCATCCTTTGACCAATCTAATAGGTCATTCACCTAATAGTTTGCGGATGGAGGCCATCTTTATGTCAAAATTGATTCCCCCTATTAATTCGAACACGGTGGAACCGAATGGAACGAAATTTGGTACAGAGGTAGTACTAGCAAAGGGCACCTCAGTGTCATGTTTTATATCGCCGCCATCTTGACTGAAACGTAATGGCGGCCACACGAATATTCAAAGCTTAAATCAAATTACGATTAACCTAATCATCCGATCTCTACCAAATTTTGCAACTACATACCTTTATGGAGGGAGCATCCTTTGACCAATCTAATAGGTCATTCACCTGATAGTTTGCGGATGGCGGCCATCTTTATGTCAAAATTGATTCCCCCTATTAATTCGAACACGGTGGAACCGAATGGAAGGAAATTTGGTACAGAGGTAGCACTAGCAAAGGGCACCTCAGTGTCATGTTTTATATCGCCGCCATCTTGACTGAAACGTAATGGCGGCCACACGAATGTTCAAAGCTTAAATCAAATTACGATTAACCTAATCATCCGATCTCTACCAAATTTTGCAACTACATACCTTTATGGAGGGAGCATCCTTTGACCAATCTAATAGGTCATTCACCTAATAGTTTGCGGATGGAGGCCATCTTTATGTCAAAATTGATTCCCCCTATTAATTCGAACACGGTGGAACCGAATGGAACGAAATTTGGTACAGAGGTAGTACTAGCAAAGGGCACCTCAGTGTCATGTTTTATATCGCCGCCATCTTGACTGAAACGTAATGGCGGCCACACGAATATTCAAAGCTTAAATCAAATTACGATTAACCTAATCATCCGATCTCTACCAAATTTTGCAACTACATACCTTTATGGAGGGAGCATCCTTTGACCAATCTAATAGGTCATTCGCCTAATAGTTTGCGGATGGCGGCCATCTTTGTGTCAGAATCGATTCCCCCTATTAATTCAAACACGCTGAAACCAAATGGAACGAAATTTGGTATAGAGGTAGCACTAGCAAAGGGCACCTCAGTGTCATGTTTTATATCACCGCTATCTTGATGGAAACGTAATCGCGGCCACCCAAATGTTAAAAGCTAAAATGTAATTACGACCAACCTAATAATCTAGTCTCTACCTAATTTTGCAACACCATATCTTTATGTGGGAAACACATTCTGACCAAACTGCAAGAACATCAGCCCAATAGTTTGCAGATGGTGGCCAAGTATGTGTGCAAATCGATTCCCCCTATCAATTCAAACACGGTGAAACCGAATTGAACGAAATTTGGTACAGAGGTAGCACTAGCAAAGGGCACCTCATATTCATGTTTAATATCCCTATAGCCCGTTGTATTTCAACAAGCTACTACAACCATCATTCAATTATACTCCTTGAAAAGGACAAAGAGTTATAACAATACCCATGCATTTAGGAGAAAGTAGGCTATATGTTCTTTACTGAACATCTTGTTATTATTATATTTTTATGGTTTTATAGTAATTGAAGAGTAAGAATTTTGCAATTTGAAGTTATGTATTTGAGAATACAGTTGATGTTTTAGTAAGGAAGGAACTTCGAAGAATATCTATGAAAGAGATATTTATAGTATTCCCGTGTTGACGGATGATTATGTTGTATACAGTGTGGTCCACTAGCCCCCCTTTTTTTTGGAGGAAGGCAACCACACTAACGCGTATATCACAGTCATCCTAAAAAATTAGTACCTGCTCCTTTACGCCCATTGTACAACTTTACCGTTGAGTACATCCCCGCGTATTGAACCCGCTGAGCTATGGTTCATGTGATATTTTTATAACAGCACATTTATGATGGGATGTAGTACCTTTGAACACACCCAGAAAGCCACGTGGAGCTGAGAGCTCACGCTATACTCTTTGAAGTAGCGGTGAATCGCAGTTTTGAATTTGGTGAAGTCTGCTAATTATTTATCTGAGGTCTTATTAATTAATTTTATCTTTCCACAAGACTCAGAATATTCCATTTCGTCATGCTGCATTATTAAAACATTTTGGAGAATGTTATTTTCGCTTAAGGTAAGGTAATACCCTTGCAGATACGCAAACAGGAATGTAAGTAGACGTCCTACTTCCTAGAGGAACTCAGTGCCTTGCACTACGTCTGGAGAATCCGCCCTGTGTAGGCGTGAAATTGCATCCGTCCTATAAGACGTAGAAAATATCCGCTGTTTAGCGTGGAAGTTATTATCAGGTGCCATCGTGCACGAATATACTGCAAATCACTGTTACTTATGCACAGTGGACCACAAGAAGCATATTGGGAAATAATTGGCAAGTATAGTGACTTTTATGACATTACCGTAACGCCACATTTTTGTACCCACGTGTTTGTGGAGGGCCGAGTGCCTGGTGAAAAATATAGAGGTAAACGTGTTATAACTACTTTGAATAAGTGTGATTATGAAAGGATAATATATTTGAATTGCCACAGTGAATTTTTCAATTCCAAAACGACGCACATTTCACGGATGCCACGTGATGTAAAAGTGGCGTCAGCACACGTGAAGAACCACAGAACAGTGCTTGCCCACGTATTAATTATCTGTGAATTAAAGGCTGTGTTATCTACTGCAATTAAAGCCTGTAACATTTACTACGAACATTGTGATTTCGAAGTGAAAGAATGAACTGCTACACGATTTATTTCACCACCCACGTGATCAGACTATTCTACACCATGTTTGAGACCGACATCATGGGCTAATACCATTGTGGTATGAGGGTGATGTTTCTATTGGAACCAGCATGATGGTGGAACTTCCAGAACAGCGAACGAGGAGGAAGGAAACCAGGATGCCATTCCCAGGCAGGTCCAGTACATCCACGAGGTAATCGACAGGGACAGATCGAGCCCTGGTCTTTGGAGGAGTCCAGGTGGGAATCCTGATGAGGATGATAACGTTCCAGAAAGCCAGAGATGAATTTGTACAACCCTTGTCGTTGAACAGAGGGCTGAGTGAGAGCACCTCCATTTCGTGAGGTTTTGTACACCCTTTCCCGTTCTAGTCTCTGGTGGTATAGTAGGTTTAATGTAGTTTGTGAACCAACCGAACTCAGTGTCAGCCATTTTTATAGGTAGGGAATGTAACTAGTCTAATTAGATGTCATTTATTTCAGTTAGAGTGAGACACCCTTGGGTCAGACATTTTAGTCAACCCTGGTGCAGCTTGATGAACGTCGTAGAACGTCAATGCCTATCTTTCGCTAAACGTGACTGTAGTCATTTGAGGCTACTTTGTTTAACCTTATGTGGGGTGATTTTTCAAGTCTTTGCTGACTTTAGTTATGGCAATCAGATGCCATGGTTATTTCTTTAACTGCATTCTTTGCATCCAGTCTTTGTTACACCCCTGACTTCGTTAGAGCAGTCGTATCAGTTAGGTAATCGACTGTAATTACCAGTTTTGTAACTACATTATATTTCATTTGAAATGAGCTCAGAAGCCAATCTTGGTCAAGTGTGGACCTAATAAGTAAAAGGAATGTTTCGTTGTCTAGCATCGAACTCAGTTCCCAACGTATCATTAAGCAGATCCAGAGTGTGGAATCTGCGCCACAATTATTATTTTGTTAGTGTCATGTGAAGACACGCATTTATTTGATGTTGTACAAGCAACTACTGAATTATATCTTTGTAAGCAAAGAGCTCCAGCAATAGTGACATTGCTATCATTTAGACGTCTTTGGTTTGAAAGACGGAATTATATTATTGTATTCAGATTTATAGCGTTTTTTTATACACGTATTCTCCGAGGTTTATAACCTATGGTAAAGATTTTATGATGAGGCCAGATGTACAGTTTTTATTTTGTTTAAATCGCCGGCCTTGATAGTTAGAGTGTTGTGTCAGATGAGCGCAGGAATGTTGTAGCCTGCCAGTGACACAAACTGGTTTGTGACCCAGTGCCCTTGAGAGCACGCTTTTATTGTGAGACAGAATTACTTTGACAACAGACAGAATGCTTGTTGTATTCGCTCTTCCTTTCATTGCAATTTAGCTCATGGAACCCAGTGTCCATTCTTGTATCTGATCACATGTTTTTATAGATTGTTTTTTGTTAGTTAAACGCACTGTTGCGTGTACCGTCGTTTGACGTGTACAGTTATGTCAGGTTTTCTATAGTATGTTGTAGGCAACCCTGTTATAGGAGGAATTTATTGTATAAAGGTATTTTGTGTGTACCTTGTCCGGGATTGTTCCCGTTGACCAGATGTTATTGGAGGGTTACTGAGTGTGCAGGCCCATCCCAGAGTTATTGAACGCGAATTTTGCGCAGCTGGTAACTTGTGTTATTGTGTGTCCGAGTTGTTATTGCTCGTTGATTATATTCCGACTTTTGAGTCGAGGCTTTTGGTGGAGATTGATCTTAGTGGAGACGCTCCGTGCCCAGGCTATTGTCAGTATTATTCGCCATAAACCAACGATAATCCTAAACCGACATCTTAATAATAAAACGCATAATTTTGGTAAAACAAAAGCTAACTAACGAATTCTTTCTATCTAACTTTGTTCTTTTGCATTTGGAGCCTGCTGACATGGCCGTGCAGATGAAGGTATTTCCTTTTGAGGAAATGACTAGGACAGCTGACACTATTGTAGCGACCTGAAGCTTGCTCGAACCTTGCGTTCGTAGCTTGTGGAGCGCAGGCCATGCGATGTTAGACGTAGTCTTTACTACGCAGTCGTCACCGTAACTACACACATTAGATGACTATGGCTTACAAAGAGTAAACCAAGGTGCAGGCAGGCATTTTAATAAAACTGTTGTCTCTTTCATTACTTATTTATGATGTACAAGTGTATGAATCCTACATGTTACCTTATTGTGTGCTGTTAGCACGTAGTTCCTAAGAATAATTGAATGTTTTTTTTACATGGCTGTTCACTTAGCTTTCAATGTAATTGTTTTCTGATACGGACATCATCGCCGTAAATTTTGTTATTAATTGATAGGACTTAGCTAGACGAATTAACGTTAAATGTAAATGTGGAGATGGTATCATCCTAACTTAGATTTGTTTTGCTACCCTGTTAAATGTAAATTCAGATATTAGCTTGATCTTGTAACTTGAACTAGGGACTTGCGTCGTACCATTTTCCTAGCGTTGCTGTTGTTGCTTTATTATTGTGAGATAGATCTTTCGCGAGGGTTTTCCGTAACTTCTCAGGTAGGGACCTGCTCTTCATTTTTGTTTGTTTATTAGCTTGCGGACTAGCCGATTGAAACCCTCCGAACTAGGCCAGGGGCTTGTGAATTTTAACAATAAATTTTCACGGTGTTTTACATAAGTCTGGATGTTTATTTTCTCAGTCTAGTTTTTAAGGTGAACCTTTCCTTAGGCAGTCTATGACCATCGTCACCATGTACCACGATCCCTGTGGACTACAGTTTCTCGTGCCGCTTTGGCCTATTTGGAAGTTCACCTGATCCTCACGGCAATTATGTCCGACGGATGAGATGTTAGGGAAGTCATTCGGCTGTTGGCTATCCTGACAGCTCCACCGACGGTATCATAAAATGGCGCCCAACTCATGTGCCGACGTTAACGTGGTGACCGTCAGTTCCGTGTTATTTAGGAGGATCTTAATGTTGAATAATGGTAAATTGACAGGACTGGGGCGAACTTAGAAAGTCGTACTGCAGATCAATTGACCGCATGACATTCATGTTTGATAGAAGTCCATGGGGTGAGGCTTTAGTGTTGGATAAATGATGGATAGGATTTTCTTTGATGATGCCTCATCCTGAGTAAATGTAATACTTTGCTTTGCTTGCCGTTGTCTTTGTAAATGTAGAAGCACTTAGTTTGCATACTCCAGCTGTACTCGTGATATTTATTTAAATGAAACAAGCTTTATACCACCAAGTAACTAATCATAGCTGTAAGTTCCATTAGATATTGATCCCTCACTTTCTCATATATATTTCTTGTCAATGGATGAGGAAACTATTCGTCGTGTGTTTGGGGAGATGATGGCAGGTGTTAATGCCAACCTCCAGCAGATTACTGCTGAATTGGGTACAGTAAGGACTGATTTAGGTGATGTAAGAGGTGATTTAGGTGAAGTCCGAGGTGACTTAGGTCAGAATACTCAAGCTGTCAACACTGCCAGTGGTCATGTGGACCAAGTTAGACAGGACTTAGAAGTAAACACCCAGTCCATTAACAATGTAAGACAAGATTTAGAGGTTAACACCCAGTCAGTTAACAACGTTAGGGCTGATTTAATTCAAGTCAGGGCCGACATGGACGCATATAGAGTCGAAGCTAGGAATGATCTTACGGCAGGTTTAGCAGCTGTTAGGGTTGATGTCATACGACACCATCAGGAGGCTAACCAGCGTGTAGATTGCTTAACCGACCAGATGAATAGAGCTAGGGAGGATGTGCAGACCCGATTGGAGGAGCACACAGCTCAAATTCAAACGACCATAAACAGAGTCCAGATAGATATGAGAGCCGACCTGGAGCACACTCGAGAAGAATTTGGGACTCGATTGACTCACGTCGAGGGATTTATTGACACTGTGAAGAAGGACATGGCAACCATGAATATTGGACTGATTTTGATGAGAGGTGCAGCAAATGCTATGAATAACAACGTCAAGACGATCGTCGATGGCATGATAGAGGTCAAGGACGAATTAAACACCAATAGGAGAAATATTACGGAGTTAACGGAAACCGTAGCAGGCTTACGTGAAACAGTTGACGTTCATCGTGAGGAACATAAAATCGATCTCATGTTATTGAGGGGTGACCTCAACGAACACAAGACCACAGTGGAGGCCAAGGTAGCCGAGGTCCGAGATGATGTTGGAAAGATCCAAGACAATGTGTCGAAAGTCGAAGGAGAAATCGATTCCTTACAGAAACGATTCGAGGAAGTCGCGGTAACCGAGAGGTTAGACCTTAGCTATAACCTCAGGACGGTAATACGCGAAGTTGACACGAACCTCAAAGGAAAAGTCGATAGGATCGAGCTACAACTTAACGACTTAGGTAATAAAGTCACAGCTAGAACCATCCCAGGACTCGAGGTTATTGAAAGACGTCTTGACAGACTTGAGACGCTTCCTAGAGAGAGACACTTACCCTCACAGATGGGAGACTCTCTGGCGACACCCGTATCTCAATCCGCAGGGATGATGCCTACTCATTTCCAACCCAGCGCACCTATAGAACCGCAACCATCTCAATTCACTGGTTCAGCGCAAAGTCAGACTTTGAACTTTGACGCCCATCCTTTTCAACCAGCACCCAATCGACTTAGTCATGAAATGAACACACCTACGCATAACTACATGCAGAATTCATTTAGACCCGCGCCTACGCAGGGAAATGTAACTATTATCCGTTCGAGAGAGGAGCAACCAGCTCGCTTCTCTGGCACTGGAAGTGGTATCACTCCAGTAGAATTTCTGGCCAACGTAGAAAGCTACTTGAGAGACACCATGGTAACTCCGGAGAGGGAGCTCCGAGTTATAGAGCGTTTGCTTGAGGGGCAAGCCAGCACCTGGTTTAGAGCATTCCGATACTCGTTTGTGGGATACCAGGATTTCAAAGAAGCCTTGTTAAGAACGTACTGGTCGAGCGACATCCAGCAGAGCATCAGAGCTCAGATGTACACTCGCAGATACAGCTCTGATACTCCAACGCGTTATGCGAACTACTTCGCGATCCAGCTTGCGAAGCTTCGTTGTCTTCAACCCCCGTTGTCTGAACAAGACTTAGTAAACACCATCGTTTGGCAATACCCTGCAGACGTGCAACGCGTATTGATTGCTGCAGGGGCATCCACTTTTCAGCAGTGTGACCAAATCCTGCGACGGTTGGATGCGAACACGGAACAGTTCCCGACACACCGTCAGCAGAAGGCTGACAGGCGTGAGGAGAGACATGTCAACTTAACTACTGTCGACAAAGTGAGCCAGACGCCACAACAGACGCAAACCCAAGAGAGCTCTGGACAACGTAATAACAACTACAACTATGGTAGAAGAGAATGGAACAACACTCCATATGCTCGAGACCAGCGAGATGACGGTCGTAGTCATTGGAATCGGCGATTCGACCGAGGGACGAACGACGACCGCCGTCACGAAAACGACCGCCGAGGGAATAATGGCAGAAACCCACAGCACGGAAGTATCCGTAGGGACTACCGTTACAGTAGAGGGTATAACAGAGATCGAGACCCCAGATACCAGCCAGAGATTGAAGAGGAAGAGCACGGGAGAGCCGTGAGTATCTTCAACAACTCCGAGAACCCCAAATCCGAAAAGAGGGAGATCAGAACCGAACTCCGAGGGAAGACTCGCGCTCCAAAAAGAACAATCAGAAGACTGTCGAAGCTGAAATCCACTTCATAGAGCCGGTGATGTACCACGATCCCTGTGGACTACAGTTTCTCGTGCCGCTTTGGCCTATTTGGAAGTTCACCTGATCCTCACGGCAATTATGTCCGACGGATGAGATGTTAGGGAAGTCATTTCGGCTGTTGGCTATCCAGACAGCTCCACCGACGGTCTCAGTATATAGTAGAAATCAACAGTGGCAGTGTTCTTTCAATGACCTCAAATATAATGCATGATTGAAACGATCAGAGTTCCGAATAACACTTCTTACGTTTGGACAGGAAGTGTCAACGAATAGATTCAATTCGTGCCAGCAACACACCATGGTTCTCGGTAGCTGTAGTGGCTAAATCAAGAATTAACAGAGTAGCGTCAACGAAGTCGCATTGTAGTAGGTTCGACCCTTGAACCAGTAAATTTTTTTTTCTGCTTAATGTCGTTTATTGTGGATGTATTATGGACGCATATCTATCTGTTCCAACGAGTGATTTTTATTTGGTCCTCAAAAGCACCGTACTTATCCGATGGTACGCAGCCAGATTGGACGACGACATAATGATCTGTAGAACGAAAGCAAGGTATCCTGTATATTCAACGTAGCAAGTGTTCGAAATTTTGATCACCTTTGTTTAAAGGAAAACTCCGACTCACTCAGACGACCCACCTAACAGATAGATTTGTTATGGGGGTAGGCTCACGAATAAATATATCAGACCGAAACTATAATTTCTTTCAACGGCGTCTGTGCGAAAAGCGCTTGCTATACACTTACAATAATAGTTAGTGATGTTTTAAGGGACGCAACTACGAGGTCATCTGCCCAAACATGCAGTAAATACAGATAATTATAACATTATTGGTTTTACGTCCCTTATAACTGCTCTGACTTTTAGATACGCAGGGGTGCCGGAAATTTGCTCCGAAGGGGATCTTCAACGTGCCAGTAAATCTACTAACACGGCTCCCTCGCATTTGCGCACCCTCGAATGCCAGGTGACTGCGCCAGGATACGAACCTGCAACCTTGGGCACAGCAAGCGAGAACGTTACCGCTGAGCCTCGCAGCAAGGCAGTAATTACAGAACGTGTCATATTATTATAAATATTGAACCATTAAAATTCTAATTATCACGAATAGAGTCACCTCCGTTGCGTAGTGGTCAGCGTGATCAGCTGCCACCCCGGACGTCCTGGGTTCGATTCCTGGCTCTGCCACGAAATTTGAAAAGTGATATGAGGACTGGGACGGGGTCAACTCAGCCTCGGGTGGTCCAAATGAGTAGAGGGGGTTCGATTCCCACCTCAGCCATCCTCAAAGTGGTTTTCCGTGGTTTTCCACTTCGCCTTCGGGCAAATGCCGGGATGTTACCTACCATACGGCCACGGCCGCCTCCTTCCCTCTTCCTTGCCTATCCCTCCCATCTGCCCCTCCCTTCCCATCCCTCAAGAGGACCCTGTTCGCTTTGCAGGCCGCCTGGGCGAGGTGCTGATCCCACCTCCCCAGTTGTATCCCCCATACGAGATGTTTCAAGCTCCAGGACACTGCCCGTAGCGGCGGTAATGATGGGATCACTCGCTGAGTCCGTGGGAAAACCTAACCTGGAGGGTAAAATCGACTAAAAATAATAATTATATCGAATAGTATCCATCCATTGTTTTGAACAGTATTTAGGGAAAATTGCCATTTAAATGAGACAAGAAAATAACTTTCCCTATCGTCTTCGTAGATAATGTGAACAAAACCAAGTTGAAATCTTGCAGTACGAGGTATGGAGGGTATAATAAAATAGTTTAAAAAAATTTAAAAATTTGCCGTTGGATAGTCTTGAACCCGGGATCTTCGAAAGAGCGAGCAGACGCAATAACACTTGCACACATTTCCAACACACTCGGGAGGTTTTTATTGCGCTTCTTATTAACGCGTATGGTAAAAGACCAATTATTACAGTTAGATCTTAATTATTGATTGGAATGCATTCATTCAGTACCTGGCATGTTTTCTAACTTACTTAAAGCAAGTTTCGCGACCGCTTTACGTTAATAAGGCGACATAACTGCAAATAATGCCCTCAAACGACAGCCCTTTGGTTTTATTTCATACAACTTAGCGTCCAAAGTGCTAGCCTGAGATACACTTCGGTCATACTAGCAGGTGTACTGACGAAGAGAACAGAATCATACAGGATTTTGTACCAGCGATCACAGCACCTTCCTTGCCAGCGAGTGTCGTGTGATACGGGCCTAAAGATATGCTATGACTTTTTGTTAAAATTTAATAACAAAACAAGATGTTCGGTAAAGAACGTACTACTCTTTGTCCTTTTCAAGGAGTATAATTGAATGTTGGTTGTAGTAGCTTGTTGAAAAATTTGGTAGAGATCAAATGATTAGGTTGGTCGTAATTTGATTTAAGATTTTAACATTTGGGTGGCCGCCATTCCGTTTCCGTCAAGTTGGCGGCGATATAAAACATGACTCTGAGGTGGCCTTTGCTAGTGCTACCTCTGTACCAAACTTCGTTCCATTCGGTTTCACCGTGTTTGAAAATATAGGGGGATTCGATTTGCGCACATACATGGCCGCTATCCGCACATTATTGGCCTGATGACCTTGCAGTATGGTCAAAAGATTCTCTATACATAAAGGTATGTTGTTGCAAAATTTGGTAGAGATCAGATTATTAGGTTGGTCGTATTTTGATTCAAGCTTTCAACATTAGGATGGCCACCATTACGTTTTCGTCAAGATGGCGGCAATATAAAACATGACACTGGAGTGCCCTTTGCTAGTGCTACCTCTGTACCACATTTCGTTCAATTCAGTTTCACCTAGTTTGAATTGATAGGGGGGATCGATTTGCACACATACAAGGCCGTCATCTGAAAACTAATGGGCTGATGACCTTGTAGTTCAGTCAAACGACGCTCGCCATACAAGTATATGTTGTTGGAAGATTTGGTAGAGATCGGATGATTAAGTTAGTCGTAATTTGATTTAAGCTTTGAACATTTGGGTGGCCACCATTACGTTTCCGTCAAGATGGTGGCGATATAAAACATGACACTGAGGTGTTCTACGCTAGTGCTACCTCTGTACCAAATTTCGTTCAATTCGGTTTCACCGTGTTCAAATTGATAGAGGGGCCAGACATTCAGTGTACACACACTCACACACACAGAGACACAGTCACACACATACAGACACACAATTTTTGGCCCTGTGTAGATCTCATAAGTCTACTGTACTTTCATTTTTTGGCAAAAATCGAAAGTATGCTAATAATACCATGGGAATTTCTAAGGAATACGTATACTTCGATGCAAGCACTGGCGATCAGAATATCCTTCGATATGTTGTTGTTTTGTTTCATTTGAGGGGCTAGAATATCGTGGTCATTTAGCCCCGTTTACATGGGGTGTGTGTAGAATTTGTCTGAGAACCTGAGTTATTGCGAGCTTATAATGATGTGTGTATTTGCAATTAAAGATTGGGAAGGAGGCGGCCGTGGCCTTAAGATAGAATCCGTCCCAGAATTTGGCCGGAGTAGAAGTGGGAAACCACGAAAAACTATTTCCAGGGTGGCTGAGGTGGGAATCAAACCCACTTCTTCTCATATTTGCTTCACGAGGCTACGTGTACCCAATTTCAGCCCTCAGACAAGTATTACATTTCTTGTCAGAGCTGGGAATCGAACCCAGACCACCGGAGCAACACTTCGATCATCATCATCATCATCATCATCATCATCATCATCATCATCAATGTCCCACTCCAGTCGCCCGGGTGTGGTTAACAAGCCTCTTCCACTCGTTTCTGTCCTTCCACTTTTCCTGCTCCATTACTTCCTCCACATCCAATCCAGCTTCTCCGATGTCCTTCCGAATCTGATCCATCCATCTTCTTCTTGGTCTTCCAACTGATCGCTTACCCTTAACTTCTCTTTCCAACTCCCTTCTTGCCGCTCGTTCCTTTCCCATTCTCTTCACCTGTCCGAACCATCTCAGTCTTGCTTTCCGTATCTTCTGTACTAACGGTTCCACATTTAGCTCCTCTATGATTTTAACATTTTGAATTCTATCTCTTCTTGTCTTTTTTACAGATGTTCTTAAAAATTTCATTTCTGCTGCTTGGATCTTACTATCTTGTCTCTTGTTAGTTACCAGCGTTTCCAGTCCGTATGTTACAATTGGTATGAAGTACTGTTTATATAGTGTTAATTTCGTTCTCCGGGGCACTTTGTCATCCCATAAAAGCTCTCTGACTTGATGATAGAATGTTGTGCTTTTACTTAGTCTGTTGTTAATTTCAGGGTCGATTTCATTACCTCCGTTAACAATGCTACCCAGATATGGGAACTGTTCCACATTCTCCAACCATTCTCCATCTATGTTCACTTGGCTTCTCTTTTCCTCTTTTCCACAGTGCAGGACTACAGTTTTCTTTTTACTAATTACCATTCCAAACTCCTTCAGCTTTTCATTCCAAATGTCCAATCTCCTTTGTACTTCCTTTTCTCCCTCTCCCCAAATCACCACATCATCTGCAAAACCAAGGCCTTCACTTCATCACTACTGATACTCTGTTTTACACGTTTTATGATTTCATCCATCAATATAACAAATAATAATGGTGACAGTGCACTTCCTTGCTTGAGGCCTTTTTTTTGTATAGAATGTTTCAGAATCACCACTACCCACTTGTACACTGCTCTTACTCTCATAATACAACATTTTTATCTTGTTAATTAGTGATTTTGGTACATTCCTTTTCAGTAGGCATTCCCATACATATTTTCTTTTAACTGTATCATAGGCTTTTTCCACATCCAAAAATATAAAGATGATTTCCTTGTTCATTTCTAGATGCTTTTCCATTATCATTCGCACTGCAAATATCAAGTCTATTGTTGATCTATTCGGTCTAAAGCCATACTGTTCTTCCTCTAACTGAGGTTCTATTATATCCCTCAGTCTCTTGCCTATGACTTTCTCCATTATTTTTAGCCCATGTGATAACAATGTTATACCTCTATAATTTTCCCATTTCTTCCTATTTCCTTTCTTGAACAGTGGTACAATGCTTCCTTGTTGCCAATCTTCAGGTATCCTTTCATCCTTCCATATGGCATTGAGGGTTCGGTATAGCCACTGTAGTCCAATGCTTCCTGCTGCCTTAATCATATGAGCATTGAATTCGTCTTTTCCACTTGCTTTACCTTTGCTCATTGCTTTCACTGTCCTTTCAAGTTCCAACCATGTTATTGGGTTCTCTTCTTTTTCTCCATCTATTTCCATTTTCTTATCTCGTTCTTCCTCTGGGAAGTCATCCCCATTATAAAGCTTTTCAAAATACTTAGACATCACCTTCTGAAGACCTTTTTCATCATGTACTATGGAACCATCTTCTCTCTCTAATGCCTTGATTTTTTCTTGGTCTGCTCTTTTCGATTTTATTACTCTATACAGTAGTTTCTGATTTCTTCTACTATCTTGCTCAATTTTGTTGGTGAACTCTCCCCAGCATTTCTCTTTTTCTTTCCTGATACTCCTTTTTACTTGTAGTTTTAATCTTTTGTATTCCACATGTAACCTTTCAATCCTATCCTCATCTTTCTGATACGTTTTTTGCTTTTCCTTATCCATTTCTTTCTTCACCTTGTTCCTTTCTTTTATTTCTTGCTTTATTTTGTCTGTCCACCACCAGTTTTTTAGTTTTCTGGCATTACAGGTCACGTGGCATATCGTACCAATTCGATCTTATTTTCTTTATAAATCATCAAAATTCAACTTACTCTTCACAAAAATACGTCGTAAGGCAATAAATGTGGCAATGTAGTTACATCCCGACTAAAATGGAATGTGGGCTTTCGTTCAAAAAAAAGTATGTCTACAACTGGATTCGAAGCAGCATTCTACCCGCTCGCGCCCACCACGTACGGTCAGGCTTTTAACCTCTCAGCCACCAACACATGGCAGATACCGCACGCTAAACGTGCTGTAGTTACTGTAGCCGTCCCACCTCAAACGTTTAAGTCCATCTCAAAGTCTTCAATCACGGTTTATGGTGTTGATTTAACTTTCTACTATTACAGATCACGTGGCGTAAGCTATTAATTCGATCGTATTACGTGTGTGTGTGTTATTTCAAGGAGCAGTAAGTCATATGTTAGTAGAATGGGCATAGTATTTGGCGGGGAAAAGTTTAAGGTCGGTTTTTCTTTGCTAGACCCATGACCCAATTACATTGCTGTCACACAGTCAGAGCGCAGAGCAATATCGACCATCGGGAGAATTGAGATGTTAGTTGGGTTTCATAAAACTAAATAATAAGGGGCGGGTTGACCACACTGTATATGGCAATCGGCAAAGTTCTGACATTGTTGCATTATTGTGGAAAAGATATCTGTTGAGACAGATTTGCGAAATATTTGTGGTATAGAAAGTAAGAATTGTGAAGAGGCAGTATTATTGTAAAAGGATTATTTGAAGTTATCGATATAGGTGATGCAGCTGAAATTCCTTGAAACTAGCTGGACAGCGGATACTTGTTGAAATTGTTTCTGAAAGAAATTATAGGAACAATGGATCTTTGTTGAAGCTGAGAGTACGCAGGAATCTATCTAAATGGTTTTAAGTAGACACTGATGTTAAAGGGTAATTATGCGACGATAAGGAAAGTTATTTTTATTAAGTATTTTTTATTATAAATGAGAGACCAGTGGAGGTGAACGAACTATGTCTATAATTAGCCGTTTTTTTTGTCGTTTACCCTCCAGGTTGGTGGAACCCACGGACTCAGCGAGGGAACTCACCACTACCGCCTCTACGGGCAGTGTCCTAGAGCTGGGAACATCGAATCGGAAGGGATACAACTGGTGAGGTGGGATTGGCACCTCGCCCAGGCGGCCTCACCTGCAAAGCGAACAGGGGCGTCATGAGGGAAGGTAAGGGATGGTTAGGATGGATAGACAAGGAAGAGGGAAGGAGGCGGCCGTGGCCTTGAAGAAGGAACCATCCCGGCATTTGCCCAAAGACGAAGTGGGAAACCACGGAAAACCACTTCAAGGATGGCTGAGGGGGAATCGAACCCCCTCTACTCATTTGAGACAGCCGAGGCTGAGTAGACCCCGTTCCAGTCCTCGTACCACTTTTCAAATTTCGTGACAGAGCCGAGAATCGAACCCAGGACCTCCGGGGCGGCAGCTAACCATGCTGACCGCTACGCTACGGAGGCGACTTACTTAGCCGTATGCTTTATAAAATCCTGGATTGATATTATTGATCCTGAATAGACATAGCAACGTGGAAAGTTTTCTTGATTCTTAAAGAATTAAACTGAAATAGGAAGGAGAAGAGTGTGTTAATATTTTAAGTGTGAAGTAGACATTCTTGCCGGTTGTATATATTTTATTGAAGATGTTAATTGACGAACTCCACCGTAGGCATTTATATTGTATATAAAACGTGTTTAATATTTATAGGACGTTTTAATAGTAATATTTTATGCGTATTTTATTTTAATTTGATTGTAGAAATTTGTATCGCTTCTACGGAAGTATTTTAGGAAAATAGGAGACGAGTTAGATTGTATAGATTAACAAATAGTTTTTGAAATGACGGTGATCTATGTCATGGGTAAATTCATTTTATTTTGCGGGGATTTGTAAATTTTAACGACATTAACGGTAATTAATTTTTGTTGTTAACTCCCGTTATCTAGGGAACAGCACTTGTTTGACACAATTTAATTATTGTTAATTTATTTGAACTTGTGAAATCATTCTAATTGTTTATTTATCGTTTCTAAAGGAAAGGAATATGCAAATATTGTAAAATTAATACCATTTACGTAATATTAAGAGTTTTATGAACGTAAGTTTCTCAATTCAGTGTTTGAATTTCGCTTGCGTGTATACGTGTCCTTAAATAACTAGACAGGCACGTGATTGACGTTTCCCTGATACATTTTTATAGAAATTTGGCATTGTGTGGTGGTGGTTTTTCTAGGGACCTGAGCCGTATCCTTACGCCCGAGACAATTTTGATTCTCGTATTCCCGAGTAGTGTTGAGAACCCTTGTGTTCGTTGTTAAGATACTATAGCACATTCAGTGAATTCCCGTTCCTTGTCCAGAGTGTATTCGCCAGTAGCGCTATGTGGTTTTCCTAGCCGGGGTGCAAGATGCTACGATCCATTTTCCAGCTGCGGATTTTGGTGGATCATTCCTGGCTTATAAGGGTACAGTACCTAACTTAAGACCATGAGTGTCTGCTTCTGAATCCTAATCCCAACTTTTTGGTGCACACACTCGTATAGACTCCTCATTAAAACAGTTGGACAGATTCTACAAACATACACAAAATCACTCTACGAATCCTAAATATTTATCCAAAATAACAAATAAGCAAAAGCTATTTATGTTACCCTCACAACCTAATAAAGTGGGGTTGCAAATTATTCTACGAGTGTGGACCCAAAAGTAAACTGTCTGAGAGCGCTCTGCCATTCGTGGACGTAGTAGAGAGTTCTCCCGCTAAATAGCGTTAATACAGACCTTTACGAAACAACTGCTCAGACGGCGTAAGTTTGTTTTTCTCTTACTGTTCTCGTGTTCCATCTGCGAAGTCGTTATGGCAGATTTAAATGAACGCCGTGGTGATCGGCAACCTCTTCAACACGCCTGCTATAATGACTGCATTATGGCAGGCGTGTTTATCGCCACATTGCTCAAGTGTTGAAGAGGTTGCCTATCACCTCGGTGTTTGACGTTGGACCGAGTCATCCCACCACGTTTAAAGCACCCAAACCACTTGAAAACTTGTGTGCGACAAAAACCAAACCCCGGACCTGCAAACGAGCAGCTACCAGTTCTAATCCAAACAGATTCGGCTACGGTCGTGGTTTCAGGATAATTAATTAATGGAAGAGTGGGGAATCAAAATTTCACATAGTTCTTAGGAAATTACTTCACTGTATGTCCTGTCGTTTTACTTAGAGGTGTTACAACAGCGTGGTCATGTAGCCTCGTGTACTTGGATGTGTGTGTATGTGTGGAACTTGTCTGATAGCAAGTGTTATTGTGATTGCTGTATTCCTGTAGTGTGTGCATTCATAATTGAAATGAGAATTGGGCAAGGATGCCGTGGCCTTAATTTGGGTACCAACCCGGCATATGCCTGGAGTAGAAATGGGAAACCACAGAAATCCACTTCTAGGATGGCTGAAGTATGAATCGAATCCACCTATTCTAACACTTATTCTTTTGGCAGAGCCAGAAATCGAACCCAAACCTCAGGGGAGACAGCCAAGGATGCCATTCACTGCACCGTGAGGTAGTCCACTATATTTCCGTCACATATGATACAGTATAGCATAAAGTATTTATTTTGCCTAGAAGGCAATAACCAATTCTGCTACTTACCGACCGACAGTGGTAGCAATACTCGCTAACGCGCAGCGCTAGGCCATGGAGTTAAGCGCTCTGCGGACTCTGTAGACGTGGGTTCGAGCCGCACCGTCCGCCGTCCTTGAAATGGTTTACCGTGGTTTCCCATTTTTAACTCCAGGCAAATACTGGGACGATATCTTCTGGCAGGCCATGACCGCTTCCGTTCTCATCCTTGTCCAGTTTCATGCATCATCATTCATTTCATCTCTCATTATCTCCTCTCATGAGGTTGGTGCCAGGAATGGCATCCAGCCGTATAAACATCCGCCACATAGACGTCCATCGCATGTCATCTTACACACGCCAACATTTAGTTCCCTGGGCCTACCTGTAACAGAAAATACAAGCCCTCATCAATAAACAGGTAGTATAGTGCCTTTTAGGTGTATAATGTTGTTAATTCCTCCTTAGGAACCTAGGACATCTTAAACATCATCCCCGTGTAGTTGGGTGTGTATTGAACTTGTCTGATAACCTGTATTTCTGTGATGACTGTGATAGTGTGTGTAAATGTAATACGGACAGGGAAGAGGTGCCAGAGGAATATCACAGCATTTGCCTGGAGGGTAGATGCCCCGAGATTTGAAGTGATTTGTTGTTCTTGTTGATTGATTTAGGGTATTTCCGACATCGTGGTCATGTAGCCCCGTGTATATGGGTGTATGTGTGTGAAATTGATCTGATAACCTGTGTTAGTGTGGTGTCTGAAGTACTGCGAGTGTTTATAAATCAGGTGAGGATTAGGAAGGAGGTGGCCAGGAGAGAGTATGGAATATTTCTGAGAAATAATTGCTGGATTCTAATTATACTTAACCGTAAAAGCGAATATACCATCGGTATTTTTGTAGTTCTTGTTGTTGTAGCAATCAAGGGAAATCATTGGCATCATCCCCGTTACTTCTGGTGTACAGTGGGTGATCATGCCATGAGGACCACGTAATAAAAGTAGCATTTTTAATGCACAATAAGACGTACAATGTAGAATCACGCTGATAAACACTTCATTTTATCTAAAATTTATTTCGACACACATATTGTTGTTGTTGATTCTTTTAGGGGCTTTCCGACATCATGGTCATATAGCCACGAGTACTTGGGTGTGTGAAGAATTTGTCTCATATTCTGTGCCATTGTGATGTATGCACTAGTGTGTGTGTTGTTGAGGTAGGATTTAGGTAGGAAGTGGCCGTGGCCCTAAGTTAGGTACCATTCCGGCATTTTTCGGGTGTAGAAATGGGAAACCACGGAATACTACTTCCAGGATGGTTGGTTGGTTGGTTCCTTAGTTTAGGGGCTGCGACAACGCGGTCATGTAGCCCCGTGTACTTTGGGTGTGTGTAGAATCTGTCTGATAACCTACTTCCAGGATGGCTGAGGTAAAAATCTAGCCGGCCTCTTCTCAGTTTTGCTTCACGAGGCTCAGTGTACCCCGTTCCAGCCCTCAACCAAAATTGAATTTCTTGGCAGAGCCGGGAATCAACCCGTGCCTCCACGGTGACACTACTATCCATTTGAAACATTAATAAAAATACAAAAACAATATTGATGATGATGATGATGATGATGATGATGATGATGATGATAATTATTGTTTTAAGGGCCTAACATCTAGGTTATTGACCCCTAATGGTCTGGATGATAGTGAAAATGACAATGAGATGGAAACCATAACGAAAATTAAGTGAGACTGAAAATACGTACAAAATGGAACTCAGATTGAAACAACTCACAAAATGTTGAGTGGAAATACTTACAAAAAGTCATTTAAACGGAAAATACGAAGAAAAGGAATATATTGAAAAACAAGATGTTCAGTAAAGAACATATAGCCTACTTTCTCCTAAATGCAAGGGTATTGTTATAACACTTAGACCTTTTCAAGGAGTATAATTGAATGTTGGTTGCAGTAGCTTGTTGAAATACAACGTGCTATAAGGATATTAAACATGAATATGAGGTGACCTTTGCTAGTGCTACCTCTGTACCAAATTTCGTTCAATTCGGATTCACCATGTTTGAATAGATAGGGGGAATCGATTTGCACACATACATGGCCACCATCCGCAAATAATAGGGCTGATGACCTTGTAGTTTGGTCAAAAGATTCTTCATACTGAACCCGCTAACCACTGGTTCATGTGATATTTTTCACCGCTACGCATTTTTGATGCATCACTTTTGAACGCACCCACTGACCGACCATGCTGTCGCTACATGCTAACATACTTTGGAGTTATAATAAATGGTTGATCTTTTGACTACGGAGAAAAACCACTATTAAATAATCTGAGGCTAAATTAAGACACTTCTATTTTCTACGAAGCTCAGATTTTATCACACCGTAATTCTGTATCATCGAAACATTCTTTAGAATGTGATTTCTGTTTTGCTAAGGTAGTAACCTCGCAGATGCGCGAACCGGAACCAGACAGAAGCTGCACGACCAGTGTAGTCACAAGCTAATGCAGCGCATAGCTGAGAGCTTACCACATGTGTTTGGATTAGCATCCAAGTTGGATGCCGTTTGTGTCAAGTCCGTATATAAGACGAGGTAACAGTCCGCCTGAAGGCGAGGAAAGCAATCCTAGTGCATCGCACTCTATTTCAATTCGAATAGTACATGATATAGGTAAATATTACAGCCGGAGAAGGCTTGTGCAACGAATACTGTGGATTTTTGGGAAAAGTGATCATAACCGTGGAGCGCCACATTTTCAGCCACGTGCTGGAACATCATATTTCGACATCGTCGAGTGGCGATAAATACATCACTCCCAGTGAAATAATTATTAACCGAGTGGATCATTTCAACACTCATAACTACGAATATTGCTTTAATCGCAAGTGCGATTCTTTTCAGTGAAGCGCAACGCCGATGCCACGTGATTTGTGGGCAAGTAAAATCTGTATCAGTGAAGCAGATAATAGTGCATGGCCAATTTTTAAACCATCTGCGCCGTGTAGCAGCAGTGAGTTTAGTGCCACGTTAAAGCTAGCTTCTGTGCAATTGTGCTACGCTTATTTATCGTATCTTAAAGTGGTAAAGTTATATTTCAAGATGTCATATTTTGACGACCACGTGTGCGACAATCCTTGTTACGCATCACCTGTGGAAATGAGCTGTTAAGCTTCATCATGTGAAGGAGAGGACCAGAGAACTACAGCCGATGACGGAAGAACCATGGTTTTAGCAACCGCTAATCCAAGGAAGATGACGACTTTGAGGAGGAGTCAGGTCATATCATCACGACAACGACGAGGACGAATAAAGGCCGTAGAAATGGATAGAGCCGATGTCGAGGCTCAGATTGGACAACCCTTGTCCGGAGACCAAAGCCATATTATATCCCTCGGGTCGTTGGAACGACCGAGATGTAGACATCCTTTCTTGTGAGTCAGAAATATTCATTCCTTGTGAGGTTCTTTTGTGTTGTACCTTAGTGTAGTTTATTGTAGTTTATTGTAGAATCAGCCGAACTCCTTGACAAGCCATAGGTAGGTTTTGTACTGTTAGAATTAATCCTTGTAGTTCACTTTCAGTGATTTTTAGTCACCTGTTGTGATTGAATTTCACTTCGATCACGGTGCATTCTGAGGGACATCGTTAAAATGTTATTTCTACCCCTACTAAGCGTGACTGTAGTCTTGTTACTACGTTTTGTTCAACCCTAGGTGGGTGATCTGGTGTACAGTTATATGGGATGACGATCAGACGTCATGGCCAGTGTTATTTTTATAACACCCCTTTCTAGTAAATGATCTCACGCCACTGATTTAGTCAGAACAGTCCGTATCGTTGGATAGCCGACTGTAGCTATCAGTTTTGTAATATCATATCATTTTTCATTTTGATGTGCTATGAAGCCATCCAGTTCAAGTTTGAACACATTCAGAGTGTTAGAGTTTGTATGCAATATAGCATCGAACCCAGCAATGAATGCCGTATCATTGGCAAACTTAGCAATTGTAAGATTTGTGCCTTGATAATGTTTATTTCGTGTCAAGTGTTTCGACACAGTTATTATTTTGGTTATATTTAGACAGAGCAGTTATGAACTGACATATCTGCACATTTCAAAGAGGTTCAGATTAAGTGGAATATCTATGTTTTTATTTTCTTGACTTTTCAAACGTGCTATATCTTTGAGCATAGTTTTGAGGTGTGATTTCAAGCCTAATGCTTATGTAAATTTCTATTATATCTGGGACATGATAACAAGGCCAGTTTTCTAATAGGACTTTCTGCGTGAAAGCTGCCTGCCTTCTAAACTGTCTGCGTAGATGATTGCGAGTAGCGAGGCTAGCTCGAATCATGGACAGGTGTTAACAGTTCCCAGCATGCAGTGTACTAGAGCACCACTCACTCAGTGAGACCATAACTTTTTCAGACTCTTTGACAATGCTTATAGCATTACTAACATTTAGATGATGTGTCTCATATATAGGTCAATGTCCAGGCCACCATTTTGTAATAATGATATGTTTTGCTACTTAGAGATGACTGGCGATAGCCATGTGTTTGCATCGCTACTAAAGCGAATATCTTTCTTCTCCATCTGAGAATGATTTCACGTTGTGATAAGGTTTATTTATGATAATTAAGAGGCTAGATGAGGCACCTGTTTAGAGGCTATATTTATGTGTGTCCAGACTTCGATTCTGTTGACTGTGTTATTGTAGGGAGGTAACTGATGTTTATACCAGGCCTTACCCAGAGGTAAATTAAGTGAGCCGAGAGCCACAAATAACCTGTGTTGTTGTTATGTCCGAGCGGGAGAGCTCGTTGACGGTGTTTTATAGCCGAGATTGATCGCGCACGAGACTGCTACTGCTGATCCCAAGGTATTCAGGATTGTCAGCCTATTCGTCATAAACCAACGATAATTTAAACCAACGATTCTAATAATCAGTAACGTCATTATTATAAACCTGATGATAATTAACTACTCATAGCATTTAACCTTGATTTTCTTGCATTTTGGACCTGATGGCTGGCACTTGCTTTGTGCACGCTTCCCTTGTGGAAGTAATCTAGGACAGATGACACTAATTTTTTATCGACGGAGTGCTTGCTCGACCTTTAGTCAGTAGCTGGTGGAGCGTGAGCCTCATGCGACGTTAGACGTAGTTTTCACTACGCAATCGCCAACGTAAATCTCAAGCACGTAGATGTCACTGGTTTACAAAGAGTAACCCAGGGCGAAGGCAGGAATAATAATGTTTATGGTCTTGTTTTACTTATTTCAAGTGTATGATAACCCCATGTTTACCCTTTACTTAGATTATAAGAGGGCATTTAATGTGGTTTTTTTACGGCTTGTCATGTAGATATTGTATTATATTGTTTTGGCTTTACGGACGTCATCGCCGTAAATTTTGTATTAATTGTTAGGAATTACCTAGATTTAAAAATAAATGTAAATGAGGAAATGGTATCATCCTAACTTAGATTTGCTATTGCTACCCTGTTAAATGTAAATTCTGTTATTAGCTTATTTTGTAACCTGATTTAGAGAATATTGCCGTACTTTTTACCCAGCGTTGCTGTTGTTACTTTACTTTGTCAGATAGATCTTTCGTGAGGGTTTACAGTAGTTTACAGTTAGGGTACTGATCTTTTATTTGTATTTATTTATTAGTTTGCGGATTAGCCGAATAGAAACCCTCCGAACTAGGCTAGTTGTCTGAATATTTTGAATAAATATTTCTACAAGTTTTACTTAAGTCTGGAAGTTTATTTTCTCAGTCTAGCTTTAGGAGGTGTATTTTCTTGGGCTGTCTATGACCTTTTAGCAACCATGTTACCACGGATCCCGTGGATCATGGATTCTCGTGCCGCTATGGCCTATAAGAATTCACCCAATCCTCATGGCACATGGGTCCGGCAGGTGAGGTGTTAGGGATGTCGTTTTGGCTGTTGGCAACCCTGATAGCTCGTTGACGGTGATTTATAGCCGAGATGATCTCGCACGAGACTGCTACTGCTGATCCCAAGGTATTCAGGATTGTCAGCCTATTCGTCATAAACCAACGATAATTTAAACCAACGATTCTAATAATCAATGACAATGAAATGGAAACCATAACGAAAATTAAGCTGGACTGAAAATACTTACAAAATGGAACTCAGATTGAAACGACTCACAAAATGTTGAGTGGAAATACTTAGAAAAAGTAATTTTGGAGGAAAATACTAACGAAAGGAATATATTGAAAAACAAGATGTTCAGTAAAGAACATATATCCTACTTTCTCCTAAATGCATGGGTATTGTTATAACACTTAGACCTTTTCAAGGAGTGTAATTGAATGTTGGTAGCAGTAGCTTGTTGAAATACAACGTGCTATAAGGATATTAAACATGAATATGACGTGCCCTTTGCTAGTACTACCAATGTACCAAATATCGTTCAATTCGGTTTCACCGATAGATAGGGGGAATCGATTTGCACACATACATGGCCACCATCCGCAAATAATTGGTCTGATGACCTTGTAGTTTGGTCAAAAGATTCTTCATACTGAACCCGCTAACCACTGGTTCATGTGATATTTTTCACCGCAACGCATTTTTGATGCATCACTATTGAACGCACCCACTGACCGACCATGCTGTCGCTACACGCTAACATTCTTTGGAGTTATAAATGGTTGATCTTTTGACTACGGAGAAAAACCACTATTAAATAATCTGAGGATAAATTATGACACTTCTATTTTCTACGAAGCTCAGATTTTATCACACCGTAATTCTGTATCATCGAAACATTCTTTAGAATATGATTTCTGTTTTGCTAAGGTGGTAACCTCGCAGATGCGCGAACCGGAACCAGACAGACGCTGCACGACCAGTGTAGTCACAAGCTAATGCAGCGCATAGCTGAGAGCTTACCACATGTGTTTGGATTACCATCCAAGTTGGATGCCGTTTGTGTAAAGTCCGTATATAAGACGAGGTAACAGTCCGCCTGCAGGCGAGGAAAGTAATCCTAGTGCATCGCACTCTATTTCAATTCGAATAGTACATGATATTGGTAAATATTATAGCCGGAGAAGGCTTGTGCTACGAATACTGTGGATTTTTGGGAAAAGTGATCATAACCGTGGAGCGCCACATTTTCAGCCACGTGCTGGAACATCATATTTCGACATCGTCGAGTGGCGATAAATACATCACTCCCAGTGAAATAATTATTAACCGAGTGGATCATTTCAACACTCATATCTACGAATATTGCTTTAATCGCAAGTGCGATTCTTTTCAGTGAAGCGCAACGCCGATGCCACGTGATTTGTGGACAAGTGAAATCTGTATCTGTGAAGCAGATAATAGTGCATGGCCAATTTTTTAACCATCTGCGCCGTGTAGCAGCAGTGAGTTTAGTGCCACGTTAAAGCTAGCTTCTGTGCAATTGTGCTACGCTTATTTATCGTATCTTAAAGTGGTAAAGTTATATTTCAAGATGTCATATTTTGACGACCACGTGTACGACAATCCTTGTTACGCATCACCTGTGGAGATGAGCTGTTAAGCTTCATCATGTGAAGGGGAGGACCAGAGAACTACAGCCGATGACGGAAGAACCATGGTTTTAGCACCCGCTAATCCAAGGAAGATGACGACTTTGAGGAGGAGTCTGGTCATATCATCACGACAACGACGAGGACGAATAAAGGCCGTAGAAATGGATAGAGCCGATGTGGAGGCTCAGATTGGACAACCCTTGTCCGTAGACCAAAGCCTTATTATATCCCTCGGGTCGTTGGAACGACCGAGATGTAGACATCCTTTCTTGTGAGTCCGAAATATTCATTCCTTGTGAGGTTCTTTTGTGGTGTACCTTAGGGTAGTTTATTGTAGTTTATTGTAGAATCAGCCGAACTCCTTGACAAGCCATAGGTAGGTTTTGTACTGTTAGAATTAATCCTTGTAGTTCACTTTCAGTGATTGTTAGTCACCTGTTGTGATTGAATTTCTCTTCGATCACGGTGCATTCTGAGGGACATCGTTAAGATGTTATTTCTACCCCTGCTAAGCGTGACTGTAGTCTTGTTACTACGTTTTGTTCAACCCTAGGAGGGTGATCTTGTGTACAGTTATATGGGATAATTTTATAACACCCCTTTCTAGTAAATGTTGTCACGCCACTGATTTAGTCAGAACAGTCCGTATCGTTGGATAGCCGACTGTAGCTATCAGTTTTGTAATACTATGTCATTTTTCATTTTGATGTGCTATGAAGCCATCCAGTTCAAGTTTGAACACATTCAGAGTGTTAGAGTTTGTATGCAATCTAGCATCGAACCCAGGAATGAATGCCGTATCATTGGCAAACTTAGCAATTGTAAGATTTGCGCCTTTATAATGTTTATTTCGTGTGGTGTGTTTCGACACAGTTATTATTTTGGTTATATTTAGTCAGAGCAGTTATGAACGGACATATCTGCACATTTCAAAGAGGTTCAGATTAAGTGGAATATCTATGTTTTTCTTTTCTTTGACTTTTCAAACGTGCTATATCTTTGAGCATAGTTTTGAGGCGTGATTTCAAGCCTAATGCTTATGTTAATTTCTAGTATATCTGGGACTTGATAACAATGCCAGTTTTCTAATAGGTCTTTCTGCGTGAAAGCTGCCTGCCTTCAGTGATGTGCATTTTCTAAACTGTCTGTGTAGATGATTGCGAGTAGCGAGGCTAGCTCGAATCGTGGAAAGGTGTTAACAGTTCCCAGCATGCAGTGTACTAGAGCACTACTCACTCAGTGAGACCATAACTTTTTCAGACTCTTTCACTTCCATAGAGCGCGACGCTCCAGACAAAGGCATTCAAAAATGACTTCCTAATACCTAAATCTATATTCGATGTCAACATATTCCTTTTCTGTAGAAATGCTTTCCTTGCCTGTGCTAACATAATTTTAATATCTCTTTGCTTCGTCCATCACTGGTTATTTTGCTTCCTAAGTAACAGAAGTCTCCTACTTCCTTTAGCATTTCACCTGACAATTCGACATCTATAGGAGTCACCCATGTTTATAATAACTGATGTAATTAAATAAGTGTATATATTGTAAATAATTTTACCCATATGCCGACAGCGGTAGCTACGCTCACTAAAGCGCGTGTTAGGTCATGGATTCGAACCCCACCATCGGCCGCCCTTGCAATGGTTTTCCGTGGTTTCCCATTTTCAAATGCAGGGACGTGACCTTCTGACAGGCCACGGCCGCTTCCTTCCACATCCTTGCCCAGTCTCATTCACCATCATTCATTTCATCTCTCATGAAGTCCTCTCATGAGGTTGGCGTCAGGAAGGTCATCTGGCCGTAAAAACCATCCACCACAAAGACTTCCATCGCATGTCATCCCCGACCCCGTTGGAAAACGGGAATAATAAGGGGTAGACAATACCTTCACCCATATACAACTAGTAGACATACATTTAACGGCCTAAGTGTTAGGATCTGATGATGATCGCTTGACGATCAAACTGGCTATCCGAGTGAATTAATCTCATGTTGTTGTTTTTTTAGGTTTATGGAAATACTAATTACCATTGGGTACAATCATGTGGACTAACTAAAAATCATTAAATCTCGAGAGTAATAATGTAATTATGAATTTTAGCGGCTTCGGTGGCGTAATTGATAGCATGCTGAACTGCTGTACCCAAGATAGCGGGTTCAAACCCGGCCGAAATCATCGGATTTTTAAGAGCGTTAAAAATCCTTCAGTATGCCTTCCTTAGGAGGGGAAGTAAAGCCGGCGGTCCCATGTCATAGATTTATGGTATGTAAAAGATCCTTCCACAGACTAAACGTGTGTGAAGCTAAATTGTTAGGTTGGATTTCGTCGGAACGCTCTATCAATGTTCCAAAGTTCACCACTAGGTATCATTGAAATCTGGTAGCGAAAGTTGGAACTACGTGAAATTGAACGGAACTTGTAGCTCACCCTTAGGGTGTTCGTTGGTAGCAGCTACAGACTCAGGCGAGCCAAGCATGTCCTCGGACACTCCCGGCACTAAAAGCCATGCGATAAATAATAAAATAATATTCCCACATTTATCTAGTAATGGTTGTAATAAACAACACTCTAGCAATCCGAGATTATGAATAGAGTATATGCTATCCTATTATTACTGACTTTCTGAGGATCGTTTGGTTTTCCAAGTTGCTATTTGATTGCGGAGAATTTTATTTTATTTTTATATGACCACCGCTTAACTGTGTCATTTGTACTCAGTTTTCTGCTTGATATTTAAAAAAAACATTTTCCAGAGATTTTCATAGAGAGAAGGTGGGTAATTATCATCTTCCAGAAACGCGAGGGATCTCTGGGGTGACAGCCACTGCACCAGCAGGTGTCTGGAGGGGAAGTTCAGTAACGCAATGGTTAGTAAGGCAACACGGCAATAAAGGCGCGAGGAACACTACTTGTGATAAATGTGAGCTGGTGATTCATGTTTCCAATCACGTTCCAGAACGCTGTCCTAGCTTGGCCATGCGTCACCGCAAAGCTGGCTGAGGACCTGCGAACGTTTCCTCTCTCTATTGAGATTATATCGTGTTTTATAACAGACTTTAATAATCGCATGGCGCCTACTTGGTGACTATAAATAGAAGTGCGGAACTCCATCAATCATCGTTAGACAGATGTTTATACTGTACTTGCTGGTTGAACCCGTACTTTCAAGTTAGGAATCCCACCGCATAGTGTGCCTGATAAGTCGCTCATTACGGTAAAAAGAGGGAGCATGTAAATCGCATATCGAAAGTTTGATTTTCAATGGTGACAGCGCCATCCTAACTGTAATTTCCGCCTATCTTGTTGGAATGGTAGACTACCTTATTTAAAATCCCTGGACACTCATCCCAATCGTAGGAAATAATAGACACATTATTACATGCTGAGCTTCTGTGCCCAAGATCGCGGGTTCAAACCCGGCCGA
This sequence comes from Meconema thalassinum, assembly GCA_946902985.2. NCBI lineage: Eukaryota > Metazoa > Arthropoda > Insecta > Orthoptera > Tettigoniidae > Meconema > Meconema thalassinum. Next base: position 256,269,744 of record OX336392.1, on the reverse strand, counting down.
AGTCGTTGGAATTATTAAGAGCGTGAAAAATCCCTCAGTATGCCTTCCTTCGGAGGGGAAGTCAAGCCGGCGAACCCATGTCATACATTTATGGCATGTAAAAGAACCTTCCACTAACTACAATTGTGTGAAACTAACTTTGTAGGTTAGATTTGATTAACGCTCTATTAAGTCCTAACGTTCGCCACCAGGTGCTGATTGTGGTGGCATCTTGTAGCCAAGTGCGTAGCTAGGTGTCGTTGACGGTAGCATTTGGTAGCAAAAGTAGGAACTACTTGAAATAGGTCGTCTGCAGTCCTTACCTGAATTACAGATAACACACACTGGTACAGCCATCACAATTAACACCGGTTATCAGAAAGATTCTACACACACCCAAAGTACACGCGCCTACATAACCACCTTGTCGCAGCCCCTAAACTGAGGAACCAACCAACCAACAAAAACGTCAGTATTCTGGTCTTTTTAGCCTACTTTCGATATTTGCAAAAAATGGAAGTAGACTTATGAGATCAACACAGGGCGAAAAAAGTGTGTCTGTCTGTGTGTGTGTGTGAGTCTGTGTGTGTGTGTATGTGTGTGTGAGAGTCTGTCTGTGTGTGTGTGTGTGTGTGTATGTGTGTGTGTGAGTGTGTGTACTCTGAATGTCTGTCCCCCCCCCCCTATCAATTCGAACACGGTGAATGCGAATTGAACGAAATTTGGTACAAAGGTAGCACTAGCAAAGGACACCTCAGTGTCATGTTTTATATCGCCGCCATCTTTACCAAAACTGAATGGCGGCCACTCAAACGTTCAAAACGTAAAATCAAATAACGACTAACCAAATCATCCGATCTCTACCAAATTTGGTAACAACATACCTTCGTATAGGATGCGTCTTGTGACCAAATTACAAGGTCGTCCGCCATACCATTTCAGGATGGCGGCCGTGAGAATTATGCAAACTTTATAATCCATATCAAGGGACCCACCAGTTCCGATTATCGAGCCGAGAATCGTTTTAACTGTTCTAAAGGAAGTGGCACGTTCGAAATTAAAAGTTTATTTTGCAATACTATAGTGCAGACGTGATTTTAAAAAGCTGAGCTGATTAAGTAATAAGACAAGATGGCTGCGGATATCTTGTGCCTGACTTATATTTCACTAATTTGAGTATTGCATGCAATATAGCGTACTGATACAAAATAAATAAACTTTGTATGAAATGCTTTATATATAAATAATATACCGTACTCCAGTGATGAAATCGTTTAGTATAAATCATTATTTGCTAACAAGTTCTATGTAAGTCATTTTATGTAGAACGATATTCGTTGACACAATTAGCTCAGTGGTAGAGCGTTAGCCTATCGCTCAAATGCCTATGGTTCAAACCCGATCAGAGCTAGATTTTTTGCTTGAAATGTTATATGTTTATTGTTTTGTAATGACTCAGATATTTTAAAATTAAGCGTTATATTGTGCATATTATGGTGTAAAATATATATTTAATTAAAACATAATTCGCCAGCAGATTTACTCGAGACATCTAGTTGCCAAAAAGGTAACTGCACGCCGACATACTTATTAACTTCCAGATTGTATTGAAAAGTTTCTTCTTCTGGCCGCTAGAATGCACTCGCTCTGTTAGGATTATATTGTTCGATATTTCACCACTAGATATCACGACCAGTCTACGTGGGGCTCCCTTGATTACTATACCATTGGCATTCTATGCGCATCGAATTTGAAGAATGACAAGATGATACTACGATACATTTTTACTTTTCATTTTAAAGGGTTTGTAACAGCCTATTTTGCGTTACTTGAAAATGTTATTTGAAGTAAAGAACAAAACGATTTCACATAGTAACTGAATTCAAGCCGTTGATGTTAGTTCAGGTTATTAATTACTAGTTTTATTTCAGGCAAATAGCAATCGAAAATATCCACATAGTTTGTATACACACGTCTCTGTAGGGTCATGGAAAGATTTGTTAATTCAATTAGGGTTTTCGATTCCCGGTCAATGCATGTGAGATTTTCGAAGTGAAATGCCATGTCCTGTGGTTCGGATTCCACGTAAAAAGGAGGTCCCGTGGCTCATAATCACAAGATTCACGGTCACGTAAAACTACAATCTTCCTTCCTTTTTTCAATTAGGGTTGTGAAAGCCATGCACAACCAGACGTGTAAAGACATGCCTCAACTCAAAGTTGGATGTTGCCCACGGCAGGTCGTATATGTAATAATAATAATAATAATAATAATGTTATTGGTTTTACATTCCTTTTAACTACTGCTGCTTTTAGAGACACCGGGGTGCCGGAATTTTGGCCCGAAGGGGATCTTTAAATGTACTGACACGGCTCACTCGCATTTGTGCACCCTCAAATGCCAGCTGACTGCGCCAGGATACGAACCTGCAACCTAGGGCCCAGAAAGCGAGAACGTTACCGCTGAGCCACGCAGCCAGTCCGGTCGATTATGTCTCCAAATCCATAACATTCTTGATATACTTCTTATCTTTCTTTCTTTCTTTCTTTCTTTCTTTCTTTCTTCAATGATGGTAGCAGTTTTTATCTAGGTTGTGGCGTTTGGTAGAGGTAAATCGTTTCTAAGGTCTTCAACAAAGAATAGTTCTATTATACTCTTTGATAATAACAACGAGTTATAACTATACTCATACATTTGGGTGAAAGTAGGCTATATGTTCTTTACTGAACATCTTGTTTTCCGATGAGATAGTACCCAAGAGAAAAGTCGGGCCCTGGTCGGGTCTAAATACAGAGCAGTGCTTTAACCATGATGTATAAGGTGCGTTCAAAAAGTAACGAGCCGGAAGCTGTAATGCGCAAACCGGTGACGAAATCGGCTAATCTTGGCGTGTGTAACGAGGTGTGGTTCCGACCAGGGCGTTGAAGGTCACAGCCCGTCGCTAGAGGGCACGCGTGCACATCACGTGACGATACAAAGCGAGCAGCAAAATGCCTCAATCGTCCAACGCGGCCAGTCACATTGCAAACAGTGACATGGAGGCGTCAAACGAAGAGCAAAGAGGTGTTATTCGGTTTTTGACAGCGAAAGGAGTAGGGGGAACGGACATTCATCGCCGAATGTCACAAGTGTACGGCGAACACTGCATGTCCCTTGCAAGGTTCAAAGCGTGGCACAAGCGTTTCAGGGAAGGACAGGTGTCGTTAGCCGATGATGCCCGGTCTGGGGCACCCCCTGCATTACCGATGACGACGTCCAGCTGGTTGATGCACTCATTACCCAGGACCGCCGAGTGACAGTGAACGCCATAGCTGCCGTGGTCGGATTGAGCGTCGGAAGTGTGCACTCCATCATGAAGGAACGAATGCACTTGCGGAAAGTGTGTACCCAATGGGTGCCCCACAGTCTTCAACCACACCAGGAAGCATGTCGAATGGCCTACTATCTTGGTTTTGGTTGGACGATCGATAAATGCTGCTGCTCGCTTTGTATCGTCACGTGACGTGCATGCGTGCCCTCTAGCGATGGGCTGTGACCTTCCAGTCTCTGGTCGGAACCACACCTCGTTACACACGCCACGATTGGCCGATATCGTCACCGGTTTGCGCATTACAGCCTCCAGCTCGTTACTTTTTGAACGCTCCTTATATATACATTAGATGTGTATACTATAGGTGCTTATTTTCTATAATACTTCGCGCTTAGGAGAATTAATGTTTAAGACCAGATTTACTCGAACTATTCTTGGAGACTTCCAGAAAGTTTTCCACACACCTCGCCCACTTACCACAGAAGAGGACTTATTTAGTCATCACTCGGTAATTACATGGCCATTGGCTTGCTAATTGGTAGAGAGTTCAATGTCCTCTCCGACAGACACCTGAAGGAAATGAGTTAGTTGTACAGGGAATAAAAGTGCAACTGACTCAACTCAGATGCCAGCGACACTGGGCTAATTGTATCCCTCTCGAGTTTGTAAGGAAACTAGAGTTTTACATCCCGATTACGAGTAGGCTATTAATATTAATATGGAAATTTTCAAGACAATTTTTGCAGTGTTGTCTTTGCAATCTAGTACAAGAATTGCTTTTCAGTTGGCCAACGCGTTAATGCGCCCAATTAAATTGTGTGAGGAATAACACTTACGCCCATTTACTAACCTGGATAAAATAACATGGATTAAATATACACGTTGATATACTTCTCGAAATAAGGGAGTGGGGAGGGGGTTAATTAGATAACATATATCATTTGTGAACATCATCTGATCTTGTTCACTTAAGGCTTTTTTTAAGCTGATTGTTGTTGTTGTTGTTGTGGATTTCAGGGGCTTAGCTATATCGTGGCCATGTAGTCCCGTGTACTTGGGCGTGTGAAGAATTTGTCTGATAACCTGTGGTGTATGTACTAGTGTGTGTGTGTTTGAAACTGAGGAAGGATTTGGGTAGGAATCGGCCGTAGCCTTAAGTTAGGTTACACCGCGGCTTTTGCCGGGAGTAGAAGTCGGAAACCATGGAAAACCACTTCCAGAATGGCTGAGCTAGGAATCGAAGCCACCTCTTCTCATTTTTGCCTCACGAGGCTGAGTGTACCCCGTTGCAACCCTCAGACCAGAATTAAATGTCTTAGCGGAGCCAGCATTTGAACCCGGGCCTACGTGGTACAGCCAAGAACGGTGGTGACTTTGCAACGAGACGGGCCCTTTTGAAGTTTGGTGGATATGTATTTGGCATTCAAACACAGAAAATTATACGGTTATATAATGAAAAACATTATTTTAAAAAATATCTGAATTTATATTGTATTCTGTCCACTCTTTCATATTTTATTCCGTCCATCATTCCTTTCTTCTTCCTCAAGTGTACTCGTTTTATTGACCACCTTAACATCCGTATTCCCATATTTGCTCTAAGTTATAACCTGTATCTTATACCGTGAGTTATATATTTTATTTTATTTTTTTACTTTTACAGATCACCTCGTGGTGTAGCGGCAGGCATTCTTGGCTGCCAGATAAGAGGTCCGAGTTCCATCACCAGCTCTGCCAAAAAAGTTTAATTCTGCTCTGAGCTCTGCAACGGAGTACACTCAGCATCGTCAGTAAAACTGAGGAGAGGGTTCGATTCCCATCTATAAGTAGTTTTCCATGGTTTCCCCACTTTTAATCCAGGCAAATGCCGGGAAGGTTCCTAAGTTAAGGCCACGGCTGTCTCCATCCTAATCCTCATCTGAATCACAAATCCACACACTGATATAGATATCACAATAACACAGGTTTCCAAGCAGTTCACACACACACACACCCAAGTACCCGGGGTTACATGACCACAATGCCGAAAAGCCCCTAATTCAATCAAAAACAACATTTAAATATCCTTCAGTATGCCTTCCTTCGGAGGCGATGTAAGGCCGACGGACCCATGTCATAGATTTATGGCATGAGAAAGAACCTACCACTACAATATTGGTAGTGTGTAGCCAAATCTGTAGGTTACATTTCGTTAGAAACGCTCTATCAAGTTCCAACGTTCATCACGAGGTGTCAGTGGCATCTGGTAACCAAAGTTGGAACTACTTGAAATTGAACTTGCTCATTCATCTTTATTCATTTCATCTCATCCACACGCGACGGTACTTGTAGCTCACCCCATGGGTGTCCGCATAGCAGCAGCTACAAACTCTGGCAAGCCGAACATGTTCTCGAACACTCCCGACACTTAAGGCCATACGCTAAATAAATAAATAAATAAATAAATAAATAAATAAATAAATAAATAATTAAATAATTAAATAATTAAATAAATAAATGAATAAATAAAGAAATAACACAGGTTATTAAAAAAATTCCCCACACACACCGAAGTACACGGGAGCTACGTGACCACGATGTTGCATAGCCTTTAAGTGAATTAACAACAACAACAATAGACTACGAGATACTCCCAGTGATATACGAGTAATCAGTCCCACTGCTACTTTAAAGGACATGCAAATTGTTCTAGATTTTAGTCTATATTCATCATGTGAGAAAAATAGGCTTATGAGTTCACCTTTGGCCCGTGCGTGTGTGTGTCCCCGTAATACAATCTAAACAGCAGGAGTGATTTCAATGAAACTTGGCAAGGACAAACTACTACCTCACCGAACCTCGACTAAGACTTTCAAATTGTCATACATTTCACCAATCCAACATGACTGCCGAGTGAACTATTTCACTGACATCCCATATCTCCGGAACTATTACCAATAACACCCTGATATGTTGTAAGGTGATAGAAAATACTGAGGTACGTGTAGCTATGTAACGCTTAAGATCCTGTCGATTACAAAATCAAACATGGTGACAAATCGAATTTAAAATATTTGAATGGAATTTGCTCGAGATTTAATCAACCGAGTGCAGTGAAACATAACACCGTATATGTCTATACAATATTTAATCTACTGGCATCTAGTGTAATTCAATTTTTCTCAAAAATTCAAGATGGCGGCAGAGCGTAATTTTAAAATTAAGTTTTTTTATATTGTGTGCCATAATCATGCAATCGAAGTGAACGATTGTATAATGAACCTATGGAATAATCTTCATATAATGCTACATAATCTATGGCCTACATAAAGAACAATCCAATATGGCGATCATTCGTAATATTTAGATGGTTCTCAACATCAACGAATCTATTACAGCAACCAAACTGAAAATTGGTATGTTGATAGAGGCTAAAAACATACGTTCACCTATGAGACTTTCAATAACCTGATGAGCATAAAACCAAGATGGCGGTGACGCAAAGGTTTAATATTTATAAAGATTTCGGACGTGACTTTAATGTGGTACTTTCAATGGAAGAGACCAGTAGAATGTATGAAAATAGGCTAGGCTATTTAGTTTTTTACGAAACTGTTGCAAAAATTGGTGTTGTCAATTTACCTTATAATCGACGGACTATTGAATATTGAATATGGATTATATTTTAACGTAACGTAACTCGTGCATAAAGGCCGTCGAATGTTGTTTTATGTTACAACTTACCATTTGTTCTTTCGACTAAAGACAGTTGCTCTTATGTACCCATCTGTCCCTTATTACTCCCGTTTCTACGTCATCCGCAATAAAATAAATTCATTTTTATTTAGCGTGAGGATTACCTAGCCATGGTTCAACGTGATGAAATCACTTAGTAACGAATACGGTAAATTCACGTTTGAGGAATTGACATGTGCACCATCTATGATTTAAATGGCATAATATGTACCTATCACACTCGGAAGTTTGAATTTTAGTAACAGTCCTCAAAGATCGGGTCATTCTGTGATGAGTTGAAGGAATTCACAGATTAGGATTTGATATGCACGCCATCTGGAAATTGCTGTACGGAAGCAATACACGCATCCACCTGGAGGTTTAGATTATAAGGTAGTAGGAGTCCGCAACGTCATATTTCGAAGTGGTCAAATCAATCAATGACAAACACAGTGAATTCATGTTTGAGAAATTGACACGCAAGCCAAAGATAAATTATTAATTGTGAGTCATAGTATGTGAACCATTAGTGGTTCATTATGTGAGGTTCCCAATAATCACTGAAATAGGATAAAAGAAATACACAATTAGTTCCGTGAAGAAATATACAGCCTATTTTCATATATCCTACTTATGACAATTGTCTCTATCAACATACAAAATTTCAGTTTAATTGCTGTGATACATTCGTAGATATTGAGAACCGTCGAAATATTTCGGATGGTCGCCATATTGGATTTTTATATATCTAGGTCTTAGAGTTATGTACCATTACATGAAGATTATTGTGTAGGTGTATTATTCAAACATCAATCGCATGATTAAGACACAAGAAATGAAAATCAGATTTTAAAATTTCGCAGAGCGGCGATCTTGTGGTTATGAAAACAATTGAAATAAATCAGATGCCAGTAGATTAAAATTTGTATAAGCATTTACCATACCAAGTTTTACTGCGTTCGGATGGTTAAACAGCGACAAACGTCCATTTCAAAATGTATATTTCGCGTCGCCGTCATGTTGGATTTGTGCTCAACAGATTATAGAAAGTCCTCTAGACTGGGTTAAGTTACGTTCATAGGCTCTATCAACTTACAATATTTCAGTTTGATTGCTATCATAGATTAATAGATATTGAGAACCGTCTAAATATTTCGGTTGGTCGCCACTTTGGATTCTTATATATGTAGGCCATAGAGTTATGCACTATTAGACGACGATGTTTGCGTAGGTTCATTTTTCAAACGTTCACTTCGATCGCATGATTAATACACGAGAAATAAAAACTTAATTCTAAACTTGAGCACAGCCGCCATCTTGAGGTTATGTGAACAATTGAACGAAATTACTGTAGATGCCTGTGCTTTACAATGTGTATAAACATTTACTGCACCATATTTCACTGCGCTCAAATATTTAAATCGCGAAAAAAGTCTATTAAAATGTTTCACCTTCGCTTGGCCGCCATGTTGGATTTCTATAAGGTGCGTTCAAAAAGTAACGAACCGGAGGCTAGAATGCACAAACCGGTGACGACATCGGCTAATCGTGGCGTGTGTAACGAGGAGTGATTCCGAACAGAGAGTGGAAGGTCACAGCCCGTCGCTAGAGGGCACGCGTGCACGTCACGTGACGATTCAAAGCGAGCAGCAGCATGCATCAATCGTCCAAAACTGCCAGTCGCATTCAAAACAGTAACATGGAAGCGTCAAACGAAGAGCAAAGAGGTGTGGTTCGGTTTCTGACAGCGGAAGGAGTAGGGGAAGCGGACATCTATCGCCGAATGTCACAAGTGTACGGCAAACACTGCATGTCCCTTGCAAAGGTCAAGGCGCGGCACAAGCGCTTCAGGGAAGGACGGGTGTCGTTAGCCGATGATGCCCGGTCTGGGGCACCCTCCTGCATTACCGATGACAACGTCCAGCTGGTTGATGCATTCATTGCCCAGGACCCCCGAGTGACAGTGATCGCCATAGCCGCCCTGGTCGGATTGAGCGTCGGAAGTGTGCAAACCATCATGAAGGAACGACTGCACTTGCGCAAAGTGTGTACCCAATGGGTGCCCCACAGTCTTCAACCACACCAGGAAGCATGTCGAACGGCCCACTGTTTTGGTCATCTGCAGCGGTATGTGAGGGAAGGGAAGGGGTTCCTGACACGAGTGGCGGCTGGAGATGAGTCATGGTGTCATCACTTCGAACCAGAATCCAAACGCCAAAGCCTCCAGTGGAAGCATCCAGGGTCACCACTATCCTAAAAAGGCAAGGCATTCCACACGAGTGCAGTAAAGGTAATGCTGACGTTCTTCTTTGAACAAGATGCCCCCTTCTGATACACTTCATGCCGCACGGGACAACAGTGAATGCCCAGCGTTACTCGCAAACCTTGACCACCCTTCGCCTAGCGATCAAAACAAAACGACCAGGCAATCTCACCCGTGGGGTCATTCTGCTCCACGACAATGCACGACCTCATACGGCCAACACAGTCGCGGCACTCCTGCAGATATTCAAATAGGAGGTTCTCGGCCACCCTCCATACACTCCAGACCTCTCTCCCTGTGATTACGCCATGTTTGTGCCCCTGAAAAGGGCTCTGCGGGGCCAACGATTCACCTCGGACGTCGACGTCCAGCTGTACGTGCGGAACTGGTTCACATCGCAGCCCAGGGAATTTTATGAGACAGCCATTCACCGCCTCGTGTCACAGTGGGACAATTGCCTCAACAGCCAAAGTCAATACTTCTAACATACAGGTACTGGTTTCTGTAATTATGCCTCCGGCTCGTTACTTTTTGAACTCACCTTCTATTTTACAGGTTTCTGAGAAACTCAGAGCTGAACTTCTCGTTGTACACTTTATCACCATACAAAACTTCAGGGTGATATCAGTAATAGTTTCGGAGATATAGAAAGCCGGTGTAATATTTTGCACAGCCGCCATCTTGAGGTTATGTAGCCGATTGAACTAAATTAGATATCAGTGCATTGCAAGGTGCTTATACATTTGCTGTACCAAGTTTCATTACGATTGGATGGTTAAATCGCGAGAAAAGTATATTTAAACGTTTCAACTTCGCTTGGCCGCCATATTCATTTTGTAGTCAATAGGTTTATGAAAGTCCCATACGTGAACTTCTAGTAGTGCCTTTTATCACCGTACAAAATTTCAGGGTGATACCAGTAATAGTTTCGTAGATATGGAATTCCGGTGAAATATTTCGCACAGCCACCATGTTGGATTGGTGAGAAGTAATAAAATGTGAAGGGCAGGGTCGGGGTTTGCCGAGATAGTTCTATGACCTTACAGAGTTTTATTGAAATCACTTTAGCCGTTTAGAAGATATTACAGGGGGACACACATAGACACACATACGCACACACATACACACACGGACAAAAGGTGATCTCATAAGCCTATTTTTAGCCTACTTTCGATTTTTGCAAAAAATGAAAGTAGACTTATGAGATCAACACAGGGCGAAAAAAGTGTGTCTGTCTGTGTGTGTGTATGTGTGTGTGTGAGTCTGTGTGTGTGTGTGTCTGTGTGTCTGTGTCTGTGTGTGTGAGTGTGTGTACTCTGAATGTCGGTCCCCCCCTATCAATTCGAACACGGTGAATGCGAATTGAACGAAATTTGGTACAAAGGTAGCACTAGCAAAGGACACCTCAGTGTCATGTTTTATATCCCCGCCATCTTGACGGAAACGTAATGGCGGCCACACAAATGTTCAAAGCTTAAATCAAATTACGACTAACCTAATCATCCGATCTCTACCAAATTTTGCAACTACATACCTTTGTGGAGGGAGCATCCTTTGACCAATCTAATAGGTCATTCACCTGATAGTTTGCGGATGGCGGCCATCTTTATGTCAAAATTGATTCCCCCTATTAATTCGAACACGGTGAAACCGAATAGAACGAAATTTGGTACAGAGGTAGCACTAGCAAAGGGCACCTCAGTGTCATGTTTTATATCGCCGCCATCTTGACTGAAACGTAATGGCGGCCACACGAATGTTCAAAGCTTAAATCAAATTACGATTAACCTAATCATCCGATCTCTACCAAATTTTGCAACTACATGCCTTTATGGAGGGAGCATCCTTTGACCAATCTAATAGGTCATTCACCTAATAGTTTGCGGATGGAGGCCATCTTTATGTCAAAATTGATTCCCCCTATTAATTCGAACACGGTGGAACCGAATGGAACGAAATTTGGTACAGAGGTAGTACTAGCAAAGGGCACCTCAGTGTCATGTTTTATATCGCTGCCATCTTGACTGAAACGTAATGGCGGCCACACGAATGTTCAAAGCTTAAATCAAATTACGATTAACCTAATCATCCGATCTCTACCAAATTTTGCAACTACATACCTTTATGGAGGGAGCATCCTTTGACCAATCTAATAGGTCATTCGCCTAATAGTTTGCGGATGGCGGCCATCTTTGTGTCAGAATCGATTCCCCCTATTAATTCAAACACGCTGAAACCAAATGGAACGAAATTTGGTATAGAGGTAGCACTAGCAAAGGGCACCTCGGTGTCATGTTTTATATCACCGCTATCTTGATGGAAACGTAATCGCGGCCACCCAAATGTTAAGAGCTAAAATGTAATTACGACCAACCTAATAATCTAGTCTCTACTTAATTTTGCAACACCATATCTTTATGTGGGAAACATATTCTGACCAAACTGCAAGAACATCAGCACAATAGTTTGCAGATGGTGGCCAAGTATGTGTGCAAATCGATTCCCCCTATCAATTCAAACACGGTGAAATCGAATTGAACGAAATTTGGTACAGAGGTAGCACTAGCAAAGGGCACCTCATATTCATGTTTAATATCCCTATAGCACGTTGTATTTCAACAAGCTCCTACAACCAACATTCAATCATACTCCTTGAAAAGGACAAAGAGTTATAACAATACCCATGCATTTAGGAGAAAGTAGGCTATATGTTCTTTACTGAACATCTTGTTTTTAGCCTACTTTCGATTTTTGCAAAAAATGAAAGTAGACTTATGAGATCAACACAGGGCGAAAAAAGTGTGTCTGTCTGTGTGTGTGTATGTGTGTGTGTGAGTCTGCGTGTGTGTGTGTCTGTGTGTCTGTGTGTGTGTGAGTGTGTGTACTCTGAATGTCTGTCCCCCCCCTATCAATTCGAACACGGTGAATGCGAATTGAACGAAATTTGGTACAAAGGTAGCACTAGCAAAGGACACCTCAGTGTCATGTTTTATATCGCCGCCATCTTGACGGAAACGTAATGGCGGCCACACAAATGTTCAAAGCTTAAATCAAATTACGACTAACCTAATCATCCGATCTCTACCAAATTTTGCAACGACATACCTTTATGGGAAGAGCATCCTTTGACCAAACCAATTGGTCATCAGCGTAATAGTTTGCGGATGGCGGCCATCTTTGTGTGAAAATCGATTCCCCCTATTAATTCGAACACGGTGCAACCGAATAGAACGAAATTTGGTACAGAGGTAGTACTAACAAAAGGCACCTCAGTGTCATGTTTTATATCGCCGCCATCTTGACGGTAACGTAATGGCGGCCACACAAATGTTCAATGCTTAAATCAAATTACGATTAACCTAATCATCCGATCTCTACCAAATTCTGCAACAACATACCTTTATGGGGGGAGCATCCTTTGACCAAACCAATAGGTCATCAGCGTAATAGTTTGCGGATGGCGGCCATCTTTGTGTGAAAATCGATTCCCCATATTAATTCGAACACGGTGCAACCGAATGGAACGAAAATTGGTACAGAGGTAGTACTGACAAAAGGCACCTCAGTGTCATGTTTTATATCGCCACCATCTTGACGGAAACGTAATGGCGGCCACACAAATGTTCAAAGCTTAAATCAAATTACGATTAACCTAATCATCCGATCTCTACCAAATTTTGCAACTACATACCTTTATGGAGAGAGCATCCTTTGACCAATCTAATAGGTCATTCACCTGATAGTTTGCGGATGGCGGCCATCTTTATGTCAAAATTGATTCCCCCTATTAATTCGAACACGGTGGAACCGAATGGAACGAAATTTGGTACAGAGGTAGTACTAGCAAAGGGCACCTCAGTGTCATGTTTTATATCGCCGCCATCTTGACTGAAACGTAATGGCGGCCACACGAATGTTCAAAGCTTAAATCAAATTACGATTAACCTAATCATCCGATCTCTACCAAATTTTGCAACTACATACCTTTATGGAGGGAGCATCCTTTGACCAATCTAATAGGTCATTCACCTAATAGTTTGCGGATGGAGGCCATCTTTATGTCAAAATTGATTCCCCCTATTAATTCGAACACGGTGGAACCGAATGGAACGAAATTTGGTACAGAGGTAGTACTAGCAAAGGGCACCTCAGTGTCATGTTTTATATCGCCGCCATCTTGACTGAAACGTAATGGCGGCCACACGAATGTTCAAAGCTTAAATCAAATTACGATTAACCTAATCATCCGATCTCTACCAAATTTTGCAACTACATACCTTTATGGAGGGAGCATCCTTTGACCAATCTAATAGGTCATTCGCCTAATAGTTTGCGGATGGCGGCCGTCTTTGTGTCAGAATCGATTCCCCCTATTAATTCAAACACGCTGAAACCAAATGGAACGAAATTTGGTATAGAGGTAGCACTAGCAAAGGGCACCTCAGTGTCATGTTTTATATCACCGCTATCTTGATGGATACGTAATCGCGGCCACCCAAATGTTAAAAGCTAAAATGTAATTACGACCAACCTAATAATCTAGTCTCTACCTAATTTTTCAACACCATATCTTTATGTGGGAAACATTTTCTGACCAAACTGCAAGAACATCAGCCCAATAGTTTGCAGATGGTGGCCAAGTATGTGTGCAAATCGATTCCCCCTATCAATTCAAACACGGTGAAACCGAATTGAACGAAATTTGGTACAGAGGTAGCAGTAGCAAAGGTCACCTCATATTCATGTTTAATATCCCTATAGCACGTTGTATTTCAACAAGCTCCTACAACCAACATTCAATCATACTCCTTGAAAAGGACAAAGAGTTATAACAATACCCATGCATTTAGGAGAAAGTAGGCTATATGTTCTTTACTGAACATCTTGTTTTTCATAAAATGAAAATAGGCTTAACATGTTTTAAAATTTCACGCGCAACAGTCTTGAGTTTTTGGGGAAAAAATGTTAGCAATATCGAACGCAAATATAATTATTTTTCTCCAAACGAAGCTTCAAAAGTTTCTTTGTTATCAGATAGGTAGGCTACTGTAGATCGCTAAGAAACTGAATGTATAAATTTGAAGTTTGCATGGCCACCGTTTCGTTTTAGTGATTGTCAAGCGTTAAAAATGCATATAGGCTATACGAACTCACTATATAGTCATCCTTTGCCATACAAAATTTCAATTTTGCTGGTGTAACTATTTCGGAGATTTTCAGTACTGGTGAAATATTTCGCGCGGCCGCCATGTTAGATTGATGACGGTAATGACATTTTGAAAAGCATAGTTGAGGTGTCTAAAGCTGGAACTATCATATTTCCAAATTTTATTTACACTGGCTTAGAAGGGAAGGATACGATGCATGTGTCACCGATTCGAACCATCTTTAGTACACGTGTAGGACATGACCAGGCGTATACCAGGTGCAAGTAGTAAGGTGCGCTTCTCTGCCGTTTCCGAGAAATCAATTATTCGCGATTGCAGTGCGGCGTCCATGTGCGTTGTACGTTAGCAAGAATCCAACGAGCGCGTGGTGCAACGGTAAGAACCCTGCTTCGTAAGCGTAGGGCCGCTGGGTCGAATACCACCGGTGAACCGTTGCAGTGTGTTGTGTTTTCTTTTCTTTCCTGATTGTAACCATTAGCAGTTTCCAATTAATAGGTCTACGCATAGCATGAGTCACTGCTTGCGGGGTACGGGGTGTTCTGATGGCTCACAGACGTGCAATGAACGGAACAGACTAGGCCTTCAATATATAAATGTATACCGGCACATATAATAGAATACACCTGATCGTGTATAATACTAATGTATTTGCAATGCCTATACTGTACATTATGAATGTCACAAACGTTGACCCCCATACGATGATTTCAGAATCCATTTTTCCGCTCACATAACACGTTATTATAATTGACTGCAAAATAAACATTGTTCACGACACCTACATTTGTACGAATTGCCAATGTTTACAACAACAAAAACACAACACACTGCAAAAGCTCACCGGTGGGATTCGATCCAGCGATCCCGCGCTAACGAAGCAGGGCTCTTACCGTTGCACCACGCGCTCATTGGCTTACTACTAGAGTACAACGCTCATAGACGCCGCACTGCAATTGCAATTAATTAATTTCTCGGAAACAGCTCAGAAGCGCACCATAATACTTGCACCTGATATATGCCTGGTCATGCCCAACACGTGTACTAAAGATGGTTCGAATCGGTGACCCATGCATCGTATCCTCCCCTTGTTAGTCGATCAAACTCTATTTCCAGTCCCACACCACAACCATCATCGTCATTGTTCTGGGGTCTGGAATTAGGCCAAGACCGATCTATTGTGTCTATCTTGACACACTATCTTCACTTCAAATTCAGGTGACGCAACGAGTGGCTTTCGAAGTTTTGCAAGGGTTGCACTTCCTGGATCGCCTGAATATTTTTTGCAATAATCCTTTAGTGTACTCCACGGGTTATTAAAACGTCTACTGGCCTTGTACACTGACCATCCTTCTTCCTTGATCGACCTCACTGCTTCGTTAAGTGTTTCAGCTGTGTTTGAGCGAGCCTCTTTATTCCGTTTTGGCGCCATTTCAGCGTCCAACCTAAGAAAAACGTACTTATTGCTAAGCTAAGCTCACACACCTTACATGCGTAACACTACATGCATGTAAGTTTTGTATGCGAATGGTCTGCATCTTACCTCTGACTGGTGTTAAAATGAAACTTACGCAATGAAACAGCTGTGGATCACTTGTTGAAATGTCAACTCTCTGTTAATATATGTTGTAAACCTCATTGAGTTGGTCAAAGATAAAACGCAAGGGCTTCCTGGATTACTGGTTTCTACTGCCATCTGTTGGTAAAGACTTAGAACTTTCGGAATTGAACCAGGACCTTCTATACTACCGGACCTGACACTGCAATCGAAGATGGCCGCCGTAGTTGGTGGTCGGACATCAAACGCATGACGTGTGTCAGAATCCAACACAACACAAAATAACATCATGGCGTGATTTTGTCTGCTGCTAATTCATTTTATGGGCTTGGGACATCTTGGTCATCAGCCCCGTGCAGTTGGGTGAGGGTTGAATTCCTCCGATTACGTGATGACTGTAGTAGTGTGTATAGCTGTGTAAGGATGGGGAGGTGCCCCGGAAGTTAAAATAAGGTACTACCGGAGTTCCATCAGGAAAGGAATAAAATGATGTTTAGGCCCACAGGAGAGATCTGCAGAATATCTTGGCTGAGTGAAGAGGGAAAGTTATAAATGTTCCTCTAGGAATTTCAATCTGTTTTTAGTAAGTTACATATTATTCGGGGCCTGTTTGCCATCTCTTGATGAATGCAGTACATTTGCATTTTTCTGTTGGCACAGGCTAGAGTAAAATGAGGCTTTTCACCGATATCTCAGTCTCACTCATGGAAGTGATTATATGGAAGCTACTGAGGTATGGGAGGTGCCTAGTAATGACATCCAGGGAACAGTAAGTGCCTGTGGATGCTGTGAAAGGCTCTACTCATAGGGTTAGTACTGCTGTACTGACTCAGTGAGGAAAGCAATGACAAACTACCTCACTCCTCTTCTTGCCTAGTATGCCTCAATATAGCGCTGCCATGGGTTTTTGTGGGTATCTACCCACATAACCTAACGGCAGTGCCTTTTGAGGATCCAACCAGCCTTCGGGCTGACTACCTAACAGACAGACATATTATTCTTAAAAATAAATGTGACCAACCAGGTGGTGTAGTTCTTAGTTGTCACTTCTGGGGTCCAAGTTTGATTTATGACTGTCAAGATATCTTATCTAGTCTGAGGGTAAGAACGGGGTACACACAGCCTAGTGCGTTAAACCGGGAAATGTTGGGTTCGATTCTCCGCTTAGCCACCCAGCAAGTGGTTTACCATGGGTTCTCACACATACTGAAGATAAATGCCTAGGTAATTCCTATCATAAGGTCACGACTGCCTCCTGTAAATCCGTCAACAAGTAGGCTAGTCGTATTTATTCATTCATTCCTATTCATGAGATTAAATGGCACTCTGTCAAACGCATGACGTGTGTCAGAATCCAACCCATCACAAAATAACATCATGACGTGATTTTGTTTGCTGTTAATTCATTTTATGGGCCTGGAACTTCTTGGTCATCAGCCCCGTGAAGTTGGGTGTGGGTTGAATTCCCCTGATGGGAAATTAGAAAATAGCCACCAATTGCTTATCTTTATAATAATTGGATTTGCATCCAATCACACAACAGTTTCAAGGCATATCACCACAATTTTATCATAGCCTATGCATGAGTAAGCCTACTGGTTGTTTATTAAAACGGGATCCACACCAAGTACGTGATAAGATTGATATCCTTGAACAACAGGCGTATAATTGGATGAGAGAACACTGCCGACAATTTAAAAAGTAGCTTATGTTCCTACGTAGGGTACGGTACCGGTAATCAATTTTCAGATCTTCTTAGACCTTAAATTGGAATACGTTAATTATTACTATGCTTGCTCATAATGAATTACCATTACTAATAATTTATAAACCCTAAACAGAATAATAAATAGACCAAACTTACCCACTGATTGGCAACAGTATTGATGGTATCACAAGCGTAACAGAAGTCACCGGTATCTCGTATTTATGAAGCACTACTGCAGACATTTTACTTACACTAACGTGTAATATCATTAAGCAATAATCAATAAACACAGATAATCAAGGGAGACGATTGCTAACCGAAATTCACACCACTATCACATCGTAAACAAAACGACTGAACAAACAAAGCATGTAACCACCAACGGCGACAGCCATCTTTCCTCTGTCCCGCCGCCAGTGTCAGGTCCGGTATTATAGAAGGTCCTGATTGAACCTACGTAGTGATAGAGGAAATACGCTTTATCACGGTGTTACTTGATATCACGGAGTAACTTGACTTTACCCATACAGGGCGCTACTAGAAGTTCGCCTATTAGACTTTCAAAAATCTGTTAACTACAGAACTAACATGGTAACAAAGCGAAGTTGAATCTTTTAAATATACTTTTCTCGCGATTTTACCATCCGAACACAATGAAACTAGCTACAGCAAATCTTTATGCGCATTGTAATGCACTGGCATCTAATTTAGTTCAATTGATTACATAACCTCAAGATGCCGGCTGTGCGAAATATTTCACCGGCATTCCATATCTCCGAAACTATTACAGATATCATCCTGAAATTTTGTATGGTTATAAAGGGCACTACTACAAGTTCATCTATGTATTTTGCAAAACCTATTATTTCTTTAAGCAGTAATTGGTATTGTGCTTTGTACCCACCGTAATCCAGTTAACAAAAGTGCCACTAGGGGGGTGGCACGTAACACTATGTTGGATGCAGTAAATGGAGTAACTAAAAATAAAACCAAATTGTTAAATACCGTAATCGTGTTTAGATAAATACTTATGAAGAGCGGTCGATTTTCATCAAGAGGATGTTTAATTTCATGCGTTATACGACCCCCGCATACCGTTTCAAACATCAAAACATTCGCTTGACAGTGTTGTCAGTTACACGCGTTTCCAGCCCTTACACCACTACACGCACGCGGACTAACAGTCCGCAACTGTTTGTGTGGTTCCTTTCGTTCTTTTTTCCTTCCGTTCCTCAATCTGGTTTACAGTATGATGACCAGCTTATAACTATATGTTCATAAATTGATACAAAATGGTATTTTCATCAAAATATTTTATCGCAGAATTTAGCACATTACTTATTATAAATTTTACGTTATACAATAAAAATTACTTGACGTGAAAATATTCTACAAAAGCAAATATGCTTGATTCCACTGGTCGGTTCTTAGTGATCATAAATGGTGGGATTTCACGTTTATTCTTGCGAATCGTTCCACCAAGCGTCAATTTATCATCTTGAGCAAGAGGAACAGACCCAAATCAGTTGTCGCAAGTAATATTTCTACCAGATTTTGATATTGGTTTCACCAATCTCTTTACGATTTGGTGTGGCGTATTTTCGCATTGGTATGGGCCCTCAGGTTGTCTTCCGCAGTATATCTCCATATTACTTGAATAATACATTTTGGCATCGGCTAGTGCAAAAATCTTTATACCGTACTTAGCAGGCTTGGACGGAATATATTGGCGAAAGCTGCACCTTCCCCGAAATGCATCTAACATTTCATCAATTGTCACTAGTTCCGCCAAACTGCAGTGTTTCTTGCAGTTACCTATGAACGTGTCTACTAAATACCGCACAGCAGCGAGTTTGTCCGTCTGTTTACGATGCTCTCGGGAGTTTATGTCTTCAAATTTCAAACACTTCAACAAGAAACGGAAAGGTTTATGCCCGTTGGTAGCATGAAATATTCGACACCTGTACCATCATTTTTCCAGTGCTCTTGTAAATTGGTGTGGGAGACTTTCAGTGGACCATCTCTGCTGCATCTTGGGATCGAGAGTATTTTGGACGGGTTGTTGATATGTAACGATTTATGCATGTTACGATTTCATCGGTAAAAAAATAGTTGCAGTGCTTCAACAGGTGTCTTAGCATTCTTAGCGACGCCTACTACTCCAGGCAAGTGTTTCACAATATAGGCTATTTCTTGCTGCTCACATTCAGTCACGTCTTCATCTTGAGACTGCTCACTGTCAGAATTATGATCACTATAATTCACGGCATCCTAATCACTGTCATCACTCCCTCCAATTTAATCGTTGTCCAACCACTGTTCGATATGATCCATTGCTCCAGGAATAAATCAAAATATCTGCCTGATAAGAGGACACACGGGTATTATTCACAGATCATTATTGTCATCCATATTCCACTACAGATAATGAAGTACAGAAACTACTTCTAAATACACATACTACAGCAATTTCATCCAATATATTATGTAATTGTATAATATATGATTTATATGATATAGATATTATAATATAAAACAACGGAAAAATGCATTACTTACCGAAAATGAGAGGACGATTTATGAGTCACCAATACACGCTACAGACTGAGACTCCGCAAGTCTGCGCGTGACGAGATAAACCTCCACCAGCAACAGCTCGATTATTATTGACACAATATCACATTACCAGAGTGCTTCTATTGTTGTAAAATGAAGCTAGTAGAAGCCACTCCCTTCCAACTCCATTTTTAGCCTTCTGGTAGCAAAGAAAGGTAAAGTGCGGACTCACACTCCAGGACGCGTGTAACGGAGGGCACTCTGAAACCACTTTCTTCGACTACCTTCATTATTATGGCTTTGAGGCTACATTGTTGGGCTTCATTTTAAATTACAGACAGCTGATTGTTCATGTCATATTTCTTAGTTTTATATTTCTTCAATTCAAACTGAAGATTATGAAGTTTTCTTCGTAGCTTGTGAATTACAGCCTTATAACGTAGGCAACGGTTGATAGTGGCAATTAACATAAGTAGGATGTATGAAAATAGGCTGTATAGTTCTTCACGGAACTACTTGTTTTATTTTGCATCGTTATGCCCATCTGTGGAGCTTATTTACCTACTGTTATTTTCTTCTCTTGCCTGCTTGATCCAAGGTTGCAGGATGAAATCCTGGCGCAGACAGTGAGGGGCCGGAAATGCGAGAGAGCCGTGTCAGTAGTTTAGTTAGTTATTGTCGTTTTAAGGGCGGAACTACGAGGTCATCTGTCCCTGGTAGATTTACTGGAACGTTAAGGATCCCCTTAGGGGTAAGTTAGAAGGGACGTAAAACCAACAACATTATTATTATTATCTTTTCTTCTCCCAAAATTTCTTCATCTGGGCAATGAGAATCTTCCTTTGTTCTTCAATCCATGATTTCTTGGTCCATAGAAATGATGGCTGTTGATTAATATTCTGAACTGGAGTTGATCTTGTATAATTTCCTCTGAAATGCCAATTTAATGAAGGTGGGCGAGTGGTTATCATTGTCGGACTACCAACCCCACGCTTGCAGGTACGCTCCTGGCCGTGGTAAGTGATTTTTTGAAAAGCGACAAAAATCACCACACGAATCTCATGCGTTGTTGGCATGTTAAAGAACCCATTTGAATTCAGTAGGCCGTGTTCATAATGGCAAAATTAATCTCGGGATTTTCCGCCAACACACTAAAGTTCCTCCTTTATCTACTAGAAAGCGCTATAGTGCGAAAGAGCTTGGATAATCTAACCTCATTGACTTTCATAGCGTTCCAAGGAACAACAAAATTCGACATGCAATCTGCTCTCTGGGCGCAAATAACAAAGCTTGTACCTGTCATCCGAGGCCGTACATTATTATTATTATTATTATTATTATTATTATTATTATTATTATTATTTAACATATTGTTGTAATTCAAGTAATGGCCTATTTGAAGAGTGTTGTTGCATTGTGGTCTTGGTAACCCTACAGGTACTATTGGTGATACAACTCTAAATATCATCTGATTACATACATTCTCCTAGTAACGGGTGTGTCCCATCTGCCTCCTAGTGACAGTATAACCGGATAAAATGTGACTCTATTCTTAGCGTTGTGATTAAAATTCTTACTGTCTTGCAAGACAATGGAATCTCGAGAATTCACGTCCAGGACAGAAGAGTTAGAATGACAATTTAGAACTACAATACCAAGAAAAGATGTGATTCTGTCTTCATAATTACTGTAAATTTCTGCAGGAAAGCCGCTTCGGTGGCGTAGTTGGTAGCATGCCGAACTGCTGTGCCCAAGATCACGGGTTTAAACCCGGCCAAAGTCGTCGGATTTCTTAAGAGTGTTAAAATCCTTCAGTATGACTTCCTTTGGAGGGGAAGTAAAGCCGGCGGTCCCATGCCATAGATTTATGGCATGCAAAAGATCCTTCCACTAATTTAACTTGAGTGAAGCTACATTTCTAGGTTATATTTCGTTGTAACACTCTATCAAAGTTCCAACGTACGTCACTAGGTGTCAGTGACTACTGGTATGAAAGTTTGAACTACTTGAAATTGAACGTAACTTGTAGCTCACCCTATGGGTGTCAGCTTGAAGCAGTTACAGCCTCTGGCAAGCCGAACATGTAATCGGACACTCCCGGCACTATAAACCATACGCTAAATAGATAAATAATAACTGCAGGAAGTTTGTAAAATGTAACAAGAAGTTCCGGGAAGAACTATACAGCCTACTTTTCATATCAATGATTATTCTACAGCATATGAACCTATCTAGAATAATGACGAAATTAAGTTGGTAATATCGAAATATCTAATTAGTTCAAAATATACCTGGTATAATGTAGCCTAATAGAGCACTACAGTTGGCAGCCCTGGTGACTGAATATATTCTTAGTTCCACCTCTTAAGGTACAGAATACAACATTTGGTTGAAGTCCAATGGACGTTACATGCAGTTAGACACTGGATCTATCAGCACGCGTAAAAGCATGTTGCCAACAATACCATGCGTGTGCTGGTCAGAAATAATCTGAATTATTATGATATCTTGTTGTGCCAATTTTGGATGAAATCCATTTGTTAGTATAGAAGTTACATGTATTTTAAAATTGGACATATCAGCAGGCATAGAATCATGTTGGCAGAACTGCCTTGTATTAATTACTCCAAATTAATCTAGAATGTCAGGTGCTATACGTGTGCAAAGTATAGAGCTGTTGGCTTGCATACTTTCTGATATATTGATATTAGGGTAAAAAGAATATAGACAGCATTTATTAACAGTTGGCAGCCCTGATTGCTCTTAACAATACTTATAGTCATATCTGTTATGATACACATATCACATACGAAATTTGGTTCAAATCCAACTGATAGTATAGAAGTTACATGTATTTAAAAATTGGTACTATCAGCAGGCTTATAATCATGTTGGTAGAACTGACGTATATAAGTTACTCCAAATTAATCTAAAATGTCAGAATATACGTGTGCATAGTTTAAAGCTGTTGGCTTGCATACTTTCTGATATATTGGTATTTGGATTTTTAAAAAAATAGAGCGAGCAATTATTAACAGTTGGCAGCCCTTGTGGCTCTTAAGAATATGCTCAGTCATATCTGTTTATGTACAGATATTACATACAAAATATTGTTGAAATCCAATTGATAGTGTAGAAGTTATATGCATTTAAACATTGAACCTATCAGAAGGCTTAAAATTATTTTGGCAACACTGTCATGGTTGGCCTCCTGGAAATTAAACTGAAATAGTATTATCTACATGTGTGCCAATTTTGGAATAGCTCCCATGCATACCTTGCAAGATATCCAACATGGAGCTCAAATTTCTAGTGCGTTTTTCAGCAGTTGGTAGCACTGACATCATTTTCAAATATGGACGTGAGCTATTCCGGTGCACATCTTTACTCATACTAAATTTGGTTTTGATTGCTGCAGCCGTTTAGGAGTTGATAGGGGGACACACACACACAGCCAGACAGACAGACAGACAGACAGAAGGACAGACAGACAGACATTTTCCCGGATCGATCTCATAAGTCTACTTTTTCCTCATTTTTGCAAAATGTGAAAAGTAGGCTAAAAATATATGGAACATGGAGCACTTCTAAATTGCTCTGGTACAATGACTGTGATGGTAGTGTTTCGACATTTCCGAGTTCACAGCACACCAAGCAAACAATATTCAGGACGCAGCTGGCTAATACTACAGCATACTAATGGAAGATGCTTCAAACTTGGATCCGCCTGAAAGGGTTCATTGTTATTGAGTGCATTGTTATGCAAAGTAAGTATTACACGCCCTGGATAATTATTTAGTGCTGTGGTATGGTTCTTGTCAGTGGTCGCGTTAGCCATTGCGGGGCCCTGTGCGGTCCGAGATTAGTTAGATTTTTATTGTTTTTAGCGGTGGAACTACGAGGTCATCTGACACTCCCTACGAATTGCGGGAAATGAGTTAGCGGATCAAGCTGCAAAAGAGGCGGTATCAATACCACCTCGACCAATGTAGGTAACCGCTAGAGATATTCGCTCTCAGTTACACCGACAAGTACTGGCATTTTGGGAGAGTCATTGGCTAGCTGACCCAATACCCATTAAATTGAGTGCGATCAAAGGAACAACTCGCGTGTGGTGAAACTCTTTCTGGCCACGGAAGGAGTCCGTCATTTTGTTTAAGCTAAGGATAGGTCATGCCGGCCCCGTGATGTTGGGGTAGCACACCTGCCTCTAACCCGTAGGCCCCGGGTTCGATACCCGGCTCCGGCAGGGATTTTAGAAACTGACGTGAGGGCTGGAACGGGGTGCACTCAGCCTCATGAGGACAATTGAGTGGCTGTCTGATAGTGAGGCAGCGCCCCGATCACGAAAACCAAGATTAACGGCTGAGGGGACCCGATGCGCTGATCACGCGTCGCCCCAATATCTGCAGGGCAAATGGCTGGGCAGCGGTCGCTTGGTAGGCTTAGGCCCTTAATGGGCTGTAGTGCCAGGTTTTTTTTTATAAGGATAGGTCACACAAGATCCACCCACTCGTACCTAATGAGAAGGGAAAACCTCCCACTTTGTACCTGTGGAGCCGTTTTCACCGAGGCCCACATTTTCACCGAGTGTGTGGATCTAGCTGACTTACGAAGAAACCTTGGTTTGCAGATGACTTATATTAGCCGATGACGCGGTGGCTGCTGATCTCGTCATCCGCTTTATAAGTGAGAGTGGGTTTAAAACTCTCTATAGCGACGCAGATGGCATTGAGAAAAGTACTGTAATTTGATATAGGACATTTAGGGTCGCAAGTGTCCAGAAATACCTTAAAAGTGAACCACAACTGTTAAACATATGACGTCAGGCCCGTGCTCTCTTACGCACACCAAAGCAAACGCTGAATGTCATATCACTCTGCGTGTGCGACTCGGGGGCGTGGGGTTCGAGGTTCAAATCCGGGGCCTCTTCTTCAGCTTTCTTTGTTCTCTCTTTTCTCCTTTCAAGTGGAAACAGATTGTTTGTTGACATTAAGACACGGAACCAGAGTGATATGATATTCAACGTTTGCTTTGGTGTGCGTAATGGAGCACGGGCCTGACCGCTCGAGCTGAGCCGTCAGCTGGTGACGTCATATATTTAACAGCACGGCCAACGAGAAAGACAGGCCATGGCGCGTGCGTAAACCTAATCCTTTTGTGACATAGGCAATGTAGTGCTTGATGGTGCTTGTATGTTAACGTCGAGAGCAGTTCATAGGCAGCAGAAATGCGATATTTTATATCAATATTCTTGAAATGGACCCGGTTTAGATGTTCCGTGTGTTTCCAAGCACGATAAATTATACTGTATAGGTTTACAAAACTACGCCAGCTATAGATAACCTATTGACATGTTGAAGTTACTCGTAAGAAAAATCCACTCGAACTAGGATTCAAGGCTTTGTTTTGTTTTAATAGCTGCAACGAGTACAGTAAGTTGAGTTGTAGAGACTGTGACCTCCGTTGTAAGTAACGTATGTGGACATGAGCAGTGTCATGAGTATAATTAGATCAAAGAAACGTGCAGTGAAAATATTACTTAGTTATTGTTGTTTTAAGGGGTGGAACAGAAATTAATACGTTTATAGAAGAGATCTGCGGTGGAACAGAAATTAATACGTTTATAGAAGAGATCTGCGGAATACACTCGCCACCGACTAACGACTCATATCAATACTTTCTACGAAGACAAGTGGTAAATGAATACCAGCATTTAAACAGTTTCAATGATGAAGACAGGATGACTACCACACCGGCAGTAAGACGAAGACCAAAAAATATTATGTTCGAGAATATCTTTCTATTACAAAAACGTTTGATACATTGATGTATATCGTTCAACTAAAAGAGTTATACATGCATACATTGTCCGGCACTATACATAGCTTTTCATAACCTTCCTGAACGCTTAGTAACCTTCAAGTAATTCCATATAAGTTAATTAACAAGCAACCGCCAGTGAAAGATAACATACGGTTCGTGCAGGCCATTGTGAGGAGGAGCAGGTCCAGAGGTTGCCAGCCGATGGGAACAGAAGGAGCTATTTCGAGATATTTGCTGCGGAGGTAAGACTCTAAGATTACTGCAGATTAATTGTCAGAGTTTAGGAAATAAATTAATTGAATTTTGGAATCTTGTAGAGACGTATTCTCCGGACATTGTCATTGCAACTGAATCTTGGTTATATGAGGACATAAATAGTAGCGAAATAAATCAAGGGACCTACGAAATGTACAGAAGGGATCGGGGGAAGCGAGGTGGTGGGCTATTTATTTGTGTGCGCAAAAATATAGCTAGTTTCTTAAAGTGGGCTGATATGGATCATGAAATGTTATGTGTACAAATTTCGGATAAAGGAAATAAATTCCCTCTTCAGGTGATAGGGGCGTATAGAGCACCAAAAGATAACTTTTCTCTCCTCGAAACACTGTATGATAAAACTTGTACGGGTAATGCTATGAAAAAGAGCATAATAATTGCTGGAGATTTAAACCTCCAAAAAGTAGACTGGTCTGGTGAGCCAACTAGCTGTGGTCAAGCTCAGAGCGCTGCAAATAAATTCTTAAGGGAGGGGGGATTTTCCCAAGTAGTTGACTTCCCAACTAGAGACAATAATACCTTACATGTTTATCTCGTAAGGCCTGTAGAGCTGTATATTAACTGTCTGAAAGTACCAGGAATTCGTGACCATTCTGGGGTTGAATTAAATATTAGATATGGTGACATTACAAAATTAGACTCTGATGTAGCAAAAAAGATCATATTCCAGTATCGCAGGGTGGATCAGGGCAAGTTTCAGGGGTATTTGAATGAGCTATTTGTAGGATGGGCATCGGAAGGAAATCACATTAATATCCTGTGGACTAACTTTTTGAAAATTTTAAATAGCGCTGTTGATAAATTTGTCCCATTTAAATTGCTGAAACAAAACCCAGATCCTGTGTATTACACACGAGAAATTAGGAGTCTAAAACGGAAAATTAGGAAATTATACAATAAAAGACATGATAGTGACAAGTATATGTTGAAATTTAAGTCCTTATCAAGAGAGCTCGTCTTAAAAAAGAGGGCTGCTCATGACAGTTATATGCAAGGTTTACTTGGTTCGGGAGGTGATGGGTGGAAAAAAAATTACAGTTATGTTAGGAGAAGAAAGGGAAATTCAAATAATTTGTCGATGATAATGTCCAGTGACGGTAAATTAATTACTGAGAAACAGGCCATTGCTAATGAATTAAATGTCTTTTACGGTAGTGTGTTCAATAAATCCAATAGCTGTGTGTTGGACCTTAACGACGAATCAGGGGCTCCCCTGTTCCAAATAAACCAGTCAGCAATTGTAAAGCTAATACAAAAATTACGTTTCAATGTATCAAAGGGTCCTGATAGTATTGTTAGTGAAGTACTTAAACTAGGAGGTAGGGCTGTGGCACGATACTTGGAGGTGATGTTTAATGTGTCCATAAACAATGCGCAAATCCCAGATGACTGGAAAAGAGCTACGGTAGTCCCAATATTTAAGGGAGGGAGCAGACTTGAATTGGACAACTACAGGCCGGTTAGCCTTACGTCCATCGTTTGTAAACAGATGGTGCATCTCATTTGCGACTACTTGAGGGAACAGTGGGAAACATTATCATGGTTTAATGATAGGCAACATGGATTTCGGAAAGGTTACTCATGCGAGAGTCAGATGCTATCACTTTTTCAAGACATTAGCGAATCGATAGACCATGGAGTTTCAGTCGACGCCGTGGTTATAGATTTTGCGAAGGCATTTGATGTCGTGCCGCATGACATGCTACTCCAAAAATTAGCTTCGACGAAGATTGATAGAAGAGTAATTTTATGGATCCAAGAATATTGACGGGTCGTTCCCAGAGAGTGAAAGTCGAAGGCATATTCTCGGATGAAATTACCGTAACGTCGGGTATCCCTCAGGGCAGCGTAATCGGAACTTTGTTATTTTTGGCGTTTATAAATGACTTACCAAATGGGATTCGCAGTGACAGTCTATATTTTGCGGATGATTGTGTAATATATCGAAAGATACATGACTCACAAGACAATGCAGTGCTTCAAGAGGACCTGAACCTGGTCTATAAGTGGGCGATTGTAAATAAAATGAAAATAAACACAAGAAAATGTAGTCTCTTAAAAATAGGAAAAGTGCGAAGGCTGGATTTTCAATATAACATTGGCTCGGAAATACTTGTAGAAGAAGATTCTTGCAAATATTTGGGCGTTCACGTAAGGAATGATATGAAATGGACTAGCCATATAGGATGTGTAGTTTCAAAAGCCTACAAATCCCTACACTTTGTAATGAGGGTATTAAAAGGAAGTAGTACCTCTGCTAAAGAATTAGGCTATTTTTCACTTGTAAGACCTATTCTGGAATATGTCTCGGCGGTTTGGGATCCATATCAAGTAGGGCTCATCAATGAGTTGGAAATGGTACAAAGAAAGTCCGCTAGATTTGTGCTCAGTGACTTTAATCCCAGGAGCAGTGTGTTAAAGAAACTTGGGTGGGAATCACTGGAGGCTAGGAGGATGAAATCTAGACTCTGCGCTATGTACAACACGTATACAAATCAACCAGCATGGGGTGAGCTTAGCAAACGATTGGGAAAGCCCACTTACATGGGTAGGAGCGATCATCCTTTCAAAGTTAAGGGCCGACCACAGCGAACAAATTATGGTAAATATTATTTTGTAAACCGTGCAATTGATAACTGGAACTCTCTACATGCCGCAGTCTTAGAGCCTTTTCCCAAACATATAGGTGTGTTTAAGAAAAGACTGACTATTTGTGTAAATACTCCAGTTCAATTGTTGTATAATTTTTATTGAATTGTTATGTATAATTATTTATTTGTTATGTATATCCAATTTGCCACCGGGGGACACACCCCCCATTGCAAATAAATGAATGAATGAATGAATGAATGAAAAGTATTACCCTGTGATCAGCTACAACGAATCAAAATAAGTGATCTACTGGTTCTACTTAGAGTAATGAAAAAATAAGTAAATTGTGGCTAAGTATTGGACTTCATAAGATTGATCAGTGTAAGACTTGAGTTGTAATTACCATGTATGTTTTACCAGAAGCCATGGTTATGTTCGATCAATGCTTTTTACAGCGTGTTTTCTGATATAATATGGGTTAAGTATTCTGTGATTTCAGCATCTTGTAGACAATACGGTTTATGTTCCCCTCATACATAACCCTACCAGAAATAGTGCATCAGTACTACATTGCTGACGTCACGAAAGTGCACCAGGGCCAGGATTTCTCGTTGGCCGCGTTTAACAGTTGTGGTTCACTGTTAAGGTATTTCCGGACACTCCCTTAAGTATCCTATATCAAATTACTTATCTCCATGCCATCTACGTCGCTATAGAGAGTTTAACTCATTAGGCTATTAAGAGACACTCTGTATATTCCCCACGCTCGTGCTACCACACGTTACTCACGCTTTTTGACTCTTCCTGGCCCGGGGAATCACATGTTCCCGACAGCTTCTAATAGTTAGTAACACCCCACCCACCATATATTTGTCTTTTCTCTACTATAATCTACTGAACGGAGTTCTCGAATCGATGAATTGGGTCTAACACATTGACCAAATGCTTTTAAAGCAAGGGAAGGTTAGATTCACGAAGTTGCAGATTTCACCTTCAACGATAGTGTCAACATTGCTACTGCAAGCAGAAGTTCTTATACTACTCATATTTCAGTCACACGCCGCTCGTCATATTTGTTGACTTTTAAAGTGAAAGTATGTTGAGCAACTTTAGACGAGGGTGATTGATTTAGGAGTTAGAAGGGGGAAATTGAGTGGAAGTTGTCGAGTCTACTTGTCTTTCTATATAACTTGCAATTTGTAGCAGAAGTTTTACAAATGATGTAGCCCTTGTATGCTTTATTTAGTTTCAGAAAATCTCGAATATACTTCACGTTCTCTTTCTAAAATCGAGTCTGACGTGTAACTTTGTAAGAAATTGAAGGAGTGGATTTCATAACGAACTCAGTCATAACTCATGATTTTTGAGAACACCAAATGACCGTCTTCACCCTGTAATATTGTAAGATAACATTTTCACCTTTCTAATCTTTTACGTCTACGTCTTAGCGTAGTGAATAGCATTGCAGGCTGTCACCACGGGAGTCCGGTTTCGATTCCCGGCTCCGTCAAGAAATGAAATTGTGGTATGAGTGCTGGAACGAGGTATGACGCCTACCTGGAAGACATAGACTCCAGTGTTAAATCTAATCCGAACAGACCATGGTCCTTCATTAAGCAGAGATCTAGGAACACCAGATTACCGGTCTCGCTCGAGTACGACGGACGTACCACTACTGATGCAAACTCTGCCTGTAAGCTGTTTTCTGATTATTTCGAAAACTTATTCCTTCCTGTCAATTCTATACCGCCACCCTTACCTGATCTGCCACCCTCCAGTAACGACAGCATTTCTTACTTCCATATTTCCGAAGACTGAATCAAGAATAAATTGCATAATCCATCCTCTGGCAAGTCTCCCGGTCCTGATGCCATTCCTATAGAAATAATTAAAGCTTTATGCCACCAGCTATCTCGTCCACTTTATATTCTATTCAACCAAGCCATCAGTGAAGGAGTGTTTCCGGATTACTGGAAGTCAGTCCATATCACCCCAGTGTTAAAGAAAGGCTCCAGACAGAAAGTAGTAAATTACAGACCAGTATCACTAATGTCTATTTTCGCACGAGTCTTTGAATCAATTGTTCGGGACGAAGTGTACGCCCTTGTATCACCATTCATCACTGAATTTCAGCACGGCTTCCTTCCTAGGTGATCCACTGCTACCAACCTAGTAGTCTTCACTCATGATGTATCCACCTTTATGAATAACCGTGGTAGTGCTGATGTTATCTATTCTGATTTCTCTAGGGCTTTCGACAGCGTACATCACAACCTAATGCTTCATAAACTTTCAAATTTTGGTATATCTGGTAATCTTTTACGTTTCTTCAAAAGCTACCTCTCAAATAGAACCCAATCTGTTATAATTAATACTAATAAGTCTAAATCTGTAAACGTTACTTCCGGTGTCCCTCAGGGTTCTGTATTGGGCCCTCTGCTCTTTATACTTTTTGTGACTGATATCCCTCGTATAATTCATAATTCTAGTTACCTGATGTACGCTGACGACCTTAAACTGTATATGCCCATCAGTACTATAAATGACTATGAGTTGTTGCAAGAAGACCTACACCAACTCAGTGAATGGTGTCAAACATGGAAACTGAAACTGAATACTGAAAAGTGTAAAGTTTAGTCAGTTTCATTGAAACGTAACCTCCTACCCAGGTTTAATTATTGTATTAATAATGAAACGCTAGGTAGAGTGTCAACCATTAAAGATCTAGGGGTGACAATCACAAATAATTTCTCGTTAGATGAACATACCCTATTTCAAAAATATGTCGTGAAAGTTTCCGGATCCTGGGATTTTTAAAAAGAAATTGTTTAAATTATTTTTCGGTCATAACTCTATCCAAATTATTTAAGTCACTCATTCGGCCTAAATAGGAGTACTGTTGTGTGATCTAGAATCCTTTTCACAGTAATAAAATTGACGCCATCGAACGTGTGCAAAAGAGATTTGTCAAATGGCTCTGTTACAGGGGTGGACGATCGTACCATAGAGCTGAGTATGAGAGTTATTGCAACGTGTACGGTCTTCCTCCACTGAGTAGTCGGCGCACAGTGGGTGACGTGAGATTCCTTTGGAAGCTGGTAAATGGCGGAATTGACTCTAATCAATTGCTAGCTTATTTGGGTTTTCACGTCCCTCAGAGAACCACGAGACGGAAGCACATGTTCGATGGGGTCAGATCGAGAATTAATGTGCTCAAACATTCATGTCTGATCCGGTTGCAGTCAACATACAGCTTGATGGAGAGTAAAAGTGCTACTGATATTCACTTCGACTCTCTATCAACTGTTAAGAGAAACATCTCAAGCGGGCTGTAAAATAGTGTATGCATTGTGTGTTATTTTCTATCTGCGTTGATTGATTGAACATGTGGTTGAATGAATGGTTGATTTTTGATTGAATGTACGAGCGACTGAAGTAATGTATTTTTTGTTTGCTGTTATCTAGATCCTCGAATGTCACTCTTGTATTACTTTTTTCCCCAGTTACTGAACTTTTTCTTCTTATCTTTTATTTTATGTTTTTGCCTTTTTCCGTTTACTGTAGTGAACCCATGTACCATTGGCTCAAGGGGGTCGAATCCATGTAGTTTTTGTAAAAGGAAGGAAGAAAATATACAGTCTTCAGAGGAACATAAAAAGATTTCAGGCAAGGATGCTAGCATAACGTTGTGTAAGAAGCTAGACCCAGGTGGCCAGGAAATGAGATCATGCCTGACTCATTGATAAGGAGCCGGTCACGAATATAAATAGAAGGAGTGGAAAGTTCCAGGCGTATGAGAGAGAGCACGTTTCGGAAATCGCCCTTACCTTGCATTAACACGGCAACAGCGCAACTGTGCCAGAAGAAGAAGAATTAAATTTAACCCATTTGCAAGAATAAAAGTAAGTAAATAAATACAGCATTGTGAATCATTTCGGATTAGAGATTTTTGTGTGGAGAAAAAGCTTTTAATAATTGCCCAGGAGAGAAGTGCAAACGTAGCATACGTCATTGGGGGTTTACTGAGACCCGAGGAGTGGGGAATTAAAAAATCAACTGCAACACCCACACAGCTGAAGACTAAAAATTATTTAATATCTCAGAAATGCACGATCGATTTTCATGTGCAGTGAGGTCATTTTACGTTTAGAAAACGAGCTTTCTGGAGATATAATTTTTATAAATGAGCGACAATTATTTCAAAAGTTGGTCACGAAAAGGACTAGGATTTTAACTTTTTTTTAACTAAATAGTATAAAAGTCCAGGCCAAGCCAGACCAATCATGCAGTTCACGACAGACTCCTTGAGGGGAGATGCTACATCACATCATGCAGTCTACAAGCATTCCTTGAGGGGAAACGCTGTATCACATCGTATAGACAGTATCCGACAGCCAGAGGGCGTCGCTGTATCGACAACCAACGTGCACCCGTAAGGAGTGGCCGATAAGTATTATCAAAGTATCGCCGTGTGGAGAATTAGGAAAATCCTAATTACAGGATCTAGTTCCGCCAGTATAAATTTTAAAGTGAAAAGTTCAGTAATTACAGTCAGATTAGGCTGCAAACTTACAGAACCGGCGATAGGTATTCAAAAATACAGTCCAAGTAAACGACCGAAAGTATCGTAGCAGTTTTGAAGTACCGTAAGAGCGAGATAAACA
The DNA here is from genome assembly GCA_946902985.2 of Meconema thalassinum. Lineage (NCBI taxonomy): Eukaryota > Metazoa > Arthropoda > Insecta > Orthoptera > Tettigoniidae > Meconema > Meconema thalassinum. The sequence continues at coordinate 256,236,133 of OX336392.1, read as the reverse complement.
TTCTATCAACGTATAAGAATCCGATCAGGGTTGGACCAAAAATAAGGTTCGCATAGGGTTCTGAAAAATAGGAATTCGAGGACAGAATAAGCGGAAAGGAGAAGTAAATTCTAGACATTGTTTCAAGGAAACAAACGAACTATAAAAATCACTAAGTTACGAGGAGTATTAGTTGCCAGAAATTAATAGGTCACCGATAGATTATCTGGGGGACCGTGGACAAGACAGACTTTTCACTAGACAACAAATAGGGTCTAGAAAGAAGCAGTTCGAGCTAATAATAATAATAGCTGATCGTCAGGAATTCGAAATTGAAGGAGTACTATTCCAGGGAAGAAGTAGATGGTTCGATACTTTCATATTGGTTAGAGAGGAAGCCGACATTTACGAATTTCACCCTTGGAGACGGGAGGTCAAGTAAATCACGTGTGAAAGGTTTAATAAAGCCTTAGTGATTAGAATCTGTGAAGTGTAAATATATAAAAATTGTGTAAAAGAGTAATATTTTTTAGTGATTTTTATTGTGTATTATAGAAGAATACACCAGTGTATTTTAAAATGTCACCAGTGTTTAATATATCTGAGTTATATGTGTGTCAAGATATGTCAATATATGAAATGAATTTGTGCAAAATGGAGTAATCACAAATAGTGGGCAAAAATGAAACGTCGTTGGGAGGTACGGCATTGGACCGTCCGAGCATGTGAGTAATCATTTTCATTATGTTTTGGTGTTGGGGAAGTGTTTGTGTACAATCCACCGGAGTTTGAGAAATAGGGATGTTTTCGAGTAACAGATAACAGAATAAGAGCGCGGTCTGAACAAATAAGAATTGAAAAATTATATAATAATTATGTGAAATGAATAAATCCTTTAGGGAAAAAGTATGAAGTAAAATATCAGTATATTTGATAAATATTGTAAAAGCAAGCGTAATAATAATAATAATGAAAAGTATATAAATGAAGATAAATTTGAATTATATGAAAGAAATAGCTTCGAGCTTTTGAAAGGAATGAAGACATGATATGAATACATGTTCTTAAAATATAGTGATTATCGTCACGGGAGAGGATAAATATGAAACAAGATGTTCAGTAAAGAACATATAGCCTACTTTCTCCTATATGTATGAGTATAGTTATAACTCGTTGTTATTATCAAAGAGTATAATAGAACTATTCTTTGTTGAAGACCTTAGAAACGATTTACCTCTACCAAACGCCACAACCTAGATAAAAACTGCTAACATCATTGAAGAAAGAAAGATAAGAAGTATCTAAAGAATGCTATGGATCTGGAGACATAATCGACCGGACTGGCGGCCTGGCTCAGCGGTAACGTTCTCGCTTGCTGGACCGTATGTTTCAGGTTCGTATCCTGGCGCAGTCAGCTGGCATTTGAGGGTGCACAAATGCGACGGAGCCGTGTTAGTAGATTTACTGGCACGTTAAAGATCCCCTTCGGGACACAATTCTGGCATCCCGGCGTCTCTAAAAGCAACAGTAGTTAAAAGGGACGTAAAACCAATAACATTATTATTATTATTATTATTACATAATCGGCCTGACGCGGGCAACATCCAACTTTGAGTTGAGGCATGTCATTACACGTCTGGCTGCGTATGACTTTCACAACCCTAATTGAATTAACAAATCTTTCCATGACCCTACAGAGACGTGTGTATACCAACTATGTGGATATACTATGTGAAATCGTTTTGTTCTTTACCTCAATTGACATTTTCAAATAACGCACAATAGGCTGTTACAAACCCTTTAAAATAAAAAGTAAAAATGTATCGTAGTATCATCTTGTCATTCTTCAAATTCGATGCGCATAGAATGCCAATGGCATAGTAATCCATGGAGCCCCACGTAGATTAGTCGTGACATCTAGTGGTGAAATATCGAACAATATAATCCTAACAGAGCGAGTGCATTCTAGCGGCCAGAAGAAGAAACTTTTCAATAAAATCTGGAAGTTAATAAGTAGGTCGGCTTGCAGTTACCTTTTTGGCAGCTAGATGTCTCGAGTAAATCTGCTGGCGAATTATGTTTTAATTAAATATATACTTTACACCATAATATGCACAATATAACGCTTAATTTTAAAACGTCTGAGTCATTACAAAACAATAAACATATAACATTTCAAGCAAAAAACCTAGCTCTGATCGGGTTTGAACCATAGGCATTTGAGCGATAGGCTAACGCTCTACCACTGAGCTAATTGTGTCAACGAATATCGTTCTATATAAAATGACTTACATAGAACTTGTTAGCAAATAATGATTTATACTAAACGATTTCATCACTGGAGTATATTATTTATATATAAAGCATTTCATACAAAGTTTATTTATTTTGTATCAGTACGCTATATTGCATGCAATACTAAAATTAGTGAAATATAAGTCAGGCACAAGATATCCGCTGCCATCTTGTCTTATTACTGAATCGGGTCAGCTTTTTAAAATCACGTCTGCACTATAGTATTACAAAATAAACTTTTAATTTCGAACGTGCCTCTTCCTTTAGAACAGTTAAAACGATTCTCGGCTCGATAATCGGAACTGGTGGGTCCCATGATATGGATTATAAAGTTTGCATAATTCGCACGGCCGCCATCCTGAAATGGTATGGCGGACAACCTTGCACTTTGGTCACAAGACGCATCCTATACGAAGGTATGTTGTTACCAAATTTGGTAGAGATCGGATGATTTGGTTAGTCGTTATTTGATTTTACGTTTTGAACGTTTGAGTGTCCGCCATTCAGTTCTAGTAAAGATGGCGGCGATATAAAACATGACACTGAGGTGTCCTTTGCTAGTGCTACCTTTGTACCAAATTTCGTTCAATTCGCATTCACCGTGTTCGAATTGATAGGGGGGGACAGACATTCAGAGTACACACACTCACACACACACAGACACACACACACAGACTCACACACACACATACAGACTCACACACACACATACACACACACAGACAGACACACTTTTTTCGCCCTGTGTTGATCTCATAAGTCTACTTTCATTTTTTGCAAAAATCGAAAGTAGGCTAAAAATGGAGATGTAGATCAAATGTTGACTTTGAATTTACCAGTTCTTTGGAAGACGCTAGGCTTTAAAGTAATGTGTAGCGCATTGTCGCGTATTAAAATAATTTATCACGCTAGGAAGGCGTTGAATCTAAATATACTTGCCAAATTAATTTTGAGGGACAGTTGATTGCGGTAATTGAGCTATGTTGTAAGTCCTCCAGTATGGGATTAGTTCCCGAGGCCATGTGTGTTATATTGTATTAAATAATAGGGAGCGTATTTGTTGTATTGAAGAGCGCAGGTTAGACTGAGGTCGCCTTAAACGCTGAATTGTTGTAAGTCCTCCAGTATGGGAGTGGTTCCCGAGGAAGTTAAGAGAGTCGAACCCAGACTCTTATAGTTGTGGAAGCCCCTAAATATCGTCGTTGTATTGAATTATCCTTGCCCATCAATGATGACACCTCATAATTAATAAATGCCAAGGTTACGGAAGTGGTCTATGAACCTACAAACATGTTGTTAAAGATTGAATGAGAGAAACGCCAGGTCTGTTCAAAGAACTGTGGAAAGGGAATAGCTGTTTAAAAGCATGAATATAGCGGTCTCGAGACGAGACATACAGCCGTCCCTCCCTGGCCATAAATCAAGTCAAGTGTACGGTCAGACCCCTTGTTGTGGTAGGGTCGGAGAGAACCGTCTGGAGGAAGTAATAATACACCGTGAGTGTTTGGGAGTTGTTAATGACCCGGGATTTGAACCGAGGTCCTTGTAGATTGAAAGTACCGCTTGCCAGTTCAGATCGTAGCTTTCTTATGTGATAATGGTCTTTTAAGAGAAATAAAAATCCCTAAGGTAATGTTGTATTGATGTAGGATTTCACGAGTTCACGGAGGACAATTAGATTCCGGGAGTAATCATAATTTTGACTTTGTTCGAGTAGTCTTCGATAACTCTGGAGTACACAAGTATTTTCCTGATCACTGTAGTGAATTTTTTATCTTGAGAGAGATGGTAACGTGGAGAACATTGTTGAATGCCCAAAAATTTAAGTAAAGGAATAACACATATATTGTAAAGATAATTATATATTGTTCTAATTACAAGAAACTATTAAATTATTATTGAGGTGTGTAAAAGAATGGCACCGTTCATATTGGAAGGTATCGAGCCATTGGAGCTCGTAATTATAGTGAACTTTTAAAAGGGATACTTTATGGAAGTGAAAAGGATTATAAGTTGGTCGGTTTGAAAGAAACCATTTGTTTTAATATAATGTTTGTTTAATTTTTATATCTTCTTTGTTCACTTTGAACAAGTTTAGAAGGATTTGGTCAATAGTTTATTTGTTTTATTTGTTTGTAGCGCCATAATTTTTGTTAATTAAATGTGTTAAAATAAGAGTTGAATTTGTTTTTATTTTAGAAGTGTATCCTCTATTTGATCCAAAATGTGTAAGTCACAGAGTGGGAGAACATACCATAACCCCGAAAATCCCGATTTGAGCATTGCTGGCAAACTGTGATTTGCATATTTCTTGCTGGAAGGGCACAGTAGATAGTTTTGAATTTTCTGTAATAATTAATTCAATGTTTCTTGTACAAAGGGATTGTATGAATGAATGCTTGAGATAGGATGTTTGAGTGCGTGTCTGTATGGCTGTGGTTGTTGAATTATAATAGACTAGTGTATTTCTACTTTTGTTCGTGTTTGCTGTTTTTGTTTTGTTTATACTTGTAAATTTTATTGTTAATTATTATATTGTCACTAGTGGAGTATATCTGTCTGGCAATAAAGAATACATACATACATTTATCTCAGCCATCCTACAATTAGTGTGTTTTCGTAGCTTCCTAACTCTAGTCTAAACTTATATCTATCGCACTGTATCTGCCGTTATTATAAGGTTTTATTGAATTTGGCGTTTTATGGACGGGATATTATTTGAGCAGCAAAGAAAATCTACAAAAATATATGAATGTATGTATGTAGATATCCATAAAATCTCTGTCAAGTTGGAAATATAATAAACTGCCGCACTGAGAAATATTACTGTTGCTTCATTTAGCCCTCGGTGCATGAACCTCTAATCCTGACGCGATTTCAGTAGTCATTTACAGGTTTTACTTAAAAGAAAACTTTTTTCTTTGAAAAATAAACATTCACGTTAACTGTTAAATCATTTAGGGGCTTTGTGATATCGTGGTCACTTAGCCCCGTATACTTAGGTGCGTGTGTGTAATTTTGTCTGATAACCAGTGTTATTGTGATGGCAGTGTGTGTGCGTTTGTAATTCAGACGAGCATTTTAAAAAAAAGAGGCGGTCTAAACCGGATTCCCGAGGTGACAGCCTGCAATGCTATTCACTACGCTGAGACGTGGACGGAAAAGATACGAAAAGTGAAAATGTTATCTTACAAGATGACAGAGTGACCTGTGACAAAGTAATTCACTAAAATGTACTGCTTCAGGCTGAGTTCTCCAATTATCCTCCAAGTCAAAGAAAATACGTACTTCCTGTCACTGAGGGGTGTTTCCGGCTCTGGAATTAAGATCTGGGCTCATGACACAGTTACTTGTGGAGAAATATAGGAGTTCCGTGCTAGCTTTGTGGCTGTGGCATTCTCTACGGAGACAAGTCATCTCGTTGTTGAACATTAAGACTTAAGCCCGAGCATCATTGTTTTTCTTCTCTCCATTCCCTCAAGTCACCTTTTAAGGTTTATCATTCATTTACATTATTTGCAAATGGAAGCAATTCCCCGGTGGCAAATTGTACAATTACAGAAAATTACCAACAATAACATCAAACACACTTAATGTACACAAGTCGCGATTTGGAAACTATAGTAATTGCATCGTAGTATTTATAAAATTTGATAAAACTTCTTTTTAAGGCATAAAGGTTAGAAAGATTAAATATTATAAATAAGCATATCTTAGAAATGTTTACAATATTATGTCACAAGTGCTGAAGATGAGTTCAAAAATATGACTCGAAACAATTCAGGAGCTGGGAGGAGAAAGGACGAATAGTGTATGTAATCATATTGCTGATTCGCCCGTTCTCCTCCCAGATGAAAGTGCGAATATTGTATGTAAACATATTGCTGATTCGCCCTTTCTCCTCCCAGATGAAAGTGCGAATATTGTATGTAATCTTATTGCTGATTCACCCTTTCTCCTCCCAGAGGAAAGTGCGAATATTGTATGTAATCATATTGCTGATTCGCCCTTTCTCCTCCCAGATGAAAGTTCGAATATTGTATGTAATCATATTGCTGATTCGCCCTTTCTCCTCCCAGATGAAAGTGCGAATATTGTTTGTAATCATATTGCTGATTCGCCCTTTCTCCTCCCAGATCAAAGAGGGAATATTGTATGTAATCTTAATGCTGATTCGCCCTTTCTCCTCCCAGATGAAGGTGCGAATATTGTATGTAATCTTATTGCTGATTCACCCTATCTCCTCCCAGATGAAAGTGCGACTATTGTATGTAATCTTATTGCTGATTCACCCTTTCTCCTCCCAGATGAAAGTGCGAATATTGCATGTAATCATATTGCTGATTCGCCCTTTCTCCCAGATGAAAGTGCGAATATTGTTTGTAATCATATTGCTCATTCACCCTTTCTCCTCCCAGATGAAAGTGCGAATATTGTATGTAATCATATTGATGATTCGCTCTTTCTCCTCCCAGATGAAAGTGCGAATATTGTATGTAATCATATTGCTGATTCGCCCTTTCCCCTCCCATCTGAAAGGGCGACTATTGTATGTAATCATATTGCTGATTCGTCCTTCCTCCTCCCAGATCAAAGAGCGAATATTCCATGTAATCATATTGCTGATTCGCCCTTTCTCCTCCCAGATGAAAGTGCGAATATTGTATTTAATCATATTGCTGATTCGCCCTTTCCCATCCCAGATGAAAGTGCGAATATTGTATGTATCATATTGCTGATTCGCCCTTTCTCCTCCCAGCTGAAAGGGCGACTATTGTATGTAATCATATTGCTGATTCGCCCTTTCTCCTCCCAGCTGAAAGGGCGAATATTGTATGTAATCTTATTGCTGATTCGCCCCTTCTCCTCCCAGATGGAAGTGCGAATATTGTATATAATCTTAATGCAAATTCGCCCTGTCTCCTCCGAGATGAAAGTGCGAATATTGTATGTAATCTTATTGCAAATTCGCCCTCTCTCATCCCAGTTGAAAGGGCGAATAGTGTATGTAATCTTATTGCAGATTCGCCCTTTCCCCTCCCAGATGAAAGTGCGAATAGTGTATGTAATCTTATTGCTGATTCACCCTTTCTCCTCCCAGATGAAAGTGCGAATATTGTATGTAATCATATTGCTGATTCGCCCTTTCTCCTCCCAGATGAAAGTGCGAATATTCCATGTAATCATATTGCTGATTCGCCCTTTCTCCTCCCAGATCAAAGAGGGAATATTGTATGTAATCTTATTGCTGATTCGCCCTTTCTCCTCCCAGATGAAGGTGCGAATATTGTATGTAATCTTATTGCTGATTCACCCTATCTCCTCCCAGATGAATGTGCGACTATTGTATGTAATCTTATTGCTGATTCACCCTTTCTCCTCCCAGATGAAAGTGCGAATATTGCATGTAATCATATTGCTGATTCGCCCTTTCTCCCAGATGAAAGTGCGAATATTGTATGTAATCATATTGCTGATTCGCCCTTTCCCCTCCCATCTGAAAGGGCGACTATTGTATGTAATCATATTGCTGATTCGTCCTTCCTCCTCCCAGATCAAAGAGCGAATATTCCATGTAATCATATTGCTGATTCGCCCTTTCTCCTCCCAGATGAAAGTGCGAATATTGTATTTAATCAAATTGCTGATTCGCCCTTTCCCCTCCCAGATGAAAGTGCGAATATTGTATGTAATCATATTGCTGATTCGCCCTTTCTCCTCCCAGCTGAAAGGGCGACTATTGTATGTAATCATATTGCTGATTCGCCCTTTCTCCTCCCAGCTGAAAGGGCGAATATTGTATGTAATCTTATTGCTGATTCGCCCCTTCTCCTCCCAGATGGAAGTGCGAATATTGTATGTAATCTTAATGCAAATTCGCCCTGTCTCCTCCCAGATGAAAGTGCGAATATTGTATGTAATATTATTGCTGATTCGCTCTGTCTCCTCCCAGCTGAAAGGGCGAATATTGTATGTAATCTTATTGCTGATTCGCCCTGTCTCCTCCCAGATGAAGGTGCGAATATTGTATGTAATCTTACTGCTGATTCGCCCCGTCTCCTCCCAGATGAACGTGCGAATATTGTATGTAATCCTATTGCAAATTCGCCCTCTCTCATCCCAGTTGAAAGGGCGAATAGTGTATGTAATCTTATTGCAGATTCGCCCTTTCCCCTCCCAGATGAAAGTGCGAATATTGTACGTAATCATATTGCTGATTCGCCCTTTCTCCTCCCAGATGAAAGTGCGAATATTGTATGTAATCATATTGCTGATTCGCCCTGTCTCCTCCCAGATAAAAGTGCGACTATTGCATGTAATCTTATTGCAAATTCGCCCATTCTCCTCTCTGCTGAAAGGGGGACTATTGTATGTGATCTTATTGCTGATTCGCCCTGTCTCCTCCCAGTTGAAAGGGCGAATAGTGTGTGTAATCTTATTGCAGATTCGCCCATTCTCCTCCCAGCTGAAAGGGGGACACTATTGTATGTGATCTTATTGCAGATTCGTCCTCTTTCCTCCCAGCTCCTGAACAGTATGTTTTAAATATATATATACTAGCAGTAGTGCCCGGCTCCGCCCGGTGGATTTATATGTTTTATGGATGATAATGAATACTACTACAGAACTGGAACATTATACATAAACTAACAGAAAAAACAAATGTAACAAGTAGTTCCGTGAAGAACCAAATAGCCTATTTTCATATATCCTACTAATATTAATAGCCTCTATCAACATACAAATTGCCAGTTTGATTGCTGCAATAGATCCGTAGATATTGAGAACCGTCTAACTATTTTGGATGATCACCATGTTGGATTTTTTAGCCTACTTTTCACATTTTGCAAAAATGAGGAAAAAGTAGACTTATGAGATCGATCCGGGAAAATGTGTGTCTGTCTGTCTGTCCTTCTGTCTGTCTGTCTATCTGTCTGTCATTCTGTCTGTCTGGCTGTGTGTGTGTGTCCCCCTATCAACTAAACGGCTGCAGCAATCAAAACCAAATTTAGTATGAGTAAAGATGTGCACCGGAATAGCTAACGTCCATATTTGAAAATGATGTCAGTGCTACCAACTGCTGAAAAAACGCACTAGAAATTTGAGCTCCATGTTGGATATCTTGCAAGGTATGCATGGGAGCTATTCCAAAATTGGCACACATGTAGATAATACTACTTCAGTTTAATTTCCAGGAGGCCAACCATAACAGTGTTGCCAAAATAATTTTAAGCCTTCTGATAAGTCCAATGTTTAAATGCATATAACTTCTACACTATCAATTGGATTTCAACCAAATTTTGTATGTTATATCTGTACATAATCAGATATGACTGAGCTTATTCTTAAGAGCCACCAGGGCTGCCAACTGTTAATAATTGCACTCTCTATTTTTTTTAAATCCAAATACCAATATATCAGAAAGTATGAAAGCCAACAGCTTTAAACTATGCACACGTATATTCCGACATTTTAGATTAATTTGGAGTAACTTATATACGTCAGTTCTACCAACATGATTATAAGCCTGCTGATAGTACCAATTTTTAAATACATGTAACTTCTATACTATCAGTTGGATTTGAACCAAATTTCGTATGTGATATGTGTATCATAACAGATATGACTATAAGTATTGTTAAGAGCAATCAGGGCTGCCAACTGTTAATAAATGCTGTCTATATTCTTTTTACCCTAATATCAATATATCAGAAAGTATGCAAGCCAACAGCTCTATACATTGCACACGTATAGCACCTGACATTCTAGATTAATTTGAAGTAATTAATACAAGGCAGTGCTGCCAACATGATTATATGCCTGCTGATATGTCCAATTTTAAAATACATGTAACTTCTATACTAACAAATGGATTTCATCCAAAATTGGCACAACAAGATATCATAATAATTCAGATTATTTCTGACCAGCACACGCATGGTATTGTTGGCAACATGCTTTTACGCGTGCTGATAGATCCAGTGTCTAACTGCATGTAACGTCCATTGGACTTCAACCAAATTTTGTATTCTGTACCTTAAGAGGTGGAACTAAGAATATATTCAGTCACCAGGGCTGCCAACTGTAGTGCTCTATTAGGCTACATTATACCAGGTATATTTTGAACTAATTAGATATTTCGATATTACCAACTTAATTTCGTCATTATTCTAGATAGGTTCATATACTGTAGAATAATCATTGGCATGAAAAGTAGGCTGTATAGTTCTTCACGGAACTTCTTGTTTATTATAGGCCTTAGATTGATGTACTATTACATGAAGATTATTGTGTAGCTGTTTTATTCAAACATCAATCGCATGATTAGGACACAAGAAATAAAAGCGAGATTTTAAAATTTCACTTAGCTGCGATCTTGTGGTTATGAAAATAATTTAAATGAATTAGATGCCAGTCTATTAAAATTTGTATAAGCATATACCGTATAAAGTTTCACTGCGTTCGGATGGTTAAAACGCAAGAAACGTCCATTTGAATATTTAATTTAGCGTCGCCGCCATGTTGGAACTGTGCTCGCCAGGTTATTGAACGTCCCATAGGTGAACTTATGCTTATATCCTCTATACACTTACAAAATGTCAGTTTGATTGCTGTAGTAGATTAATAGATATTGAGAACCGTCTAAATATTTCGGATGGTCGCCATGTTGGATCTTAATATATGTAGGCTATAGAATTATGTACTATTAGATGATGATTATTGTGTACGTTCATTATGCAAATGTTGCTTTCGATCGCATGATTAGAACACAAGAAATAAAAACTTAAATTTTCGAAATTCGCACAGCTGCCATCTTGAGGTTACGTAAACAATTGAACTAAATTAGATACCACTGCTTTACAAAGTGTATAAACATTTGTTGTACGAAGTTTCATTGCGTTTGGATCATTAAAACGCGAGAAGAGTATATATAAAACTTTAAACTTCGCTTGGCCGCCATGATCGTTTTGTAGTTAACTAGTTTTTGAAAGTCTCATAGATGAACTTCCAGTAGTGCCCTTTATATCCGTACAAAATTTCAAGGTGATACCGGTAATAGTTTCAGAGATATAAAATGCCGGTGAAATATTTCGCACGGCCGCCATCTTGAGGTTATGTAAACAATTGAAAGAAGTTAGATGTCGGTGCATTACAATGTGTATACACACATACTGTGCCAAGTTTCATTGCGTTTGGTTGGTTAAATCGCGAGAAACGTCTATTTAAAAGTTGCAATTTCGCTTGGCCGTCATGTTGGTTTTGTAGTTACCAGGTTTTCAAAGGTCTCATAGGTGAACTTCCAGTAGTTTCCTTTATCACCGTACAAAATTCCAGGGTGATATCGGTAATAGTTTCGGAGATATTGAATGTTGGTGAAATATTTCGCACAGCCGCTATGTTGGATTGGTGAGACCTAATAAAATTTGAAGGTCACGGTCGGGGTCGCCAGGAATAGTGCTATGAACTTACCAAGTTTCATTGAAATCTCTCCAGCCGTTTAGAAATTATTACGGGGAGGATACAAAAATCCTCACACACACACACACGCACGCACACACAGACAGACACACAGACAAAATGTGATCTTATAAGCCTTTTTTTTTTTCAAAATTAAAATAGGTTAAAAATATAACTTTTGTGGTGGTAGTGGGGGTGATACGCAGTACGGTATTATGGACGTAACATTCACGTCATTTTCCCGTAATGATAATGATAATAATGAATAGGGAAACGGCTATTTACTAACTACATTACTGACACAACACATGTAATTTACAAACGAATTGAAAAATAGTATTAGAAAGAGAAGTAAGTGAAATAAAAGACACTGGCTAGGGCCTATATCTCATTGGCTGTTCGAAGAGTAGAGACCTATAGTGTCGTCTGTTGTCGCATAGCGCTGTAGGAAAATAATCAGAGCACCTTGGAAAACTTTGGCTGTCCCAAGCTCCTGAGGTAACAACGGTGTCATTTAGCGCCACATAGCGCTGAAGGATAAGGATCGGAATGAATGAAAGTAAATTTGAAAGTACCAACGCTTATTGCAGCTGATCTACACCTCAGTATACTGCACCAACACCATCGCACTTATACAGAGGCATAATATTTTCATGATGATAACTGTTTTCAGGGGCCTAAGAATTATTTTTGTAGTAATTACTCCCCGTGACTGCAATTTATAAGCAGGGCAAGATGCAACTATTTTCGCAACTCTGTTCCAGAACACGGGTAGGGGCGGCGTGATGCTGCCCGCTTTGTCAGTCAACAAGAGACTTATTTTCTTACAGTTACACTACTACGCACATGAATGGTTCTAGAGCCTTAAAACGTGTTTCTCAAGTTCCTTTTGCCTGTTATTCTAAATATAGAGAATGGAGAGTGTTGTCCAAAATATCAAATGAACACGGTCACTCCATCTGAGATTTGTGCTGGAAAAGCGGAGGCAGACAGGTTTTTCTCCGGGTACTAGGGTTTTCCCTGTCACAATTGCATTCCAGCAACACTCTCCACTATCATTTCATTTCATCTGTCATTCATTAAATCATTGCCCCAGGGGAGTGCGACAGGCTTGGGCAGCCGGCACAGTTTATATCCTCGCCGCTAGATGGGGGCTTCATTCATTCCATTCCCTGACCCGGTCGGTTGACTGGAAGCAGGCTGTGGATTTTCGCATTGTTACCAGCAGGGTTTCAAACGGTATATAACTTTCGCTGTAATTAGGTGAAACGGTTTAGATTTGTGCCAAAGGGCCTACATGCAGGGAATGGAGTGGTCTGTCCGAAATTTCAAGTAGACATTGTTACTCGTCGGGTTCCAAGGGGTAAATACATCAAGTTTGGTTCAGATCGGTGAAACGGTGTAGATTTGTGCCAAAGGGCCAAAATGCAGGAAATGGAGTGGCCTGTCGGAAATTGCAAGTAGACAGTGTTACTCGCAGAGTTCCGAAGGGCAAGTATACAAATTTTGGTTCAGATCGGTGAAATGGTGTAGATTGGTGCCAAAGGGCTTAATTGCACGGAATGGATTGGTCTATCCGAAATTCCATATAGACAGTGTTATTCGCAGGGTACCAAAGGGTAAGTATACAAATTTTGGTCATATCGGAGAAACGGTGTAGATTAGTGCCTAAGGGCCTAAATGCAGGGAGTGGGGTGGTCTGTCCGAAATTTAATGTAGACATTGTTATTCGCAGGGTTCCAAAGGTTAAGTATACAAATTTTGGTTCAGATCGGTGAAACGGTGTAGATTTGTGCCAAAGGGCCTAAATGCAGGGAATGGAGTGGTCTGTCTGAAATTTCAATCAGGCAGTGTTACTCACAAGGTTCCATAGGGCAAGTATACAACATTCGGTTCAGATCGGTGAAACGGGGTAGATTTGTGCCAAAGGGCCTAAATGCAGGGAATGGAGTGGTCTGTCTGAAATTTCATGTAGACACTGTTACTCACAAGGTTCCAAAGGGTAAATATACAAAATTTGGTTCAGATCGGTGAAACGGTGTAGATTTGTGCCAAAGGGCCTAAATGCAGGGAATGGAGTGGTCTGTCCGAAATATCATGTTGACAGTGTTACTCGCAGGGTTCCAAAGGGTAAGTATACAAATTTTGTTTCAGATCAGTGAATCGGTGTAGATTTGTGCCAAAGGGTCTAAATGCAGGGAATGGAGTTGTCAGTCTGAAATTTCAATTAGGCAGTGTTACTCACAAGGTTTCATAGGGTAAATATACAAAATTTGGTTCAGATCGGTGAAACGGTGTAGATTTGTGCCAAAGGGCCTAAATGCAGGGAATTGAGTGGTCTGTCCGATATGTCATGTAGACAGTGTTATTCGCAGGCTTCCAAAAGGTAGGCCTAAGTATACAAATTTTGGTTCAGAACGGTGAAACGGTGTAGATTTGTGCCAAAGGGTCTAAATGCAGGGAATGGAATGGTCTCTCCGAAATTTCATGCTGACAGTGTTACTCGCAGGGTTCCAAAGGGTAAGTATACAAATTTTGTTTCAGATCAGTGAAACGGTGTAGATTTGTGCCAAAGGGTCTAAATGCAGGGAATGGAGTGGTCTGTCTGAAATTTCAATTAGGCAGTGTTATTCACAAGGTTCCATAGGGTAAGTATACAAAATTCGGTTCAGATCGGTGAAACGGTGTAGATTTGTGCCAAAGGGCCTAAAGGCAGGGAATGGAGTGGTCTGTCCGAAATTTCATGTAGACACTGTTACTCAAAAGGTTCCAAAGGGTAAATATACAAAATTTGGTTCAGATCGGTGAAACGGTGTAGATTTGTGCCAAAGGGCCTAAATGCAGGGAATCGAGTGGTCTGTCCGATATGTCATGTAGACAGTGTTACTCGCAGGGTTCCAAAGGGTAAGTATACAAATTTTGTTTCAGATCAGTGAAACGGTGTAGATTTGTATAAATAACAGACAGACAAACCATCATTGAGTTTTATATATAGAGATTTATTGACTAGGTGGAAATATATGTAGCCTACTAATTTGAAACTAATTGTTAGTCAATTCGGAACTAAAACAATAAATAATAGTACATTATGCAACTAGACTATAATGGCAATAATTGAGACACGAGTATGTTTATAAAACGAGCGTATGCGAGTTTTATAATTTCCATACGAGTGTCTTAATTACCATTATAGGAGAGTTGCATACGACTGTTTATGTTCGACGAAAGTTATTATAACTATTTTATGTTCGAACATAAATATTCATAAATATCGGTCGAGATTTTGCCAGTTTTATGTACTGATCAGAGCACATGGGACGCAGAGAATGCCTTCCATTTGACCATGGCCTCCTCGATTACCCCACTATGACACTAGGCCACGCAGTAGAATTTAAATTAGAAGGCCTTGGAACTCAGCGCAGGTGCGATGCTACCCTTATCTAATTGGTCAAACAACTGTTTCTTGAGCTCTGATTGGTGGGAGAAACTGTTTCATAATGAAAAATAATGTTATAATGACCCTCATTATGACACAGTTTTCTGAAATATAATATTTACATTACGACATCGTCGAACATAAAAGCAATTATAATCTTTTCTTAAAGCTTACCCTCTCATAGGAGGCAGAATACACCATGATATGAAGATGTTGATGATGATGATAATTGTTGTTTTAAGGGGCCTAACATCTAGGTTATCGGCCCCTAATGATATGAAGAGGTCTGACCCCTGTAAACAGGGGAATCTCAAGAAAGAAAATACAAGGAGCAATATTAAGGTAGGAAATTGAAAGGCAATGTAGACTTCGGATCTGTAACAGCGTCGGGATCGAAAGAAAACGATAGTTGACCAATGGAGGTCGACAGGTAAGATGAAAGCGGGGAGCCCGGCAGAAGTGGAAACAACGCCAGACTCAGCTGGTGTCTAGTGATCACCAACCCACTCCCCAGTAGTTGTAAGTCCCAGGGGTTGAAATTTACACGTGTATTAAATTACAATCAAGGCATAAACCACCATTCTGCTCGATGACTGCGTGGTCACCAACACCTAACGATTTTAATGAAAAAAAGCTCACTAGTTTAAACGACACATCAACTTGTTCGTTAGTTTTTTGTATTCCCATTTGCTAACCAAGCACTTTAACACACACATGACGAATCGGGCATCGGAATTACTGTGAGTAATATGACATTGATGTCAGTCAGTTAAACTAGAGAACGTGAAACCCACTTATTAAATTGTCAGTGACTATTGAACTAGTTTGGATTGCAACAGAGTACACGCCAATCAACTCATCATGTTAACTGCTGCAGTGACAATCAATGATCAACAGCTCATCGATTAAATGTTTTAGATCTAGTGTAAAAGAGCTTTGACAATCACCAGACTAACTGAAGTAAGGGATAAATGGGTCAGTGAGTAAGGGGAGTCATTACACGCTGACTAGCCTGATAATGTCCGCAATTCAATCGCTGAAAATACAGTCGATCCCCGATATCTCAAATTGTTAGTGGATGTCAAAATATTTTTGGCTTATTGAAATATCGAGTTATGAAGGAAGATACGTAGCAAAAATGTGTAATAAATTGGTCGCAAAATACAAAAAAATTGTGAGGACTTACAACATAATATTGTTTAAATGTACTTAATAACGAGTAGTTATGCGAAGAACTTATTAATTATTTATTTATTTATTTATTTAGCGTATGGCTGTTACAGTAGTGCCGGGAGTATCCGAGGACATGTTCGGATCACCAGAGTCTGTAGCTGCTTCAAGCGGACACCCATGGGGTGAGCTACAAGTTCCGTTCAATTTCAAGTAGTTCCAACTTTCACTACCAGATGTCACTGAGAGATAGAGCGTGCCAACCAAATCTAACCAAGAAATTTAGCTCCACACAAGTTTAGTCTGTGGAAGGATCTTTTACATGCCATAAATCTATGACATGGAACCACCGGCTTTACTTCATCTCCGAAGGAAGGCATACTAAAGGATTTTAACGCTCTTAAAAAATCCGACGACTTTGGCTGGGTTTGAACGCGCGATCTTGGGCACAGCAGTTTAGCATGCCACCAACTACGCCACCGAACTAAATATCCTATTTTCATATATCCCACTGGTCTTTTCCATTAAGATTCTTCTGCCAATTACAAGGGTTTTCCATGCGATGTACTAAATAGCTTTTGGTTTACGATCTATGTCTTCAACAACACCATTAAAATGAGAAATTATGTGCTAGCTTTCAATATCGGTGTTTAAGACTCCTCCCGGGAGATGGCATCCTTCTGTAACTGGGAATTAATTTTTAGAAAAATCAAATGCACAGCTTCTATAATTTACGAAAAGTAAGCTACAGAATTTAGTGCCATTAGATAAGGATTCTTAACACAGCCCAGCATATGAATCATCTTTTCAAACGCCTGAATAAGATACGAGAATTTAAAACTACAATGTTTTTAAAATACTAACTGAAATTAGAAAACAATTGAGCATAACTACTAAACTCTAAATAAAGATTCACTGTGCCGAGTTTCATTGAACTCGAGCGATTAGATTGCCAGGAAAGATATTTAAAATATTTCAAAATCACTTCGCCGCCATGATGTTTTGTGATTTTTAGGATTGGGAAAAGTCCTTAAACACCATACAACATTTCAGTGTCAATGCTTAAATATTTTCGGTGATAATGAGAACCGGTGAAATATATTGTATAGACGCCTTGTTAGATTGTTTTATTTATACGCACCCCCTTCAACCCCTGACCACCACCACAAGTGACGCCATTGAAGTAGAGGGATGCATTACAAATGACAATACAACGGAACATCTCCTATGAACAAGTGGTCAAAGGTCAGAATATAGGACCCATGTTTCTTCTTCTTCTTTATTCGTTTCACCCTCTTTGGGGTACGTTGAATCAATCATTTCTCTTTGTGTCATTTCCTTAGTGTCCAGTATCTCTTCATTCCTTCTGATCTTCCTTTCCTGTCTTCTATTGAGATGATGGGTTTGGATTTTCGTGATGGTTTGTCTTGGAACCTTGTATTTTCGTCTTTAATAATTATTTTAACTTTTTGATACAGTAGTGAATACATACATTAGAAATAAAGTTATATGTTTCAGGTTTCTCTTTATTTTCAATTATGTTAATTAGGCCTATATTGTTATTAAACTATTCCCACGAGGCATATAGGGGAAATTATATTTAAAATATCATTGATAACACGCTGAGGAACGTTGCAATTCACCACCTATGGAAAACACGGGATGGTCGAACTGCGCTAAATGTATAAGAATGCATTTTGATTCCCACAATATCGTTTTAAAGCTCACCATGAACATCAGCGCAGGTTGATATATTCCGATAATATTTACCTGAACGTCCAATTTAGAGTGAGAGGCAGTGAAACGAGTCTCTGCAAACTTCCCCTGTTAGGATTTTCCAAATTGACCCCCGTGAGAGAACGCATTAGTATCACCCAGGAAACAGTCAAAGCATGGCTTAGATAGATCACATCAACATAAGCTTTTAATGGATGTTGCCATTGTAAATGTACTTGGTGCAACAGCATAACGGAACAGTGGTTACAGCGCTGGGGATTTCCAGACCTTGGAATAGATTGCGGAGCTGCGATTAGAGACACGCCAGTAATTTTCTACATTATGCAATGAAATAGGAAAACACCTACTTAAATATTCATTCATTCATTCATTCATTCATTCATTCATTCATTCATTTGCAATGGGGGGTGTGTCCCCCGGTGGCAAATTGTATATACATAACAAATAAATAATTAAACATAACAATTCAATAACAATTATACAACAATTAAACTGGAGTATTTACACAAATAGTCAGTCTTTTCTTAAACACACCTATATGTTTGGGAAAAGGCTCTAAGACTGCGGCAGGTAGAGAGATCCAGTTATCAATGGCACGGTTTACAAAATAATATTTACCATAATTTGTTCGCTGCGGTCGGCCCTTAACTTTGAAAGGATGATCGCTCCTACCCATGTAAGTGGGCTTTCCCAATCGTTTGCTAAGCTCACCCCATGCTGGTTGATTTGTATACGTGTTGTACATAGCGCAGAGTCTAGATTTCATCCTCCTAGCCTCCAGTGATTCCCACCCAAGTTTCTTTAACATATGGCTCACACTGCTCCTGGGATTAAAGTCACTGAGCACAAATCTAGCGGCCTTTCTTTGTACCATTTCCAACTCATTTATGAGCCCTACTTGATATGGATCCCAAACCGCCGAGGCATATTCCAGAATAGGTCTTACAAGTGACAAATAGCCTAATTATTTAGCAGAGGTACTACTTCCTTTTAATACCCTCATTACAAAGTGAAGGGATTTGTAAGCTTTTGAAACTACACATCCTACATGACTACTCCATTTCATATCATTCCTTACGTGAACGCCCAAATATTTGCAAGAATCTTCTTCTACAAGTATTTCCGAGTATTGAAAATCCTGCCTTCGCACTTTCCCTATTTTTGAGAGACTACATTTTCTTGTGTTTATTTTCATTTTATTTTCAATCGCCCACTTATAGACCAGGTTCAGGTCCTCTTGCAGCACTGCATTGTCTTGTGAGTCATGTATCTTTCGATATATTACACAATCATCCGAAAACAATCGACAGTCACTGCGAATCCCATTTGGTAAGTCATTTATAAAACCCAAAAATAACAAAGTTCCGATTACGCTGCCCTGAGGGATACCCGACGTTACGGTATTTTCATCTGAGAATATGCCTTCGACTTTCACTTTCTGGGAACGACCCGTCAACAATTCTTGGATCCATAAAATTACTCTTCTATCAATCTTCGTCGAAGCTAATTTATGGAGTAGCATGTCATGCGGCACGACATCAAATGCCTTCGCAAAATCTATAACCACGGCGTCGACTGAAACTCCATGGTCTAACGATTCGCTAATGTCTTGAACAAGTGATAGCATCTGACTCTCGCATGAGTAACCTTTCCGAAATCCATGTTGCCTATCATTAAACCATGATAATGTTTCCCACTGTTCCCTCAAGTAGTAGCAAATGAGATGCTCCGTCTGTTTACAAACGATGGACGTAAGGCTAACCGGCCTGTAGTTGCCCAATTCAAGTCTGCTCCCTCCCTTAAATATTGGGACTACCGTAGCTCTTTTCCAGTCATCTGGGATTTGCTCATTGTTTATGGACACATTAAACATCACATCCAAGTATCGTGCCACGGCCCTACCTCCTAGTTTAAGTACTTCACTAACAATATTATCAGGACCCTTTGATACATTGAAACGTAGTTTTTGTATTAGCTTTACAATTGCTGAGTGGTTTATTTGGAACAGAGGAGCCCCTGATTCGTCGTTAAGGTCCAACACACAGCTATTGGATTTATTGAACACACTAGCGTAAAAGACATTTAATTCATTAGCAATGGCCTGTTTCTCAGTAATTAATTTACCGTCACCGGACATTATCATCGACAAATTATTTGAATTTCCCTTTCTTCTCCTAACATAACTGTAATTTTTTTTTCCACCCATCACCTCCCGAACCAAGTAAACCTTGCATATAACTGTCATGAGCAGCCCTCTTTTTTAAGACGAGCTCTCTTGATAAGGACATATATTTCAACATATACTTGTCACTATCATGTCTTGTATTGTATAATTTCCTAATTTTCCGTTTTAGACTCCTAATTTATCGAATTGAAGTGATAGAAGCCATTTTTCAGTGCTGCTTAGTTGTATTAAAGAAAGCTTTCCAGTCGGTCAACACGAATTACATTAGGCGGGAAACAAGTATTTACATGTCCTAACCTGAAATAAATAAGATATTTATTTAAAAAAAATAACACGCTTTTATGTACAAAAATTGGGCTTTAAATCACAATATTAATTACGCTACCCGCGTTTAGTGATTAAATCTCACTTCCATGATAAATCAGAGTGTATTGCAAAGCTGCGCAACGTCATAATTAGATAATTACATTGGAAGACATATCTTCGGCATGGTTGGATCAGCGTTTCCCAAACTGTGGTACGCGTACCACTGTTGGTACGCTCGTACAGCTGCAGTGGTACGCGTTGATGTTACGAAAAATATAAAATAATATTAGATACGTTACGAAAAATAAAAATAAAATAAAAAAAACATTGATATGTGCCAGAGAATTTTAAGGCCAAAGATAAGGAGCAGTTTTATGAATTGAATTGTGATTCAAAACTAAGGCAAACTTTTTCAAAAATGGCTCTTCTGAACTTTTGGGTTGAGAGGCGTACAGACTATGCGGACATAGCTGACAAAGCAGTTGGATTTTTACTGCCCTTCACTACTTCGTGCTTGTGTGAGACTGTATTTTCTTCACTTGTTTATCTCAGGAATAAATACCGGAATAGGCTCCTTGCAGTAGAAAACGATCTTCGTTTGAGACTCAGCAATCTTAAAACAGACATTCCTAAATTGGCTTCTAATTTTCAAGGTCACCCTTCACATTGATGTTTTTAGTTGAACTTGGATTTTTTTTGTTTAATTATTACATGTTCTTTTATTAATATTATTTGTACAGTGTCATTTCTGAATGTTTGAATTGAATACGGTACTTATTGTAATCTTATATATAAAAGTGAAAGTCTGTATGTATGTATGTATGTGGGTGGGTGGGTGGGTGGGTTGGTTCCGTATACAAATTCACACCGTTCCATCAATCTCAACCAAATTTTGCATACACATAGTTTAGGACCCAGAAGGAACCGCTGGCTACATGAATTTTTGATAGTCTTTCTCATTCTTCTGATTTCGACCCTTTTGCACTCGAGCAAAGGCTAATAAATTCATAAAATACTAGTTGAAACCCGTCAAAACATGACGGTCATTGGGAAAATATTTACGGAAGGATTTTCTTTTATGCATTATTTGTATGATTATAGAGAAAGACGACTTTGCAACATATAACTGCCCAGACTGAAAACTTGATGAGGCAAATAGTGGCCTACACGTTCCATAGCTTCCCCTTGAGCTTTATTGATTGTGATAAATTATGCCAAGCGATTGGAAATTGGTGGCTCTTAAAAGAAAATGGGAGTATTTTTATGGCATATTTATATTGGATTTGTAAAGTGGCTTCGTATTTTGTCCGATTTCTCACTTTATTGCGTCAATTTGCAGGTAACATACGACCGGACAATGTTCCTTTTCGTCGAACGGAGTTTTATAGTAGTATTTCTCCCAAAATTAACGTCTTATTCGATAACACTATAGTGCCCTGCATCAATGGAGCCGCTAAATATTAAATGCCAAATAATACTCCCCTTGCAAAAACAACAGTGTGGTTAGACTCATTGTTATGTACTCTAAACAAATAAAATCAATGAACAATTGGCTTATACAATGAAGTTCAACATGATCAGTGTATTCACCGTTCAGAGACTTTCATACTAAGTTGGTTGCTGAGGAGAACGCGATGAGGCTGATCGCCAATAATAAAATCCTTAAAATTATCCTTGTCAGCAACAATGTTTGCAATAGTTTGCAAATGAAGCTCAGGGCGATGTTCTTCATTTTGATATAAATAGCACGAAACTTCTCGAAATAAGCAATTTCTATCGCCTGTTATAGGTTCAATCCTTTGGGTTTCTTTAACAGCAAACTATGCAGGGGAGCATTGAATCCCATCACCAATTACAGGATGAGCACTGACTCTTTGCCAGCCACCGTAAAGGAGGCAGTTTTAGAATTATATGTCCAGTGCATGTCGAAAAACGCATTAACATAGGGAAGCCCACTATTAAGTATATTCTTGGCCATCGCCCCAGAGATCCGGATTCATTTCCCTGCTCTGCCAAGAAATTTAATTCTGGCCTGAGGGCTGGAACGGGACGCACTCAGCCTCGTGAGGTAAAACTGAGGAGAGGTAGGATCGATTCCAACCTTAACTATCTTGGATGTGTTTCTCTTCGGTTTCCCACTTCCACTCCAGGCAAATACCGGGATGGTTCCTTAAGTAAGGCCTCGGCGTTCTCCTTCCTAATTCTCACGTTAATTACAGATACACGCATTAATACAACCATCACAATAACACAGGTCGGTAACATATTTTTTTTCTCTTAAAGACACTCTGCAAATCTACAGGCCAAGAGCTTTTGTCAGAGTGCTTTACGAAGTCGAAACATGATGGTCAATGGTAAAATAATTATCGAAGGATTTCCTTATATACGACATTCTTTGTACGACTACTTTTTGGCACTATTGAAACTTGAAGGGCGTCGAAAGATCGCACTCTTGACATTGCAACATATAACTGGCCATGACTGAAAACTTGCTGAGGTAAATAGAGACCTACACGTTCGAGAGTTTCCCCTTGAGCTTTATTAATTGTGATACAGAATGCCAAGCGAATTGGAAATTGACGTCTCTTAAAAGAAAATGGAAGGGTTTTGTCAGATGGTGTTAAATCAACTCGAGGGATTAGAGCTCTCTACCCAATTTTATCTCCGCTGATTATTTCCAAATCCAAGCAATTTTCATACATATTCTTTACAAATAATCTGGTTCCGTTCAGGAGCCCTTGGGAAACGTTCAGATTTCTGAGGAGCATAACTATGGCCAACTTTTAGAGTAAGAATATGTGGAGGCAAACCACTTAATTCCAAGGAATTCAAGAATTCTGTAGGAAATTGAAGTAGCTGGCTTTCATCTTCAGTAATTAATCTGTTAACGCTGGTGTATGTTTTTGAACTACCGGGTATAAGTTCGATGACTTTCAAATTAATTTCATTACAGTGTTCATTTTTTGGTGTTAGAATGCATACTTTCGAGAAATTGATTATATCTTTCGTAGAAATGAATGTTTCGCCGTAAATCTCAGTCACGATGTCATCATGCGCTAAAATTCTGGGTGGTAGTTCAATAACATTTGATTCCTCACCATCTACAGAGGGGTAGTCACCGTTACCAATTTGTAACAAAAAATCAGAAAATTCAATTTCTTCTGGTTTCAACCGCATGTTTTTATATAAGCAGCGTATTTTGAAGAAGGGCCCAGGGAGGAGAGTATTTAATACAGTTTTGAATAATTGTTTGGCGAGAAGCGTGCGGAACAACAGGCAAAACCTGCCTAAAGTCTCCTCCAAGAACAGTAATTTTCCCACCAAATGGAATGTCATTACCCATAATATCTTTTAGAAGACGATTCACACACATTAATGAATGAATATTTGCCATTGGGGCTTCATCCCATATTATGAGCCGTGCTAATCGAATATCGTCAGCTGCTTTGGAATTTAATTTTAATCCAGACACTGAACTCTCATTTAAATTTAGAGGAATGTTGAATGTACTGTGTACTGTTCGACCGTTGGGTAGCAAAACAGCGGCTATTCCGGTCCATGCTACTGATATAACATGAAGCCCTAAACTCCAGAACTTTTGTATTAAGCATCGGTAAATAAATGTTTTTCCTGTGCCCCCAGCACCGTCAATAAAGAATGCGTTCGTGACAGTTGTGTTGTTATTTTGAAGAACGCTAGTGATTTCATTAATAATTGAAAGTTGTTCCTGGTTTGCTAAGGACATCAGGTCAGCCAAATCAAAAGGGAACACTGGCTCATTAGTAGTTTGATCGTTTGAGTGTGTGTCAGTACCAACAGGCAAGTTAAATGTTGGCAGAGAGAAACCATGCAATTGCAGAGTTTTATTAATATCTCTGAGAGATAGTTGATAAGCTGTATTTTCATCTTCAGACTTTAAATAATCTTCACAGAGAGAATTTTTGTGCATGTCCCATAAGTGACTGGCATTGCAAGGTTGATGAAATATGCATATGTAGGCGAATAACTGTCTCAGTTGAAAGGGCATTTGGAAAACCGATGCTTCCATCAAACAGCGTTGCCATTCTGAATCATCGATAAGCAAACCAAGTTTAATTGCCATATCCTTATATGTTGGGCAGGTAACACCTTGGTATGTTCGGAGATCCTCAAAGCTTGTGGCACCTACTATGTGAAGTAAAAGCAAGCGCAGATGGTATCTTTCTGATTCAGATGGAGAAACATCGTACATCCGACCTATTACCTTTTCGAATCTAAGTCGTTTTTTCCAAATGCATTTGCATTTATCCCATACATAATGAACGGGTGTTTCAGGATAAATATATGCACTCCTAGTTGTTGGATTTTGGTTCAGCTGAAACCATGCAGTGAGTTGTGTACTTTTTAACTGAGCCCGTATTAATGCTTTGGGAGCATCATCGGCATGAAAAAATACATCTTGTTGGTCTGGTAAATGGACAGGTAACCGGGCAACAATGTGGGACTGTTCGTGCATGTTGTAACCAAAAATCCTGTATGCAGCCTCACTTGACCCAACATATCTAGCATTCAAATACATAGAAACTTCGTCATGATGTAGCATTCCATCGTTTGCCGTGATTTTCAAGTTAGCGCAATCATGCCCCTTATAAACATATTTATGTATGTATTTGATGCTGTGTACACTTGCACAGATTTCGACGTTAATATGGGCCTGAAAGTACATCAATAGATATCGATTGTATGGAACAATTAAGCGATTGTCGATTTCAACATTGGTGCCTTGTACTCGTTTAGTATATGATCTTCCATTCTGTCGCCTACGGTAAAGTGGATAGCCGTTCAAATTCTCTTTAGTTTCTGGCACAAAGTCTTTTGGAAAACCCTTCTTACATCTTCCATCCTTCATGCAAATTGAATTGGGATTCAGAAGGCCGCAAGGTCCATGTACCATGTGTGTCTTTACTAAGTTGTACAATGTTGTATTGGAAGGATCTGGTATTTCTGCAGAAACTGTCATATCAATATCATAGATTTCTCGTAATTTACAACTATCTCGAAGACAAACCAGTCAGTGTATATGAGGTAAACCTCGCTTCTGGAACTCAACCGTGTATAAGAAAGTTTGTACCTCTCCAAAAATTTGCTTTTGATTTATTAAACCCAAGAGTTCCTTCACTTTCGCATGAAAAACGCGAACAACGACATCAGGTCTATTGTTTGCATTTTCATAAGGTTGGAGGCTAGTAGTAATTTCAGGCCATGATGGGTTGCAAGTGAAAGTTATGAAGAGGTCTGGCTTGCCAAATTTTCTCACAATTGCCATTGCATCCTGATAATTTTGCAACATATTTCGGGGACTACCAATAAAAGTAGAAGGCAAAATAACTATGCGACCAGCTCTTAAACTTTCATTTTCAGCTCTAAAGTGTAAATCATCAGCAAGACCAACGTAGGTATCGACACGAAATTTTGTTTGTTGATTGCGAATATATTTTAGTCTATCTCCTTCTATTCGACAATAATAGTCAACTATTAATTGTTGGGTAAGTTTACCTGCATTAAGTAAAGGGTTGAAACCTCCTGCGGGAGGACAACCTCGAATCGACAGCCTATACAAAATATATTCACGCATTGTCATATTTTGCCTAATGTTCGTCTTACGGTTCCCTCCTGTTGGCAGTGAAATATGCCACCCTGTTTCTCCGCAAGGCCAGATTAAAACGTAAGTTAATGGATCACAATGCATGCTGTCAACATCAATTTCCTTTAAAACTCCCTGATTAGAAAATACGGCTATGTGGCGGTGTGAAGCCGGAGCGCCGTCAGTTGTTTCAAAAATAGCTGCAATCTCTGAGGAAGCTGGGTTATTGTAACGTCTAGGATCTTCTTGAGGTTCATGGTAATAGCGCATGACCAAATCTAACGGTTGACGTTTTTCTCTTAAAGCCAGTTCATTTTCTTCGCATATTTTTGAATGCATTGTCTTATACAGTTGAATGTAAGGGTTATGCTCTTGCAAAATATTATTTAGAATATGAAGTGTACCCTCCCTGATGCAAGAATTCGCTCGATTTGCTAATCTGATTTGATTAGCTTCTGAGCAGTCTAATACATACAATTGGCCGTAACAACTGTCGCTTATATTTTTGGAATATATGGAAGAAATGCGATGATGTACAATTCCTGAAATTTTAAAACAATATGGACCGTGTTCAGGTGGTACGGTAACATTGGCACCAAAGGAAACGAAGGACATAGAATTGTTGTACTGCCGAATATTCTCTCTGAAGTTCCTTGAGGTATCATCATTTCCAGTGAAAAATGGTTTAAGCCTGTCAAGTATTTTATATTCCGGCAGATCAATTTTACCATTGCAACAGCAAAGGCCGAAGTAACCAAGCGTAGTTTTTTCGCAAGAGAAGAACAATGCAGAACAATGTTTACATTCGTTCGTCAAGGACCCAACGCTGTACGGCATAATATCTGGCATTGTTTCTGAAATGGCAGATTTATATTTTATATTAAAAGTGGTTTCGCCTTTTCTCCGATTTCTCATTGTTTTGCGTCTATTTGTAGTTTCCACACGACCGGTTAATGTTCTTTTTCGTCGAATGCGTCTATTTACAGTAGGATTTATCCCCAAATTAATGTCGTATTCGATCACACTATAGTGTCCTGCATCAACGGAGCCGCTAAACAATAAATGACAAATAACACTTCCATTGCCATAATCTACAACGTGGTTAGTCTCATCGTTATGCACTCTATACAAATAATCATTAAACAATTGGCTTATACCATGGAGTTCAACATGACCAGCATATTCACCGTTCAGAGACATAAGATTTTCATACTCAAGTTGGTTGTTGAGGGGAAGGCGATAAGACTCATCGCCAATAATAAAATCCTTAAAAATATTCCAGTCAGCAACAATTTTTGTAACAGTTTGCAAACGCAACTCGCTATGACGTTCTTCGTTTCGATACAAACAGTACGAAACTGCTCTAAATAAGCAATTTCCGTCACCTGTTATTGGTACAATTCTTCGGATATCCATGACAGTAAATTATGAAGAGGAGCATAGAACCACTTCGCCAGTCACCTTAATAATGGAGCCAGTTTTACAATTATATTCCCTGTACGTGTCAAGAGTCGTATTTACACAGGGAAGCCCACTCTTAAAGCTGGCAATGAATTATCGAGACAAACCGGCCCAGTAATTCTGCGTAGTCACTTTCTAGTATGCCGTAGTTATGGTATATACAATGAAAGGTTTAACAATTCGTAGAAGCTGCGATATGTATTCTCGACAGAAAACGACTCACCACCAAAGACTACAACAGACCACCAAAGACTATATAACAGAAAGATCGGAAACACAATACAAATGGCGGTTCCAACATTCGACTGCAGCGGCATCTGCTACTGAAATATAGAAGTTAATTTGGATAACAATCTAATCAAAAGTAGGCCTACATTTTGTAATACCGGTATCAGAATTTCAACGTAGGCCTACTGTATTATTGCCGTATAACTGGTAAAGGAACAATTCATTAGTGGAATTTCATGTAACAACATTTTGGACATGCCTTGTATGTTTATAAGGCAAAGAAAGAACTGAGGAAAACAAATGAGTTACGTAGCACATGGCTCGATTTGAAGACACTCGGGTGGATTCACTGCATATATTCTTCGTAATGTGTTGGAATTCGTACAATCCTTGATTCACAGTTATCCCATGTGCAAAAATATGCCAAAACTTCTGTAGCAATAAAGATAAATAGCCTACCGTTATTGCAAATGTAATCTGTCGAATGTTGGAACTTATAAAGCTTTTCAATGAAATTACCATAGCGTTTTAAGTTAAATTGAGATGGGAACGTAGAATTCCTTAGTTACGGGAATGCCAAGAGTTAAATATGTTTTGGCAATATAATAGCAATTGCAAGAAAGGAAAATACGGAAATAAAAAAAACATGCCGGAGGGGGGATTCGAACCCCTTACATTGGGTGATGCATAAACTAAGAGAGTACGGCGTAACCACCTGAGCTACCGAACCAAGATAACGACGCGCAATATTAAGGGAGTTAAACATCAAGCACACTCAAAATTTGATGTCAGTTTACGTTTTTCAGCATTTACTGTTTGGTAATTCCAGTGTATGTCTTGAAAACGTAATAAGCAATGTTCCCTTCAATTATAATTCTTATACATAAACATGAAATTAAAACGCGATGGACTTGTAACCGCCATGACTGTCATAAGGCAAGGCGATTGTGCGCATGCGTGATAGGCAAGATTTCTGAATTTTTGTTTATCAATTTAAAAATATTCTGTAACATATGGGAATGCCAAGAGTTAAATATGTTTTGGCAATATAATAGCAATTGCAAGAAAGGAAAATACGGAAATAAAACAACATGCCGGAGGGGGGATTCGAACCCCTTACATTGGGTGATGCATAAACTAAGAGAGTACGGCGTAACCACCTGAGCTACCGAACCACTGATAACGAAGCGCAATATTAAGGGAGTTAAACATCAAACACACTCAAAATTTGATGTCAGTTTACGTTTTTCAGCATTTTCTGTCTGGTAATTCCAGTGTATGTCATGAAAACGTAATAAGCAATGTTCCCTTCCATTATAATTCTTATACATAAACATGAAATTAAAACGCGATGGACTTGTAACCGCCATGACTGTCATAAGGCAAGGCGATTGTACGCATGCGTGATAGGCAAGATTTCTGATTTTTTGTTTATTAATTTAAAAATATACTGTAACATATTTGTTTATTTTAGAGACACTCTGCAAATCTGCAGGTCAAGAGCTTTCGTTAGCGTGCTCTACGAAGTAAATCGGTTCTGTCGTTCTCTCAATCTCGCGGTAACAAAAATCGCCTTAGTGTTTTAAATATATAGATGGCAACAGAGAATTCGTTACTTTACGGGAATGATAAAAGTGAAATATATTTCTACAATGTAATACCAATCGTAGGAAGGAAGAAAACAAAAAAAAACAACATATCCGAGGTGGGAATCGAACCCTCTCGACCATGCAAAGGATGGCAACAGAGAATTCGTTACTTTACGGGAATGAAAAAAGTGAAATATGTCTCTACAATGTAATACCAATCGTAGGAAGGAAGAAAATGAAAATAAAAGAACGTATCCGAGGTGGGAATCGAACCCTCTCGACCATGCAAAGGATGGCAACAGAGAATTCGTTACTTTACGGGAATGAAAAAAGTGAAATATGTCTCTACAATGTAATACCAATCGTAGGAAGGAAGAAAATGAAAATAAAAGAACGTATCCGAGGTGGGAATCGAACCCTCTCGACCATGCAAAGGATGGCAACAGAGAATTCGTTACTTTACGGGAATGATAAAAGTGAAATATGTTTCTACAATGTAATACCAATCGTAGGAAGGAAGAAAATGAAAATAAAAAAAAACATACCGTAACCGAGGTGGGAATCGAACCCTCTCGACCATGCAAAGGATGGCAACAGAGAATTCGTTACTTGACGGGAATGATAAAAGTGAAATATGTTTCTACAATGCAATACCAATCGTAGGAAGGCAAAAAACGAAAATAAAAAAACATATTCGAGGTGGGAATCGAACCCTCTCGATCATGCATAATACATAGTTCTAGGCAGTAACCTTATCCCCTTGGCCATCCAGACAACTATGGGACACTACAGTATTAAGCTATCTAACCAGTATATACACTCAACCTGCAGTTTAAGTCCTTCAATTCGTGGTTTATTTAATATAATTCTAATTCAATGCATATTGTAAAAACATAATTAACATTATTGGAGACCCTTTTTAATTCTCATAAACAAAGATCTCAGTTAGACGCGACCGGAATCGCCATTTTCCTTGTTGAGAAAGGCCATTGTGCGCATGCGCGGGAGTGTCAAATATTACATATTTCTTTAATCATTTAAAAATATACCGTAACATATATTTTCCTTTTAAAGAAACTCTGCAAATCTGCATGCCAAGAGCTTTCGTTAGAATGTCTTACGAAGCCAATCGGTTAAGTCGTTTTCACAATCTCGTGTGTACAAAAACAGCTTAGTGTTTTAAATATATAGATGGCAACAGAGAATTCGTTACTTTACGGGAATGATAAAAGTGAAATATATTTCTACAATGTAATACCAATCGTAGGAAGGAAGAAAACAAAAAAAAACAACATATCCGAGGTGGGAATCGAACCCTCTCGACCATGCAAAGGATGGCAACAGAGAATTCGTTACTTTACGGGAATAAAAAAAGTGAAATATGTCTCTACAATGTAATACCAATCGTAGGAAGGAAGAAAATGAAAATAAAAGAACGTATCCGAGGTGGGAATCGAACCCTCTCGACCATGCAAAGGATGGCAACAGAGAATTCGTTACTTTACGGGAATGAAAAAAGTGAAATATGTCTCTACAATGTAATACCAATCGTAGGAAGGAAGAAAATGAAAATAAAAGAACGTATCCGAGGTGGGAATCGAACCCTCTCGACCATGCAAAGGATGGCAACAGAGAATTCGTTACTTTACGGGAATGATAAAAGTGAAATATGTTTCTACAATGTAATACCAATCGTAGGAAGGAAGAAAATGAAAATAAAAAAAAAACATAACCGAGGTGGGAATCGAACCCTCTCGACCATGCAAAGGATGGCAACAGAGAATTCGTTACTTGACGGGAATGATAAAAGTGAAATATGTTTCTACAATGCAATTCCAATCGTAGGAAGGCAAAAAACGAAAATAAAAAAACATATCCGAGGTGGGAATCGAACCCTCTCGATCATGCATAATACATAGTTCTAGGCAGTAACCTTATCCCCTTGGCCATCCAGACAACTATGGGACACTTCAGTATTAAGCTATCTAACCAGTATATACACTCAACCTGCAGTTTAAGTCCTTCAATTCGTGGTTTATTTAATATAATTCTAATTCAATGCATATTGTAAAAACATAATTAACATTATTGGAGACCCTTTTTAATTCTCATAAACAAAGATCTCAGTTAGACGCGACCGGAATCGCCATTTTCCTTGTTGAGAAAGGCCATTGTGCGCATGCGCGGGAGTGTCAAATATTACATATTTCTTTAATCATTTAAAAATATACCGTAACATATATTTTCCTTTTAAAGAAACTCTGCAAATCTGCATGCCAAGAGCTTTCGTTAGAATGTCTTACGAAGCCAATCGGTTAAGTCGTTTTCACAATCTCGTGTGTACAAAAAACAGCTTAGTGTTTTAAATATATAGATACTCATGAAGGAATGGCAAGGCAGTTAGTTTCCATGGCAACATAGCTCAAGTCGAGACACGGCCGACTGGATGCCATTTGTGCTCTGCACTACCGGTATAGAAAATTAGTATCTTTACTTGAAATCCCGTTAGTTACTCAACTGCTCACACAGCACTGTCAACAGAGAATAGCATAACAAAGACTTGACACTATCTACTAGATATTTGTCAAATACCACTCACTCACTCACTCACTCACACATTCATCACGAAATCTCAGAAACTAACAAACGGATTGGAATGAAATTTTGAATGCAGCTTCCTCAAGGGCCGAAAACGACCACTAAGAAAGGATTTTTGGATATTCAGGTTCTAAAGGGGTGTTCAGGGGGTAGACCTGCATTTCATTGAATAGCAATATCTCCCGATTGGTTTCATTGGGGGATGTGATACTCGGCATATAAACTCATCATGAAAAATAAGAAGACACGTGTCTGAGGGCCTTTTGATGTG
Organism: Meconema thalassinum; assembly: GCA_946902985.2. NCBI lineage: Eukaryota > Metazoa > Arthropoda > Insecta > Orthoptera > Tettigoniidae > Meconema > Meconema thalassinum. Next base: position 256,203,796 of record OX336392.1, on the reverse strand, counting down.
GTGTATATTATGAGGTGAAATGGGTGACAGGTGGGGGTTGAAAGATTCCTAACGGAGCCTGTATCTCTTAAACGACATAGGCGAGGAGTTTGAATCTCAGCGGAAAAAAATCAGCATAAAAATAAGTAAATAGGTGTTTGACCGTTTTTTCATAAATCCAATTTAAGGGGCCCATGGGGAGGGGTGTAATTCTGGAGGGGGGGGGAACAGGAAAGAAAGTGTCCTAACCGATTGACTCACTCGCTCTTCAAACTCGGGGGGCTAAACTGCTTAAAAATAAGTAAATATGTGTTCGACAGTTTTTTGATAAATCAAATTTAAGGGGTTCATCGGGAGGGGTGAAATTCTGAAGGAAAAAAATGAAAGAAAATGTCCTGACTCACTCACTCATCATCGCCCAGCCAAAAATATTGAAGTTGGAAACATGTCATTTTCGGGATATGTTCGTTGTATGTCAAAACCATACACTAAGGAAGGATTTTTGAATATTCAGGTTCTAAAGGGGTCTTAAGGGGGTTAAACCTGCATTTCATTGAAAAACAATATCTCACGAGTGGTTTCATTTGTGGATGTGATACTCGGCATATAAACTAATCATTAAAAATAAGCAGACATGTGTCTAGGGGTTTTTCGATGTGGTGTATTATTATGAGGTGAAAGGGGTGAAAAGTGGGGGTTGAAGGATTCCTAACGAAGCGTGTAGGCCTATCTCTTAAACGACATAGGCGAGAAATTTGAAACTCAGCGAAAAAAAAATCAGCTTAGAAAATAAGTAAATCGGTGTTTCACCGTTTTTTCATAAATTAATTTAAGGGGCCAATGGGATGGGGTGAAATTCTGGGGGGGGGGGGGAGGAGAGAAAGTGTCCTAACTGACTGACTAACTCACTCACTCATCAAACTCAGGGTAGAAAGACAGCTTAAAAATAAGTTAATAGGTGTTCAGGCGTTTTTTCATCAATCCAATTTAAGGGGCCCATGGGGAGGGGTGAAATTCTGGTAGGAATAATTGGAAGAAAATGTCCTGTCTGACTCAATCACTCATCACGCCCAGCGAAAACTGTTAAAGTTAGAAACATGAAATTTTGGGAATATGTTCGCTGTATGTCGAAAACGTCAACTAAGGAATGATTCTGTTTATTCGGGTTTTAAAGAGGTGTTAAAGGGGTAAACGTGCATTTCATTGAATAACGATATCTCATGAGTTGTTTCTTTGGGGATGTGATATTCGGTATATAAACTAATCATTAAAATAATCAGACATATGTCTAAGGGTTTATCGATGTGGTGTATATTATGAGGTGAAAGGGGTGAAAATTGGGGGTTGAGGGATTGTTAACGGAGCGTGTATCTCTTAAACGACATAGGCGAGAATTTGGAAATTCGGCGAGAAAAAACAGCTTAAAATATAAGTAAATAGGTGTTCGACCGTTTTTTCATCAATCCCATTTAAGGGGCCCTTGGAGAGGGGTGAAATTCTGGGGGAAAAAACAGGAAATAAAGTGTCCTAACTCCCTCACTCATCAAACTCAGGGGGGAAGAACAGCTCAAAAATAAGTAAATAGGTGTTCGACCGTTTTTTTTTTCATAAATCCAATTTAAGGTGTGCATGAGAAGGGTGACATTCTGAAAAATAATTGAAAGAAAATGTCCTAACTTACTCACTCACTCATCATCGCCCAGCCAAAATTATTGAAGTTAGAAACTTGAAATTTTGGGGATATGTTCGTTGTATGTCGAAAAAGTCCACTAAGGATGGATTTTTGGATATTCATGTTCTGAAGGGGTATTAAGGGGGTTAAACTTGCATTTAATTGAATAACAATATCTCACGAGTTGTTTCATTAGGGGATGTGATATTCGGCATATAAACTAATCATTCAAAATAAGCAGACATATTTTGTCTAAGGGTTTATCGATATGGTGTATATTATGAGGTGAAAGGGGAGAAAATTGGGGGTTGAAGGATTCTTAACGGAGCATGTACTGTATCTCTTATTCAACATAGGCGATAAGTTTGAAATTCAGCGGAAAAGCAGCTTAAAAAATAAGTAAGTAGGTGTTCGACCATTCCTAGATAAATCCAATTTAAGGGGCCCATGAGGAGGGGTGAAATTCGGGGGAAAAAAACAGGAAAGGAATGTCCTAACTGATTGACTCACTTACTCACTCATCAATCTCAGGGGGAAAAACATCTTTAAGTAAGTAAATAAGTGTTCGACCGTTTTTTTCATAAATCCAATTTAAGGAGTTCATGGGGAGGGATGAAATTCTCAAAAATAAATGAAAGAAAATGTCCTGACTGACTCACTAACTCATCATCGCCCAGCCAAAATTATTGAAGTTAGAAACATGAAATTTTGGAGATATGTTCGTTGTATGTCGAAAACGTCCACTAAGGAAAGAGTTTTGGATATTCAGGTAATAAAGAGGTCTTAAGGGGGTAAACGTGCATTTCATTGAATAACAATATCTTACGAGTGGTTTCATTTGGGGATGTGATACTTGGCATATATACTAATTATTTAAAAAAAGCTGACACATGTCTAATGGTTTTTCGATGTGGTGTATATTATGAGGTGAAAGGGATGACAAGTGGGGGTTGAAAGATTCCTAACGGAGCGTGTATCTCTTAAACGACATAGGCGAGGAGTTTGATTTTCTCCGAGTTTCAATCAGCTTAAAAATAAATAAATAAATAAATAATTTAAATAAGCAGGTGTTCGACCGTTTTTTTTTCATTAAGCCATTTTAAGGGGCCTATGGGGAGGGGTGAAATTCTGGAAGAAAAACGTCCAATAAGGAAGGATTTTTTGATGTTCACTCTCATCGACCAACCAAAACTATTAAAGTTAGAAGAAGGAGATATGTTTGTTGTGTGTCGAGAAAGTCTACTAAGAAGAGATTTCTGGATATTCAGGTTTTAAAGGGGTGTTAACGTGGTTAAACCTGCATTTCATTACTCAATCACGCAAGAACCACTGGTCCGATTTACATGAATTGTACATGGAAGTAGCTGATTTACCTGGTTAACATATAGGCTACTTTTTATTTCAATACTTTGCTGTATTTAAAGATGGCGACCATTTTAGTGACGTCACTGCACCCTTTGGTTTCAAACTTTCATATTTCCATCTAATATATAAAAGTGAAAGTCTGTATGTATGTATGTATGTATGTATGTATGTATGTATATATGTTGGTTCCGTATACAAATCTACACCGTTCCACCAATCTCAACCATATTTTGCATACACATAGTTTAGGACCCAGAAGGAACCGCTGGCTACATGAATTTTCGATAGTCTTTCTCATTCTTCTGATTTCGGCCCTTTTTCACTCAAAAACAGGCTAATCAAATCATAAAATATACTCATGAAGGAATGGCAAGGCAGATAGTTCCCATGGCAACATAGCTCAAGTCGAGACACGGCCGTCTGGATGCCAATTGCGCTCTGCACTACCGGTATAGAAAATGAGGATCTTTACTTGAAATCCCGTTAGTTACTCAACTGCTCACACAGCACTGTCAACCGAGTATAGCATAACAAAGACTTGACACTATCTACTAGATATTTGTCAAATACCACTCACTCACTCACTCACTCACACATTCATCACGAAATCTCAGAACCCACCCAACGGATTAGAATGAAATTTGGTATGCAGCTTACTCAAGGGCCGCAAACGCCCACTAAGAAAGGATTTTTGGATATTCAGGTTCTAAAGGGGTGTTAAGGGGGTAGACCTGCATTTCATCGAATAGCAATATCTCCCGATTGGTTTCACTGGGGGATGTGATACTCGGAATATAAACTCATCATTAAAAATAAGAAGACATGTGTCTGAGGGTTTTTCGATGTGGTGTATATTATGAGGTGAAAGGGGTGAAAAGTGGGGGTTGAAAGATTCCTAACGGAGCCTGTATCTCATAAACGACATAGGCGAGGAGTTTGAAACTCAGCGGGGAAAAATCAGCATAAAAAATAAGTAAATAGGTGTTTGACCGGTTTTTTTTTCATAAATCCAATTTAAGGGGCCTATGGCGAGGGGTGAAATTCTGTGTAAAAAAAAACAGGAAAGAAAGTGTCCTAACCGATTGACTCACTCGCTCTTCAAACTCAGGGGGAAAAACTGCTTAAAAATAAGTATAACTTATATGTGTTCGACAGTTTTTTTGATAAACCAAATTAAGGGGTTCATCGGGAGGGGTAAAATTCTGAAGAAAAAAAATTGAAAGAAAATGTCCTGACTCACTCACCCACTCATCATCGCCCAGCCAAAAATATTGAAGTTGGAAACATGTCATTTTCGGGATATGTTCGTTGTATGTCAAAACCATACACTAAGGGAGGATTTTTGAATATTCAGGCTCTAAAGGGGTCTTAAGGGGGTTAAACCTGCATTTTATTGAATAACAATATCTCACGAGTGGTTTCATTTGTGGATGTGATACTCGGCATATAAACTAATCATTAAAAATAAGCAGACATGTGTCTAAGGGTTTTTCGATGTGGTGTATTAATATGAGGTGAAAGGGGTGAAAATTGGGGGTTGAAGGATTCCAAACGAAGCGTGTAGGCCTATCTCCTAAACGACATAGGCGAGAAATTTGAAACTCGGCGAAAAAAAAATGAGCTTAAAAAATAAGTAAGTCGGTGTTCCACCGTTTTTTCATAAATTAATTTAAGGAGCCAATGGGGTGGGGTGAAATTCTGGGGGGAAAAAGGAGAGAAAGTGTCCTAACTGACTGACTAACTCACTCAATCATCAAACTCAGGGGAAAAAGACAGCTTAAAAAATAAGTTAATAGGTGTTCAAGCGTTTTATCATCAATCCAATTTAAGGGGCCCATGGGGAGGGGTGATATTCTGGTAAAAATAATTGAAAGAAAATGTCCTGTCTGACTCACTCACTCGTCACGCCCAGCGAAAACTATTAAAGTTAGAAACATGAAATTTTGGGAATATGTTCGCTGTATATCGAAAACGTCAACTAATGAATGATTTTTGTTATTCGGGTTTTAAAGAGGTGTTAAGGGGGTAAACGTGCATTTCATTGAATAACGATATCTCATGAGTTGTTTCTTTGGGGATGTGATATTCGGTATATAAGCGAATCATTAAAAGAATCAGACATATGTCTAAGGGTTTATCGATGAGGTGTATATTACGAGGTGAAAGGGGTGAAAATTGGGGGTTGAGGGATTCTTAACGGAGCGTGTATCTCTTAAACGACATAGGCGAGAAGTTTGAAATTCGGCGGGAAAAAACAGCTTAAAATATAAGTAAATAGGTGTTCGACCGATTTTTCATAAATCCAATTTAAGGGGCCCTTGGAGAGAGGTGAAATTCTGGGGGGAAAACAGGAAAGAAAGTGTCCTAACTCACTCACTCATCAAACTCAGGGGGGAAGAACAGCTCAAAAATAAGTAAATAGGTGTTCGACCGGTTTTTTTTTTCATAAATCCAATTTAAGGGGTTCATGAGAGGGGTGAAATTCTGAAAAATAATTGAAAGAAAATGTCCTGACTTACTCACTCATCATCCCCCAGCCAAAATTATTGAAGTTAGAAACATGACATTAAGGGGCTATGTTCGTTGTATGTTGAAAACGTCCACTAAGGAAGGAATTTTGGATATTCAGGTTCTAAAGGGGTGTTAAGGGGGTAGACTTGCATTTAATTGAATAACAATATCTCCTGAATGATTTCCTTTGGGATGGGATACTAGGCATATAAACTCATCATTAAGAATAAGAAGACACATGTCTGAGGGTTTTTCGATGTGGTTTATATTATGAGGTGTATGTGTGAAAAGTGAGTGTTGAAGGATTCTTAACGGAGCAAGTATCTCTTAAAAGACAGAGGCAAAAAGTAAGAATCTCAGGGAGAAAAATCAGATTGAAAAAGTAGTAGATAGGTGTTCGATCGTTTTTTCATAATCCAATTTAAGGGGCTCATGGAGAGGGATGAAATTCTGGGGAAAGAAGTCCACTAAGGAAGGATTTTTGGATATTCACTCATCATCCCCCAGCAAACCTATTGCAGTTAGAAACTTGAAATTTTGGGGATATGTTCGTTGTATGTCGAAAAAGTCCACTAAGGATGGATTTTTGGATATTCATGTTCTGAAGGGGTGTTAAGGGGGTTAAACTTGCATTTCATTGAATAACAATATCTCACGAGTTGTCTCATTTGGGGATGTGATATTCGGCATACAAACTAATCATTTAAAATAAGCAGACATATGTCTAAGGGTTTATCGATATGGTGTATATTATGAGGTGAAAGGGGAGAAATTTGGGGGTTGAAGGATTCTTAACGGAGCGTGTACTGTATCTCTTATTCAACATAGGCGATAAGTTTGAAATTCAGCGGAAAAAGCAGCTTAAAAATAAGTAAATAGGTGTTCGACCATTTCTTCATAAATCCAATTTAAGGGGCCCATGGGGAGGAGTGAAATTAGGGGGGGGGGGACAGGAAAGAAGGTGTCCTAACTGATTGACTTACTTACTCACTTATCAAACTCAGGGGGAAAACAGCTTTAAATAAGTAAATAGGTGTTCGACCGTTTTTTTTTCATAAATCCAATTTAAGGGGTTCTTGGGGAGGGGTGAAATTCTCAAATATTAATGAAAGAAAATGTCCTGACTGACTCACTCACTCATCATCGCCCAGCAAAAATTATTGAAGTTAGAAACATGAAATTTTGGGGATAAGTTCGTGGTATGTCGAAAACGTCCACTAAGGAAAGAGTTTTGGATATTCAGGTTCTAATGAGGTGTTAAGGGGGTAAACGTGCATTTCATTGAATAACAATATCTCATGAGTGGTTTCATTTGGGGATGTGATACTTGGCATATATACTAATCATTTAAAATAAGCTGACACATGTCTAATGGTTTTTCGATGTGGTGTATATTATGAGGTGAAAGGGATGAAAAGTGGGGGTTGAAAGATTCCGAACGGAGCGTGTATCTCTTAAACGACATAGACGAGGAGTTTGATTTTCTCCGAGTTCCAATCACCTTAAAAATTAATAAATGAATAAATAATTAAAATAAGTAGATGTTCGACCGTTTTTTTTTCATAAATCCAATTTAAGGGGCATATGGGGAGGGGTGAAATTCTGGAATAAAAACGTCCACTAAGGAAGGATTTTTGGATGTTCGCTCTCATCGACCAATCATAACTATTGAAGTTAGAAGAAGGGGATATGTTTGTTGTGTGTCGAAAATGTCTACTAAGGAGGGATTTTTGGATATTCAGGTTCTAAAGGGGTGTTAACGGGGTTAAACCTGCATGTCATTGAATAACAATATGACACGACTATGACGCGAGCGAAGCGAGGCTAAAAATGAGATGGTGTGTGTCTGTGTATTACTCAATCACGCAAGAACCACTGGTCCGACTTACATGAATTTTACATGAAAGTAGCTGATTTAACTGGTTAACATATAGGCTACTTTTGAATTCAATACTTTGCACTATGGCGACCATTTTAGTGACATCACTACACCCTTTGGTTTCAAACTTTCATATTTCCATTTCAAATAAAAAGTGAACGCTAAGAAATAGCAAACTTTTGATGGCATATACGAGGTTTAAATTTACATTTTCTATCCGAAAGGTATCTCCAACCGTTAGCGAGTAAAATCTAAATTTGTGCTATAATACACGGTCAACGTCGAACGGTGTAGTTGAACAAAATGTTGCATCCTTAATCTCCCTCTCCGCAGCACCTCGCCTATCCCCTCTTTTAACTGTCACCTTCATATTTTAATTTATTTATGACGCGTAGCGAAGCACGGGTACTTCAGCTAGTAAATAATAAAACAACAGGACACATTTTTTATTATTTGAACTTTTACTCCAACAGTCTAACTCTAACATACACAACTTACAATCCATATTTTGGTAGTAGTGGTGGTGGTGGTGGGGTTATAGTTACTATATCTCCCAACCATTAGGTGGTACGCGAGAGATTCCCATCTCTTAAAGTGGTACACACACAAAAAAGTTTGGGAAACACTGGTCTATATAAGGATAATATTTACAAAACGTATTCAGCCATACTAACAGAGACCCTTCGTAGCTTAGGCGGCAGCACGCTGGCCTCTCGCCGTTGGGTCCGTGGTTCAAATCCCGGTCACTCCATGTGAGATTTGTGCTGGACAAAGTGGAGGCATACAGGTTTTTCTCCGAGTACTCCGGTTTTCCCCTGTCACAATTTCATTCCAGCAACACTCTCCACTGTCATTTCATTTCATCTGTCATTCATTTAATCATTGCCTCAGGGGAGTGCGACAGGCTTCGGCAGCCGGCACAGTTCATTTCCTCACCGCTAGATGGGGGCTTCATTCATTCCATTCCCTGACCCGGTCGGTCGACTGGAAGCAGGCTGTGGATTTTCATACAGCCATACTAACAAATGAACTTCGGGAATCGATAACATCACACGTACATACTTGTTTTCCCGCCTAATGTAACGGCCTACTTGAAAACTTTCTGCCGACTTAAAAATAAAACAAGTTGTTCCGTGAGGAACTAAATAGCCTATTTTCATATATTCTACTGGTCTTTTATATTCAAAATGTATCCCGCCAGTTACGAAGTATTTTCCATGCGATGTACTAAATATCTATGACCCTTGACCACAATGTGATATCGTAAAAGGCAACAATTTCAAACTCTGAATTCAACATCCAAGCATTGTAGTTATTTCAAATAATAAACATAAAAATTGTATTTAAAGAAAGTAAAATGGCCTTACTATGCTACTAGCCTAGTGCATGTCTTTTTTTTATATTCTAAGCTGTAGCGGCTTCGGTGGCGTAGTTGGTAGCATGCTGAGCTTCTATGCCCAAGATTGCGGGTTCAAACCCGACTGAAGTCGTCGAATTTTTTAAGAGCGTTAAAATCCTTCAGTATGCCTTCCTTCGGAGGGGAAGTAAAGCCGGCGGTCCCATGTTATAGATTTATGGCAAGTAATTAAACTTGTGTGAAGCTAAATTTGCAGGTTAGATTTCGTTGAAACGCTCAATCAAAGTTCCAACGTTCACCACTAGGTGTCAGTGACATCTGATAGCGAAAAGTTGGAACTACTTGAAATTGAACGGAACTTGTAGCTCACCCCATGGGTGTCCACATTGAAGCAGCTACAGCCTCTGGCGAACCGAACATGTCCTCGGACACTCCCGGCACTAAAAGCCATACGCTAAATAATAATAATAATAATAATAATAATAATAATTCAAAGCTGTCATCGTAACTCAAAATAACACCCATCAACACACCTCCAGCACTGGAAAATATGTATTGAAATTTACGCGATGAGGTTTACCTACAGTACAATACCTCAATACAACACTAAGTGCACTAGAAGATTTAGTCCATGGTGCTGGTGGATCAACTTACCGAGAGACAGGTTTAATAGAATATGGCTGAGCTCTTTCCGGTCACGGAGAGAGTCCATCATTTTGGGTAGGCTAAGGATAGGTCATACAAGATCCACCCACTCGTATCTGATGAGAAGGGAAGACCCCCCCCCCCCCACACTTTTTACCTGTGGAGCCGCTTCCACCGTGGCCCACATTTTCACCGAATGTGTGGATCTTTCTGACTTACGAGGAAACCTTGGTTTGCAGATGACACTCAAACTTATATTAGCCGATGACGCGGTGGCTGCTGATCGCTTTGTAAGTGAGAGTGGGTTAAGGCCAGCAATCTAAATTTTCGAGTGTAAATTGACCCAACGACTTGTTCGTTTTTGAATGATAATGTTTTGTTTTTCCGCAATTTTTGCTTAGTTTTATAATTTTTATTATTATTTAATTTTTTGTTTGTGTTTTATTAATTTTAGATCTTTTTAAATTTAGGTGTCCACCTCAAAATTTTAAATTCAATTCCTAATTTGCATTCTTTAATCTGTGTTAAGAGTGGTAGATGACCTCGTAGTTCCGCCCCTTAAAACAGCAATAACTAACTAACTGAGTAAAATATGTTCCATTTCAGAAATCAACATGCAACAGATCCACAATAGAAAATAGAAAATCGGGGTAGATGACATTAGGCTAATATATGAGCTATTATTCCGTGGGCTTTGTTCACGCAAACGTCAGGTCACAGCGCCGTACACTCTCGTACCATCAGTATCTCTGACACTGTCCCTAATGTAGAGCTGGTAATTTGCGATGTTCGGTTAATAATAAAATTTTGAAATTAATCGAAAACAATTAATCGACTGACCGTTTAATCGATTAAACGACTAACCGAAGAATCGATTATTTGCTTAGTAGACACGAGATAAGAAAAGAAGTTTAAATGATAGGTAATCGCTTAAGTTGAGTTACGCTAATTTTTGGAATTATGTATAGAAATATACAAAAGTTACTTTTCACTTAAATATAGTCTAAAAAGTTGTTTATGTTAACAACATCCAAATAAAAGTCAGCAAAGATTTTGAATTCTTATTCAACGTTTACAATTTTTTTTAGTTTGTTTTAGTCTAGTTTTCACAAAGAAGGTACATTATTTAAAATATATGATACAATATATTTTAATTAATTAACAGTCTGTTTTTCTTCGCTAAGAGCGTAATGAAAGGAACAAAGCACATCGATTAATCGATAAAAACAATTAATCGATCAGCTGATTGATTTAACGATCAATCGATTAATCGATTAAAGGCTCAATAAAATAATCGTTTTGTAGCAATTATCGATTTTTTCCTTCGATTTATCAATTATTCGTTAACTGAAACAAATCTATTAAAAGTACCAGCCCTAGTCCAATGATGAGTGGTCACTGAGGATGGTGAAGATATCACTGAGCTGCTGCTCGTGTGTTACTCGACAAACGCTTTTATGAACCTTCAGGCGCTAATTCATTATCAGTTTAGTGCCACCACATTGAATAACAGACAGCTTCGGTAGCGTAGTTGGTAGAATGCTGAGCTTCTATGCCCAAGGTCGCGGGTTCAAAACCAGCCGAAGTCATCGGAATTTTTAAGAGCGTTAAAAAGCCTTCAGTATGACTTCTTTCGGTAGGGAAGTAAAGCCGGCGGTCCCATGTTATAGATTTATGGCATGTAAAAAAAACTTCCACTAATTGCACTTGTGTGAAGCTAAATTACAGGTTATATTTGACTAACGCTCTTAGGTTCCAACGTTCGTCACCAGGAGCCAACTGCGGTGGCATCTAGTAACCAAGTTCACAACTATTTGTCGTCGACGGTGGCGTTTGGTAGCAAAAGTAGGAACTACTTGCCAATTGAATGTCTGCAGTACTTACTTGAATTAAAAACAGACAACACACACTAATACAGGTATCACAATTAACACCGGTTATCAGACAGATTCTACACACACACCCAAAGTACACGGGGCTGCATTTCCGCGTTAACGCAGACCCTAAACAGAGGATCCAACCAACATTGAATAACATGATGACGCATGTCTGAAGGAAAGCTACACTTCCAGTTGAATGTGACGCCTTTGAAGCTCTCAACAATGTTATCTTAGACACGTATGATGCTAATTGCCCAACCCCCAACTGCAGAAATGTATGCTTGATCTAATGTGCTCATTGTCGTTAACAGTTGGCTACTACACGAGGCTGATTACCAAGATGTCCCAAGCCCCTAAACTGTCTTTACAACAATAACAACAAATGATGTTTGCACTTGTGATTACCATATTGCTAATTTACCCTGCGGCGTAAGTGCGCGCGTTAAACCAAATGGGGAACTCCAGCAGGTCAGAAGATTGGTGGTTCAAAACTGGGCACTCACAGAGGCTGTTTTCTGGAAAGCGTTTGTGAAAACCCGGGGAGATAGTAACTTACTTAAAGCCCGGGGGCTCTTACCGCATCCTTGACCCTAATACAATTAAACACGTTAGCCAACTACAGTCACCACAGAGGCGTAGATTAGCAGAAAATTGGACACCCACCAAAGTACACGGGGCTAATGACCAAGATGTCTCCAACCCCTAAAATGAAGCAACAAAAACAACAACGAATCGTATGAATACAACCACAATTTGTGGAGTAATCACCATTTTATTCCCATACCAACCTTTGCGCTTAAACATATAGGCCTACAGGGCCATCGAAAAGTTCGTTGGTTGGTTCCTCAGTTTAGGGGCTGCAATAACGCGGTCATGTAGCCCCGTGTACTTTGGGTGTGTGTAGAATCTGTCTGATAACCGATGTTAATTGTGATGGCTGTATTAGTGTGTGTATCTGTTTTTTAAATTTAAGTACAGACTGCAACTTAGAATTGTTCAAATAGTTCCTACATTTGCCGCCAAGCGCTACCGTCAACGACTACTAGGCCTAGTTTAGAACTTAGCTACTAGACGCCACCGCAGTTGGCTCTTGGCAACGAACGTAGAAACGTAAGAGCGTTGTTTACATTCTTAACCTATCCAATTTGGCTTCACACAGATTTAATTAGTGGAAGGCTTTACTTCCCCTCCGAAGGAAGGCACACTGAGGGATTTTTAACGCTCTTAAAAAATCCTACGACTTCGGCCAGATTTGATCCCGTGACCTTGGGCATAGAAGCTCAACATGCTACCAACTACCACCTAAGCCATCTCATCGAAAATAATGCCAAGATTTTAAATAATTGCTATAAAAAACTATTACAGGTTATGTAATGAAAAGCTGAAGGAAGTAGGAGACTTCTGTTACTTAGGAAGCAGAATAACCAGTGATGGACGAAGCAAAGAGGATATTAAAAGTAGGTTGGCTCAGGCAAAGAAAGCATTTCTACAAAAAAGTAATCTGCTGACATCGAATATAGATTTAGGTATTAGGAAGTCATTTTTGAAAGCCTCTGTCTGGAGCGTGGCGCTCTATGGAAGTGAAACTTGGACTATTGGTGCAGCAGAAAAGAGGAGAATTGAAGCATTTGAAATGTGGTGTTACAGGAGAATGATGAAGATCAGATGGGTAGATAGGGTTACAAACAAAGAGGTATTAAGACGAGTGGGAGAGGAGAGATGTTTCTGGCGACTGCTAATGAAGAGAAGAGATAGGTTGGTAGGACACATACTAAAACACCCAGGAATAGCAAGCTTAGTTATGGAAGGAAGGGTCGAGGACAAAAACTGTAGGGGTAGACCAAGGTTAGAATATGTTAAACAGATTGCCTTGGATGTAGGGTGTCGGAGCTATGTAGAGATGAAACGATTAGCTCAGGACAGGGAGGCATGGAGAGCTGCATCAAACCAGTCAAAAGACTGAAGACTCAAACAACAACTAGCCTTAAAATGCGTGGAAAAGATAATATTATTTTTCATACCCTAGTAAGTTTCAATGTGAGCTCCGTTTGTTGCTCAGCATACGTCTAATGTGTGTCAATGTGTGGCGCGGGTTACTTCATGAGGAAGTGATTGGACCTATCTTTTTCACTGATAAAAACAAGTGCATGTTTGAACAATTAGTATTCGCTCAAATTGAAGATATCGGACAACAGACTGGACAGTGTGTCCTTTTTATGCATGGTGGGGCTCCGGCTCTCTACTTTCGCTCGGTATGCGATGCACTTGACGCACAAAATTTGAAGCTTTGTAGAAATTACCAAGGAAATGTATAGATTACTCTATTTTTTTTTAATAATTACCTTTATGAACAGCTAATATTAGTACAATACGCCTTGTGTACAGCTGACTACATTGTAGTTTCTTTTATATGACGTGCGTTCAAAAAAGTAACGAGCCGGAGGCGGAAACCGGTGACATCGGCTAATCGTGGCGTGTGTAACGAGCTGTGGTTCCGACCAGAGCGTGGAAGGTCACAACCCGTCGTTACAGGGCACGCGTGCACGTCACGTGACGATACAAAGCCAGCAGGAGCATGCATCAATCGTCCAGCGCTGCCAGTCGCATTGCAAACAGTGACATGGAGGCGTAAAAAACGAAGAGCAAAGAGGTGTTGTTCGGTTTATGACAGCGGAAGGAGTAGGGGGAACGGACATTCATCGCCGAATGTCACAAGTGTACGGCGAACACTGCATGTTCCGTGCAAGGGTCAAGGCTTGGCACAAGCGCTTCAGGAAAGTACGGGTGTCGTTAGCCGATGATGTCCAGTCTGGGGCACCCCCCTGCATTACCGATGACAACGTCCAGCTGGTTGATGCACTCAATACCCAGGTCCGCCGAGTGACAGTGAACGCCATGGCCGCCGTAGTTAGATTGAGCGTCGGAAGTGTGCACACAATCATGAAGGAACGACTGCACTTGCGCAAAGTGTGTGCCCAACGGGTGCCCCACAGTCTTCAACCACACCTGGAAGCATGTCGAATGGCCCACTGTCTTGGTCATCTGCAGCACTATGCATGGGAAGGAATGGGTTCTTGGCACGAGTGGTGGCTGGAGATGAGTCATGGTGTCATCATCATTTCGAACCAGAATCCAAACGACAAAGCCTCCAGTGGAAGCATCCAGGGTCATCACCACCCAAAAAAGACAAGGCCATCCACACGAATGCAGGAAAGGTATCCTCCGGCTCGTTACTTTTTGAACGCACCTTATACATAGTCAAGCACTCGGAGAATGTTCCTTGTTACGGGTTTCTTGGGACGTACACCACAGAGAGCAATATGAGTAAGCTAATGTACAGTAAGGTCCGAATGTCCTGTCACCCCCTGTTTGTTTGGACATGTTGTGTATTTATACTCCACATTTCATATCAGATGGCAGACACAAGTACCTATAGTGTGGAAGAACGTGTTCTGGCATCTGCATAGGCTCATGAGCGTCCACACACCGGGTAAAACATAAAAGATGTGCAAAGAGACTTTGCGGCACGATTCAAAGCGAACGATACTGCGATGGAAAGAGAAACTCTTCAGAACTGGATCCATTTTGGATAAAAAGGGGACTAGTCGACCATCAACACGACAACAAATATGTGCAGCATTGGCGGATTCTGTGACCAGATCTCCCAAAAAATCATTGCGGAAAAGATCATCTGAACTTGGAATTCCAAAAACGACTATGCTGGCACACATGAAACAAGATCTGGAACTAAAATATTTTGGCCAACTTTCGTTAATGAGTTGAGTGATGAGGACATGCGACGAAGACATGAAGCTTACTCAAGATTACTTGATGTGTTTGTGATGCTCCCACAGCGGGGCAAAGTTTTCTTCTCAGACGAATGTGCAATTTATAAATCTTGTCGGAATAAGAGAATATTTTTCAGGAGCAAAGAAAACCTGTATTGTTATGAAGAGTCAGACAAAAAAGCACGTGTTATGATCTAGGGTGAGATGTCCAGTAGGCACCTCATAGGGCCGTATTTTTAGCCTACTTCCGATTTTTGCAAAAAATGAAAGTAGACTTATGAGATCAATACAGGGCGAAAAATTGTATGTGTGTGTGTGTGTGTGTGTGTGTGAGTGGGTGTACTCGGAATGTCTGTCCCCACTATCAATTCGAACACGGTTGAACTGAATTGAACGAAATTTGGTACAGAGGTAGAACTAGCAAAGGGCTCCTCAGTGCCATGTTTTATATCGAAGCCATCTTGACCAAAACGTAATGGCGGCCACCCAAATGTTCCAAGCTTAAATCAAATTACGACTAACCTAATCATCCGATCTCTACCAAATTTTTCAACAATATACCTTTATGTATGAAATATATTTTTACCAAACTACAAGGTCATCAGCCTAATACTTTGCGGATGGCGGCCATGTATGTGTGCAAATCGATTCCCCCTATCTATTCAAACACGGTGAAACCGAATTGAACAAAATTTGGTACAGAGGTAGCACTAGCAAAGGGTACCCGAGTGTCATATTTTATATTGCCGCCATCTGGACGGAAACGTAATGGCGGCCACCCAAATGTTAAAAGCTTAAATCAAATTACGACCAACCTTATCATCTGATCTCCACCAAAGTTTGCAACATTATACCATTATGTACGAAGAATCGTCTGACCAAACTAAAAGGTCATCAGCCCAATAGTTTGCAGATGGCGGCAATGTTGTGTGCGAATCGATTCCCCCTATCAATTCAAACACGGTGAAACCGAATTGAACGAAATTTTGTACAGAGGTAGAAATAGCAAACGGCACCTCAGCGTCATGCTTTATAACGCCGCCATCTTGACAGAAACGTAATGGCGGCCACCCATATGTTCAAAGCTTAAATCAAATTACAACTAACCAAATAATTCGATCTCTACCAAATTTTGTAACAACATATATTCATATGGCGAGCATCTTCTGACTAAACTAGAAGGTCATCAGCCCAATAGTTTTCAGATGGCGGCCATGTATGTGTACAAATCGATTCTCCCTATCAATTCAAACACAGTGAAACCGAATTGAACGAAATTTGATACAGAGTAGCACTAGCAATGGGCACCTCAGTGTCATGTTTTATATCACCGCCATCTTGACGGAACGTAATGGTGGCCATCCAAATGTAAAAAGCTTAAATCAAATTTCGTCTAACCTAATCATCTGATCTCTACCAACTTTTTCAACCTCTATGTGAGTAGCGTTCTTTGACCAAGCTACAAGGTCATCAGTCCAAGTGTTTGCATATGGCAGCCATGTATGTGTGCAAATCGATTCCCCCTATCAATTCAAACACGGTAAACCCGAATTGAACGAAAATTGGTACAGAGGTAGCACTATCAAAGGGCACCTCATATTCATGTTTAATATCCCTATAGCACGTTGTATTTCAACAAGCTACTACAACCAACATTCAATTATACTCCTTGAAAAGGACAAAGAGTTATAACAATACCCATGAATTTAGGAGAAAGAAGGCTATATGTTCTTTACTGAACATCTTGTTTGACGGTACTGTCAATCAACATTCTTACTACCAAATGTTGAGCGAATGGTTTATTCCAGAACTCCAAAGACTGGAAATTGTTGGTGGCAGTTGGCGTCAACAAGATGGAACTCCTGCCCACTACGCTCTCCGTGTTACCCCATAGATGTATCGGGAGAGGAACATTGCATCTGCCAGCACCGATAGAGTGGCCTCCCAGGAGTCCAGATCTGACATCATACGACAATTCCCTGTGGGGAATAATTTAGCAGCATGTTTCAAAACATCGATACCAGACAACTGAAGAGTTGAATGAAGCTGTTAGGGAGTCATTCAGGGATATCACACGGCCAATGCTTCGGAAAATTTCACATAGAACATGGCGCCGCAACATTATGTGCCGCGATAATCATGGCGCCCATACTGATGTTCTGTATCACTTAACAGGCTGAAACGTAAAGAATCAACCTTTGTCACGCATCTGCGATGACATGTTCAAAATACATGCACATCAACATACATAAAAAGGGGGGGATGACAAGACATTCGGACCTTACTGTATGTTTTATTCTGTAAGTCCTTTAAAACGCATTCAACATCAAATATTTGTCGTGGCAATAAAATGAAAAGACTGGACTCGGATATATTGTATGATAAAGGGAGAATACAGCACATAGAGCGTATGAGATCTCTGCTCGTTCATCCATCACGTTCCATTCAACAAACTCATTCCCAGAGTGAAAAGAAGAATGGGAACGAGAGTTTCAAAAGGATGGCCTTCTACTGTAATGGAGAAAAGGGCTCCTCGCGTTGAATATGAATCCATGACAATAATATGGACGTTCTCAAGTATCAATGTAGCACATTGTAATAATTATCATGAGGAAGGTTAACAATAGGCCTACTTAATATTCGAAGTACACACTCTCCTATTCCGTATAACATAGCAAAAATTAATGTGAAGAGTTTATGCGATTCAACTTTTAAAGGGGTACATTCAGCGTAAAATGGCGAAACAATATTGATTTTATTTTTCTTTGTCATCAATTTTCTACAACAGTTCTAAACATTTCCAAGGAAATTCAGACATTTTCTTTTCAAATTCCTAAATTTCCAGAATTAATATCATAAGTAGTTGTATCCAATTTTCAAAATTTACCTTTGCTTTCAGCTGTTTGTATCAGTTCGCCTCATATCTCCCATGTTTATTTGTTTATTTTCCTCGTTTGTTAATGTTTGTTGAACCTTTCGCTACAAATTGTATCTCAATCAGACCAGTAGGGCTTTAATTAGATTTTCTATAAACCTTCATATCTCAAAACCTTTTCCTCTCATTGGTAAGTTTAACGCTCGTTCACCAAACTTTAATTTTTTCTTTTGTTTTACTTCATAACTCAAACAGTTTTTGAGATATTTTAATAAAATATTGTATTCACATGTATCTTTTGTGTCTTAAGAATGTGAACTAGAACCATTGCTGTAACATTTGGCTTTTTGTATTTGCCGAGTGAACATACCTCACTTCTATACATATAACAAGAAGTTCCGTGACGAACTAAAGAGCCTACTTTTCTTAAAATTTAAGATTCATGCCAATGATTAATCTATATGCATCTATCCAGAATTATGACGAAATTAAGTTGGTAATATCGAAACTTCTAATTAGTTCGAAATACTGTATACCTGGCATAATGTAGCCTAATAGAGAACTACAGATGGCAGCCCTGGTGACTGAATATATTCTTAGTTCCTTCTCTTAAGGTACAGAATACAAAATTTGGTTGAAGTCCAATGGATAGCATGGACGTTACATGCAGTTAAACATTGGATCTAACAGCACGCGTAAAATCATGTTGGCAACAATGACATACATGTATTGGTCAGAAATAATCTGAAATAATATGATTTATTGTTGTGTCAATTTTGAATGAAATCCATTACTTAGTTTAGAAGTTACATGCATTTTAAAATTGGACCTATCAGGAGGCTTAGAATCATGTTAGCAGTACTGGCGTAGGCCTATATTAAGTACTCCAAATGAATCTAGAATGCCAGGTACTATACGTGTGAAAGTTTAGAGCTATTGGCTTGCATGCTTTCTGATTTATTGATATTAGGGTAACAAAAATAGAGACAGTATTTATTAACAGTTGGCAGCCCTGGTTACTCTTAAGAATCGGCATAGTCATCTATATATTTAAAACACTAAGCTGTTTTTTGTACACACGAGATTGTGAAAACGACTTAACCGATTGGCTTCGTAAGACATTCTAACGAAAGCTCTTGGCATGCATATTTGCAGAGTTTCTTTAAAAGGAAAATATATGTTACGGTATATTTTTAAATGATTAAAGAAATATGTAATATTTGACACTCCCGCGCATGCGCACAATGGCCTTTCTCAACAGGGAAAATGGCGATTCCGGTCGCGTCTAACTGAGATCTTTGTTTATGAGAATTAAAAAGGGTCTCCAATAATGTTAATTATGTTTTTACAATATGCATTGAATTAGAATTATATTAAATAAACCACGAATTGAAGGACTTAAACTGCAGGTTGAGTGTATATACTGGTTAGATAGCTTAATACTGAAGTGTCCCATAGTTGTCTGGATGGCCAAGGGGATAAGGTTACTGCCTAGAACTATGTATTATGCATGATCGAGAGGGTTCGATTCCCACCTCGGATATGTTTTTTTATTTTCGTTTTTTGCCTTCCTACGATTGGAATTGCATTGTAGAAACATATTTCACTTTTATCATTCCCGTCAAGTAACGAATTCTCTGTTGCCATCCTTTGCATGGTCGAGAGGGTTCGATTCCCACCTCGGTTATGTTTTTTTTTTTATTTTCATTTTCTTCCTTCCTACGATTGGTATTACATTGTAGAAACATATTTCACTTTTATCATTCCCGTAAAGTAACGAATTCTCTGTTGCCATCCTTTGCATGGTCGAGAGGGTTCGATTCCCACCTCGGATACGTTCTTTTATTTTCATTTTCTTCCTTCCTACGATTGGTATTACATTGTAGAGACATATTTCACTTTTTTCATTCCCGTAAAGTAACGAATTCTCTGTTGCCATCCTTTGCATGGTCGAGAGGGTTCGATTCCCACCTCGGATACGTTCTTTTATTTTCATTTTCTTCCTTCCTACGATTGGTATTACATTGTAGAGACATATTTCACTTTTTTCATTCCCGTAAAGTAACGAATTCTCTGTTGCCATCCTTTGCATGGTCGAGAGGGTTCGATTCCCACCTCGGATATGTTGTTTTTTTTTGTTTTCTTCCTTCCTACGATTGGTATTACATTGTAGAAATATATTTCACTTTTATCATTCCCGTAAAGTAACGAATTCTCTGTTGCCATCTATATATTTAAAACACTAAGGCGATTTTTGTTACCGCGAGATTGAGAGAACGACAGAACCGATTTACTTCGTAGAGCACGCTAACGAAAGCTCTTGACCTGCAGATTTGCAGAGTGTCTCTAAAATAAACAAATATGTTACAGTATATTTTTAAATTAATAAACAAAAAATCAGAAATCTTGCCTATCACGCATGCGTACAATCGCCTTGCCTTATGACAGTCATGGCGGTTACAAGTCCATCGCGTTTTAATTTCATGTTTATGTATAAGAATTATAATGGAAGGGAACATTGCTTATTACGTTTTCATGACATACACTGGAATTACCAGACAGAAAATGCTGAAAAACGTAAACTGACATCAAATTTTGAGTGTGTTTGATGTTTAACTCCCTTAATATTGTGCTTCGTTATCAGTGGTTCGGTAGCTCAGGTGGTTACGCCGTACTCTCTTAGTTTATGCATCACCCAATGTAAGGGGTTCGAATCCCCCCTCCGGCATGTTGTTTTATTTCCGTATTTTCCTTTCTTGCAATTGCTATTATATTGCCAAAACATATTTAACTCTTGGCATTCCCATATGTTACAGAATATTTTTAAATTGATAAACAAAAATTCAGAAATCTTGCCTATCACGCATGCGCACAATCGCCTTGCCTTATGACAGTCATGGCGGTTACAAGTCCATCGCGTTTTAATTTCATGTTTATGTATAAGAATTATAATTGAAGGGATCATTGCTTATTACGTTTTCAAGACATACACTGGAATTACCAAACAGTAAATGCTGAAAAACGTAAACTGACATCAAATTTTGAGTGTGCTTGATGTTTAACTCCCTTAATATTGCGCGTCGTTATCTTGGTTCGGTAGCTCAGGTGGTTACGCCGTACTCTCTTAGTTTATGCATCACCCAATGTAAGGGGTTCGAATCCCCCCTCCGGCATGTTTTTTTTATTTCCGTATGTTCCTTTCTTGCAATTGCTATTATATTGCCAAAACATATTTAACTCTTGGCATTCCCGTAACTAAGGAATTCTACGTTCCCATCTCAATTTAACTTAAAACGCTATGGTAATTTCATTGAAAAGCTTTATAAGTTCCAACATTCGACAGATTACATTTGCAATAACGGTAGGCTATTTATCTTTATTGCTACAGAAGTTTTGGCATATTTTTGCACATGGGATAACTGTGAATCAAGGATTGTACGAATTCCAACACATTACGAAGAATATATGCAGTGAATCCACCCGAGTGTCTTCAAATCGAGCCATGTGCTACGTAACTCATTTGTTTTCCTCAGTTCTTTCTTTGCCTTATAAACATACAAGGCATGTCCAAAATGTTGTTACATGAAATTCCACTAATGAATTGTTCCTTTACCAGTTATACGGCAATAATACAGTAGGCCTACGTTGAAATTCTGATACCGGTATTACAAAATGTAGGCCTACTTTTGATTAGATTGTTATCCAAATTAACTTCTATATTTCAGTAGCAGATGCCGCTGCAGTCGAATGTTGGAACCGCCATTTGTATTGTGTTTCCGATCTTTCTGTTATATAGTCTTTGGTGGTCTGTTGTAGTCTTTGGTGGTGAGTCGTTTTCTGTCGAGAATACATATCGCAGCTTCTACGAATTGTTAAACCTTTCATTGTATATACCATAACTACGGCATACTAGAAAGTGACTACGCAGAATTACTGGGCCGGTTTGTCTCGATAATTCATTGCCAGCTTTAAGAGTGGGCTTCCCTGTGTAAATACGACTCTTGACACGTACAGGGAATATAATTGTAAAACTGGCTCCATTATTAAGGTGACTGGCGAAGTGGTTCTATGCTCCTCTTCATAATTTACTGTCATGGATATCCGAAGAATTGTACCAATAACAGGTGACGGAAATTGCTTATTTAGAGCAGTTTCGTACTGTTTGTATCGAAACGAAGAACGTCATAGCGAGTTGCGTTTGCAAACTGTTACAAAAATTGTTGCTGACTGGAATATTTTTAAGGATTTTATTATTGGCGATGAGTCTTATCGCCTTCCCCTCAACAACCAACTTGAGTATGAAAATCTTATGTCTCTGAACGGTGAATATGCTGGTCATGTTGAACTCCATGGTATAAGCCAATTGTTTAATGATTATTTGTATAGAGTGCATAACGATGAGACTAACCACGTTGTAGATTATGGCAATGGAAGTGTTATTTGTCATTTATTGTTTAGCGGCTCCGTTGATGCAGGACACTATAGTGTGATCGAATACGACATTAATTTGGGGATAAATCCTACTGTAAATAGACGCATTCGACGAAAAAGAACATTAACCGGTCGTGTGGAAACTACAAATAGACGCAAAACAATGAGAAATCGGAGAAAAGGCGAAACCACTTTTAATATAAAATATAAATCTGCCATTTCAGAAACAATGCCAGATATTATGCCGTACAGCGTTGGGTCCTTGACGAACGAATGTAAACATTGTTCTGCATTGTTCTTCTCTTGCGAAAAAACTACGCTTGGTTACTTCGGCCTTTGCTGTTGCAATGGTAAAATTGATCTGCCGGAATATAAAATACTTGACAGGCTTAAACCATTTTTCACTGGAAATGATGATACCTCAAGGAACTTCAGAGAGAATATTCGGCAGTACAACAATTCTATGTCCTTCGTTTCCTTTGGTGCCAATGTTACCGTACCACCTGAACACGGTCCATATTGTTTTAAAATTTCAGGAATTGTACATCATCGCATTTCTTCCATATATTCCAAAAATATAAGCGACAGTTGTTACGGCCAATTGTATGTATTAGACTGCTCAGAAGCTAATCAAATCAGATTAGCAAATCGAGCGAATTCTTGCATCAGGGAGGGTACACTTCATATTCTAAATAATATTTTGCAAGAGCATAACCCTTACATTTAACTGTATAAGACAATGCATTCAAAAATATGCGAAGAAAATGAACTGGCTTTAAGAGAAAAACGTCAACCGTTAGATTTGGTCATGCGCTATTACCATGAACCTCAAGAAGATCCTAGACGTTACAATAACCCAGCTTCCTCAGAGATTGCAGCTATTTTTGAAACAACTGACGGCGCTCCGGCTTCACACCGCCACATAGCCGTATTTTCTAATCAGGGAGTTTTAAAGGAAATTGATGTTGACAGCATGCATTGTGATCCATTAACTTACGTTTTAATCTGGCCTTGCGGAGAAACAGGGTGGCATATTTCACTGCCAACAGGAGGGAACCGTAAGACGAACATTAGGCAAAATATGACAATGCGTGAATATATTTTGTATAGGCTGTCGATTCGAGGTTGTCCTCCCGCAGGAGGTTTCAACCCTTTACTTAATGCAGGTAAACTTACCCAACAATTAATAGTTGACTATTATTGTCGAATAGAAGGAGATAGACTAAAATATATTCGCAATCAACAAACAAAATTTCGTGTCGATACCTACGTTGGTCTTGCTGATGATTTACACTTTAGAGCTGAAAATGAAAGTTTAAGAGCTGGTCGCATAGTTATTTTGCCTTCTACTTTTATTGGTAGTCCCCGAAATATGTTGCAAAATTATCAGGATGCAATGGCAATTGTGAGAAAATTTGGCAAGCCAGACCTCTTCATAACTTTCACTTGCAACCCATCATGGCCTGAAATTACTACTAGCCTCCAACCTTATGAAAATGCAAACAATAGACCTGATGTCGTTGTTCGCGTTTTTCATGCGAAAGTGAAGGAACTCTTGGGTTTAATAAATCAAAAGCAAATTTTTGGAGAGGTACAAACTTTCTTATACACGGTTGAGTTCCAGAAGCGAGGTTTACCTCATATACACTGACTGGTTTGTCTTCGAGATAGTTGTAAATTACGAGAAATCTATGATATTGATATGACAGTTTCTGCAGAAATACCAGATCCTTCCAATACAACATTGTACAACTTAGTAAAGACACACATGGTACATGGACCTTGCGGCCTTCTGAATCCCAATTCAATTTGCATGAAGGATGGAAGATGTAAGAAGGGTTTTCCAAAAGACTTTGTGCCAGAAACTAAAGAGAATTTGAACGGCTATCCACTTTACCGTAGGCGACAGAATGGAAGATCATATACTAAACGAGTACAAGGCACCAATGTTGAAATCGACAATCGCTTAATTGTTCCATACAATCGATATCTATTGATGTACTTTCAGGCCCATATTAACGTCGAAATCTGTGCAAGTGTACACAGCATCAAATACATACATAAATATGTTTATAAGGGGCATGATTGCGCTAACTTGAAAATCACGGCAAACGATGGAATGCTACATCATGACGAAGTTTCTATGTATTTGAATGCTAGATATGTTGGGTCAAGTGAGGCTGCATACAGGATTTTTGGTTACAACATGCACGAACAGTCCCACATTGTTGCCCGGTTACCTGTCCATTTACCAGACCAACAAGATGTATTTTTTCATGCCGATGATGCTCCCAAAGCATTAATACGGGCTCAGTTAAAAAGTACACAACTCACTGCATGGTTTCAGCTGAACCAAAATCCAACAACTAGGAGTGCATATATTTATCCTGAAACACCCGTTCATTATGTATGGGATAAATGCAAATGCATTTGGAAAAAACGACTTAGATTCGAAAAGGTAATAGGTCGGATGTACGATGTTTCTCCATCTGAATCAGAAAGATACCATCTGCGCTTGCTTTTACTTCACATAGTAGGTGCCACAAGCTTTGAGGATCTCCGAACATACCAAGGTGTTACCTGCCCAACATATAAGGATATGGCAATTAAACTTGGTTTGCTTATCGATGATTCAGAATGGCAACGCTGTTTGATGGAAGCATCGGTTTTCCAAATGCCCTTTCAACTGAGACAGTTATTCGCCTACATATGCATATTTCATCAACCTTGCAATGCCAGTCACTTATGGGACATGCACAAAAATTCTCTCTGTGAAGATTATTTAAAGTCTGAAGATGAAAATACAGCTTATCAACTATCTCTCAGAGATATTAATAAAACTCTGCAATTGCATGGTTTCTCTCTGCCAACATTTAACTTGCCTGTTGGTACTGACACACACTCAAACGATCAAACTACTAATGAGCCAGTGTTCCCTTTTGATTTGGCTGACCTGATGTCCTTAGCAAACCAGGAACAACTTTCAATTATTAATGAAATCACTAGCGTTCTTCAAAATAACAACACAACTGTCACGAACGCATTCTTTATTGACGGTGCTGGGGGCACAGGAAAAACATTTATTTACCGATGCTTAATACAAAAGTTCTGGAGTTTAGGGCTTCATGTTATATCAGTAGCATGGACCGGAATAGCCGCTGTTTTGCTACCCAACGGTCGAACAGTACACAGTACATTCAACATTCCTCTAAATTTAAATGAGAGTTCAGTGTCTGGATTAAAATTAAATTCCAAAGCAGCTGACGATATTCGATTAGCACGGCTCATAATATGGGATGAAGCCCCAATGGCAAATATTCATTCATTAATGTGTGTGAATCGTCTTCTAAAAGATATTATGGGTAATGACATTCCATTTGGTGGGAAAATTACTGTTCTTGGAGGAGACTTTAGGCAGGTTTTGCCTGTTGTTCCGCACGCTTCTCGCCAAACAATTATTCAAAACTGTATTAAATACTCTCCTCCCTGGGCCCTTCTTCAAAATACGCTGCTTATATAAAAACATGCGGTTGAAACCAGAAGAAATTGAATTTTCTGATTTTTTGTTACAAATTGGTAACGGTGACTACCCCTCTGTAGATGGTGAGGAATCAAATGTTATTGAACTACCACCCAGAATTTTAGCGCATGATGACATCGTGACTGAGATTTACGGCGAAACATTCATTTCTACGAAAGATATAATCAATTTCTCGAAAGTATGCATTCTAACACCAAAAAATGAACACTGTAATGAAATTAATTTGAAAGTCATCGAACTTATACCCGGTAGTTCAAAAACATACACCAGCGTTAACAGATTAATTACTGAAGATGAAAGCCAGCTACTTCAATTTCCTACAGAATTCTTGAATTCCTTGGAATTAAGTGGTTTGCCTCCACATATTCTTACTCTAAAAGTTGGCCATAGTTATGCTCCTCAGAAATCTGAACGTTTCCCAAGGGCTCCTGAACGGAACCAGATTATTTGTAAAGAATATGTATGAAAATTGCTTGGATTTGGAAATAATCAGCGGAGATAAAATTGGGTAGAGAGCTCTAATCCCTCGAGTTGATTTAACACCATCTGACAAAACCCTTCCATTTTCTTTTAAGAGACGTCAATTTCCAATTCGCTTGGCATTCTGTATCACAATTAATAAAGCTCAAGGGGAAACTCTCGAACGTGTAGGTCTCTATTTACCTCAGCAAGTTTTCAGTCATGGCCAGTTATATGTTGCAATGTCAAGAGTGCGATCTTTCGACGCCCTTCAAGTTTCAATAGTGCCAAAAAGTAGTCGTACAAAGAATGTCGTATATAAGGAAATCCTTCGATAATTATTTTACCATTGACCATCATGTTTCGACTTCGTAAAGCACTCTGACAAAAGCTCTTGGCCTGTAGATTTGCAGAGTGTCTTTAAGAGAAAAAAAATATGTTACCGACCTGTGTTATTGTGATGGTTGTATTAATGCGTGTATCTGTAATTAACGTGAGAATTAGGAAGGAGAACGCCGAGGCCTTACTTAAGGAACCATCCCGGTATTTGCCTGGAGTGGAAGTGGGAAACCGAAGAGAAACACATCCAAGATAGTTAAGGTTGGAATCGATCCTACCTCTCCTCAGTTTTACCTCACGAGGCTGAGTGCGTCCCGTTCCAGCCCTCAGGCCAGAATTAAATTTCTTGGCAGAGCAGGGAAATGAATCCGGATCTCTGGGGCGATGGCCAAGAATATACTTAATAGTGGGCTTCCCTATGTTAATGCGTTTTTCGACATGCACTGGACATATAATTCTAAAACTGCCTCCTTTACGGTGGCTGGCAAAGAGTCAGTGCTCATCCTGTAATTGGTGATGGGATTCAATGCTCCCCTGCATAGTTTGCTGTTAAAGAAACCCAAAGGATTGAACCTATAACAGGCGATAGAAATTGCTTATTTCGAGAAGTTTCGTGCTATTTATATCAAAATGAAGAACATCGCCCTGAGCTTCATTTGCAAACTATTGCAAACATTGTTGCTGACAAGGATAATTTTAAGGATTTTATTATTGGCGATCAGCCTCATCGCGTTCTCCTCAGCAACCAACTTAGTATGAAAGTCTCTGAACGGTGAATACACTGATCATGTTGAACTTCATTGTATAAGCCAATTGTTCATTGATTTTATTTGTTTAGAGTACATAACAATGAGTCTAACCACACTGTTGTTTTTGCAAGGGGAGTATTATTTGGCATTTAATATTTAGCGGCTCCATTGATGCAGGGCACTATAGTGTTATCGAATAAGACGTTAATTTTGGGAGAAATACTACTATAAAACTCCGTTCGACGAAAAGGAACATTGTCCGGTCGTATGTTACCTGCAAATTGACGCAATAAAGTGAGAAATCGGACAAAATACGAAGCCACTTTACAAATCCAATATAAATATGCCATAAAAATACTCCCATTTTCTTTTAAGAGCCACCAATTTCCAATCGCTTGGCATAATTTATCACAATCAATAAAGCTCAAGGGGAAGCTATGGAACGTGTAGGCCACTATTTGCCTCATCAAGTTTTCAGTCTGGGCAGTTATATGTTGCAAAGTCGTCTTTCTCTATAATCATACAAATAATGCATAAAAGAAAATCCTTCCGTAAATATTTTCCCAATGACCGTCATGTTTTGACGGGTTTCAACTAGTATCTGTTATGGTACACATAGCACACACGAAATTTGGTTGAAATCCAAATGATAGTATAGAAGTTACATGTATTTAAAGTTGGACCTCTCAGCAGGCTGGTAGCACTGACGTATATAAGTTACTCCAAATTGATATAGAATGTCAGGTACTATACGTGTGCATAGTTTAAAGCTGTCGGCTTGCATTCTTTCTGATATATGGGTATTTGCATACCAAAAATTGAGAGCATTTATTAACAGTTAGCAGCCCTGGTGGCTCTTAAGAATAAGCTCAGTCATATGTGTTTATGTACACATAACACATACGAAATTTGGTTGAAATCCTATTGATAGTGTAGAAGTTATATGCATTTAAAATTTGAACTTATCAGCAGGCTTATAATCATTTTGGCAAAACTGCCATTTATGGCCTCCAGGAAATTAAACTGGTATATTATTATCTATACGTGTACCAATTTTGAAATAGCTCCCATTCATACCTTCCAAGATATCCAATAAGGAGCTCAAATTTCAATTGCGATTTTTCAGTAGTTGGTAGCACTGACATCATTTTCAAATATGGCCTTGAGATATTCAGGTATAGGTCTTTACTCCTACCAAATTTTGTTTCGATTGCTGCAGCCGTTTAGGAGTTGATAGGGGACACGCACACAGCCAGACAGACAGAAGGACAGACAGACAGACACACATTTGCCCGATCTCATAAATCTACTTTTCCTCATTTTTAGCCCATTTTCAATTTTGAAAAAATAGGCTTATGAGATTACCTTTTGTCCGTGGGTGTGTGCGTGTATGTGTGTGTGTGTGTCCCTAATCAATTCTAAACGGCTGGAGCGATTTCAATGAAACTCGGTAAGTTCATAGCACTATTCCGGACGACCCCGACCGTGCCCTTCAAATTTTGTTACGTCCCGCCACTCCAAAATGGCGGCTGTGTGAAATATTTCACCCGCATTCAATATCTCCGAAACTATTCCCGATATCACCCTGAAATTTTTTACGGTGATAAAGGGAACTACTAGAAGCTCACCTATGTGACTTCTGAAAAACTGGTAACTACAAAACCAACATGGCGGCTATGCGAATTTGCGACATTTAAATAGACGTTTCTCGCGATTTTACCAACCAAACGCAATAAAACTTGGTACAGTATATGTTTATACACATTGTAATGCATCGACAACTAACTTGGTTCAATTGTTTACATAACCACAAGATGGCGGATGTGCGAAATATTTCACCGGCATTCTATATCTCTGAAACTATTAGCGGTATCACCCTGAAATTTTGTACGGAGATAAAGGACACTACTGGAAGTTAATTTATAAGACATTCTAAAACCGGTTAACTATAAAACGAACATGGCGGCCGAGCAAATTTGAAAATTTTAAATAGACCTTTCTCGCGATTTAATGTTCCAAACGCAATGAAATCTGGTACAGGAAATGTTTATACACATTGTAATGCACCGGTATCTAATTTAGTTCAATTGTTTACATAACCTCAAGATGGCGGCTATGCGAATTTTAAAATTAATTTTTTATTTCTGGTGTCGTAATCATACGATCAAAGTGAATGTTTGAATAATGAACCTACGCAATAATTTTCCTTTAATGGTACGTGACTCTATGGCCTATACAATTTAACAATCCAACATGGCGACCATTCGAAATATTTAGACGATACTGAATATCTACGAATCTATTATAGCCATCAAACCGATTTTTTTTATGTTCATAGGGGCTATGAACTTAAGTTCACCTATAGGACTTTAAATAACCTGGTGATCAAAAATCCAACATGGCGGCGACGCGAAATATAAATATTCACATGGACGTTTCTCGCAATTTAACCATCCGAGTGCAGTGAAATTCGGTACAGTAAATCCTTATACGAATGTTAATCCACTGGCATCTAATTTATTTCAATTACTTCCATAACCACATGATGGCAGCTGTGCGAAATTTTAAAATCTCGTTTTTACTTCTTGTGTCCTAATCATTCGATTGAAGTTTGAATGCTGCACGTACACAATAATCTTTATGTAACAGTGCATAACTCTAGGACCTACATATATAAAATCCAACATGGCGACCATCCGAATATTTAGTCGGTTCTCAATATCTACGAATCTATTACAGCAATCAAACTGAAATTTTGTATGTAGGTAGAGGCAATTAACATAAGTAGGATATATGAAAGTAGGCTGTATAGTTCTTCACGGAACTACTTGTTGCAAAATGTGAAAAGTAGGCTAAAAATCAATGTACGATATAGTTTGTGGGTGGGTGGGTGGGTATGTGTGTATGCCTCCAATGCGTTCAAATACCATTCATTCCATTACGATGAAACTTGGTTGAGATGTTGTGTACACTCCAAGGAAGTTTTCTGGCTTAGTAAATCCATTTTACAATAGGTATCGCACGTGTATATTAACCTTTTCCGCTCGTGTGTCGACCTGAGGTTGACAGCCTTCACTTAACGTTATAGCTCGTGTGTCGACCCTGAGTCGACACAATGTTTGGCCGCTCCTTTCTAGGTTACCTGGCATGCCAGGGCTTTTGTACTTCGTTTGGTAAGTGCTGGCCCCTTCCAGAAACCGGAAGGAACAAAACCGGAGTGTTTTAGTTTATCTTTGCTCGGCAAAACTGCACCGCTTCCTTGACATGGAAAGCAGTCGCGGTGAAGCAACATGGCGGCGCGGCGCCTCGTTTGTAGGTTACGTGGCATGCCAGGGATTATGTACTTCGTTTGGTAAGTGTGGTTCCGGAAACCGAAAGAAACCGAACAGGAGTGCTTTAGTTTCTCTTTGCTCGTCAATACTGCTCCGTTTCCTTGACATTGAAAGCAGTCGCGGTAAAACAACATGGCGTTATAGCTTGTGTGTCGACCCCTTCGAGCATACAATAGGATAGAGAGGCCTTGGCCAGCGGAACATGGGGCCAGAATAAGATCAGCTGATGTTGGTATAAAATGGCGCCTATGCCCAAGTTGTCAGCGCGAGCGTAAATATTATACTTAATAATTATCGATATACGAGCCCATTTTTGCAGTATAATATATTACAAATATGTAAAATACGCATTTTCCCTTATGTAAGAGGCTGAATGTGAAGTTATATAACGAAAATGGTTATATCTTGCGCTGCTTACAATTGCAGTCAGAGGTTTGAAAAAGGGAACAGGCTATCTTTTCGCGGGTATGAATTAAAATATATGACCTAAAATACACAGACTTGATTACATACATTTCCCCAATACAGCTGGCATCCAGCGGCGTAGCCGTGCTCGTTAAATCATGCAGCACGCTCGGATATCGCAGGTCGAATCCCGGCGCTGACTGCTGCTATCTCGAGTGTGGTTTATCCCCCAGGATTTTCCTCACTCCCCCCAGGCAAATGCCGGGATATCACCTTAGTTCAAGTCCCGAGGCACCCACCTCATCCCTGTCCCTAATAAAGTTACACACTACTACAATCATCACATCAATACAGGTTATCAGACAAGTTCAACCCACACCCAACTACACGGTGCTGATGACCAAGATGTCACAAGCCCCTTAAATGAATTAACAACCACCATTGCAGCTATACACACTACTGCATTCATCACAGAAATTTAAGTTATCAGACAAGTTCAACACATAGGCCTACTCCAGTACACAGGGCTGATGACCCGGAAGTCCCTAGCCACCAAAAATGAATTTACTAAATATGGAAGGGAAGGGGATAACATTAGGATATGTGTAAGATTTATTGCTGTAGGTGATAAATATTTGGAGTGGGGATATCATTGGTTTTCTTTTAAGATGCAGTGCTGGATATCACTTTGTACGCATAATTAAATGTATTCGCTTATTTCAGCTTCCCTTCAGACCCTGAATTGCTTAATATATGGACCATAAATATGAATTTTAATTGATGATTGATGATTATCGGCAAACTTTCATGATTTATAAAGGAAAACCAGCATAATAGAAGCATAGGGCCTACATGTTACTAAAAAAGTAAGCTAGTACTAGAATGCTTTGTAGAGTGTATTATTTTAGATATGTAAAAATATTACAAATATAACCAAGTCAGACAATTATTACGGATAAGAATTATACGTAAACGTATTTTATTCACCATTTTATAATTTCCTAACCATGTAGGCCCTATACAAGTCACCTAAGCATTCCAACACTGATATGTCAACACACCAAAATATCGCATATAACGATTATACTTCACACTTTTCATACAAAAAAGAACAGCAATATTCAGAAGGAATTGTAGTTATCGCCACCTTCAACAGAAATAGTCTGTTAATCACAAGTGTACCGATTTTGCAAATCAGTACATGTTCATCTTATCTTCGAGACGCAGCAAGAGCTCCAGGTCTGACCAGATTATCATGAGGGCATACACCAGGCCTCTTCTGAGAATTCCTTTCGCCAAGCTGGCGCCTGGCTACTGGTGAAATGGGATCGCCTAGCCCTTTCTGCCAGGATTTGTGCCCTTGTGTGTGCTGTCACCTAAAGGCTTATCGTAAATGGAAAAGAGGGATAAGTCAAGCTTTGATCCGTGAACTTTTGAAAGGTGAACATTTCCTGTCAGCTTCATTCGCCAAGCATTTCTGCCAGGATTTGTGCCTTTGTGTGTCCTGTCACTTATAGGCTTATCGTTGATAGACACTTGTAAAGGGAGATAAATCGAGCTTTGTGTCTGCAAACATTGGAAAAGCGAACATTTACTGTCAGCTACATTCGCCAAGCCCTTGTTCTGATAACAATCTTACAAAGGACATTGTGTAACGCCTCGACTCCTAGAAGGTTTCTACGCAGTAACCTGAGTAGGGTGGTGGGGGTACGCTGGAATATACAAGGGTGCGATCTGTGACTGCACAGACAGTGCGAGAGGAACCTTGCTGACGGAAGGGCTCTTGAGCGATCGCCTCCGGGGAACTGAGGGCAGTTCTCCGGAGGGCTGAAAAAACACCAGGTGGTATGAACTCAATTTGTTAGAAGGGGCAACCGTTCGATGGAACATTAAACTGTGTCATTTGGTAGCGTTATTTTAAGGCCATGTGTCGGTGGACCATCAACTTAATTAGATATAGACTGACATTTTATTTTAGCACTTTAGTATGTAATATTTTGGAAGGGTTGGTATAGTTTGGTGATACCTTTATATGTAATTACTGCAGGGTGGGTTATTATTGCCCTATTTCCCGTTAGCTGGATGGGAACCTCGTGGATTTAACTTTGGTCAGATAGGCTTCAGAAGACAGTCAGTGCTGGACTCTGAAGTTTCTCAGACGCTTTCGTTCACTAAGGAACGCGTAAGTTGCTTATGTAATATTGTTTTAGAAGTGGCACAGAGTCTAACTTCATGTTGTTATTCCTTTAGTTTTGTCGTCAGGGGAATCTTTCTAATCAAATTCATTTCTATCACAAATGTAGATGTGTGTAATCTTGCCAAGCGGGCAAGTGTCTGGTTGGTTTAGGTTAAGTCATTCATTGGTGTTTAATTAGATCATATTTGTCAGATGGTTAATTTTAGTGGTGGAAGGTTTATCTTGTAATTTGTTTGATCTTAATGTTCAATACATGTTAGCTTATTTTGATTTGTCATGTTATTTATTGCATGAAGTCACTAGGAAGATTATTCCCCTTTTCCTTCTTCATCTTTGGCAGGGTCAATTTAATACGGGCTGCTGAGGTACGCATCCAGCCTTCCACTCAACAAGCTGGTCTTGACATTAGCTTCGTCCCGCCTGATCTCTTTTCCTAAATTAAATCAGGGTGTTCTTGAATACCAAGCAAATCGGAACATTCACTCCTAGGTTTTTTGCTGAGAACTCAGCTGACCTAGCGAGTAATTAAATTATAATTTTGATATGCTAATATCATTATTATTATTATCACATCTTGGGTTATCAAAAGGGAAGGGGGGGATGAGAGCAACTGTTACATTGGTAGCAGTGAGCGTGGTTTTGTTCTGTGATCTTGCCATTAGCAAATAATCTTTCCTGCTGACTGATTGCAGTAATTAATTAAAATTATATTCAGTAACTTAATTAATGTAGATTGGGTCCTCCATACTAATTTTTCTTTCTCCAATAGGTAGGCTAGTTATTAGAGCAGAACCTAATACATGTTGTGATTTGATTTCATGTAAAATAACTTGCTGTGTACACCGTGGACCAAATGAACAATTCTGTCGTCAGCTGTTAGACGAGCAGATAGCCGAGAGTGGCAATCACGTGCGCTGGACGGAAGTCAGGACTGACGGGACAGTAATGGCGGAGCTGCTTTGCCAGTTTGACGGATTGCCGGCTGAAAGAATTTCACACGTGGTGAGTTTTGATATGCTGTTTGTATGTTTTGGGGTGGTTGTAAATTCATTCTCTTCTTGTAGGAAATAGTCCAGCTCAATTTTACTGCGCCTGCGCTAAAGGTACACCTTGGGAAGTGTTGTTTTGACAAATTGTGTCACGTGTTTGAAAAGAATAAAATGTTTGTCTGATTGGAAGTAGTTTTGGTAAGGTTTAAATTAGTGACGTTTTAAATTCTCTTGAAAATAGGCTGAAATTGATAAACTTGTATTTCCAGTAAGAATAACTTAGTGTCTGTTTTGATGTGCATTTAGTGCACGCCTGTAGAATCACGTAGTGATTTTGAACTATCATGGCGACGACTGTGACAAGTTATTATTTTATACAACTGATGTCAGTGAAAATGTGAATTGCGTGTGTGGATTTATCATCAGCAGGTTCCTTGGGGTAAATCTGTAATTATTCTTAATAATTGTTAGTGACGTAAGGCTGAAATTCTGCAATTCGCTGTGCATAATACGTGTGAGGTATTATTGGTAGTGGTCAGCTGTTCATTAGGCCAAACATTTCATGTTTTGTTGTCATTTCTTTAGCTGGGGGTTAATTATTTCGCTGTTGGTAGTTCTGTCAAATTAAATTGGACCGTGAGAGTATTAAAATTTAGTGTTGCCAACTTATTCGGCGTTAAATTAATTCTGGAAAATCGTCGCATTGCTGTCTATATGTACGTTCGGTAATTGTGTTTTGAATGATGTTAAATGTCGAATTGCGTGTGTGCTAATTCAGTATAAATGAATCAGGTGAGTGTTTATGTATGATTGGTTGATGTTTAAGTTGCTTAGTAATTGGGGGGGGCGAGTAAATTGTCTTGTTGTGACATGGGATTTAAGGTTAGATTATCATCTAAATTGGTCAAGTATTAAATGGCTTTAATATTCAGTATCTTAGTGTGTGTTCGTTGAGTGACTTACTAAGTGGGATGTTTCTGGGAGGCATTCACCTTCATGGTCGCATCTCATTTAGGGTGTAAATAAATATTTTCCCCCGATTCGTGTCTTTCGTTTTAGGACGTATTTCTGCGATGTAAGGAGAACTGTGATTTCAGGGCTACAACTACGGGTTGTTTTATCAGGTCCTCACGTGAGTTGATACTCCGTTGGCGTTATAGTGTCTTGACGATCCGAATACTAACATACTGGTGTAAATGGGGAATTTAGAATTGGTCAGGGAAGGGAGCACGTGTGTCTGGTGGAGGTATGAACGTATTTCTGTGGTTGATTGTGTTCAGGATGTGTGAGTGTATGTGTGATGCGATTTTTATTGCTGCCCTGACTAGGAATCGAACTGGTGTTCTTTGGTGGTCAAAATTGTATTTATTTTCTTTTGTAATCCTTCGTTTTTTTTAATCCTGCTGAATGAATGAAAGTCATGTGTGAATGAATTGATGTAGGTTTGCAATTTGAATTTGGGTGGGAGTAATTGAGGCCTAATTGCCATTAACGTAAGATGGATTAATATTAATTTTATATTAGTTGTATTAGTTGCATTTTGCACTGAACCTATTATGCAGATGTGCTTCGTATGGGGATCTTCTGTCAGGAGTCCATTTAATTTGGGGTGTGAGTACCATCTTGATTGGGCCCGGGCAGGGTGTATATAGTATTTGCCCGAGTCGAGTGACTGTAGGTATGGGCCTTCGTTATCTCGGTGAAAGGCAAAAATTTTTTTGGGGTATTTAGAGGCCACTCGTCCAGTTTGTATGGAGAGTCGAGCCACGATTGGTGAGCTGTCGGTAAGTGTTTCTATACCATAGGGTATTTTGTGTTCATGATATCTGTACGATTGCTAATTTGCATAATTGAAAGTAACGGGTTATTGTCGTGGGTGGTAAAATCTTATAATGAGATGTTTGAGAAGGATGTGTGATGGATGATGGATGAATGTTAGGAACTGGAGTCCTGTGTTCGAGTTCCAGTGATGAAGTTGCTAACTCTGGGAATACTTGTTGATTTTTGGTATATAAAATATATATATATATATATTTGGTAGTTCGGTTGGTGAAAGTTTTCCTTTAGGGAGATATCCTGCGGTGGCATGCTGAGCTGTCGTTGTATGTCAGCTGCTGTGTTCGCTAGTCTGATTTTGAGATTTTTTGAGGTTGCAGTGCTTCGTTTGCGATGGCATTGAAATAGGCTGGTTCGTTAGTTATTCATAACTTGCAGTTCTTGCTGTTAGGCGGCTAGGTTATTCTATTGTGGTCACATTTCTGAAGGGTTGTAGGTTCGTGAGATTTCATGTAGACTCCCGTTAGCTTGGGTGTGTTCACTTCGCAATCAGCTGTTGTAGGCGTTCATGCATATTTTGATATTTTGATTCTGGAGTTTTGGCTTGAGGGTGCTTCAGTGCATTAGTTGGTTAGTTATTTATAACTTGCAGCCTTGATCTGTTAGACCGCTAGCGTTTCTGTTGTAGTTTCAACTCTGAAAGGTTCTGGGTTCGTTAAAATTTCGTGTAGCCCTGTCATCTTGGGTGTGTGTGAGTTCGGCTGTTGCCACCGGATGTTCTGATCGATTGTGAGCCTTAGTGACAGTCAGTGTCCTGGGTAGTTACTGGAGTAATCATCTTTGTGGTAAATAAATTTAAATTCTCTGAGTAATAGTGTGTTGATAGCTCGGCAGTTTTTTTGGGGGTATGTGAGGTTCCAATGTGGTTAGGTGCGAGCTGGATTTATGGACTTATTTTGAAGATTTTAATTGCTTCGTGCCTTTTGAAATGTAACATCGGTCATTTCTGTGACTTGTAATTCTGAATAAATTAGTTTTGATATTCTGGGAGGAATTTTATTGGCGTTAGAGTTTGGCGAGATACAGACACGTGTTGTTAGTCGAGGAGGTTGTGAATTTTGAGATTTTAAGTAGCTTCGTGAAGTTAATGTTTTGGGAACGTATGATGACAGTGGTGCGTTGAAGCATCATGGGTTCGATTTGAGTGTGGTCATAAAGTGTCACCCGGTGTTTGGATGGTGAACATTAATGGTAGGTGACACACGTTGTTTGTTAGAGACGTCTGTAGTCTGTGGTAACGCCACGTAGAGAAATTTTCGGGGTTGTGATTGTCTGTGTTGTGTGATTGGAAGGTGAACCACGTGCACTAGGGTGTGTGTGACGCTTGGTGGGTGCCCTACCTTGTATGGAATGTGTATTTATGTTTTGGTAATATGTTGTACTGTCATCTTCTGAGGCGGCCGTGCCTTTGTGGGGGAAGATGTTAATTACCCTCTGTGGGGTAGTGAGTTGATCCAGAGGGGGAGCTCAGGTACCGAGCTGATTACGTCGTGATGGCCAGGGTTTGGTGGCGCAAGAGTAAATGTTCCTCCCGGTGTCATAAGGGAGAGGACCTGTCATGTGAAGGACAGGGCGATATTTATTTGTGTAGTGTGTGAATGACAGTGCATACTGTTTTAATAATTCACGTCAGGTTGTGAACTGCAGTCTCCGTGCTGTTTTCCTGGTTCGCAAGTTGTCCTATGGAATTTAGGGTTATTATGTTTTGTGTTGTCGCCGGGAACAGTGCCCGTAGGCAGTTATGGAGTGGGAGACGTTGTGTTGTCGCCGGGAACAGTTCCCGTAGGCAGTTATGGAGTGGGAGACGTTGTGTTGTCGCCGGGAACAGTGCCCGTAGGCAGTTATGGAGTGGGAGACGTTGTGTTGTCGCCGGGAACAGTGCCCGTAGGCAGTTATGGAGTGGGAGACGTTGTGTTGTCGCCGGGAACAGTGCCCGTAGGCAGTTATGGAGTGGGAGAAATATCGGGGTGACAGTCCGATGGATCTGAGGATCTTATATTTTGGTGTGAATCGTTCCGCAGAGCCAGTCCTCCGCTTTGTATGAGTCCTTGGCCTTGGGCTCAGTTCTCAGCCCAGGTGCCAGGAGTGTGAATGTGTGTGTGAATTATGTGGGTGACGTGGTTTTTCCTTATTTTGTTTGTCTTGCTGCTAGTATGCTTGTGGGGTAGGATGTTGTGGTCTCTGTTCCTCCTGTCCTTGGAGGCCACTGAGGGCAGTGTGGTTCAGGGGCATGTGAAATTGAGCAAGACATGTAAATTGTGTTTGTGTGCATATCAAAACGAGCTCTGTGTGATGCCTTCGGTGCGGTAGGTAATTTGTAATGTATTTAACTTGAGCAATACCCCGGGCGGTATAATAAATTGTAGTTTTGATGGAATGCCCCGTGTGGCATATTTACGTAATTGTCATTGCGAGTATTGAAATAGTTACGTGCAGTCCTGATTTCATGAAGTCGCAGAGAAATGGTCCCTCGGTTTTGTTAAAATTAATTCATTTTGAAAAATTGTTTAAAATTTTTGGTGGGCAAGTTTGTAGGTGCCTTTGATTTGCATATTCTAAAGAAAAATTCTGGGTTCTGTACACCTTAGTCAAATTTTGGTTATTCTTGCTAAGTATTGTAGTGAACCTTCAATTAAGCTTGTTAACGTCAGTCATATCGTATAGTTGGTTGCCCCTTTCGTGTGATTTTAATACTTCAGCGGAACTTTCATTATGCCCTGGACACTATCTCTTTGCGTAGAACCTTGTTTGAAGCCTCAAGTATCCCTTGTGACTTGAAAGACTCTTAAATGAACTTCGATGGCACACTAATGCTTCGTGTGATATGTTTTTTTTATCCTTCCTGGGATAACTTCAGCTGTTATGGGCTGGTTGACTGGCCTGGAACGATTGTTCCCTCTAAGGGAACTGTATTTGGACCATGCGCTGCTGTTCTGATGTGTGTTTCAGTGGTCACTGTGTGGGACGTGTACTACCAATCTGGGGCCCAGTTTGGAGGTACCATCTAGGTCCCATGGCATCGTTCTACCCGAGGAGATCTACTACAAGGTCTGCTGGCGGAGATTGGAGTAGCCTCTTCAGCTGTCAAGAGACCAGCTGGACACCATCACCCTGTTTGTCATCTCCCCGTGGTCTTCCTTGGGAGGAGGAGGATGTACCGATTTTGCAAATCAGTACATGTTCATCTTATCTTCGAGACGCAGCAAGAGCTCCAGGTCTGACCAGATTATCATGAGGGCATACACCAGGCCTCTTCTGAGAATTCCTTTCGCCAAGCTGGCGCCTGGCTACTGGTGAAATGGGATCGCCTAGTCCTTTCTGCCAGGATTTGTGCCCTTGTGTGTGCTGTCACCTAAAGGCTTATCGTAAATGGAAAAGAGGGATAAGTCAAGCTTTGATCCGTGAACTTTTGAAAGGTGAACATTTCCTGTCAGCTTCATTCGCCAAGCATTTCTGCCAGGATTTGTGCCTTTGTGTGTCCTGTCACTTATAGGCTTATCGTTGATAGACACTTGTAAAGGGAGATAAATCGAGCTTTGTGTCTGCAAACATTGGAAAAGCGAACATTTACTGTCAGCTACATTCGCCAAGCCCTTGTTCTGAGAACAATCTTACAAAGGACATTGTGTAACGCCTCGACTTCTAGAAGGTTTCTACGCAGTAACCTGAGTAGGGTGGTGGGGGTACGCTGTAATATACAAGGGTGCGATCTGTGACTGCACAGACAGTGCGAGAGGAACCTTGCTGACGGAAGGGCGCTTAAGCGATCGCCTCCGGGGAACTGAGGGCAGTTCTCCGGAGGGCTGAAAAAACACCAGGTGGTATGAACTCAATTTGTTAGAAGGGGCAACCGTTCGATGGAACATTAAACTGTGTCATTTGGTAGCGTTATTTTAAGGCCATGTGTCGGTGGACCATCAACTTAATTAGATATAGATTGACATTTTATTTTAGCACTTTAGTATGTAATATTTTGGAAGGGTTGGTATAGTTTGGTGATACCTTTATATGTAATTACTGCAGGGTGGGTTATTATTGCCCTATTTCCCGTTAGCTGGATGGGAACCTCGTGGATTTAACTTTGGTCAGATAGGCTTCAGAAGACAGTCAGTGCTGGACTCTGAAGTTTCTCAGACGCTTTCGTTCACTAAGGAACGCGTAAGTTGCTTATGTAACATTGTTTTAGAAGTGGCACAGAGTCTAACTTCATGTTGTTATTCCTTTAGTTTTGTCGTCAGGGGAATCTTTCTAATCAAATTCATTTCTATCACAAATGTAGATGTGTGTAATCTTGCCAAGCGGGCAAGTGTCTGGTTGGTTTAGGTTAAGTCATTCATTGGTGTTTAATTAGATCATATTTGTCAGATGGTTAATTTTAGTGGTGGAAGGTTTATCTTGTAATTTGTTTGATCTTAATGTTCAATACATGTTAGCTTATTTTGATTTGTCATGTTATTTATTGCATGAATTCACTAGGAAGATTATTCCCCTTTTCCTTCTTCATCTTTGGCAGGGTCAATTTAATACGGGCTGCTGAGGTACGCATCCAGCCTTCCACTCAACAAGCTGGTCTTGACATTAGCTTCGTCCCGCCTGATCTCTTTTCCTAAATTAAATCAGGGTGTTCTTGAATACCAAGCAAATCGGAACATTCACTCCTAGGTTTTTTGCTGTGAACTCAGCTGACCTAGCGAGTAATTAAATTATAATTTTGATATGCCTATATTATTATTATTATCACATCTTGGGTTATCAAAAGGGAAGGGGGGGATGAGAGCAACTGTTACAACAAGGAATACGCTTTAATCGGGATTTTAAGTCACTTCATAATGCTATTCTTATGGGAGACATGCTTGTTTTGCCCAACATCAGCTGATCTTATTTTGGCCCCACGGTCGGCCGGTAGAAGCATAGCTGGCGCCCTCTCTATCCTATTGTATGCTCGAAGGTCGACCCTGAGTCGACACATTGTTTGGCCACTCGTTTCTAGGTTACCTGGCATGCCAGGTCTTTTGTACTTCCTTTGGTAACTGCTGGTCCCGGAAATCGAATGTAACGAAACACGAGTGTTTTGGTTTCTCTTTGCTCGGGAAAACTGCTCGTTTCCTTGACATGAAAAGCAGTCGTGGTGAAGCAACATGGCGGCGCACAATCTGACCGAAGCAGAGATCCGGGCGTCTATTTCGGCTGATTTTGATGATAGTGACCGTAAGAGCGATGCAATTTTTGAATCTAGCGATGAAAATGATATATCCGTGAGTGATTCAAGTGACGATGTTGATATCAGCGTCGCAAGAAATCATGGAGGAGGCGATAACATTATGTGAAGCAATCTGGGTCAATCAAGGCATTTGCTTTGAACGCTTCCACACACTCAATACATACCGTAAAGAAAGTTAGAAACATTATTTTGTGTCATGTAAATGCCATACTTTCATTAATTTTGTAGTTCCTTCCTGTATATATTGTTACAACCAGTACTTAATACCAGGTTTTAAAATATGAAGAATGCTGACAGAAATAAATACGAGTTGGGAGAAACCGGGACTTACAATAATTCGAGTGGAAAGGGTATGTATGTATGTCTCCAATGCGTTCAAATACCATTCATTCCATTACGATGAAACTTGGTTAAGATGTTGTGTACACTCCAAGGAAGGTTTCTGGCTTAGTAATTCCATTTTACAATAGGTATCGCACGTGTATATTAAACAAATGAGCGACGACGCGCGAAGCGTTACAATAAAGTCCAGTATACGTTCACTTACCATTCATTCGATTATGATGAAACTTGGGTGAGATGTTGAGTACACCCCAAGGAAGATTTCTGGCTTAGTAATTCCATTTTACAATAGTAGCGCACGTGTATATTCAACAAATGAACGACGACGAGCGGAGCGTTTCAATAAAGTCCCGTATACGTTCACATACCACTCATTCGATTACGATGAAACTTGGGTGAGATGTTGAGTACACCACTTCAAGGATGGTTTCTGGCTTAGTAAATCCTCTTTACAATAGGTAGCGCACGAGTAGATTCTACATATGAGCGACGACGCGCGAAGCGTTTCAATAAAGTCCCGTATGCGTTCACATAGTATTCATCCGATTGCGATAAAACGTGGGTGAGATATTGAGTACACCCCAAGGAAGGTTTGTGGATTAGTAATTCCATTTTACAATAGGTAGAGCACGTGTAGATTCAACAAATGAGTGACGACGCGCGAATTGTTTCAATAAATTACCTTATGCGTTCACATACCATTTATTCTATTTCGATGAAACTTGGGAGAGATGTTGAGTACACTCCAATGAAGGTATCTGGCTTAGTAAATCCATTTTACAATAGGCAGCGCACGTGTAGATTCAAGAAATGAGTGACGACGCGTGAAGCGTTTCAATCAAGTCCCGTGTGCGGTCATATACCATTCGTCCGATAGCGATGATACGTGGGTAAGATGTTGTGTACACGCCAGGGAAGGTTTCTGGCTTAGTACATGCATTTTATAATAGGTAGCGCACGAGTAGATTAAACAAATGAGCGATGGCACGACAATTATTGTTTTAACTAAGTCACGTATGCGTTCATATACCAATCATCCGATTGCGATGAAGCTTTGGTGAATCTTTGAGTACACTCCAGGGAAGGTTTTTGATTTAGTAAATCCATTTCACAATAGGTAGCGCACGAGTAGATGCAACAAATGATTGACGACGCGCGAAGCGTTTCCACAAAATCCCGTATGCGATCTTATAACATTCATCGATTGGGAAGAAACTTTGGTGAGCTGTTGTGTACACTCATGTGAACGTTTCTAACGTAGTAAATCCATTTCACAATAGGTAGTACACGAGTAGATTCAACAAATGTGTGACAACGCACGAATCGTTTAATCAAAATCCCGTATTGGTTCATATGCCATTCATCCGATTGCCATGAAACGTTAATGATTTGTTGTGTACAAGCCAGGGAAGGTTTACGACTTAGTAAATCCATTTCTCAATAGGTTGCGCACGCGTATATGCAACAAATGTGTGACGAAGCGCGAAGCGTTTGAACCAAATGCGTATGCGTTTATATACCATTCATCGATTGCGATGAAACTTTGATGAGTTGTTCTGTATACGTATGTGAACATTTCTAACTTACTAAATCCAATTCACAGTAGGTAGCG
This sequence comes from Meconema thalassinum, assembly GCA_946902985.2. Taxonomy (NCBI): domain Eukaryota; kingdom Metazoa; phylum Arthropoda; class Insecta; order Orthoptera; family Tettigoniidae; genus Meconema; species Meconema thalassinum. Next base: position 256,160,392 of record OX336392.1, on the reverse strand, counting down.
CACGCGTTGATGCAACAATTGGGTGACGACGCGCGAAGCATTTCAACAAAGTCCCATATGCGTTCGTATACCAGTCATCGATTGCGATGAAACATTGACGAGTTGTTGTGTACACTTATGTGAAGGTTTCTAACTTAGTAAATCCATTTCACTGTGGGTAGCACACGAGTAGATTCAACAAATGAGTGACAGCGCACGAATCGTTTAAACAAAATCCCGTATTCGTTCATATGCCATATATCCGATTGCGATGAAACTTTGGTGAGTTGTTGTGCACGCTCCCACGAATGTTTCTAAATTAGTAAATCCATTTTACGATAGTTTAGAGGCAGTTAACGGAAATCGGATACATATTGTGTATGCCAACGCACTTCAAAAACAAAATTAAAACGCCAGCACTTTCTTTGTTTAGCATTGCAACGCATGCCGGGTACAGCCTGTAAATATATAAAAAGATCTACTCTTATAAAAAAAAAGGCAGAAAAAACTATTATTTAAAAAGATAGGCAAAGTATGTTAGTTCACATTATGAACATTCTAAAAAAAAACAGCCTTCCATAAATGTTAAGTTTTGTAGAAATTATCAAGGAAAAGAATGATCAATGTAAAAGTGTATATTTTTAATTTTTTTTAAATTACTAGGAATAGTTACTTGCAAATATTCAAAATGAAAACTAAATATAAAGGGCAATACTAGGAGTGTGCAAAATTATCAACAGAACAAAGGGATACCGAGGAAAACTATTTTAAATATCCGTGAGTTTTTCACTTGCAAAGGTGTACCTCCCCCTTAAAATGATAGATTTAATCTTCCCAAAATGAAAATGAAATAAAAATACTTAATTAACACATGTGTTAATGACTGAGGTTCAATATGTAGTTGAAGGTTACACGCATTTGCATTTTTTAAATAAACGTGAAAGAATTCTAATAATCATGAGGGATATGAGGGAAATGGTCAAGGTCAGCAAAACACAAGGGCAAATTCTGCAAATTGGATAAAAATGGTTATGATTGAAAATTTAGAAGTTTGTTTCTCACAAAAAATATGTGTGTTTCCTTGGAAATGTATTTATTTATTTATTTATTTATTTATTTATTTATTTAACATAACATTCCCTGCAATTCGGGTTGCCAAATAAGTCCAAGAGTATACCTTTTATACAAAAACGTTCAGAGAAACCAACATCAGGAATATACAGAATTAGAGTAGGTGAAGATAAAAGAAAATGCCGACTTAAAATATATTAGTTGTTTATAATATTCCTGTTCATATTTCATGTTGACTTTCTTTGTTTTTTTTTTCTCTTTTTTTTCAGCCTGACGGTGGTAAATAATCCACGGCCAAGAGTACCTTTCCTTTTTCTCTTCCTCGTCTATATTTTTCTGACCAGTAGGGCTTTATAGGGGGCAGACCTCTGCCTTCAGTTAGAGGCAGGGTGTGTGTAAACCCACCATGCATGCTGCAACGTCAAAAGTGCTACACTATTACGGGATCACGGCAGGCAAATTTGCGACTAGGCGACTCCGAGGGACTCCTGAGCTGGGTACGGGTTTTGCTCTTTTTCCTGTGACTTTGGCGCGGATCTTCTGCTCTTTTCCTGCCTTTCATTGCTCTACTCTCTGCCAACTCTCTCTCAATCCTAATTCATCGAGGTTTGAGGGAATTTATTTGTCTTTATTTCCATCATTCCCCTTATTTTAATCCATTTCTTAATCTAGTATATTGGTTAATTATAAGTCAGTAGTTCGTAGTACGGTAGTTATAATATTCATTTCACATTCATTTACAGGCAGATGACCTAGCAGTTCCGTCCCTTAAGAAAGCAACCACAACAAGGGAATTGATTTGAAAAATCTCCTAGGAAGATGAAGCTTCCTCGGTGGATCAGGGGCAGTATGTTCACCCCATGAACCCACCACGCGGGTTCGATTCCCGGCCAAGGAGCTTGGAATTTTGGAGGGCAGAAAAATTCTATGGCAATTCGTGTCGCACGATGTTGGCTCGTATCACATTTATTGATTACAAGAAGAAATAAAATTTCAGCCACAGACAAATATTGGTGCAAGGAAATTGTTGAAATTAGAGAATAGATTTATGTGATGCACCCGGTATGTAATAAATGGGACAATGCAGTGATCTAATATTAATGACAGCAGCTGTACATGTTAACACTATGAAGCTGGGAAATGAGGCGTATAACTTTAACAACCTCAAAGTTGCATAATGGCTGCAATTCATACGTAATGACCACGGCAAATGTAACGAGGCAAATGCAACGAGCCACAAATAGACAACTGCAGTTATTATTCATGATGGTTGATTCCAGACAGACATAATCCATGGCTTAGCTAAACAACCCCAATGAAGGATATTTATTTGCCTAATTTCATGATTCTGAAATATAGACTTGATAATCGACGCATCTGTGAGTGTGTCTGAACTCCCCCCACCCCCCTTAAAATATATCTCGGTCGACTAGGACAATGATAATAAAATGTGGTTGTAAATAAGCTCCATCTCTTCCATCTCGCACCTCAACCGTGTCTCTCGAATGCTAATTATCATCACCAATCCAACATGGAGGCCACGCGCAGTATTTCGCTAGCAGTCAATATCTCCGAAACTATTGCAGCAATCAAGCCTAAATTCTGTATAGGGATAAATGACTGTATATTAAGTTCAGATATGTAACTTAAAGAAACCTAATAAACAGTATAACATCATGGTGGACACGTGAACTTCGAATAATTAAATTGATTTTTCAAACGATCCTAGAAAAATAAACCTTGACAAAGCTAATATTTGTTTACAGCTAAAAAATATTGGTGTGCATTTTTGTTCAATGGTTTTGAAAAACTTACGGTGGCTGTGCGAAATTTTAAAAAACTTTCAAAGAAAATTACTCTGACACTTTGTTGTTTCTCGTCCCTAAACTTGAGACATTCTTTTTGTCCCTTTGTGCAAGTTTAAACCCAGACAACAAAGAGTAATAGAAAAGACTTCATGTCACGTGGAGTAGCGACTACTGTAAGAATTATGGTCAAGAATTGAACAGGCGATTTATGTTTGTTGTTGTACTCTTTGTTCATACCAACGGTCACATACTACCCCCACAGAGGCGAGTGGAGTCCTGCATAGTATAGCGCCACCAGTACCGAGCAGTACTTTCAGCCGAGGAGAAGAACTGTATCACTAAACGTCTCGTACGCTAGTCCACGAGCATTGGCATTAGGAAAATCAACAGGAATGTTACATTCCTGTAAATATTCAATAATTTCTTGATTGCAAAATTTTAATAGTTTTCGTAATGTTGAAACTTATTTCATGAAATCAAAATATTCCTTAAATTTTCTGTGCATAACAAACTTATGCACATCATCAAATATAATCGTATTTGTAGATGGTTGCCCTTTTACGAAGAGACTTAATTTTGCTTGTTCCACTTTCTTCAAGTATCTCATGTATTGCTTTGCTTTGCTTGCTTAGTCTATACGTAGTGTACATATTTTCAGTTAGAGCCATATAGTTGAACTTAGGAAACAATGCATCTCTTCTGAATCGTCAATTAATGGAAGTGAATTCAATTTTGAGACTGTCTATTCAAGTCTTCAATGAAGACTTTGTAGCCTTTACCATCTGCTGCTTCAAAACTTGGCTATTACTTTTAATTGACAAGATGAAAACACTTTTCCATTACAGCTCCTTCGACAGTAAATGTACACAAGAGTAAGTTAAAAGCAGCAATCAAAAACTTAACTGCCTGTGATGGTCCTCCATTTTATTACAATGAATGGTGAATTTTATATACATAACTGCAACGCGTAAAAAAAGGAGAGTCATCAAACTGGAAGATGAAAGCCTCCAACAAAATTAAATGAAGGTTAATTAACAATAATTGGATTTTTACGAGCACTATGACGCCAAATGGAAGCGTTTAGCAATTACGTCGTGTATTGTACAAATACAGTAGCACGAACCTCAAGAAGGACCTCGCGGTCACCATATTCTTTCTCTACGTTCCATTTATCGTATGGTATGTAATCAAACCTTGATAGAACAACATTCATGGGACCATGACAGTAATATTGTTATAGCAGGGTTATTGTTATAATGAGGTTTTATTAACAGTGACTACTTAACTACAGTACTTTTCCTTAAAGGTCACATGCGGTAGGACTTGTCTGATGAGAAATAATAGAATAACGAAAAAAAAATACAAAATAAATCTGGTAGAGCACTGTACTCTTCATGTATACTCATAACATTACAGCTGTATGTTCTGAATCAGCTTATAAATTAAAGAAAGGTAAAATAAAATGTAAGTACTCAAGATTCTTACATGTTTTAAGCATCGGAGATTTGTTGATCGTCCGATCACCAATGGTGTCAACTTACGTGTCCCTGACGCGTTGCTGCAGAGAAGAACCGTTCGGCGTACAACCCTAGAAAGCTAACCACTTCGTTGCTCATAATTACTAACCCTTCGTAAATTTGACTACTCCAACTTATTGTTATATTTACTACGGTACAGATAATAATTAACAAAATTTTTGATATTTCGAGTTCTTATAGATTCATAAACAGGTCATAAATAAAAATACGTAGATATTAAATCATTTGATGTGATTATTTGTTAAATATAGCAAACTTGCTACATCACATTAACACGTTTTATAAGAGCTTAATTTTATTATAGGCTACTAGATATTAAAATAAATCCTTAAAACTATAAATGTGGATTCTATATACCACAAAAAAAAAAAACCATGAAATTAAATGAAATAAGTATAAATGTTAAAAGGTATTATGACACATTATACTTGTAAGTATTGCACTATCACTAAACGTTCGTCAATATGACGACACCCACCCAATTATTATAAGAATGAACTAGGATATCAACAATCGCACCCGCCACAGTCAACAACGGCTCGAGAAATTAAGCTACACAAATTGGCGGCAGGCACGCATGGGCGGAAGGCAATAAACTATACCGTAATGTGCCCGTGTAGACCGGAGTCCGCACGACCACATATGCATTTTACCAATAATCAGTCAGCACGAGAGTCAAAATATCCCGGGGCGCCAGATGGGTTAAAGCTAATCGCAAAAACGACATCAAATGAAAAAAATGCTTTACTGATTTTTGGCTCAATGCAACAATAAGGATAGAAGGAGATTCAACTGGGCATAACACATCATGTAAAATTATCTCATTTTATTTTGAATTTAAAATTGACTGCAAAAATGCTCAAAGCAGCATCATTCACGTGTGGCGACCCACATCCTATTTACACAATGTACAGAATTTTTCCAAACACATTTGACAATTATCTTTGGAAACACAAGTCTGATTATTAGTCCTGTAGACTGTGTTCCAAAATTATATTGATTAAATCCAGTTCAAATTTAATTGTCTCTACTGGAAATATCGTAGTTCATTGTTTGAATTTTTACATAATATTAACACTCGTAGAATAAATGTTCATAGAATTTTTAACTTTCACTTATTTTTCCAGTTTCAAAAAATATTGTCAAAAAATATTATCATCATTGAATCAACACAAGTTATGTATACATATTAATAACATCTGAAAAGTATTTGACCATTGAGCATAGCATTGAAGAACTGTGCGAAGCACAACAAAATTTAATTGTTCTTCTGACATTAAACATTTCGAGAAATGACTCGATTATAAACTTCAAGTTCCTAACAAAATATATGATTTCTGAATCATCAACTTGATCAATAAATTGTTGGACCATTCAACTATTCAATTTTCCACATGGGAACATTATTAAGAAAAATATTTATATTCATGGCCATTTTAGTAATTTTCACAACTTGCAATTCTTCGACAGAATGCGGAAATAAGAATTGTAGCTTCATAATAAAATCATTTAGTTCATGGCACTAGGATTGAAAACATCCTTCAAATTATTCGTGGTTATAGAATTATTTTTAATTGGCAGTGGCCCATTCTATTATTTTCATAAGAACACAATATTACAACAACAACGGCAAAGGTCTTCCTCTGAAGAAGAACAAAATACTATCATGACAAATCCGGGTTCTAGCAAAATCAAAGTCTTAATGGAATCCGTAAACAAGGTTGAAATAAGAACTGATGGTTTCTAAGAAATAACCTTCGGGTCATTCTTACGACGAAATGTGTAGTTCCAATACTCCTTCTATAAACCTGAGCCATCGAACCTGCTATTTGATTGATGCTCGAATAAAAACTCTCCTCATTCCTGCGACTTAAACATGCGCACCTGGGAATGGCATTTCAACTACTCCACACACATAAATTTTCTTCCCAAAATTTATACAATAAATCAAGCCTCTGCTTGTTATCAACACTGGAAGATTTATAAACTTACAAGTTTATTTTATTTTACCATTCAGTTCAACCCGTGAATTTACCATACTTATGAAAATCTTTATTTCACTTTCGAGTGTATATTTACGTCATGATTTTATATAAATACAAAAATATCCTAATTGATACAAATATCATTTGCTTCCCGTTTCATGCCTCTCCGTGTTATCTGAAAAATATACTTTGCTCATTGCAAATATTAACTGTTCAACCAGAACTGAAATGTTGGTTAAATGCGGGCTTGCGCTAACCACTCTCCTTCGGAAAATCACCTGTTCCAAACTAGAAATGATTAAACTACTTCATAGGCTCTCTCTCAATAAATGTGATTATTAGAAAATATAAGATCCAAGAATTATTTAGAAAAATTATGAAAATCATTATTATTATTATTATTGGATTATTATTATTATTATTATTATTAGTTATATTATTTTAAATATATTTAATTATCATCTCATTATGTGAGAATCCACATGTTCGAACCTTCGAATATGGAAAGAAGATGTTCAGTAAAGAACATATAGCCTACTTTCTCCTAAATGTATGAGTATAGTTATAACTCGTTGTTATTATCAAAGAGTATAATAGAACTATTCTTTGTTTAAGACCTTAGAAACGATTTACCTCTACCAAACGCCACAACCTAGATAAAAACTGCTACCATCATTGAAGAAAGAAAGAAAGAAAGAAAGAAAGAAAGAAAGAAAGATAGAAAGATAAGAAGTATATCAAGAATGTTATGGATCTGGAGACATAATCGACCGGACTGGCTGCGTGGCTCAGCGGTAACGTTCTCGCTTGCTGGGCTCTAGGTTGCAGGTTCGTATCCTGGCGCAGTCAGCTGGCATTTGAGGGTGCACAAATACGAGGGAGCCGTGTCAGTACATTTACTGGCACGTTAAAGATCCCCTTCGGACCAAAATTCCGGCACCCCGGTGTCTCTAAAAGCAGCAGTAGTTAAAAGGGATGTAAAACCAATAACATTATTATTATTATTATTATTATTATTATTATTACATATACGACCTGCCGTGGGCAACATCCAACTTTGAGTTGAGGCATGTCTTTACACGTCTGGTTGTGCATGGCTTTCACAACCCTAATTGAATTAACAAATCTTTCCATGACCCTACAGAGACGTGTGTATACAAACTATGGGGATATTTTCAATTGATATTTGCCTGAAATAAAAGTAGTAATTAATAACCTGAACTAACACCAACGCCTTGAATTCAGTTACTATGTGAAATCGTTTTGTTCTTTACTTCAAATAACATTTTCAAGTAACGCAAAATAGGCTGTTACAAACCCTTTAAAATAAAAAGTAAAAATGTATCGTAGTATCATCTTGTCATTCTTCAAATTCGATGCGCATAGAATGCCAATGGTATAGTAATCAATGGAGCCCCACGTAGACTAGTCGAGACATCTAGTGGTGAAATATCGAACAATATAATCCTAACAGAGCGAGTGCATTCTAGCGGCCAGAAGAAGAAACTTTTCAATAAAATCTGGAAGTTAACACAGATTACCTACTACTAGAAGTTAATAAGTAGGTCAGCGTGCAGTTACCTTTTTGGCAGCTAGATGTCTCGAGTAATAAGGTCTACGCACACCGGCGCGGGATGCGGGAACGGGAACGGGAGCGGGATTGACACGATACCCGCAGTCGCTGCGAAATCGTCTTTGTATTCTGACCAGCGCGGGAAACAGTTCCGAAATGAATTCGTTTGATGAAGTGCAACATAAGGAAAATATGTACCAATTATCGGGAAGCTATCTCAACAGAAGAAAGTCTTGCTATTGCTATTAGATTTTTGACTACTGGGGATTCTTTCTCGACAATTGGCCACAGTTTTCGTGTTGGATTCACAACTGTTGGAGCTATCGTGAGAGAGGTTTGCCAAGCTATCTGCGATACGATAGTGCAGTTTATATTTAGTTTTAGGGTAGTTCAGTTCGGTTTTCTTTAGGTTAATCACCACGTGACAAATGAACACAGAAACAAAAGTGATATTATTTAAATTGATGCTAACCAGGTACTTGCAGTTCCTTTCCTATTTCGTCCCTGAGCTTATCTTTATCATACTAATATATAAAAATGAGATGGTGTGTGTCTGTCTTTCTGTCTGTCTGTCTGTCTGTTACCTAATAACGCAAGAACCACTGGTCCGATTTAAATGAAATTTTGCATGGAGGTAGCTGAAATACCAGGTTTACATATAGGATACTTTTAATTTCAATATTTTGCACTATTAAGAAATGGCGACCATTTTAGTGACGTCACTACACCCTTTGGTTTCAAAATATCATTTTTCCATATCAAATAAAAAGAGGACGGTAGGAAATAGAAAACTTTTGATGGGCCATTCGAGCTTCACAATTTAATTTTCTATCCGAAAGGTCCTCATCACTTTTCGTGTATCTACAACGGTTAGCGAGTAACACCTACTTTTGTGACGTCACTACACCCTTTGGTTTCAAAATTTCATATTTCCATTTCAAATAAAAAGAGAACGCTAAGAAACAGCAAACTTTTGATGGTATACACGAGCTTTAGCATTTAATTTTCTATCCAAAAGGTTCTTATCACTTTTCGTGTATCTCCGACGGTTAGCGAGTAAAACCTAAATGTGTGCAATAAAACACGGTCACATCGAGCGGTGCAGTATATCTCTACATATATAAAAAAGAAAATTTGTCTGTTTTTTTCTGAATGTCTACGGAAATTTGAGTTATTTACACGTTTCAGACTGTTTTATGATAGATGCGTGCGAAAATAATGTTTTGGTCTGTCTGTTTGCTTGATTGTCTGTGGACAACTTTGTTCCCTTATAACTCGAGAACGGCTGGGTGTATCAACGTAAAATTTGGTACAGATATCCATCAGAGGCACGACACTAATCATTGATGTAACTCTTCTCTATACCTCTCATAAAAGGGGGCATACCCCCTTAAAATACATGCTGAAATAGGAGTAGAAGGACGAGACAAAACTCATTTTCAGACCTTCAATGTGAGAGACAAAACTCGGGGGCCCTAAAAGCACATTTTAAGGTCCTACGTCCAACAGTTTTTGAGATATTCCAAGAAAACTAATTTAATTTAATAAACTATGAACGAATGCAGGCCGATAACCATGGCAACAGATTCTCAGAGATCCATCTATTGCTGTAAGACGCAATACAATTCCATTAATTACATTAGTGTGAAAGTTTGCAAACGGTTAGATGGTTATTATGGAACCAAATTAAGCTGTAAATTTCATCAATACGTAAAATGCGCTTAAGGGGGTCAAGGGGTAGTCTAGATTTTTTTCACGCGATTTACATCTGCGGGTGTGGTATGGCAGGTCTATTATATTCCTATCCGTATGTTATATTATTATTATTATTAGTAGTATTATATTATGGCGTACAACGACGAGACAAAGCCCCTGGGTGCCAGAAATAAAACTCGAGGGTCCTCGAAAACTACATTATAAGGCTTTAAAACCAACAGTTTCTGAAACATTCCCAGAAAACTAATTAAATTTAATTAAACAAACTAATGAAGGAATGCAAATCGGCAACCATGACAACATTAACTCAAGGGGTGGCATCCAACTTTCCATCTATTTTAGTAAGAAGCAATTTATTACATTTATTACATTTCTGTGAAAGTTTGCAAATATAAGGTTATCACGGAACCATAACGAATAGAATATAAAGTGTGATCTCTTCTCCCTCAATAGCATGTAATGAATACGGATCGGGTTGGCACTCGCCACTATGCAGCGCTACAGTCGATTTGAGATTGTTGATTTCCACATATGTTTATGTGTTTATGTGCGATATTTTAAGTATTTAATCGATCGGAGTGTTTTGGTGGTGTTCTGTGCAAACGTTTATTGATATACAAGTGCTTACACTATTACTTCATAGTATTAATACCTGAAATGCTATTGTAGGAAGCATTAACTGAAATGGAATTTAATTTCTTGTCGTGTGTTGACGTTATCTTCGTGTGTTAATTTTATTGTTATTTAATGTAAGTAAACAGCAGTTTAGCCCTTACATTTTCATGAAGGCTTAATGTGAGTAGTGAAGATGCCTTGCCCTATTGTACCAAAATGCAGATCTAGCTGTGGGGACTGTTAAGAGGTCAGACGGTTTTTCAAACCTCCTAAAGATAAGGAACGATTTATCAAGTGCAAAGTGGCCATACCAGGGAAGGATAGGGAACTTACTGAAAAGTCCTACATCTGTGATGCTCGCTTTTCAGAAGATTTAATTGTTAAATTTGACAAATTTGTGATAGAAGGGAAGGAAGTAGTACTTCTCCAAAAAACCAACTGACGATTGAAAGACTATTCTGTTCCACATATATTTCCTAATTTGCCTAAGTATTTGTCCGGTATGGTGTAAATAAAAATGCTCTTGATGCCATTAAAGACTACTTCTGTGAAGAAAGGGATGAGAATAAAAAGACAATGAGTTAAAAAACATATATGTACCGTAATGCTGAAGGAGGCGTGATCAGTTTTAGACAATAGCCTACTCTATGAAGGGGTCATAACTATGCCTTCTATGTCTGTTTAATGTTAAGTTCTTCTGAAATGATGGTAGTTTACTGATTTTGGTGTTTGTGGAGTGAAATTTATGGTTATTATTGAATTGTATAGTAATCTACGGTAAAGTTGAAAGTTGCGTTCGTACGGCTTTTTTTTCTGTGTTGCAAGTCTGTTAAGGGAATATAAAATGTGTAACAATGTGAAGAAATCCTTACTGATAGCGAGGTTAATTTTTCCGTTCTTTTTATAAATTTACCGATCGCTGGCAAAACTAATTGCATTTTGAACTTGCTCTCTGTCTTCACTTATTGTCGAAACTGGACTATTACAGGAGACGACTTATTAAATTATAATTGGGTACAGTAAAGTAAGTGGAGATATTGAACTTATTAGCGCCTATGAGGATATCTTGCGGTGTTTTAACGTGTAAAACAGGTCGCAAGGTTTTAGAAGTCTCGTAAGCGCCAATGCTAACTTACATCACAGATCGGAGCCAGCGCTGCGCTGCGGCGGACCAGGCGTACTAGGCCAGTGATATCACTTCTTATTCTATACGTTATCACGGAACCAACGTAGACTGTATAATTCATCAATGCAATTAAGGGGGTCAAGGGGTAACCTAGGATTTTTTCATGCAATTTTCACGTGCGACATATAGTGCAGAAGGTCTATTATATCTCCAAACAACAACATTATTTTCAAAAATTCCTGAATTGAATCAGCATTTTTTGCGGCTTTTAGGAATTTGGGCCTTATGAGACTAAAGAACCTGAATTTTCATGCACCACAAGCTTTTATAATTTATGAAAGAGGTCTTCCTGTGTATGGGGACCCAACACAACGTAGACGGTCAGTTTTTATGTTACGTGTATTGCGTTTCATCTACAAGGCTTTCAATTCTATTTCATGTCAGGAAGTACACGTCAGGTGAATTTAGTTTGAGAGCACATTTCAACTAATCTTTTTTTTTTTTTTGTCGACATACGGGTTCATATTAAGGATGATTTTCTTTGATACTGTGTGGTAGATATACCCATATTTGGATTTCTGGGTGATATGTTGTAGACAATAGTATTGTCTGTCTGTCTGTCTTTCTGTGTATCCTTATGTACGCCTATAACTCATGTTCGGATGCTTGGTGCATCGTAAAATTAGGTATGGTAAACATGAGTCAATACACCAATCATTTATAAAACTCTTCACCGTTCATTTCATATAGTAGAAGGGTGGATATAGGGAAAAACTTCTCAAAATACATGCTAAAATAGGCGAAATATAAAAATTATCCTAGAAGGACGACCAAAGCATATGTTGCACTTCTCAATGTGAGACACAAAGTTCGCGAGTCTATAAAGGGTCTCCGAAAACCACATTATAAGGCCCTTAAATTAACAGTGTGTGTGATATTTCCAGAAAACTAACTTCGTTTTGATAAACTTATGAAGGAATGACAAGCCGCTAACCATTGCAACAGTAGCTCAATTGATAATGTCTGGTGCGTCTCTAAAAGCAACAGTACTTAAAAGGGACGTAACACCAATGACATTATTATTATTATTATTATTATAATGTCTGGTGTTAACACCGAACACCGTTCGAAGAACGGGTACTTCTGCTAGTTCCTTATATTTCTTAATCTTCATTACTCATGTCATTGATATAAGGCAGGATATTTCCTGACACACTCTAATAACAGTTCCGTCACCATTGCTAAATGGACGCGGGACGCGGGAAAACGCAGCAAGCTGCGTACTCCTGCAGTAACGCAGCAATCCCGCCATCTGTGCGGGATTGTGACGCAGCTGTCTGAGTGGATGCATATCCCGCCAAGTGCGCAAATGTTCGCGATATTCCCGCTCCCGCTCCCGTTCCCGCATCCCGCGCCGGTGTGCGCAGACCTTAAATCTGCTGGCGAATTATGTTTTAATTAAATATATATTTTACACCATAATATGCATAATATAACGCTTAATTTTAAAACATCTGAGTCATTACAAAACAATAAACATATAACATTTCAAGCAAAAAACCTAGCTCTGATCGGGTTTGAACCATAGGCATTTGAGCGATAGGCAAACGCTCTACCACTGAGCTAATTGTGTCAACGAATATCGTTCTATATAAAATGACTTACATAGAACTTGTTAGCAAATAATGATTTATACTAAACGATTTCATCACTGGAGTATATTATTTATATATAAAGCATTTCATAAAAAGTTTATTTATTTTGTATCAGTACGCTATATTGCATGCAATACTCAAATTAGTGAAATATAAGTCAGGCACAAGATATCCGCTGCCATCTTGTCTTATTAATGAATCAGCTCAGCTTTTTAAAATCACGTCTGCACTATAGTATTACAAAATAAACTTTTAATTTCGAACGTGCCTCTTCCTTTAGAACAGTTAAAACGATTCTCGGCTCGATAATCGGAACTGGTGGGTCCCATGATATGGATTATAAAGTTTGCATAATTCGCACGGCCGCCATCCTGAAATGGTATGGCGGACGACCTTGTAGTTTGGTCCAAAGACGCATCCTATACGAAGGTATGTTGTTACCAAATTTCGTAGAGATCGGATGATTTTGTTAGTCGTTATTTGATTTTACGTTTTGAACGTTTGAGTGGCCGCCATTCAGTTTTAGTAAAGATGGCGGCGATATGAAACATGACACTGAGGTGTCCTTTGCTAATGCTACCTTTGTACCAAATTTCGTTCAATTCGCATTCACCGTGTTCGAATTGATAGGGGGGACAGACATTCAGAGTACACACACTCACACACACACACACACACACACACAGACTCACACACACACATACACACACACACACACAGACTCACACACACACAGACAGACACACTTTTTTCGCCCTGTGTTGATCTCATAAGTCTACTTTCATTTTTTGCAAAAATCGAACGTAGGCTAAAAATATCCATTCCTCAACAAAAAAATAATTTAACTTTTACAGTTACATCGACGGTTTTCCGTGACTTCCCAAAAATATGAAATATTCAAATAAATGCTCGATATGCTCGGTCATCGATCCTAAACTGTTCTGAGTGTTGAAAATACTCAGAATAACTCTTAATATGTCTTGCATAAATCATTGCAAGATTTAAATACGAAGAAAAATAAATGTGTTGGTCATCTGCAGAAAATGAGTTTGTTCCAATTAGCTAGGCATAATATAAAGTCAAAATGTGGCTTACATTTCTTGATGGTCTTGAAGCGTAGCGAACCTGGTCTGTACCAGATTTATCCATAAACATGCCCTATCGGACAAGCACGTATAATCCTTGTATCGGCCGCCATTATATACCCACAATCCGTCTAACAAGACATAGTGGTAATATCTCTTGACGTTTGAAGTAACTGTTGATCCATTTTAATATTGGCTTCTATCAAAACCATAACAGTTTGCTTAAATGGGGTCAGATCTAAATGATCTATTCTCAGATATGTCAGTTGTAACATAACTCACGGTAATCGTTTCAGTACATGAAAACACTGACAGTCTAAACCAATCAACGGCTGTTCTGAAGATCGTTCCCTGGGCATGGCTTCACACCATCTACCATGCGCGAAGCAACATGTAGTTTCCCTGCGTTGGCTAATGAACAACACCGTGATAGACTGGCCTTCAATGTACTGATAGATCGGAGTGGTTATCAAGTTACAAATATGAAACTGACTGAATTGGACTAAAATATCCAAGTATTAGGTTATTACTGGACTGTGACAAAGTACTATTCTAGACAAAGTCTAGCATATGTCCATGTAGAAATAAAAATATTTCACCAGTGTCTGTCGAAAAATAACTATCACCTTAGTGATTCTCCCTGCCGGAAACTTACTAAGTTCCACTCGTAGCGCAGCACTTTTGTGACTATCACAACTTTGAAAATAACTTCTGCGTAGATCCGGCAACCATGTGCCTTGGCTCAGCGTAGCGGCACCTTGCTAGGCACGTGCTTGTGTCGAAGTGAGCTAATGATGCCTGAGCCGGCCGGCTTTTATTCAAAACGGTCAGGGTCATGCTGAATCAGCTGAAATCTGGAAATCCTCATATCTCTGGTATCCCTGGTCCGATTTACTTGATACTAAGTGCATTCTCTTTCATTTGGCCGTGCCAGTAATCTGATCCAAGTCTCAAGTCTCTACTCCATGGTTAACTATTTAATCAATAAATAGCCTCGACCTCTGCTATTACTCGCTACGTCAGTTGACTTGCTCTTAGCGGTATATTCTTTCCAATTGCTTCTGGAAGCAATGGAGCGCGATATTCAAATATCTCAACTTTCAAAAGCGGCTGTAGCCTTTCCCTTGATATCTAGGTGTCTGAATCTTGGAATACCCATTCCTAGAGTTGGGCACAGTACTGCTACCTACCGTCGTAGAAATTACGAAGGGTTAGTGTTCTTGGGTTAAAGGTCAGTAAATGCGGTAGGACTTCTCTGTTGAGAAATAATAGAATAACGAAAAAAAATACAAAATAAATCTGGTGGAGCACTGTACTCTTCATATATATTGCACCCTTCAATAAAGCATGGTTTTCTCAAGATTCATCTATGGCGTCGTGTTCAGTCCTGACTGCATTTCACAGCAAAGTTCGCTTAAAAAACAACATGCTCTAATGAATAGAAAGGTCCATGACAGAGGCTATACTAGAAATAAAATGAATAACAAGTAGAATAAAAGATATTTAATGACTGAAAAGTATGTGCATAATAATAATAATAATAATAATAAATACAAAGAAATCCTCCCTGACTTTCACCCCTTTAAGAAATAAATATATTACTGAGCGGAAGGACTCGCTCCACCAACAAAACAATGTGAATACAGCTTCAAACAAAATGATTAATCATAACATAAACTTTGAGCGGTAAGAACTCGCTCGTCACAACATATGGATACACGTCCATTTTTCCTGGTCAAGAAGTTATATAATGCGTGGTGTACTGCTCGTTAATAAGAAAATGAGTACTGGTGCAGGTCCGTTTACAACTGAAACAGTCATGTTGCTCACGGAGTTGCATCTTTTAAATCACACTACGGCTATGGGACCCACCCTTAATTAACACACTATAATTACTACTGACACATGCAAGATCTAATAATACAAAAAGATAAAGAATCTCCCTGAGATTCTAGCTGGTGCCAACGCACACAAAATAAAAAAGGCATGCCCAAAAAATATAGACCAAAACGCTCGCATCACAAATTGGGAACCCAGCCTCGTGCACCCTAATGCCACACGGGGTCATTGAACGCGTAAAAACACACAAGAATTGAAACAACAGCAACAAAATACAAGCCTAACGGCTGAAAACTATGTTTTCATTTTTATAAAACGCCAGACAAACAGGAGTTTCGGAAGCTACCTTACAACTATAGACAACACCCATTTAATCAATCAAATACTCATTATAACCGATCAGGGTTTGTGAATTTTAAACATCGTCTTACATTGAAGTACAGGACCCTTGCCTGTTACTAATGACAAGTCGCGTTATCTGATTTGAGCGCGCCCCTCTTGTATGAATCATCGCTGCCTCAACTATCTCTCTCAGTCTTTCAAGCAGGTGCTATTTCCATCTGGAAACGCAAACATATCTCACTCATCCACATGGATGGCAAGAAAACGCAAAATATACCACGGGTTCAGCCTCGCGAGGTTATGAACTGGGCTGATGTGAGGCAAGTCAGAATAATCACAATGATATATTCTCGCTAACACATCATAAAATCACACTACGCACCATAAAGCTTGGACTGACTCACTCATATACATACCAACTGGGTCGGCTCAAAACCGATCAACCAATATTGCGTCCATAGACACATTAAAAACAAGTAGTTCCGTGACGAACTAAACAGCCTACTTTTCTTAAAATGTAAGATTCATGCCAATCTATATAGACCTATCTGCAATAATAACGATATCAAGTTCCTAATACCAACATTTCTAAGTACTGCAGTTTGAAATACACCTAAAATAATGTAGCCTAATACAGTAACTTACTACACTTGGCAGCCCTGGTGACACTGAATATATTCTTAGCTCCCTCCCTTAAGGTATAGAATGCACATACAAAATTTGGTTGAAGACTAATGGATAGTACGGACGTTACATTCTTCTTGATATTGGATTTATCAGTGCGCGTAAAATCGTGCTGGGAACAATGTCATGTATGTGGGTGCTCAGAATTAATCTGAAATAATACGATCTATTATAGCCTAGTGCCAATTGGTAATAATTGTTAGTATAGAAGTTACATTTAATTAAAATTGAAACTATCAGAAAGCTTAGAATCATGTTGGCAGCACTGAGGTATATTAGATACTCCAAATTAATCTGGAAAGTCAGGTACTACACGTGTGCAAAGTTTAGAGCTGAAGGCTTGCATACATTTCTGATATATTGATATTAGGATTAAAAAACAAATAGAGAGAAAATTTATTAACAGTTGGCAGCCCTGCTGGTTCCTACGAATACGCATAATCATAACTGTTATGGTACACAAAGCACATACGAAATTTGGTTGAAATCCATTTGTTACTATAGAAGTTATATGCATTTAAAAACTTGACCTATCAGCAGGCTTAGAATCGTGTTGGCAGCACTGATGTATATAAGTTACACCGAACTTGGGTAGAATATCAGGTACTATACGTGTGCAAAGTTTAGAGCTGTTGGCTTGCATACTTCCTGATCTATTTACATTAGGGTTGAAACATAATGATAGCATTTATTAACAGTTGGTAGCCCTGGTGGCCCTTTAGAATACGCACAGTCATATGTGTTGTAGTACACATAGTACGTACGTAAATTGGTTGAAATCCAATCGATAATATAGAAGTTACATGCATTTAGAAATTGGACCTACCTGCAGGCTTAGAATCACATTGGCAACACTGGCATGTATGAACTTCAGAAAATTAATCTGGAATGTTATTATCTATACGTGTTCCAATTTTGGAATAGTTCGCATGCATAACTTCTGAGATATCCGACATAGAGCTGAAATTTCAATTGTGATTTTTCAGCAGTTGGTAGCACTGACGTCAATTTCAAATATGGTGGTGAGATATTCAAATATATATCTTTACTCTTACCAAATTTGGTGTTGATAGCTGCCGTTTAGGAGTTGATAGGGGGGACACACACACAGCCAGACAGACAGACAGAAGGACAGACAGACGGACAGACAGACAGACAGACACACATTTTCCCGGATCGATCTCATAAGTCTACTGTTTCCTCATTTTTGCAAAATGTGAAAAGTAGGCTAAAAATACACGACAAAAACTCGGGTGCAAAGTGCCATCCCGTACAGCTCTGCTGGAGAAGCAACTATCAAAATAATCCTGATCCGTCATAAATTCTGCTCACAAATAATCTTTACCCTCCAAATTCTATTTTTAATCTCAAAATTAATTCAGTTCCATTTTTGTTATAAGGCATACTTCCGAATTATAATGTTTGACCGCGATTTACGCAAGCGAATGCGAGCACGAGCTGCGCGTCGCCCCGTGTAGTTGTACCAAACAAAATCACAATATTTACAAAATACACAGCGCTCGGCTTGTCCCATACTTAATGTGTCAGTAAACAAGAACTAAGAACTAAGAATCTACATTACCAAACAAACAAATATCTACAAAAATATGTCCCATAATACCATAGCTGATTTAATACATAAATAAATTCATTTGTACTCAATCCTTTAAAACAGCGTCAGGAAAACATCTGCAGCCAACACTCCTTTAAGGCTGTGCTACCGAAAAATAGAATATTGATTTTATTTTATTTTTTCTTCTTAATCTGTTATATAGGTCTTTGGAACTTGTTATATGCCACTTTTGTAAAATATGGACTGTTCGTTTGTTCAGGGTATGGCTTCAAAATGTCTACTTTGAGGGTTAAAGGTACATACGTCACGACAAAACTAATAACCGTAGAATTTCGAAATTTCTGTGCAATAACCCTTGTAATAGTAGCTTCATTGTAAACTATTTGTATTTCGAAATTCAACATTTTTCATAGAAGGATCATCTTTCAATAGCCTTTTTTATTTAAAAAAAAATATCTATATTAACTTCAAACTTATTTAATTTGTAGAGGCCCTAATTCTGAGCAGTTCGAATGTTTGATGAAAGAAACGGTTTAATGATATAACCGTGACGTATGTACTTTTCAAATCGACAAAACGGTAGCTACGCAGGCTACACGATAGGCTACCCGCACTAACAGTAGCACGCACAAGCACCGAGCCTCATTCCCCCTCCCTAATACCCAGCATCGCACCGCCCATTCTGAGTTCTCCTTCCCTTACGCAGCATTCCATTCTACTTACCGTGCAACGCAAAGGAAAATCTCTCATGCGCGCCGAGTCGATGACTCTTCCAGTCAGACTGCAGTAGACTAGTCTTGAGAAAGTGCTAGAAGAAGACATCTCGCCCCCGTGCCCGTTTCTTAATTCTGTGTTTGTGTTTTGTGATTGAAAGAGCAGCAGTTTATTCCGACAAAAGATATCCTGCATCATTTTTTAATATTCACACATTATTCAACAATGCCACGAAAACACCATCCTTCAAAATTTATAGTAAATTAACATACTGTACATAGGGTGCTTCAAAATGGTCTAGCCAAACTTAGGGAAATTATTCTGTGTCAAAATGAAGAAATAAGTTCCCATAAAGATGGGTCTTAAGCCCTTTATTTGCTGTCTATATGTTTAGTTATTCTGAATAAAATATGAGTAAAATAACTGTTACATAGTACTTATTTTTTTCCCCGTTAAATTTAGATAAATACCTACAATCTTTTAATGTATGATTCGATTTTATTCAATAGTGCATCAATCGATTGGACATAAAATGCTACATATTCTGTTGTTCTTTTATATGGTTTATGGTGTAGTCACGTCCTAGTTCGTGAACCATGGGCAATGGCTAAGTGGTCTGGTACGTGGTTCTGACAGGATACCTATACTATCGAAAAGGAGTCGGTATCTTGGGCATATTTTGTGTCGTGGCCCTCCTTATGATCAACAACTTACTTGTTTGTTTCCTGGGGTGAAACTCAGGGGCCCTGGGTAAGTTATGCTAGCAACTCGCTTCAATTGTTATCTCTAAACGTGCCAAAAAGGTCTTGATTAAGCCTCGAACCTATGGGAGAGATGGAGTCCCACTCTCATCTGATAGATTAGGGACTCCTTGGAAACGAACAGGCAATCGAACTGGTATTCGATAGGGTGCTTTTAATATCGAGGGTGGTTATGGAAAGAGGAACGCAGAGCTAACTGAGTCAGCAAGTAGGATGGGATTGAATATTCTAGGGATTAGTGAAGTTCAGAAAGGGAGAGAGGAGATCCAAGGTACACCTGTCAGGTGTAAAACGATGCAGGACAAAGTGGGGAGTAAGGCTGTATGTCCAGATAACCTTGGAGCTTCGCATAATTTATGTAAGGTGCCGGTACGTACGTAAATGAACGATTAATGTGGATAGATTTGGAAATGTCAGGAAATCGGTCAGGATTGTTTCAGTGTACACTCCATGTGAAGGGACGAATCAGGATGAAATAGACTTTATAAGGCACTGAGTGATGTAGTAGTGAGAGTTAACAGTAAGGGTAGTGTAGTACTGATGGGGGGTTTCAATGCTAGCATATAAATGGAATTGAGGAGTATGAAAAGGTTATGGGTAAGTGGAGTGAGGATAGGGAAGCAAACACCAATGGAAAATGTTTATTGGACTTCTGTGCTAGCATGATGTTGTCTGTGGCGAACTCATTCTCGAAGCATAAGGAGATTCCCAGATACACAAGGGAGGGTAGAGGAACCAGGTGAGTAATAGACTATATCATTACTGACTTTGAATTTGGTAAATTGATAAGTAACTGAAGGGTATTCCGTTTTTTTTTTCTTCAATGAAACAGACCACAAACTGTTCTACTGTGAACTGAGCATAGTTAGACCTAAAGTGCAGAAAGTGAGGGCTGTTTGCAGACGGATTAGGGTTTAAAATTTCCAGGATAAGGAACTTAGGCAAAAATATAATATGGATTAATTCCAAAGAGTAGATGGTAAAGAATTGCAGGACATTAGACAGACTAGTCAAGATACAGGGATGCAGTACTATAAGTAGAAAAGGTAGTCCTATGTGTTGGGACAACCGTGTGTAAAGACAGGAACAAGTGAAAATACTGATGGAATGACATAGTGATGTCTGCTTGTGAAATTAAAAGAAGGCTTACAAAAAATGGCTCCTAGCGAGTAATCCTGGAGAAGAGAACTACTTAAATAATCGAAACGAACAGGACCAAAGAAATAATAGAGTAAAAAATATCACGGTAGGAATTTGGAGATAAATTAGAATAGTTAGGTCAAGTGGCAGTAAAGCCTTTATAGAGTGTTAGAAAGAATCACTGAAATTGAGGAACAATAGAGTGAATCATTTGACAGCTTCCAGGATTGGTCCCTTCGTTGAACGTTTAGCTCATAGGCCTACTCCTTGCCACAATCTTGTCAAACCAATTTCGCATCCTAACAAGAAGTTCCGAGACGAACTAAAGAGCCTACTTTTCTTAAAATTTAAGATTCATGCCAATGATTAATCTATATGAACCTATCTAGAACAATGACGAAATTATGTTGGTAATATCGAAATTTCTAATTTGTTCGAAATATACCTGGTATAGTGTAGCCTAATAGAGCTCTACAGTTAGCAGCCCTGGAGACTGAATATATTCTTAGTTCTATAACTTAATGTACAGAATACACAATTTCGTTGAAGTCCAATGGATAGCAAGGACGTTACATGCAGTTGGACATTGGATCTATCAGCGCGCGTTAAATTCATGTTGGCAACAATGTCAAGCATGTGTGGTCAGAAATAATCTGAAATATTATGATCACTAATTGTGCCAATTTTGGATGAAATCCATTTGTTAGTAAAGAAGTTACATATATTTCAAGATTGGACCTATCAGCTGACTTATAATCATGTTGGCAGCACTGACGTAAATTAGTTACTCCAAATTAATCTAGAATGTCAGGTACTATACGTGTGCAATGTTTAGAGATGTTGGCTTGCATAATTTCTGATATATTGATATTAGGGTAAAATATAGAGACAGCATGTATTAACAGTTGGCAGCCCTGGTTGCTCTTGAGCATACGCATAGTCATATCTGTTATAGTACACATAGCACATATGAAATTTGGTTGAAATCCAATTGATAGTATAGAAGTTACATGTAATTAAACATTGGTCCTATCAGCAGGCTTAGAATCATGTTGGTAGAACTGACGTATATTAGTTACACCAAATTATTCTAGAATGCCAGATACTATACGTGTGCATAGTTTATGGCTGTCGGCTTGCATATTTTCTGATATATTGGTATTTGGATAAAATAAATAGAGAGAGAATTTAATAACAGTTGGCAGCCCTGGTGGCTCTTAAGAATATGCTCCGTTATATCCGTTTACCTACACATAGTACATACGAAATTTGGTTGAAATACAATTGATTGTGTACAAGTTATATGCATTAAAAATTGGACCTATCAGCAGGCTTAGAATCATTTTGGCAACACTGCCATACATGGCCTCCTTGAAATTAAACTGAATTATTATTATCTATATGTGTGCCAATTATGAAATAGCACCTATGCATACTTTCCAAGATATCAAACATGGAGCTCAAATTTCAATTGTGGTTTTTCAGCAATTGGCAGCACTGACATAATTTTCAAATATGGGCTTGAGATATTCTGGTATAGGTCTTTACTCATATCTAATTTGGTTTCGATTGCTGCAGCCGATTAGGAGTTGATAGCGGGGAGACACACAGACAGACAGACACACATTTTCCCGGATCGATCTCATAAGTCTACTTTTTCCTCATTTTTGCAAAATGTGAAATGTAGGATAAAAATTTCACCTCAGTTGCCGTCACATTTGGAAGAGAAATAAGGACGCTGTTGTGGAAATGTATTAAGACAGTACTGGCAATATTTCACCGAGAGTGGATTCTTCTTGGATCAAGACATTCATTCTTATGAGCCAGTCGTGATGGTTTGGTTGCTTGCAATGGCGTTGTAGAAATCAAATACCTTGCCTCCGTCACTGAATCGTATTTCAGAAAAGAGGTGACTAAAAACAATGCCAGGAGTAAAATTGCAATTGAAGCGAAGCCACAACTACTTCCTCCAGATTCAAAATCGATTCAATATCAACAGGAGAAAAAGGTGCAATTTTGTAGTATATACTAAGAATGGAGAAATCTTCGTTGAAAGGATAGAAAAGGATGGATTGTTATGGCAAACAAAAATGCTTCGAAAACTGGTACGATTTTATAAGGAATGCATTTTGTCAAAACTTTAAGTCAGTTGAGTTGTTCGAGGCACGAGGCATAAAAATCCAAGGTCCCTCCTTTGCGCTAGAGGTTCAACGACTAAATAAGGCCGCAGATACCAACAAACGAAAGAAGAGGAAGCAATCGGACACCTTCACACAGAACAAGAAGTTTACATTTATAGCAATAAATTGTATATTTGCTCATAATACTATAAGTGTGTTTTTGGTTTACAGAATGTTAAACATTCATTATACTTATAAAATTTTGCATACGTAAACTTTGAATTTCATTACTGAATGAACAGCCGTTTTGTTTATATAAATCACCATCTGTTGAGTCGGTACATTATTGTCGTTGTTTTTTTTTTAATTTTTTAATGTTTTACATTTCATAGAGACAGTTTTGAAGTTTTGTCAACGCACAATAAAATTGTTTATGATCCATAGAAACACTTGGTTGGTTCTTAAGTTTAGGGGCTGCGACAACGCGGTCATGTAGCCCCGTAGAAACACTTATTTTGAGTTGTAATTCTTATAATCATACAGTAACACGCCGGCCTCTTTTATTCGGCTGGACGATGGCAAGGCACAAGGCTGAAAATAAGCGTACGACTCGGAAAGCAGATCTGTGTGACTCGGGACCGAGGTATACAACGGAGGAGGGGAGGGTGTTGTGCAAAGTGCGCGAATGAGGCTTAGTGGAGGGGAGTAGGGGAAGTGTAGTGCACTGGCTGTAGCAGGCGAGAGGCAACAGTGCTGCTATCTCTTGTCCAGCAATTGACAGCAGAACCAGTAGCTCAGCCTTAAGTTGCTTAGCTCGTCATCGACATCTTCTGGCAAATGTACTGCTGGTTCCAAGATCCGGTCTCGTTCCTAGACGTCATCTCGTGCTGAATTAAATAACGTTTGTCAGATACACACACGATATACTTCCTATTAAATTCACCGATCAAGTACTAAATTCCTTGACAGTCGATTGGTGAATTATTTCGATGAACTGGTCCTATCTGGTAGTATTGGGACTACAAATAAATCACTGAAGTTACACTTATAACTTGACGAAAATGTTCCATCTTCAAATACATGAAAATATGCAGAGTATGCCTCGTGTCCTCGGACACCTGAGTAACGGCCTTACTTCCTCAAAAGCTCAAATAAAAGTCAACGTTACGTCCTCAGACGCACAAATAAAAGTCATCTCTCGAAGCTTCCTGGATCATTATAAATGAAACTGGCTGGGGTAGGTGTGAAAGGGGATTTATGGAAAAATATTCCGTAATAATTATTAGACTAGCATGCGATCGGTATCATTGAGTTCGTATCAGTGTGGAGGTTACGATTATGCTCTAGCTGGCTCGAATCGATCGTGGAATTAATCCGTAGATAACTCCCGCGTTAATTTACCAGGGTGCGTTACCACGCCGAGTTGCCGCTAAAACAGGGCGTCTTGATATTATTGGTTCAGACTCTTGTAGATCTTTGCGCGCTTTAACTTGTATTTCTGCCACAGGGAGTGGTTAACATGAAGATTGACCAATTACATCGTAGCATTCGATTTTCTTCTTGGCGCCAACACTCATAGCAACAAGCCATATTGTGCGTACCCAAGCCATCTCCGCACTAAAATTGCACCTGTCCTATGTGTCATGAATATTATGCTACTTCCTAAAATACCACAGGAGCATAAACCATTGTGTCCTCTCGGCCACTGATTTCTCAATATTTCCCAACACCATCTGGCTCTCATATCTGCTGTCTGTAGAAATGTATCAAAAGATGATGAATAATTTATTAGAATCCTTTGCACAGCCTGTGGATAAAGGGTTCACAATCCTCCTACATGGAAAAATCGAACATTGCATTTAGCCGATTTTTTAAAAAACACATACCATCTGTAATCCATTTCTGCCAATCCTAGAGAAATCTCCCTCTCATCAGTCTAGTCTAGCCGCCACTGTCGTTGGAGTGTCGACACGCACACGTATTTTGTTCCTGCTCCCTCATTCATTCAGACATTCCAAGCCTGCCTGCTTGTCTGATCGCCTAAGGCTAGTATCTCTCCTGTCCAGTATCCTTATCTCTCTCGCTCGATCGCTCGCTGTGTCATGAACGTCAGAGCTCATTAGTGTTTGACTACAACAGGCTGCTCCCAACTTCCTCGTTCAACTGACGTACTCACTGACCCCCGTATAGTTGGATGTGCAAAAGTACTTCCATATATTCAATTTGCAGCATTATTTCTGCGTTCCCAAGGTTCGCTAGTAAAATACACTTTCAATTTCGCTGCGTTGTAGACAGACATCGTACCTGTACTCAATTCTTTCACTCTGTATGCGTTGTTACCAAGATTACGTACAATACAGAAGGGTCCACTCCATTTCTCCGTAATGCCACCTCCTTCTTCTCCTCCGTTCTGCTGCCATCCTCTTCTTCTCCTCCTCGCTGTCATCTTCTTTTAGTATTGACTCGTTTTTCGTATCGCACCGGTGTTTCTCTTCCCTACCGGGCTACGTTCTCTCATACTCCGTACTGGCAAGCTTCGTTCGTCTTCCTGGCTGGCTGATATATTTGCTTCCTCTCCAATTTCTTCCTTAAAGGTGTCAGGATTTGACCTCCTATTAATGGCATGTTCCCAATGTTTTTGTTCGTCCCCTCCATTAGCGTGTAATTCTTCCAGGTAACGCTGCGATTCGGCGTGCCTGTCGTTCCATTCATTCCTATAATTTTGATAGTCCCCTGGTTCTGGTATCTCCTTTCACGCCACTGTCGATTCTCATTATTGTTATTTTCGTACCGTCTGTAGGGTCCCTCATTTCTCCTATTATTTCTCCATTGTTGGTATCCTCACTGTTGATACCTATTGTTGCCCTGGGTCTGTCTATCATTATTATAATCATGTCGCTGGTGTGACCTATTTTCTTCGCCCTCCTGACCTCGTCTCGGTGTTGTTGACACACTTGTATTTGTGGCCTGCGACCTGGTGTGTACTTGAGTGGGTTTAACCACCTCCGTTGTGTTTACAAGTTCCAGCTGTCGTCCCCCTCTCTGCTGCAAGTGAGATGTAGTCTCGTCAATCTGACGTAAGATTTGTTCGGCACGAACCGCTGTGTCCACGTTTGCTGCCACTAACACCTGCTGAACATTGACTGGCAACTGCCGTGCAATCGTCATAACCAGATCCGATTCTTCTAAAGGATGATCCAGATCCCGAAATTTCAACAATTGTAACGAAAAGAAATCTGAGTATTTCGTCTGCTGAGTTGACTGATATTTTCTCGAATAAATTTCCATTCTAAGGCTTTGTTGTAGAGAAGCCGACCAATACTTTCTAAGAAATGCATCCTTGAACTCATCCATCCCTCCGAAAGTATACATGAAGCTCAAGAACCACGTAAGTACAGTTCCCGAAAGAAATCATTCCATCAGTCTTAAACGACGCGCGGGCGGTATATTATTGTCATTAAAATAGTCATCCATCTCCTTAAGATACGCCTTCGGTGTGACACCAGAATTTTCTGTGAATTTATTTGGTTTAAATTCATTTGATCGAATTACTTGTACGACTTGAGGGTGCTGATAGCCATGTTGAGGAGTAGAGGTTCCCCCAACGTTGTTGTGAAATCCCTCTGTGTTAGTCGTTAATGGGCTGCCTGTCAGTCCGTGGCTACTCGCCGCGCTAATTGCCCCCTGGCTTGCTGAGTCAACTTCCTTATCTTTAGCGTGCTCTGTCTGAAATAACGTGTTCTGTTCCAGCGAACGCAACTCTGCTTTTATGATTCTGTCCGACTGTTCCTTCAATTTACTCTTGATTTCTTCCTCAAGTGCTTTAATGCGCGTATGGTTATCACCTACGGTCTTTATGATCGTTAACCGTTCTTCTTTAGAGTCGCTGCTCATCTTACGCCAATCCTTTCTGATGCTATCTTTAATCGCTCCCAGTTTTTCTTCCATCTGCTGTTTCGTGTCCTCCTGATTCGATTCTATCTTTTCAAGCCTGTCTTCTAGACGTAGATTATTCTCATCTATCGTACTCTTCAAATTATCCTGGTCCGATTCTATGTTTCGCCATCGCTCTGCTGATTGTATTTCTAATTTACCCAAGTCCTTTATCAGGCCCGTAATACTTTCATTTACTGCTGACAATTGTCCCTGGATAAACGTAGAATCCTCCTCCATCTTATCAAACCGCTTTTCAATACCATCCTGTGCCGTTTTAACCTCACTGTTATTTACCATGCATGCTAATTCTATCTGAGCTAGTTTTGCCAATACAGTTTCGTCCAAATCATTTAATTTACGGTTGAAGGTGTCCTCTAATTTTTGTATCTGACCTAGCTGTTTGTCGTTATTCTTACTTATATCAAGCGAGAATTGAACCATCTGCTGTGTAGTGTACTCTTTCATCTCTGCAGATAATGTGGCTAACTGACTCGTATTTCTACTCTCTTGCGCTTCTAATTGTTTGTTTATATTATCATTTACTTGCGTCTGTAATGATTCACTCTGTTCAGCTAGTCGTGTTTTTATAGTGTCATTCATTTGAGTCTGGAATGACTCATTCTGTTCAGATAATTGTGCCTTCTGTTCATATAATTGTGTTTTTATAATGTCATTCATTTGAGTCTGGAATGACTCATTCTGTTCAGATAATTGTATTTTAAACTCGTCTGACTGTTCGGATAACTTAATGTCTAACTTCGCACTCTGTTCCTTCAATAGTTTCTGGGTTCGTGCCGTGGCACTTTCAATGATCGCCTGGATCTCCGCTACTGTTGCCATTATCACACCAAAAATATATATCACTGAGAAAACAGGAGGATGGCATGCAAATGTCTCCCTGACACACACATATGTAATTCTTGACATACATTTACTTCATTTGACCACTTTCACTTCATTTAAACTTATTCCCTTTACTCCCGCAAATCAATCTGCATCACTGAATGGTTCTAATTTTACTTAATAAATTTTTAATCCCGCACATATTCAGTCATAAAATTACTATCCAGATCTGATGTTAAAACTGACTAATTAACAAAGTATTAATTGTCATTTAAGGCTATCAGCCTCCTAACAAATTCATGAGTTTGACTTTCTAAACAAATCTAATTTTACATTTAATCA
Source organism: Meconema thalassinum (assembly GCA_946902985.2). Classification (NCBI taxonomy): domain Eukaryota; kingdom Metazoa; phylum Arthropoda; class Insecta; order Orthoptera; family Tettigoniidae; genus Meconema; species Meconema thalassinum. The sequence continues at coordinate 256,131,947 of OX336392.1, read as the reverse complement.
ATAGGCGCCCGATTTCACGTACATTGCTTTACTAATTACATCAATAAACAAAACGTGAATCGTATTTAACTTGCAAACTCGTGATTCTACTGTATATTCCATTTTCTTGGCGGTATTTCTCTTCGCTGTATTTACGTTAACAAAATATCACTTCCGGTGGTATCAAACAGTCAAAAACAGAGAAACGCCCCATGTAGGGTAACGCCAGCTTGTCTATGATCCGCTATAAAAGCCTATAACAGCGAAAGGCCCAACGTTAGCTAAGCCAGCTTGTCTATGCACCCTTCAATAAAGCATGAGTAGTGGGATGATGAGAGAGCTGTCTCACTTTTTATTGAGCCACCCTCGTAGTTGCCCCGAACCTGATATCTCGCTAACAAATCATGGGATTTAAACATACAGGGTGTCCTAGCATTGGTAGAAATGCCCCCTACTTTCCTATAGCCTCTTTATTTAATTAAAAGGCCAAAACTAAAAGGTCATTCGCGAGTAGTGGGGTAGTGTTGGTTTTCTCAAGTCGCGCTCGTGCTTGAATATGTATGGCTATGTTGGGAAAGGGTTAGGTGGTGGGAAAGGAGTAGGGTCGAGTGAGAGGTCGTTTAGATGGTATTTTTTCCGCTCTAGGTGATGGTGAGGTTATTTTTTAAAATGGATGGAATTTGGAAAGGCCATTTGGGGTAAACATGTTGTTTTTTAACATTTTGGCGATGAATGTTTTTTTATACGCATGCGCACTTGAGGAGTTTTGTAAAAGGGCGGGCTTTTTAAATGATGATTTATTAATGAGTGTTTTTAATATGTATTGAAATAAACCATAAAAACTAATAGGTCATCGGCTTTTGACTATTTCGCTAACCAATAATCGGATTTAAACCTATGAGGTGTCGTAGGACTCGTGGTGAACTCTTTTTTTTCTATCGAAGGGGTATATTCACTCTAAAATAAAAACTACCCTCACCCGGGGGGGTGAAATAGATTTTTTTGTATGTGCGCGCACGGACGGCTTTTGTCAAAAGGACCTAACTACACGTTTGTTAATATTTTCTGAACCCCTCATGGGATTTTGCCATAGGCAGTATTCTAACCCTGGGGGTGACGCCCCGTTTTTGAATGTAGGATTCATTCTTGTTAAAAGGACCTAACGACACTTTTGTTCATATCTCGCGAACCAATCATGCTAGGGACTTGTATGAGGGGTCCTAGCACTTGGGGCAACATTCCCTGTTTGGGGGTGAAACTACCCCCTAAAATTGAAAAATCCATATCTAGGAAACGAAGAATTCTAAAATTAGGTGTGATAGCTCAAAAAATAGGGGATGTTATGGGCTTTTACCTCGATTGATCATTTCACCCCTAAAACAGTAAATAGTTATGTTATGGGGGAAAAAACGTGTTAAACACCTAAAAATGATAAATGAACCTAAGATCTTTTGTTTTTGATGAAAAATAGCAGGGGGGTGAAACTACCCCCCAAAATTGAAAAATCCCTATCTCGGAAACGAAGAATCCTAAAATTAGGTGTGATAGCTTAAAAAATAGGGGATGATATGGGCTTTTACCTCGATGGATCATTTCACCCCTAAAACAGTAAATAGTCATGTTAAGGGGGAAAAAACGTGTTAAACACCTAAAAATGATAAATGAACCTAAGATCTTTTGTTTTTGATGAAAAATAGCAGGGGGGTGAAACTACCCCCCAAAATTGAAAAATCCCTATCTCGGAAACGAAGAAGCCTAAAATTAGGTGTGATAGCTTAAAAAATAGGGGATGATATGGGCTTTTACCTCGATGGATCATTTCACCCCTAAAACAGTAAATAGTTATGTTATGGGGGAAAAAACGTGCTAAACACCTAAAAATGATAAATGAACCTAAGATCTTTTGTTTTTGATGAAAAATAGCAGGGGGGTGAAACTACCCCCCAAAATTGAAAAATCCATATCTTGGAAACGAAGAATCCTAAAATTAGGTGTGATAGCTTAAAAAATAGGGGATGATATGGGCTTTTACCTCGATGGATCATTTCACCCCTAAAACAGTAAATAGTCATGCTATGAGGAAAAAACGTGTTAAACACCTAAAAATGATAAATGAACCTAAGATCTTTTGTTTTTGATGAAAAATAGCAGGGGGGTGAAACTACCCCCCAAAATTGAAAAAACCCTATCTCGGAAACGAAGAACCCTAAAATTAGGTGTGATAGCTTAAAAAATAGGGGATGATATGGGCTTTTACCTCGATTGGTCATTTCACCCCTAAAACAGTAAATAGTTATGTTATGGGGGAAAAACGTGTTAAACACCTAAAATGATAAATGAACCTAAGATCTTTTGTTTTTGATGAAAAATAGCAGGGGGATGCAAACAACCCCCAAAATTGAAAAATCCATATCTAGGAAACGAAGAATCCTAAAATTAGGTGTAATGGCTTAAAAAATAGGGGATGATATACGCTTTTACCTGGATAGGTCATTTCACCCCTAAAACAGTAAATAGTCATGTTATGAGGAAAAATGTGTTATACACCTAAAAGCATAAGCATCTTTGTGAAACCATGCTTTAATGGACATGTGTATGGAGGATGATTGTTATTATTATTATTATTATTAGGTAATTATGGATTAATGTGTGTATAGATAACTAACCTGTGGGGAGCGTGATGGCGCAGGTGCTTAGCTGCTCGTCTTTACCCGGACGGCTGGGGTTCAAATCCCGGTGCCAGCGGGGGTTAGAATTTTCACTTGAAAAATCACGTGGCGTCAGGAAGGGCATTCGGCCTTAAATCCCCGGCCAAAATCAAAATGAGCCTGGTTGGCTCCGGCGACTCAAACTAATAGGGAAAAGCCGAAGAAAGAAAAAATGGTAACTGACCAGTAATAGTAAACATTGGTTGGAGGTGTTGAAGAAGTCAGGATGGCCAACCCTTGCCATGGTTCACGAATGCACCCCAAAAAGTTTTACCTGTCAAGACTCAGTCTACCCTGTTGCAGCCTTTAGAAAAAAAAATCGAACCGGGGCCTCTGTGGTGACAGTGGAGCTATATTCATGATGATTTTTAAACAAACATAGGCTTGCCTACTACCACTGGGTTGAATCTGCACAGAGACACTGGCTTTGGTGATAACAGCACAGCGACCTTGTCAGGAAGTTTCATATTACTCATTTGCTTGATAGCGGACATGCTCTGCACATGACTAGATCGTTGTTAGGTTTGACAAAGGCTTAGTGAAGCTTATGGCAACCTTGAAATGAATGTCATGGTATAGTCGGGGTTGGAAGGCAAGACCTTAGGGTTGACAACCAAGTAGGTTAACCACTACACGGTGAGATGGTCAAATAATAATGTAACAGAACATATAGAAACGTTTTCTATAGTTTAACGAATTGGCATACCATGAGAGGTGTAGGTAATGGAAATTGAATCCTTAGCTGATGATCTATAGCCATGCCCACGTATAAGCTATCATGGTAGAAAAAGAATGGTATGGCTTGTTTTAAACGGAGAATAATCATTGTGTTTACTGTGAAACACAAATCTGAATTTAAAATAATTAATTTAAAATAATTAATTTAAAATAATTAATTTAAAATTAGTTTAGTACGCTGAAGTTAAAATGAATAATGATCACGTTACAGACAGCCAGTTTCAAAGCCATGAGAACTAAGTGAACAAAGAATAAAATTCATGAACCAGTGAGGAATTCAGCATGCTGTCCTTTGGACAAGAGAGAAGCGTTCTACAGCGACCCTCAATGGTTTGGGTCATCTTAAAGATGAAAATTAAATCTAAGCTACTACACGCTTATATACTAGAAGAAGAAATGGAAAACAATAGGTCAAATAAAGAACAGAAGGAATAAAAAATGGCCCTCAACCCTCAAGCATGTGGATTGAGGGAGTTGGAAGGAAGGAGAGCCATGAAAGGCAGATAAAAAGTATACTAGGAGAGGCTTTGTCCCAGAGGTAATGGATAAAGAGGAGGTAAACTGGACTCAGCTCAGAAATCCCTTGGGGTCGCCAACTTCCAAACTGATCAGCCCTTGAGGGTGTAGCCATATGCAGAGTGCACCGCAAGTGGTGGGGCTTCTTGAGGGGGCATGAGCAAAAGACAGGAAATAACATGAAAATAAATAAAGCAAGGCTGCCTCCTCAGGATATCAGAAAAAATAAATAAACCAGGGCCAATGAAGTTGCAAAAGGAAGAGACTCCCTAGGGCTCGGATACCCTAATCATGTTGGGGTCGGTAGAGAACAAGAGTTGAGCAAGTGTGGTCGACAGGAACTAAGACAGAGAAGAGCCTAGCACAAGTTAGTGGAAGCAATGACGGTCTCAGCTGGAACTCCGTGATCGTCAACCTACATGACACTAGATATGACGCCCAGGGGTGGAATTAAAGACCTCTTTTGTTTTATATCACATGACATGTCTTATAATGCAATACTGGTCCTAGGGTATGCAAAAAGGTATTAGAAACTCAGCTAATAATAGTGTGCTTGCCCATGATTATTTTCCCAAGGACTGATAACCATGATTTCCAAGCCCCTAAGTAAGACAAAAAACAAATGATTTTCATTTTTCCAATGAGTTGGGGTGAGGTGAGGTGAGTTTTCTATACACCAAACTGATGTGGTTTCCCACTTCTACTCCAGGCAAATGCACATTTGATGTTATGAATAGTCAAATGGTTTGCAACTGCCCAATGCTAGGACCTGATTAGTGGCTTTTAAAAAAAGGAATGGAATGGAGTACACTTTCCCCAAAACCAACAAGAGGAGTGTTCGATCCCTCACAACAACCATCCTTAAAGTCAATATAAATGACTATGCACTTCAGCTCATGACGGTCTCCTCTATTGTATGGTTTGTTTTAAACGGAGAATAATTGTGTTTACTGTGAAACACAAATCTGAATTTAAAAAAAGTCCTCTCGGCACGCCGGAAGGCGGAGGTAGATTTCACCGGACAAACTTGGGGATAGGCGAAAATAGGCAGAATATGCAGGTTTTCGTAGAAGGATCAGACCCCATTTATTGCGAGAAGGTATTTTATAATTGGAGCTTAATTAACTTTGTTTTTCGTCATTTTATGCTTATTTTAAAAATGTTATTGTCTTATGTGGAACGGTAACCTTTTTGTCATTTGGGGTCCATTTTTATACTTGTGGTCACACTGTCCTTATGCAAGGTTTCGACACTGATGTGTAACTATGTAACGGTCTGTTACTTTTTCACGCAAAATTATATCTCCCGCAGAGATTTTGGTTGGTTCCTCAGTTTAGGGGCTGCGACAACACGGTCATGTAACCCTGTGTACTTATGAATGGCTGTATTAGTCTGTAATTCAGGTAAGGACTGCAGACGGTCAATTTCAGGCAGTAGTTCCTAATGTTGCTACCAGGTACTACCGTCAACGACACCTACCTGTGAACTTGGCTACTAGATGCCACTACAACCAGCAACTCGCAACGAACGTTGGAACTTCCCCTCCAAAGGAAAGCATACTGAGGGATTTTTAGCGCTCTTAGAAAATCCGACGACTTCGGCCGGCTTTGAACTCGCAACCTTGGGCATTGACATTCAGCATGCTTGCTACCAGTTACGTCACCGAAGCCGCTTCCCACTTAGTCAGATGTCAAAGTCAACCCCTGGCACCATTCAGCCCATGACGGGCTAAGGCCGACCAAGCGACCGCTGCCCAGCCATTTGACCTGCAGATATTGGGGTGAAGCGTGATCAGCGCGTCGGGTCCCCTCGGCTGTTAATCTTGGTATTCGTGATCGGGGTGCTATCTCACTGTCAGACAGCTACTCAATTGTCCTCACGAGGCTGAGTGCACCCCGTTCCAACCCTCACGTCAGTTATAAAATCCCTGACGGAGCCGGGGATCGAACCCGGGGCCTCCGAGTGAGAGGCAGGTGCGCTACCCCAACACCACGGGGCCGGCTTAGTCATATGGAAATACTGAATCTGATCTCGTGCAAGTGCGATGTCATGGCTACGTCAGATGTCTTATCCCTCATCAATTTAGTAGTGTTGCCATGGCAACCTCTGATAGCTCTTGGCATTTTCTTATAATTCCGAAATCATTTTTCTCATTCCTTAGTGTAATGACGGGTCATATCAAAAATTCTTTCAGACAAAAGTTTTAGGTAATTATTAGGGGAATATTGTCCATTTTGTACGGTTTTGATATTGTGCCTATTAAGAGAGATATGATTAATGTTTCCCGAAAAACCCACTTTTTCCCACTCCTTTGGTCAATGGTTGGTGCTATAAAAAACTCTTGAAACATAAATTTAATATATGCTATTTGCTAATAGGATTCGACACTGGAATTATTTTACAAGTAGTTATTTTAATGACCAACAGAGTTTAATGTTAACAAGGCACAGCTCTATTTGAAATTTTGAATAACATGTTGCATGTCATACATCATAGGCAACTACTGTAAGGCTTGTGATTTATTTAATGCCTTTAACCCTATATTAAACACGCAGTTTGCAATACTAATAACTGCAATGTTAGTGAAAAAAATTGAAACAAAACAAAAATCAGCATTGAAAAACCAAAAAGTGGTTGAGCATATATATAGTGGGGAAAAGAAAAGTTTTGTAAACACTAATGTCCAACAAGACTAATTAAATCAGTAACTGTCAGAGTGGCCGAGTGGTTAAGGCGTTTGACTTAAGATCAAATTTCCAAATATATAAGGAAGCAAGGGTTCAAATCCCTTCCCTGACATAACTATTGCTTGAACATGCAAGAAAACAAGAAATATACACAAACTATGTTTATCAATTTAATCAATTTTTTACAAGAGATAGACACACAGAATACAGCTCTTTTGGTTTATCAGTTCTTTTAAACATAACACTTGTTGAAAATTATTTTTTAGGGGATGGGGGTGTTGCTACGTTGACCCATTACACAATAATAGCAGCTTTACGAAGTTCATTTTCTATATTTAATAGCTCTTTCTCATAACCAATATGGCCAAGCTGTTTACAGGCATGCAAGAGCTGTAGACGTTCGACTAATATATTAGGATCGTTCCATTTACTATTTTTTATGAATGGTTTCAGAATCTCGGGAAGCAGTTCATCATTATCACCATCATTATGATTATCATCCTCATTATTATAATCATTTTCATAATGATGATCATTATCATCGTTATCATTACCATGATAATTTCCACCTGTGTCCACAGTCTGTTCAATGGTTTGAGTTGTCTTTGATAGTGTTGAAAGCTTTTTTTTAGATGTGCTAGAATGCTTTAACATTGTTATGTTATTTTTACCACTATTACCTTTCCCCACTAACTTTTTGATGGGGTATATTGTCTCTGATAGGGTTGAGGGCTTTTGAGATGTGGGTGCATGTCTGATCATGGGTTTCACAGGAGGTGTTAAAGGTTTCTCATTAAACAACTCGCTAACAGCATGAGTGCGTTGTAGTGTATTAATCTTGAGGTTAATATTATCTTGAGCAGTACTATCTTTCTCTTGGACTTGGTTTCTTGCTTTGGTTTGGGTTTTCCTTATATTTAGACTAGCGTGATTATTAAGTTTACATTCATGATTGTTTGAAGAAAGTACGTCCAATTCTTTTGTTTTAAGCATTCCTCGACACTGTTTCGATCGTTGCTTTGAACAGCGCCAAATAACAGTTCCATTTTTATTGCTTCGTTTCACAATATATGAATATCCTTTATAGTATGCATAAGGCTTACCATACCTAGTCACTGATACTTCCATATCAACTGTCAAGCACAAACTAATCTCTAGTAAAGACAACTTGGTAATAACAACAATAGTTTAATGTGGGAGCATATATACATGCAAAAAGTGGGAGCAAAGGTGGGGGGTAAAAAGTGGGAGCAAAAGTGGTAGCAAATGTGGGAGAAAAAAATAACTGTGAGCAAAAAGTGGGAGCAAATATGGGATCAAATGTGGGAGCAAAGCAAATATAAAAAAAAGTGGGAGCAAATATGCTAACAAATATGTCAACAAATATACCAGCAAAAGTAAATACACAAGTCAAGATAGATTAAAGTGCAAAGAAAATATGAAAGCAAATATGAGAGCAAAAAGGGTGATTTTCTAAAACAACTAGACATAACAAACTTAGTCATAACCTAACCTCACCTAACCTAACCTCACCTCACCTAACCTCACCTCACCTAACCTCACCTAACCTCACCTCACCTAACTTCACCTAACCTAACCTAACCTAACCTAACCTATCCTAACCTAACCTAACCTAAACTAACCTCACCTAACCTAACCTCACCTCACCTAACTTCACCTAACCTAACCTAACCTAACTTCACCTAACCTAACTTGAGTGAACTTTACCTAACCTAACCCATCATAACTTCACCTAACCTAACTTTACCTAATCTAACTTCACCTAACCTAACTTTCAACTCTCAGATCAAAATTAAATTCTAGGCATAGTTGAGTTGGAAGCCAAGACTTCAGGGAAAACACACAAGTATACTAGCCACTACACCGCAAAATAGGCAAATTATCATGCAACACAACATAAAGTAAAAGTTTCCTGTAGTGTAACTCATTGGCTGTCAACCATAGTTTGGGAATTCAAACCCAAGACCTCAGGACTTTTGTTTTGAACATTATCAGAAATATTATTCCATTTACATTTTGCTGCTGCTGCTTATAGTTATAAGAGTTGGCATTAATATGGAAAGCAAAAAAAAAAAAAAAAATGTGGGAGCAAAAAGTGGGAGGAAAACGTGTAAGCAGAAGTGGGAGCAAATATGGGAGCAGAAAGTGGGAGCAAATGTGAAAGCAAAAGTGGGAGCAAAAAGAGCGAGCAAAAGTGAGTGTACAAAGTAGGAGCAAAATGTGTGAGTAAAACGTGGGGGCAAATGTGGTGTTTTACTAAAACAATCTCCCCTAACCTAACCTAAACTAACTTCACCCAACCTAATTTCACCTAACCTAACTTTACTTAACCTAACCTTCCAACTCTCAGATCAAAAATTAAATTCTGGCCATAGTCGAGTTGGAACCCAAAACCTCTGGGATAACACCCAAGTATACTAGCCACTACATCGCGAAATGGGCAAATTATCATGCAACACAACACAAAAATAAAAAGTTTTCTGTAGTGTAACTCATTGGCTGACATTCATAGTTGAGAATTCAAACCCAAGACCTCAGGACTTTTGTTTTGAACATTATCAGAAATATTATTCCATTTACATTTTGCTGTTGCTTATAGTTATAAGAGTTGGCATTAATATGGGAGCAAAAGTGAAAGCAAAAAGTGGGTGCAAGCATGGCTGGTTGTAGAGACTTTCATATCAACAAATACACATAAACTAAATTTTAGTAAAGTGACTTGGCTAATAATAATAATAATATTAACAGTTTAAAATTTTTTTCAAGGGGATTGATATTTTTCAGGATGTAATTTCCAAAGTACTGTCAAGAATAATAATTACATGAACAGATTCCAAGAACTCTAGAGTGCTTTTAAGGTTAATGATTGGCTAGGAGTGAGATAGAGCTAGCTAACCTAAGTTAACCTCAGCTCAGTAAACCTAACCTTGTCGCATGGCATGTTCTACAAGTATAGACTTGCTTTGAGACTGGCTATGACGTCACAGATGAATGGCGGTGGGAGGCTGGCAAAAAGGAAAATGTTTTTGGATAATAAAAACGTCATGTCCAGCCTCCCACCGCCATTCATCTGTGACGTCATAGCCAGTCTCAAAGCAAGTCTATACTTGTAGAACATGCCATGCGACAAGGTTAGGTTTACTGAGCTGAGGTTAACTTAGGTTAGCTAGCTCTATCTCACTCCTAGCCAATCATTAACCTTAAAAGCACTCTAGAGTTCTTGGAATCTGTTCATGTAATTATTATTCTTGACAGTACTTTGGAAATTACATCCTGAAAAATATCAATCCCCTTGAAAAAATTTTTAAACTGTTAATATTATTATTATTATTAGCCAAGTCACTTTACTAAAATTTAGTTTATGTGTATTTGTTGATATGAAAGTCTCTACAACCAGCCATGCTTGCACCCACTTTTTGCTTTCACTTTTGCTCCCATATTAATGCCAACTCTTATAACTATAAGCAACAGCAAAATGTAAATGGAATAATATTTCTGATAATGTTCAAAACAAAAGTCCTGAGGTCTTGGGTTTGAATTCTCAACTATGAATGTCAGCCAATGAGTTACACTACAGAAAACTTTTTATTTTTGTGTTGTGTTGCATGATAATTTGCCCATTTCGCGATGTAGTGGCTAGTATACTTGGGTGTTATCCCAGAGGTTTTGGGTTCCAACTCGACTATGGCCAGAATTTAATTTTTGATCTGAGAGTTGGAAGGTTAGGTTAAGTAAAGTTAGGTTAGGTGAAATTAGGTTGGGTGAAGTTAGTTTAGGTTAGGTTAGGGGAGATTGTTTTAGTAAAACACCACATTTGCCCCCACGTTTTACTCACACATTTTGCTCCTACTTTGTACACTCACTTTTGCTCGCTCTTTTTGCTCCCACTTTTGCTTTCACATTTGCTCCCACTTTCTGCTCCCATATTTGCTCCCACTTCTGCTTACACGTTTTCCTCCCACTTTTTGCTCCCACATTTTTTTTTTTTTTTTTTGCTTTCCATATTAATGCCAACTCTTATAACTATAAGCAGCAGCAGCAAAATGTAAATGGAATAATATTTCTGATAATGTTCAAAACAAAAGTCCTGAGGTCTTGGGTTTGAATTCCCAAACTATGGTTGACAGCCAATGAGTTACACTACAGGAAACTTTTACTTTATGTTGTGTTGCATGATAATTTGCCTATTTTGCGGTGTAGTGGCTAGTATACTTGTGTGTTTTCCCTGAAGTCTTGGCTTCCAACTCAACTATGCCTAGAATTTAATTTTGATCTGAGAGTTGAAAGTTAGGTTAGGTGAAGTTAGATTAGGTAAAGTTAGGTTAGGTGAAGTTATGATGGGTTAGGTTAGGTAAAGTTCACTCAAGTTAGGTTAGGTGAAGTTAGGTTAGGTTAGGTTAGGTGAAGTTAGGTGAGGTGAGGTTAGGTTAGGTGAGGTTAGTTTAGGTTAGGTTAGGTTAGGATAGGTTAGGTTAGGTTAGGTTAGGTTAGGTGAAGTTAGGTGAGGTGAGGTTAGGTGAGGTTAGGTGAGGTGAGGTTAGGTGAGGTGAGGTTAGGTTAGGTGAGGTTAGGTTATGACTAAGTTTGTTATGTCTAGTTGTTTTAGAAAATCACCCTTTTTGCTCTCATATTTGCTTTCATATTTTCTTTGCACTTTAATCTATCTTGACTTGTGTATTTACTTTTGCTGGTATATTTGTTGACATATTTGTTAGCATATTTGCTCCCACTTTTTTTTATATTTGCTTTGCTCCCACATTTGATCCCATATTTGCTCCCACTTTTTGCTCACAGTTATTTTTTTCTCCCACATTTGCTACCACTTTTGCTCCCACTTTTTACCCCCCACCTTTGCTCCCACTTTTTGCATGTATATATGCTCCCACATTAAACTATTGTTGTTATTACCAAGTTGTCTTTACTAGAGATTAGTTTGTGCTTGACAGTTGATATGGAAGTATCAGTGACTAGGTATGGTAAGCCTTATGCATACTATAAAGGATATTCATATATTGTGAAACGAAGCAATAAAAATGGAACTGTTATTTGGCGCTGTTCAAAGCAACGATCGAAACAGTGTCGAGGAATGCTTAAAACAAAAGAATTGGACGTACTTTCTTCAAACAATCATGAATGTAAACTTAATAATCACGCTAGTCTAAATATAAGGAAAACCCAAACCAAAGCAAGAAACCAAGTCCAAGAGAAAGATAGTACTGCTCAAGATAATATTAACCTCAAGATTAATACACTACAACGCACTCATGCTGTTAGCGAGTTGTTTAATGAGAAACCTTTAACACCTCCTGTGAAACCCATGATCAGACATGCACCCACATCTCAAAAGCCCTCAACCCTATCAGAGACAATATACCCCATCAAAAAGTTAGTGGGGAAAGGTAATAGTGGTAAAAATAACATAACAATGTTAAAGCATTCTAGCACATCTAAAAAAAAGCTTTCAACACTATCAAAGACAACTCAAACCATTGAACAGACTGTGGACACAGGTGGAAATTATCATGGTAATGATAACGATGATAATGATCATCATTATGAAAATGATTATAATAATGAGGATGATAATCATAATGATGGTGATAATGATGAACTGCTTCCCGAGATTCTGAAACCATTCATAAAAAATAGTAAATGGAACGATCCTAATATATTAGTCGAACGTCTACAGCTCTTGCATGCCTGTAAACAGCTTGGCCATATTGGTTATGAGAAAGAGCTATTAAATATAGAAAATGAACTTCGTAAAGCTGCTATTATTGTGTAATGGGTCAACGTAGCAACACCCCCATCCCCTAAAAAATAATTTTCAACAAGTGTTATGTTTAAAAGAACTGATAAACCAAAAGAGCTGTATTCTGTGTGTCTATCTCTTGTAAAAAATTGATTAAATTGATAAACATAGTTTGTGTATATTTCTTGTTTTCTTGCATGTTCAAGCAATAGTTATGTCAGGGAAGGGATTTGAACCCTTGCTTCCTTATATATTTGGAAATTTGATCTTAAGTCAAACGCCTTAACCACTCGGCCACTCTGACAGTTACTGATTTAATTAGTCTTGTTGGACATTAGTGTTTACAAAACTTTTCTTTTCCCCACTATATATATGCTCAACCACTTTTTGGTTTTTCAATGCTGATTTTTGTTTTGTTTCAATTTTTTTCACTAACATTGCAGTTATTAGTATTGCAAACTGCGTGTTTAATATAGGGTTAAAGGCATTAAATAAATCACAAGCCTTACAGTAGTTGCCTATGATGTATGACATGCAACATGTTATTCAAAATTTCAAATAGAGCTGTGCCTTGTTAACATTAAACTCTGTTGGTCATTAAAATAACTACTTGTAAAATAATTCCAGTGTCGAATCCTATTAGCAAATAGCATATATTAAATTTATGTTTCAAGAGTTTTTTATAGCACCAACCATTGACCAAAGGAGTGGGAAAAAGTGGGTTTTTCGGGAAACATTAATCATATCTCTCTTAATAGGCACAATATCAAAACCGTACAAAATGGACAATATTCCCCTAATAATTACCTAAAACTTTTGTCTGAAAGAATTTTTGATATGACCCGTCATTACACTAAGGAATGAGAAAAATGATTTCGGAATTATAAGAAAATGCCAAGAGCTATCAGAGGTTGCCATGGCAACACTACTAAATTGATGAGGGATAAGACATCTGACGTAGCCATGACATCGCACTTGCACGAGATCAGATTCAGTATTTCCATATGACTAAGCCGGCCCCGTGGTGTTGGGGTAGCGCACCTGCCTCTCACTCGGAGGCCCCGGGTTCGATCCCCGGCTCCGTCAGGGATTTTATAACTGACGTGAGGGTTGGAACGGGGTGCACTCAGCCTCGTGAGGACAATTGAGTAGCTGTCTGACAGTGAGATAGCACCCCGATCACGAATACCAAGATTAACAGCCGAGGGGACCCGACGCGCTGATCACGCTTCACCCCAATATCTGCAGGTCAAATGGCTGGGCAGCGGTCGCTTGGTCGGCCTTAGCCCGTCATGGGCTGAATGGTGCCAGGGGTTGACTTTGACATCTGACTAAGTGGGAAGCGGCTTCGGTGACGTAACTGGTAGCAAGCATGCTGAATGTCAATGCCCAAGGTTGCGAGTTCAAAGCCGGCCGAAGTCGTCGGATTTTCTAAGAGCGCTAAAAATCCCTCAGTATGCTTTCCTTTGGAGGGGAAGTTCCAACGTTCGTTGCGAGTTGCTGGTTGTAGTGGCATCTAGTAGCCAAGTTCACAGGTAGGTGTCGTTGACGGTAGTACCTGGTAGCAACATTAGGAACTACTGCCTGAAATTGACCGTCTGCAGTCCTTACCTGAATTACAGACTAATACAGCCATTCATAAGTACACAGGGTTACATGACCGTGTTGTCGCAGCCCCTAAACTGAGGAACCAACCAAAATCTCTGCGGGAGATATAATTTTGCGTGAAAAAGTAACAGACCGTTACATAGTTACACATCAGTGTCGAAACCTTGCATAAGGACAGTGTGACCACAAGTATAAAAATGGACCCCAAATGACAAAAAGGTTACCGTTCCACATAAGACAATAACATTTTTAAAATAAGCATAAAATGACGAAAAACAAAGTTAATTAAGCTCCAATTATAAAATACCTTCTCGCAATAAATGGGGTCTGATCCTTCTACGAAAACCTGCATATTCTGCCTATTTTCGCCTATCCCCAAGTTTGTCCGGTGAAATCTACCTCCGCCTTCCGGCGTGCCGAGAGGACTTTTTTTAAATTCAGATTTGTGTTTCACAGTAAACACAATTATTCTCCGTTTAAAACAAACCATACAATAGAGGAGACCGTCATGAGCTGAAGTGCATAGTCATTTATATTGACTTTAAGGATGGTTGTTGTGAGGGATCGAACACTCCTCTTGTTGGTTTTGGGGAAAGTGTACTCCATTCCATTCCTTTTTTTAAAAGCCACTAATCAGGTCCTAGCATTGGGCAGTTGCAAACCATTTGACTATTCATAACATCAAATGTGCATTTGCCTGGAGTAGAAGTGGGAAACCACATCAGTTTGGTGTATAGAAAACTCACCTCACCTCACCCCAACTCATTGGAAAAATGAAAATCATTTGTTTTTTGTCTTACTTAGGGGCTTGGAAATCATGGTTATCAGTCCTTGGGAAAATAATCATGGGCAAGCACACTATTATTAGCTGAGTTTCTAATACCTTTTTGCATACCCTAGGACCAGTATTGCATTATAAGACATGTCATGTGATATAAAACAAAAGAGGTCTTTAATTCCACCCCTGGGCGTCATATCTAGTGTCATGTAGGTTGACGATCACGGAGTTCCAGCTGAGACCGTCATTGCTTCCACTAACTTGTGCTAGGCTCTTCTCTGTCTTAGTTCCTGTCGACCACACTTGCTCAACTCTTGTTCTCTACCGACCCCAACATGATTAGGGTATCCGAGCCCTAGGGAGTCTCTTCCTTTTGCAACTTCATTGGCCCTAGTTTATTTATTTTTTCTGATATCCTGAGGAGGCAGCCTTGCTTTATTTATTTTCATGTTATTTCCTGTCTTTTGCTCATGCCCCCTCAAGAAGCCCCACCACTTGCGGTGCACTCTGCATATGGCTACACCCTCAAGGGCTGATCAGTTTGGAAGTTGGCGACCCCAAGGGATTTCTGAGCTGAGTCCAGTTTACCTCCTCTTTATCCATTACCTCTGGGACAAAGCCTCTCCTAGTATACTTTTTATCTGCCTTTCATGGCTCTCCTTCCTTCCAACTCCCTCAATCCACATGCTTGAGGGTTGAGGGCCATTTTTTATTCCTTCTGTTCTTTATTTGACCTATTGTTTTCCATTTCTTCTTCTAGTATATAAGCGTGTAGTAGCTTAGATTTAATTTTCATCTTTAAGATGACCCAAACCATTGAGGGTCGCTGTAGAACGCTTCTCTCTTGTCCAAAGGACAGCATGCTGAATTCCTCACTGGTTCATGAATTTTATTCTTTGTTCACTTAGTTCTCATGGCTTTGAAACTGGCTGTCTGTAACGTGATCATTATTCATTTTAACTTCAGCGTACTAAACTAATTTTAAATTAATTATTTTAAATTAATTATTTTAAATTAATTATTTTAAATTCAGATTTGTGTTTCACAGTAAACACAATGATTATTCTCCGTTTAAAACAAGCCATACCATTCTTTTTCTACCATGATAGCTTATACGTGGGCATGGCTATAGATCATCAGCTAAGGATTCAATTTCCATTACCTACACCTCTCATGGTATGCCAATTCGTTAAACTATAGAAAACGTTTCTATATGTTCTGTTACATTATTATTTGACCATCTCACCGTGTAGTGGTTAACCTACTTGGTTGTCAACCCTAAGGTCTTGCCTTCCAACCCCGACTATACCATGACATTCATTTCAAGGTTGCCATAAGCTTCACTAAGCCTTTGTCAAACCTAACAACGATCTAGTCATGTGCAGAGCATGTCCGCTATCAAGCAAATGAGTAATATGAAACTTCCTGACAAGGTCGCTGTGCTGTTATCACCAAAGCCAGTGTCTCTGTGCAGATTCAACCCAGTGGTAGTAGGCAAGCCTATGTTTGTTTAAAAATCATCATGAATATAGCTCCACTGTCACCACAGAGGCCCCGGTTCGATTTTTTTTTCTAAAGGCTGCAACAGGGTAGACTGAGTCTTGACAGGTAAAACTTTTTGGGGTGCATTCGTGAACCATGGCAAGGGTTGGCCATCCTGACTTCTTCAACACCTCCAACCAATGTTTACTATTACTGGTCAGTTACCATTTTTTCTTTCTTCGGCTTTTCCCTATTAGTTTGAGTCGCCGGAGCCAACCAGGCTCATTTTGATTTTGGCCGGGGATTTAAGGCCGAATGCCCTTCCTGACGCCACGTGATTTTTCAAGTGAAAATTCTAACCCCCGCTGGCACCGGGATTTGAACCCCAGCCGTCCGGGTAAAGACGAGCAGCTAAGCACCTGCGCCATCACGCTCCCCACAGGTTAGTTATCTATACACACATTAATCCATAATTACCTAATAATAATAATAATAATAACAATCATCCTCCATACACATGTCCATTAAAGCATGGTTTCACAAAGATGCTTATGCTTTTAGGTGTATAACACATTTTTCCTCATAACATGACTATTTACTGTTTTAGGGGTGAAATGACCTATCCAGGTAAAAGCGTATATCATCCCCTATTTTTTAAGCCATTACACCTAATTTTAGGATTCTTCGTTTCCTAGATATGGATTTTTCAATTTTGGGGGTTGTTTGCATCCCCCTGCTATTTTTCATCAAAAACAAAAGATCTTAGGTTCATTTATCATTTTAGGTGTTTAACACGTTTTTCCCCCATAACATAACTATTTACTGTTTTAGGGGTGAAATGACCAATCGAGGTAAAAGCCCATATCATCCCCTATTTTTTAAGCTATCACACCTAATTTTAGGGTTCTTCGTTTCCGAGATAGGGTTTTTTCAATTTTGGGGGGTAGTTTCACCCCCCTGCTATTTTTCATCAAAAACAAAAGATCTTAGGTTCATTTATCATTTTTAGGTGTTTAACACGTTTTTTCCTCATAGCATGACTATTTACTGTTTTAGGGGTGAAATGATCCATCGAGGTAAAAGCCCATATCATCCCCTATTTTTTAAGCTATCACACCTAATTTTAGGATTCTTCGTTTCCAAGATATGGATTTTTCAATTTTGGGGGGTAGTTTCACCCCCCTGCTATTTTTCATCAAAAACAAAAGATCTTAGGTTCATTTATCATTTTTAGGTGTTTAGCACGTTTTTTCCCCCATAACATAACTATTTACTGTTTTAGGGGTGAAATGATCCATCGAGGTAAAAGCCCATATCATCCCCTATTTTTTAAGCTATCACACCTAATTTTAGGCTTCTTCGTTTCCGAGATAGGGATTTTTCAATTTTGGGGGGTAGTTTCACCCCCCTGCTATTTTTCATCAAAAACAAAAGATCTTAGGTTCATTTATCATTTTTAGGTGTTTAACACGTTTTTTCCCCCTTAACATGACTATTTACTGTTTTAGGGGTGAAATGATCCATCGAGGTAAAAGCCCATATCATCCCCTATTTTTTAAGCTATCACACCTAATTTTAGGATTCTTCGTTTCCGAGATAGGGATTTTTCAATTTTGGGGGGTAGTTTCACCCCCCTGCTATTTTTCATCAAAAACAAAAGATCTTAGGTTCATTTATCATTTTTAGGTGTTTAACACGTTTTTTCCCCCATAACATAACTATTTACTGTTTTAGGGGTGAAATGATCAATCGAGGTAAAAGCCCATAACATCCCCTATTTTTTGAGCTATCACACCTAATTTTAGAATTCTTCGTTTCCTAGATATGGATTTTTCAATTTTAGGGGGTAGTTTCACCCCCAAACAGGGAATGTTGCCCCAAGTGCTAGGACCCCTCATACAAGTCCCTAGCATGATTGGTTCGCGAGATATGAACAAAAGTGTCGTTAGGTCCTTTTAACAAGAATGAATCCTACATTCAAAAACGGGGCGTCACCCCCAGGGTTAGAATACTGCCTATGGCAAAATCCCATGAGGGGTTCAGAAAATATTAACAAACGTGTAGTTAGGTCCTTTTGACAAAAGCCGTCCGTGCGCGCACATACAAAAAAATCTATTTCACCCCCCCGGGTGAGGGTAGTTTTTATTTTAGAGTGAATATACCCCTTCGATAGAAAAAAAAGAGTTCACCACGAGTCCTACGACACCTCATAGGTTTAAATCCGATTATTGGTTAGCGAAATAGTCAAAAGCCGATGACCTATTAGTTTTTATGGTTTATTTCAATACATATTAAAAACACTCATTAATAAATCATCATTTAAAAAGCCCGCCCTTTTACAAAACTCCTCAAGTGCGCATGCGTATAAAAAAACATTCATCGCCAAAATGTTAAAAAACAACATGTTTACCCCAAATGGCCTTTCCAAATTCCATCCATTTTAAAAAATAACCTCACCATCACCTAGAGCGGAAAAAATACCATCTAAACGACCTCTCACTCGACCCTACTCCTTTCCCACCACCTAACCCTTTCCCAACATAGCCATACATATTCAAGCACGAGCGCGACTTGAGAAAACCAACACTACCCCACTACTCGCGAATGACCTTTTAGTTTTGGCCTTTTAATTAAATAAAGAGGCTATAGGAAAGTAGGGGGCATTTCTACCAATGCTAGGACACCCTGTATGTTTAAATCCCATGATTTGTTAGCGAGATATCAGGTTCGGGGCAACTACGAGGGTGGCTCAATAAAAAGTGAGACAGCTCTCTCATCATCCCACTACTAGCATGGTTTTCTCAAGATTCATCTACGGGGTCGTGTTCAGTCCTGACTGCATTTCACAGCAAAGTTCGCTTAAAAAACAACATGCTCTAATGAATAGAAAGGAAAAGGAAGCTTGTAGTTTAACGTGACCGTTAATCAAGAGATCATGAGACACGGGACCTCCTTTTTACGTGGAATCCGAACCACAGGACGTGGCATTTCACTTCGAAAATCTCACATGCATTGACCGGGAAACGAACCCGGACCGCCTTGGTGAGAGGCATACAGCTAGACCGCTGAACCACCACGCCCGGGTGAATAGAAAGGTCCATGACAGAGGCTATACTAGAAATAAAATGAATAACAAGTAGAATAAACGATATTTGATGACTGAAAATTATGTGCATAATAATAATAATAATAATAAATACAAAGAAATCCTCCCTGACTTTCACCCCCTTAAGAAATAAATATATTACTGAGTGGAAGGACTCGCTCCACCAACAAAACAATGTGAATACAGCTACACACAAAATGCTTAATCATAACATAAACTTTGAGCGGTAAGAACTCGCTCGTCACAACATATGGATACAAGTCCATTTTTCCTGGTCAAGAAGTTATATAATGCGTGGTATACTGCTCGTTAATAAGAAACTGAGTACTGATGCGAGTCCGATTACAACTGAAACAGTCATGTTGCTCACGGAGTTGCATCTTTTAAATCACACTACGGCTATGGGACCCACCCTTAATTAACACACTATAATTACTACTGACACATGCAAGATCTAATAATACAAAAAGATAAAAAATCTGCCTGAGATTCTAGCTGGTGCCAACGCACACAAAATTTAAAAAAGCATGCCAAAAAAATATAGGCCAAAACGCTCGCATCATAAATTGGGAACCCAGCCTCGCGCACCCTAATGCCACACGGGGTCATTGAACGCGTAAAAAGCACACAAGAATTGAGGCAACAGC
The DNA here is from genome assembly GCA_946902985.2 of Meconema thalassinum. NCBI lineage: Eukaryota > Metazoa > Arthropoda > Insecta > Orthoptera > Tettigoniidae > Meconema > Meconema thalassinum. Next base: position 256,111,925 of record OX336392.1, on the reverse strand, counting down.
AACAAAATACAAGCCTAACGGCTGAAAACTATGTTTACATTTGTATAAAAACGCCAGACAAACAGCAGTTTCGGAAGCTACCTCACAACTATGGACAACTCCCATTTAATCAATCAAATACTCATTATAACCGATCAGGTTTTGTGAATTTTAAACAACGTCTTACATTGAAGTACAGGACCCTGGCCTGTTACTAATGACAAGTGGCGTTGTCTAATTTGAGCGCGCCCCTCTTGTATGAATCATCGCTGCCTCAACTATCTCTCTCAGTCTTTCAAGCAGGTGCTATTTCCATCTGGAAACGCAAACATATCTCACTCATCCACATGGATGGCAAGAAAACTCAAAATATACCACGGGTTCAGCCTCACGAGGTTATGAACTGGGTTGATGTGGAGCAAGTCGGAATAATCACAATGATATATTCTCGCTAACACATCATAAAATCACACTACGCACCATAAAGCTTGGACTGACTCACTCATAAGCATACCAACTGGGTCGGTTCAAAACAGATCAACCAATATTGCGTCCATAGACACATTAAAAAAATACACGACAAAAGCTCGGGTGCAAAGTGCCATCCCGTACAGCTCTGCTGGAGAAGCAACTATCAAAATAATCCTGATCCGTCATAAATTCTGCTCACAAATAATCTTTACTCTCCAAATTCTATTTTTAATCTCAAAATTAATTCAGTTCCTTTTTTGTTATAAGGCATACTTCCGAATTATAATGTTTGACCGCGATTTACGCAAGCGAATGCGAGCACGAGCTGCGCGTCGCCCCGTATAGTTGAACCAAACAAAATCACAATATTTACAAAATACACAGCGCTCGGCTTGTCCCATACTTAATGTGTCAGTAAGCAAGAACTAAGAATCTACATTACCAAACAAACAAACAAACAAATATCTACAAAAATATGTCCCATAATACCATAGCTGATTTAATACATAAATAAATTCATTTGTACTCAATCCTTTAAAACAGCGTCAGGAAAACATCTGCAGCCATCACTCCTTTAAGTTGCTTAGCTCGTCATCGACATCTTCTGGCAAATGTCCTGCTGGTTCCAAGATCCAGTCTCGTTCCTAGACGTCATCTCGTGCTGAATTAAATAACGTTTGTCAGATACACACACGATATACTTCCTTTTAAATTCACCGATCAAGTACTAAATTCCTTGACAGTCGATTGGTGGATTATTTCGATGAACTGGTCCTATCTGGTAGTACTGGGACTACAAATAAATCACTGAAGTTACACTTATAACTTGACGAAAATGTTCCATCTTCAAATACATGAAAATATGCAGAGTATGCCTCGTGTCCTCGGACACCTGAGTAACGGCCTTACTTCCTCAAAAGCTCAAATAAAAGTCAACGTTACGTCCTCAGACGCACAAATAAAAGTCATCTCTCGAAGCTTCCTGGATCATTATAAATGAAACTGGCTGGGGTAGGTGTGAAAGGGGATTTATGGAAAAATATTCCGTAATAATTATCAGACTAGCATGCGATCGGTATCATTGAGTTCGTAGCAGTGTGGAGGTTACGATTATGCTCTAGCTGGCTCGAATCGATCGTGGAATTAATCCGTAGATAACTCCCGCGTTAATTTACCAGGGTGCGTTACCACGCCGAGTTGCCGCTAAAAAAGGGCGTCTTGATATTATTGGTTCAGACTCTTGAAGATCTTTGCACGCTTTTGCTTGTATTTCTGCCACAGGGAGTGATTAACATGAAGATTGACCAATTACATCGTAGCATTCGATTTTCTTCTTGGCGCCAACACTCATAGCAACAAGCCATATTGTGCGTACCCAAGCCATCTCCGCGCTAAAAGTTGCACCTGTCCTATGTGTCATGAACATTATGCTACTTCCTAAAATACCTCAGGAGCTTAAACCATTGTGTCCTCTCGGCCACTGATTTCTCAATATTTCCCAACACCGTCTGCCTCTCATATCTGCTGTCTGTAGAAATGTATGCACTCAAGCTTCTTGCATGTTTTAAGCATAGGGATTTGTTGTTCTCCGATCACCAATGGTGTCAACTTATGTGTCCCTGACGCGTTGCTGCAGAGAAGAACCGTTCGGTGTACTTAAAATTGTCACAGGTTGCAAAAAATCACGGAAATTAACTGCATTAGACTCCAACACAACACATCTGACTGCAACTCAAGCTCAACAATGTACAGACTAAAACATTTAACACTGGTTCAATCACAGGAGCTCTATGACTCTTTCTACTTTGCCGCCTAGCAGAGCTCACCCGCGGCTGTATCCTATTTGCTACCTTCTTACCGTTAGGACAATATATAGCGATGCTTCTGAAAATACATCTCTGAAGATCGAGAGGTTTAACAAGCAATACGTACCATTATGGTCACATTCTTAAAAGCAAAAAATAGTAAGATCCCAGAAACGTTGTCTTCGTTATAACAGGGTGTTGTAATGAGGGGTAATTAACATAGTAAATATAGGAAACCAGACGGGACCATATAAAATTATCGCTGTACCCGGCTTTATCGTTGTATCGGTGATCGTTGTACGGAGATTTGACTGCTATTTATACAATTTAAGACCTTATTCCTGAAAGCCTCTATTTTTCAAGTGTAGTGTTAACCTAGCGACTAGTTTGCTATCACAGTGGTAGTAGGCTTTGTCTTTGCTCGTCCTACCACGTGCCCATGTCGCTAAATCAAGCGCTTGTCATGCACATTTTGGTGGGAAAATAATATTAATTTAATGTAATTTTAAACGAGGGTTTCGTTACCTTTAAGCACCCTTTAGCGACATAAATATTTTTCTCATTAACATGCGAATCTATTAACTACTGTATTGAATACCAATCTAGCAATTTTCAACAAAATATTGGTAATGCTGGCCACGTGAAAAGCCGAGGACCATAACATCGGGGTGGCATAACATAAATGTCCAAAATAATTATGGTCACGACGCTCAGGGATGAGCAAACCGAAATAATGTTGTCGAAACCGTTACAATCTTGATAATGAACATTGATTGCATCAGGACGCAAAAAATGTCCGATTGGAATGGAATTAATTCTACATGTAAGTTTAGTATCTTATTATGTCATACACAGACTGCTTCAGAGGTGTAGTTGCTAGCATGCTGAGCTTCTATGCCCGACTGAAGTCGTTGGATTTTTTAAAAGCGTTAAAAATCCCTCAGTATGCCTTCCTTCGGAGGGGAAGTAAAGCAGGCGGTCCCATGTCATAGATTTATGGCATGATAAAGAACCTTCCACTAATTACACTTGTGTTATGCTAAATTATAAGGCGGCTTCGGTGGCGTAGTCGGTAGCATGCTGATCTTCTATGCCCCAGATAGCGGGTTCAAATCCGGCCGAAGCCGTCGGAATTTTTAAGAGCGTTAAAAATCCCTCAGTATGCCTTCCTACGGAGGGGGAGTAAAGCCGGCGGTCACATGTCGTAGATTTATGGCATGTTAAAGAGCCTTCCACTAATTGCACCTGTGTGAAGCTAAATTGAATAGGTTAAGAATGTAAGCAACGCTCTTAGGTTTCTACGTTCGTTGCCAAGAGCCGACTGCGGTGCCATCTAGTAACCAAGTGCAAAACTAGTTGGTCGCTGACGGTGGCGTTTGCTAGCGAAAGTAGGAACTACTTGAAAAATCAATGTCTGCAGTCCTTACTCGAATTAAAAACAGATAACACACTCTAATGCAGTCATCACAATTACCATCGGATTTGAGACAGATCCTACACACAACCTAAGTACACGGGGCTACATGACCGCGTTGACGCAGCCCCTAAACTAAAGAACCAAACAACCATGTCATACACAAATGATTAGAACAACAGGTTAATGCCATCACATCACCGGCATAATATCAATATTTTGTGCAGCCGCCACGAGCGGCACTATTTCCACTCCGTGGTGTGGCAACTAACATTCTTGGTTCTGGGTTCAATTCCCGGCTCGGCCATGAAATTTAATTCTGGGCTGAGGACTGGAATGCGGTTCCCTCGGCCTCGTGAGGCAAAACTCAGAAGAGTTCGGTTCGATTCCCACCTCAGCCATCCCGGAGGTTTTCTTCTCCGTGCTTTCTCACGTCTACTCCAGGCAAATGACGGGATGCTTCCTAACTTAAAGCCACGGCCTCCTTCTTCCCAATCCTCACCTGCCAAACAAATACACACAATAATACAGTCACCTCGTGGTATAGCTGTGCTCGTTAAACCGAGCACCTCGGTCGCGCGGGCAGCTGCAGCAAGTCCGTAGATCGCAGGTTCGAATCCCGGGGCTGACAGCGGTTATCCTGAGTGTGGTTTACCCTGGGGTTTCCAACACTCCTTCCAGGTAAATGCCGGGTTAGTACCTCATTTTAAGGCCTGGGGTGCCTACCTTATCCCTGTCCCTAATATGGGTACACACACTAAAACAGTAATCACAGGAATACAGGTTATCAGACAAGTTCAACACACACTCATCTACACGGGGCTCATGGCCAAGATGTTCAAACCCCTCCAATGAAACAACATGATAATTCGGGTATGAAACTGGCGACCGGGAACGTCAAAGGAGAAGCGGTGTCTGCTGTGTTAGAAACATGGTTTAGCACGTTTCGAAAAGCATGTGATTCTTTTTTATTTTTTTATTTTTAATTTTTTAGTGCTAGGGTATGATTTTGGCCGTTGCAACCTCCAGGATATAACTGTCACTGTTAGAGTACGCCGATGTGTAGAAATTATAATTCTGTCTGATAAACCGAGATATTGTGAAGTAGAATTCTGTATCATTGGTTTCATTCAATTTTTGGAAGGATTTTTGTAGGGAATTTAAGGGAGGAGGATTACTTATTATGATCGAGATCTCTTGGTGGTTCATACAGTGGCGGTTGTAGGGTGATTAAGGCTTGGAAATTGTTTTGGTTGGTTGGTTCTTAAGTTTAGGGGCTGCGACAACGCGGTCATGTAGCCCCGTGTACTTTGGGTATGTGTAGAATTTGTCCGATAACCGGTGTTAATTGTGATGGCTGTATTAGTGTGTGTTATCTGTTATTTTAATTTAAGTACGGAAATTTAGAATTTTTCAAATAGTTCCTACTTTTGCCGCCAAGCGCCACCGTCAACGATTGCTAGGCCAAGTTCAGAACTTAGCTACTAGACACCACCGCAGTCGGCTCTTGGCAACGAACATAGAAACCTAAGAGCGTTGTTTACACTCTTAACCTATCCAATTTAGCTTCACACAGGTGCAATTAGTGGAAGGTTCTTTAACATGCCATAAATCTATGACATGGGACCGCCGGCGTTACCTCCCCTCCGAAGGAAGGCATACTGAGGGATTTTAACGCTCTGAAAGAAAATCCGGCGGCTTCGGCCGGGTTTGAACCCGCTATCTTGGGCATAGAAGCTCAGCATGCTACCGACTACGCCACCGAAGCCGACAAAATTGTTTTATTTTCTTGATCTGTTCTTGGATGGAGTTTAAAGAAAAGGAATGAAGTTTGCAGTTTTACGTGACCGTTAATCTCGTTACTTTTGCATAGAATCCGAACAATAGGATGTTATATTTCTCTTCGGAAATCTCATATGTAATAACCGGAAATCAAACCCTTGGTGAAAGACAACCAGCTTCATCATTGCACCGTCACGTCCCCGTGGGATGGGGTTTGGTTGGGTATTAAAGGAGACGGTAATTCTGTATTTAGCACGGGAACTTTTGGTAGCTCAGACAGTGGTGGTTACAGGGAGGTCAAAGTATAAGTTTCTTTTGTTTTTCGTTTCAAGAGTGGGATTAAGTTGTTGGTTAAAGTGGAGGGGGATTTCTAATTAAGTTCGGGAACTCTTATAGCTCAGTGGTGGTACGAGGGAGTCATAGATTGAGCTTCCGTTTGTTTCTTTCTGCTTCTTGGCTATATATTTTAGGGGATTTGAGAGAGGGAAATGATTGATTTAGCTCGGGATCTCATGGTCTATCGGTCAGTGGTGGTTGGTGGCAGTCTGGTGGTAGTCAAAATGTGGTGTTCCTTTCTTTATTTAGGGGGAATGGTGACGCAGTGGTCAAGCTGTTGGCCTCTCACCACGGTGGACAGGGTTCGATTCCCAGTCAATGCATGTGAGATTTTAAAAGTGAAATGCCATGTCCTGTGGTTCGTATTCCACGAAAACAGAAGGTCCCGTGGCTTATGATCTCGAGATTAACGGTCACGTAAAACTACAATCTTCCTTTCTTTATTTTCTGTTTTTGGATGGGGAATTCTTTTATATGTTAAAATGTTGCCTTTGCCAGTTGCCGCTGAAGGTGGTCAACCTTTGGGGGTCCTTTTGTAATTTCCTGATCTTAGATGGTGTTCAGTTGGGGCATTTGGGAGGAGGCTTTAAATCTCAGGGGCTAATCAATGATATTTTTGAAAACTAACACTTGTAAAGATTTACGTTTACTTTGAAGTGAAAAAAAAATGCAAATATCTGAGCCACTGTCTGTACTGGGAGTTCCCAAGCTTATTGAAAAAAATCATTCCCCTCACCCCCTCAACCAAACCCATCCTAAAACAGAAAATAACAAAAGTACCCCTACCTCCACCCTAACTGTCAATGACTGAGCCACCAAGAGTTCACAAGCTTAGTCTAAAAGACCTGCCCCCAACCTGCAACCAAACCCCACCCAAAGGACTCGAAATTTTTACTTTCACCAGATCGCCGCCATCATCAAAAGGCCCCGTCTCTCTAACTCCCACCAAACGCCATTCTAAACAGAAAACGGAAAAAGGTCCCCTAAACTTTTACCCCACTACAACTGCCTCTGACTGAGGTACCTGTCCCGATCTGATTCACCCTCTACCTAACCATCAACCATTACCTAACCAAAGCGAGAAAAAAAGAACGGATAATCAATTTTTGCCCTCAACCACCTCTGACTAAACCACCAACTGCTCTGGAGAGTAATCATAAAGTCCACACCCGCTAACTTCCCAACAAAACCCCAACCTATACGGAAAATATCAAATGAGTCCAAAACTAGCACAAGCATCAATTTTTTTTGCTGGTTCGGGCCTCCTTGTTGATGTGTAACATCTTTCCACTCAGTTGCTGGATATTTTTGTGGGAGTGATTTTGAAAAATGGGACGGATGTGGATCGGACGGAAATAGATCGGACGGAAGAGGATCGGAGGTGTACGGTGCTGCGCTCTGTACTAAAGGTGGTTCACCCAGTGCCCACATACGGCAGCGCCCGTAGCACAGTCGGGAACCTTTGAGCATTGTGTGTGGTGTCATATCTTTGGATTCATGGAGTTCTTTGACCTATATTATTATCAAATTTTTTCCTTGTTAGATGTAAGATCTTGTTAGAATTAAGATAATAATTCATCGTAAGTAGTTAAATGTGGAGTTCCCTATTAATTGCTACCAGAGAGATGTTGAATCAACAACATTTTTGGTCCTTCCGATTGCCGGATATAAGTGAACTACGAAAACATCTATGAAAATAGCTAACTTGGTTGAGTTAGAGAGCACAGAACAGCACCAGTAAGAACGATCTGGTTCAGCACATTTGCCGTTCCTTGTTTCTCGGGTCATTATGAATGCCGATCAGAAACGTGTTTTAATAAAGAAAAGAAAAAAGAATAAAGAACAGCCTCCAATGTCCCTTAAAGGGCGAAGGCCTCCTATAAAAGGGTAGCTCTTTTTCACTAATGTGGTGAGCTAGTCACATTAGGATAATAAAGAAAAGAGCAGTCATCAAGTCTCGAGTGACTCGCTTAAGTACATTCGTGAATGCATTTGCAGTAGGTGGTTATCTGAACGACATTAAGGTTAGGAAACAGTCGTTGGAGAGCTTAATTGATAAATATAATGACATTCGGACACAATTAGAAATCGATGATCCTAATAACGAATCTCATGATGTAGATAGAGCAGCCTTAGATGACTTAAGTTTGGACATTAAGTCAAAAATGTCCTGAACATATGCATCCATCTCCGCGTGTAAATAGTGATAACATGAGCAATAGTTGCGCACTAAACCTTCCAACCATTTCACTACCCTAGTTTAGTGGCTCTCTACAAGATTTTATGCACTTTTATGACACCTTTGTAGCGTTGATAATCAATCAACAATGAAACAATCACAGACATTCAAAGATATTATTACCTCCTATCATGCTTGTCTGGTGAACCTCACCACCTCATTGAGAACAGCCATTTCACAGGATAACTTCAAGGTCGCATGGGACTTGATTTGTAGTCGGTATCACAATCCCAGACCTATATCAGACCTTCACATCAAGGAATTATTGTCTCTCCCGAACGCAACGCATGATTCTCGTAAAGAGCTGCGTTTGCTAATAAATCAACTTTGCAGCAACTTAAATGCCATAGAAGCTTTAAAAATTGAAACGCCCTTGCATGACCTTATGCTCTCGCACTTAGTTTTGGAAAGAATTAGTCTCAATCTCAGGAAGCAATGGGAGAATGGTACGTCAAATTAAATGCACGCCAAACTTGAAGGACTTCATTCAATTCTTGGAAAATAATTGTCAAACTTTAGAAATAGTCACGTCCAACAAGTCAGCTACTGTAACCCAAGATCAGGTCAAGCATGGTACAACTTCAAAGGGATCACACCGAGCTTTCGTCACCACGTCACTTTATTGTGTGCTATGTATGACATCTCACGGTCTGCATAAATGCCCGAAATTCAAGTACATGGACTTAAATCGCCATATAGGTGTTGTGAGGGAACATAATCTCTGTTTCAATCGCTTGAGAAGTGACCATGTAGCCAGTAATTGCAACTCAGTTACCTGCAGAAGATGCAATATAAGTCACCACACATTGTTACAGCCGGCCCCGGGTTCGATTCCCGGCTCCGTCAGGGATTTTAAAACTCACGTGAGGGTTGGAACGGGGTGCACTCTGCCTCGTGAGGACAATTGAGTAGCTGTCTGACAGTGAGGCAGCGCCCCGATCACGAAAACCAAGATTAACGGCCGAAGGTAACCGATGCACTGATCACGCGTCACCCCAATATCTGTAGGCCAAATGGCTGGGCAGCGGTCGCTTGGTCGGCCTAGGCCCTTCATGGGCTGTATAGTGTCAGGGGTTGACTTGTTTTTTGACACATTGTTACATATAGACCAGAATATGAACCGTCCTGCTACTCCGTTACACAGTGCAAGCCAACACCAAGAATATTGTTCTGTCAGAGGCGCATGTCCGCACAATGAAGTATTGTCATCAACTGCCATTGTTAACATTAGGGATAGCGAAGGTCGAATATATCAATGCCGAGCATTATTGGACACTGCATCACAGATGAACTTCGTGTCTCGAGAATTAGTGGACCGTTTGGGTATCAAGCTGAATCGTCATTCGATACCCATCAATGATATAAGCAACACGCGAGCCACTGAATCCTCCTACTTCTGTCAACTTCAGATAGAGCTGAGAGTTGGTATTTATAGTCGGCACATAGCATGTTCTGTCCTGCGTCAGATTACTGGCCCGCTGCCTTCATCAAGAATATTACGAGGACTGGCAACTGCCCGTCAACATTCCACTAGATGACCCTAATATCAACCAGCCTAAGAAGATAGATCTGCTGTTAGGTGCTACTGTGTTCTTTGAAGTCTTAAGACCCGAACTACAATCCAGGGATGGTTACACTACTCTTCAAAATACAAGACTTGTTTGGGTGCTATCTGGATGTTTATCGCTTCATTTAGTTCAACAACGAACGAATGGAACAACATCATTGTTGTCCACGGCTGAAACCTTGCACACACAAGTGGAACGCTTTTGGGAACAGGAGGAGCTTACGACTCGTAGCCATTCCAAGGAAGAAAGTCAATGCGAGTAGCATTTTCGGAATCTTTCACGCGTGATGAGTCGGGCTGGTTCATAGCGAGACTACCACTACGGCAAGGAGTAGGAGAACTTGGTAACTCCTTTGTCAATGCCAGGAGGAGCTTTGACTTTATAGAGAGGAAATTACATCGACAACCCGACCTGAAGAATGAGTATATAAAATTCATGGAAGAATATTTACAACTAGGACACATGGAACTTGTCGATCCTAGTGACCAGCAGAAACCTGGTTATTACATGCCTCATCACGCGGTAATCAAGGACACGAGCAGCACTACCAAGGTCAGAGTTGTCTGCAATGCGTCGGCTAAAACTCCTTCGTCGATCTCCTTGAATGACGTGATGTTGGAAGGAAGGAAGGAAGCTTGTAGTTTAACGTGACCGTTAATCTCGCGATCATAAGCCACGGGACCTCCGTTTTACGTGGAATCCGAACCACAGGACATGGCATTTCACATCGAAAATCTCACATGCATTGACCGGGAATCCAACCCGGCCCGCCTTGGTGAGAGGCATACAGCTTGACCGCTGCGCCACCACGCCCCTGACGTGATGTTGGTTGGGCCAACTGTTCAGCATGATCTGTTCTCGATCGTTCTTCTCTTCCGCACACAAACGTATGCGTAAACAGCAGATATCGAGAAGATATACCGACAGATCCAGATTCATTAAGCAGACCAAGACTTCCAGATAATCTTGTGGCGCAGTTCTCCGAATCAACAACTGGTCATGTACCGATTGACAACGGTAACCTACGGTACTTCAGTGGCTCCTTATCTAGCTACCCGTTGCTTACTGCAGGTGGCACTCGCTAGTCAAGACATATACCCTACAGCAGCCAAAGATACCGAGAGAGACTTCTACGTTGATGATCTTTTAACAGGGACAGATACCATTGAAGAAGCCATCCATTCATACAAAAACCTCACTTCGCTCCTGAAAACCTGATGATTCCCCATCCGTAAATGGCGATCCAACAATCCTGATATTTTGAAGGCCAGCCCACCCACACTTCCCGTGAGCCAGGTGTCGTGCAGTCTTCCTCTTGAAGATGGCACCGTAAAAACTCTTGGTCTGTTATGGCATTCGAGTAAGTGACTCATTTAAATTCACCGTGGGAGCAGAATTGCAGGTAGTTCCTCAGCCTGGAAAACATATGTGAACAACAGGGTGTCGGAAATTCACAAACTGACTTCTCAGCAAGATTGGAACCATGTCACATCACAGGACAATCCTGCAGATTTTATCTCCAGGGGAACGGAGCCACATCGACTTCAAAGCAATCGATTATGGTGGGCGGGGCCCGTCTGGCTATCTACGGATCCTTCAACCTGGCCTGAACTTACCACTGCTGAACCAGCCGAAATTCCTGAGCAGCGAGGAGTAAGGTTGTGTTTCGTGGCGAGTAATCACGACGCAGATAACCTCTTTATCCGGTTTTCCAGCTGGACTAAACTACACAGAGTATTTGCATACGTGTACATTCTCAGATTTTTTCACAATCTAAAGCAGGATGCAGCAGCAAGACGGCATGGACCTTTGACTACAGCCAAACTTCGCGATAGTCTGAGAGCAATCATCTGCATCGTTCAGCGTTGCTCGTACAGTCAGGAGATACATAATTTACATCAAAGAAACGCAGTGCCACTTCAGAACAAACTTCTCACCCTGCACCCCTTCCTAAATAGTGACAACCTCTTGAGCGTGGGCGGCAGGCTAGAGAATGTTGAAGCATCATTTGAACAAAAACATCCTTTGATACTGCCACCTAAGCATCATGTCACAAAATTGCTTATTTGGAATGAACACATACGACTTTTGCACGCAGGAAGCCAACTTATCTTTGCCTCGTTGCGGCAACGGTGGTGGATAACCAATGGCCGATCTGCTATCAGGTAGGTGATCCGCAGTTGTGTAACATGCTTCCGAGCGAAGACCAATGACACCAGTCTACTCATGGGAAAATTGCCTAAGTCTAGAGTGAACCATAGCAAGCCATTCTCTCATTGTGGTGTGAATTATGGAGGTCCGCTGCATGTGAAATATGGAAGCCCACGAAGTAAAATACAAAAGAAAGGCTACATAGCATTGTTTGTGTGCATGGCGACCAAGGCAGTACACATTGAGGCCGTCAGCGATTTATCCATGGAAGCTTTTATTGCCGCCTTAAGAAGGTCCACGTACGGCAACGCCCGTAGCACAGTCGGGAATCTTTGAGCATTCTGAGTGATGTCATATCTTTGGATTCATGGAGTTATTTGACCTATATTATTGTAAAATGTTTCCCTTGTTAGAAGTAAGATCTTGTTAGAATTAATATAATAAATCATCGTAAGTTGAGTTCCCTATTAATTGCTACCAGAGAGATGTTGAATCAACAACAGGACGGAAGTGTGTAAGACTCACTACCAGCTGGCAGTGGTAAGAGGACACAATGAGCGCGCGGCGTCGGAGACTGGTACCATGACGCACTGTCGGCCATGTGGAATGTTTATCACATACGGATTACTTCAATGTTTGGAGGCGCCATTACAGATATTCCCACAATAAATCATCTTCAAGTTGTCGTTCTTTGGTGTAAAATATTCATTATATCATATTTGCTGAAAACAATTATGATTTTTAAGAGTCTGTTTTTCAATCTCTGGATAAAAGTGATGGGCATCCTATCCCCGAGTAACTTTGCTCAACACTTTCATACTGAACGGTAAACGCACATGCGAACTCTGGTGCCAACTGATCGAAACACAAACCACTGTTCAAAGTCTTCGTATCAGTATTTAAATGATGATATGCTTTAATATGAAACATTGTAACTAGTCGGCAAAGCCGGTATTATGTTTCTGGACAATTGCTATTCAGATATTAACCCACATTGCGGTAATGCAGTGACCAATATAATATATGTCGATGTTTTTATACGGGAACGAGCACATGGCAACTCACTGAGTTTGGGGTCGAGAGAGCAACCGTACGAATCACATGTAAATAACAAGCACACATAATCAAAGTAAAATCATTGTCACAGAATATGTTGAAAATGTCCTATACCTGCATCTACACATTTCAGGAATCTTCTAAGGAAATTTTCATTCGCACGCCTTAGTTCATCTACCGAGATAGCCTCAATTTCTCTCGTGATATTTAGAGTTCTTCTAGAGTGTGAGGGTTTGTTGCATGAACCTTATTTTTCAAATTTTCCCCATAAATAAAAATTGAAGCAATATGCTTTAACACTTAGCAATAACACATTATAAAGTTTTGAAACGAAATAATAATTAAACAATAACCACGTACTGTGCCCGTTTGGATCAGGATCCAAATGACCACATTTTGAAAAATACCGATATCAGATAAGCACGAGAAAATCTATCTCAGGGTCTATCTAGGCAAATAATTGGTCTATCTGGCATCCCTGATTTCGGTAATTCTCAAGAAGGTAAGGAGTGAAATTATTTTTGGAAACACACACTTTCTTAAATATCTCAATGTATTGATAATTAAAATTGACTTTAACTGGCCAAAAAAAAATCATGACACAAACAAACAACACAATCATTTAAAAGATCAACCTTCATTTCATTCACCACTTCGCAAAATTTGATACTCAGAAATCAAAGTCCATCTGATATAAACAATAAAAAAAACACTTTTTTTTTTACATATTTACACTAGACAATCACTTTCATTAAAGATTCCGAGTGATTCATCCTATTTACATATCTCGTTGCACATTACGAAGATTCGTCGTTCGTTGATGACATTCAAAAAAAATATTTATACACTTTTCATTTTTTCCTCTTTTCACAAAAAACAATATATTTTATATTTCCGTTGATTCATTGCTAACTCTGTCTTATGAACCTCATATTACAGTAAGATTCGGCTTAACAAAGTTGGATGTTAATACGGTCATTATTTTCAAAAATTTGTTTCAACAATAAACAAAATTTATGAAATTTTCATCAAATTGAAAATTAAATTATATCTTATTTGTCTATAAGTCTCTTTGTTCCAAATGAACAATGTTCAAAAATAGGAATTTCATCATTTGAAATTTATTATTCATAACTGACATTTATTTGTTATAAACAACACAATTGTTGCAATTTATTCTCAGTTGACTGAGTTTCTTGCCACAACATCTTCTCACTTAGAAAATCTGTGCAATGTTTCACAAAAATTTAAATTATAAAATTCTCTGAATTTAGTATTATTATTATTTTTAATTATTTCCATAATTCTCTTAGAATTTTAATTACAACAGGGTTTCACTTTTCATCTGGTGAATATTAACTGCTCATATCAAAAGAAAAATTCTTTTTATCAATACTCAAAGCACAAAATATAAATATTTAATTATTTATCTTGTTAATCTTTACATTTTCCATTTTTTTTAATTTTTTTTTTCTTAGGTCAGGTTCCTCAAAATCTAAACTCATACTGTTCAAATATTTAGGCATCAGGTTTGGAAAATTGAAGTTGATCCAGATAAAATATTCATTTTTGAAACCGACAGTTTTAGTGGGATTAGACTGGATATATGGGGCGGTCTAATAATGCCTTACCCATCTTTTACAATTTAGAGTCCATATGCTCTCCATAAACATTCACATGACACACACGCATATCCCTGTGTGCGCAAGACACTGGGACTCAAAGCCCTCATGGACGACCCATCTGGCCTCCTCACCAAACTTAAGGGTTGACAATTATATTCACACACTAAACAATTATATTTGACTTCATATATTATATTTTTTATCCACCAACACTTTTATATATTTTTCTATTTGTAATATCCTGTCTTACCACTCTGCGTTTTTCCCAAATTTTATTTTTATAAGAAAAGATGTATTTATTATGGTCAACATTTCCTGGCCTTCCCTTTTACATAGATTCTGCCCTAGAGTTAAGTACCTGCCTTATTGTTTTCTTTTGATATTCGTTTATTGTTTTTTTCCTTGGAAATTTTATTGAGCTCAAAATTGATTACGAACTCATTCTACCTGTTTATAAATTTCAACTTCTCTTTCACAAAAATTATCGCATTTAAAACCTTTAATTTAAATAAATTCCTCCACAAATTATTATTAGTATTATCAATGGAAAAAAATGTTTATTTAATAATGCTTTCCTATTACTTCCTAAGGATTATTAATGTCCTGTTTCACTCCTAAACAATTATCTAATTCCTTGTCGCGTATTATCTATAACACTTTATTATTATTATTATTATTAATGCGGTAATCATTTAACTTTATTTAGTTTTAGTAAATGGTGCTATTACCAAATTATCTTTTACAACGTTAAATAGTGTTTCAATCTATAACATTACGAAATTACTTTATTCACATTTGATATTATTATTTTATTATTATCTTTGTTTTATTTTTATGTTTATTTATTTATTTATAAAATTAAATTATTCAAATAATCCAAGATGTAACTTAAATCTCTCATAAGAATTTACTTAGATTCTTCCTATCCTTTGGAAAATTTTATATCTTTCATGTTGCAGAAAACATGAACGTGACTGTAGTCTGAACGAAATAGAAAATACGGCAAAATAAATTGTCAGACTTTCATGTCGCTCCATTTGCCATCCTGGACAAATATGATATTCAAAATAAACGGTGGAGTTGATTTCTTAAAATGACTGAGTAAAAATAATTCTCAAAATGCTCTACTAAGCTAGTTGATAGTACATGAAATAGCTCTTACTTCATTCTTGCTGTGCTGGCGATGCGTATCCTTCAGTAAACGCTATACCCATAGCGTCTCCCATGGTCATCTGCAATCCATTTCAACTTCGTTGGTCCCCCGTCACACCTATCCTTAATTCGTTTAACGGCGCATGTCGATTATTATGATCGCTCGTTTATAACAAACACTCCCGTATTCTTCAACACAAGGTAACATTTCGAACTGTAGCAATAGTTCCAAATGAATGTGTTACTCTTGCAATTTCGTTTCTTGGAACAAGTTCCACGTTTGAAAATACTGTTCTGATCGTCCACTCGCATAGGAACACCTATTAGCAGTTAAGACTGAACCCCAAGTTCACAGTCTGTCCTGTCTAAAGTGTGAAGTGCCTTGTACAGTTTCGCAAATAGAAACAACAAATTATTGTAGGCGACTTCATTGAATGGTTTATCAAATAACCATCACGTGTAGAGTACATGTAAGAATATCTGACTATAGAGTCCTCTAATATTCCAAGTCCGTTGTTGAAAATTTCTATCACTTTGAACATAGCCCCAGCCCACAAGGCTTTACTTGGTGGCAAAGTTCCTTCGGCGTGTAGTATGACGTAGTATTCACTGTTATGAAGCGTAGCGGCGAGTTCCTGCCAAGCAGTTGCTTGCTAGGAATGACTTGACTGTCTTGCAAACCTGGCTCTTTATATAGGTCAGCCAGCAATCCTTCTCGAAAATTCAATTTCCAGATCTCGGCTCCTGGTGTACGGATTCTTCTGCTCAATAGCTTAAAATTCTTCTCTTTTCTGTGCCAGAAAACTGTGCTACTTTTTAAGTCGCTAATCCGTCTCCTTGAGTAAAATTTATAAAAGTTTCAACTCATGACGTAGGCTAGCTTTCACGTCACGCCTCCACGTCACTCACTCCTGTCTCTATATGCTTCCCTCAACACTCTGTCCTCCGAGCGCGTTATTCAATCATCATTAGTCTTGTTGTCTCTCTGGACTAGCATTCGTTCGTTACCATCAGCTCGTCATTATGTCAAGGACGTTTGCACGATCCAGGGACAGTACACACGTTAAAAACTTTTAATAGTTTATAAACGGAATAACGAAGCCAACTTTACTCGTCAAATCCTGCGTCGCAACTGTCTCAGCTCCGTGGTGCGATGTGCTCGTCTGACCTTTGGCTCGACTTTCTTACCTGCAGTGCTGCGCCAGCCGTGTGACCGGCCCCACTTTGAGTGAAAGACCGGGTAGAAGACATGAGGTGTACTTCCTACTACCAACTGAAAACCAAAGCAGAGAAGCGAGAAGAATGGAGAGCTGTTGCCAACCAGCTTTACAGCTGATAAGTAGAGAGAGATAGTTTAAGCGACGCCAATGTGTCGGAATTTAGCCGAGAAGGTTATTATCAACGTGGCAATGAAGCTACGAATGCGGGTTTTCTCACATGTAAGCAACTAAAAATGATCACTGTCTGTGCCGAGATCCAATCTCGCAACCTTGGGCACAACACACTTCCTCCAAGTAAATGCTGGGACAGTACCTTAATGCAAGTATTGGGGCACCTACCTTCCTACCACCGATCTCAATAATTACAGCAACACACACTACTACAGTCGCCACAGAAGCACAGGTTATCAGGCAAATTCAACAAACACCCAAGTACACAGTATTGATGTCCAAAGCTGTCCCATGTCCCTAATTCGAAGTAACAATAACAAAAACAACAAAATCCACCTGTACTCATCCAGTAAAACAATTTTAGATTCATTTAGGGGATTTCCGGCATCGTGGTGATGTAACCCCGTGTACTCGGGTATGTGTGGAATCTCCCTGATAACCTGTGCCATTGTGATGTTCATACTGGTGTGTGTATTTCAGTTGGAATTAGGATTTGTGTAGGAGATGGCCGTAGCCATAATTTAGATAACATCCCAGCATTTTCCTGGAGTAGAAGTGAGGGAAATACGCAGAAAACCACTTCCAGGATGGCTGAGTGGGAATTGAACCCACTTCTTCTCATTTATACCTCACGAGGCAGAATATACCCCCTTGCATTCCTCAGACGAGATCAAATTCCTTGTTAGAACCGGTTATTGAACCCCGACCACTGCAGTAATAATATCGTATGGCCTCGGGTCCCAGGTGCAAGCTTCGTTATTTGCGCCCAAAGTGCAGCTTGTAGTTGCTTGGAGCTCTATGAAAGTCAAGGAGGTTAGATATCTAAGCTCCTTGAAACTATAGCGCTTTCTAGTAGAGAAATGAGGAACTTTGTGTTGGCAGAAAATCCCGAGATTAATTTTTCCATTATGAACACGGCTTACTGAATTAAAATGGGTTCTTTAACATGCCAACAACGTCGTGATTTTTGTCGCCTTTCAAAAAAAATCACTTACCACGGCCAGGAGCGGACCTGCAAGCTTTGGGTTGGTAGTCCGACATGATAACCACACACCCACCGTGGCAAGATACCACAAGAGTAATAGCCAAGATTGCAAGTTACTACGCCACGAAGTGGATTCCTATGGGTCGAGTAACAGGCTTATGTAGCCACTCATATTTCAATATTTACTGCCAGTTCATAAAATACTGAATAAACAAATTCAAATGTCACGTATTCTTTAAAAATATAGCAACAACGAATAAATATTGCAGTAAACGCATACAAATCATTTCCTGTATTTCATGCATCAATACACTTCACATTTCCATTCTACTTTGTGAAACCATACTTTAGTATGATATTCAGCAGTTTATACTCGTCATGGAGAAAAATATTGCATATTCACCACGTTCTCACCCTTGATATATTCTATTGTTTACAATTAATTTTAAGGGTTGTTAGTCATAGTCATCATCATGTAAAACTTGCCTGTTGTTGTTTGATTCTTCAGTCTAGGTTTGATGACGATGATGATGATAATTGTTGCTTTAAGGGGCTTAACATCTTGGTTATCGGCCCCTAATGGTTTCGGTGATAGTGAAAGATGAGATGAGAATGAAAACTATAACTAATACTAACTACAAGCTTAAATACTAGAAGAAGAATGGTAAATAAATAAATAAATAAATAAAGGATAAGGCAAATAAAGGACAGGAAGAACAGAAATGCCCTCAACCGTCGAAGAATGAGGATTGAGGGTTTTGGAAGAAAGGAGAGCCATAAAGGCAAATAGGAAAGGGAAAGAGGAGAGGGCCCGCCCTAAAGTCAAAGGAAAGAGGGGACAAAATGGACCCGGCTCAGGAATCCCTCGCGGTCGCCAACTCCCAAACTCACCAGCCGTGAGCCCCTGAGGGTGTAGCACTATCCAGGATATACCAGAAGTGGTCCCTCCTTGAGGGCCTTGTTCAGAAGGCAGGAGATAATATGAAAAGAAAAAAGAAGGCTGACCCCTCGAAGAATGAGGGTATCAGGAGAGATGAGGCAAGGGCCAATTAAGGCGGAAAAGTGAAAACCTCCATAGGTCTCGGATAACCTAATACCGTTGGGGTCGGAAGAGAACAAGAGTTGACCAAGAGGGGTCGACAGGAAAGAAGATGGAGAGGAGCCCGGCACAAGTAAGTGGAAGCAATGCCAGACTCAGCTGGGATCTCGTGGTCGCCAACTCACGTCCCACTAGATGTGAGCCCCTGGGAGGCAGACTAGGTTTGACACAGATCTCTATATCTCCCTGTCTTCAGCTAATCGTTTCATCTCTATATAGCTACCACAACACACATCTGAGGCAATTTGTTTAATATATTCTGAGCTTGGTTTACCCCTACAGTTGTTATCCTCGATCCTTCCTTCCAAAACTAAGTTTGCTATTCTTGGGTGTATTAGTGTGTATCCAACCAAATTCTCTTCATTAGCAGTCACAAGAAACATATTTCCTCTCCTCCTCGACTTAATACCTGTTCATTTGTTACTCTATCTCCCCATCTGATATTCATCATTTTCCTGTAACACCACATTTTAAAAGTTTCTATTCACCTCTTTCTTGCTGCGCCAACAGTCCAAGTTTCACTTTCATGCTCCTGATAAAGGCTTTGAAAAATGACATTATAATATGTAAATCCTTATTTGATGTCAACAGATATAATTTCTATAGGAATATTTTCCTTGCCTGAGAAAACCTAGGTTTTATATCTATTTTTGCGTCGTCCATCACTAATTATTTTGCTTCCTAAGTAGCTGAAGTCTCTTACGTCCTTTAGCTTTTCACCTGACAATTTGATGTCCATAGGGGTTTCTGATTTCTTTCAGCTGCATTCCTTTATTTTTGTTTTACATTTATTGATTTTCCCCATGAATTCTTTCCTCAAGGCGGAGTCCATACCATTTAAAACTAATTCAAATCCCTGGCGAATCGGCTAAGATGACAATATTATCATACGATCTCAGAGTTGAAATAATTTCTTCTTGAATCTTTACTGCTACTTAAATTTGTCTCCAATTTTCTTAATTGATAGTTCAATGTATAGATTGAAAAGCATGGATGAAAATTTGCAACATTTCTGAACACCAGCGTCTCCCTAATTTCCTTTTGCTTGGATAACTGCCGTTTGGTGTCTGTATAGATTGTAGATCACCCTCCTATCCCTGTACTTTACTCCAATCCTTTTCATAATACCAAACAACTTACTCCAATCAACGTTATCAAAGGCCTTTTCTAAATCTACAAATGCCATAAACATTCTCTTTTCTGATATCTTGTGTTTCCTTGATGACTGTGTTTGTCTTTGCAACTGTATTAGGGACAGGAGTACGTACCCCAGGACTTGAAGTCTGTCGGTCTGACTGTTTGTGTCTGTCTGTCAGTCAGTTAACTGTTGTTTTAAGGGGTGAAAGTGGATCTTGGAATGTTGGATCAGCCAAAAAGAATATAATACAGAAAAAAACTGCCTAAACCGGTACCTTTATATAACGGAAACCTGGACAAACGGAAAAAAAAAATCGGAACGGAGGTATTTCCTATGTAAAATGACACTGTAAATCGGAAAACTGCCTAACGCGGAAATGGAAAGTAATTCCGGAACTGTAAGCGTAAATAACCTCACTAAAACGGATTATCTTATCCATAATACAAAGCTATGTACTGAACCCGATTAGACCAGAGTTCAACGACCCCATTTTGCAAATTTCCGAAATCACTTCAGCACGAGACAAAATCTATCTCAGGGACTATCTGGGCGAAAAAATAGGTAAAATCTGGCTTCACTGATATCGGTAAATTGCAAGTAAGGTAGGAAGAGAAATGATCGAAAATAGCACAATTAATTAAAATATCTCAATTTATTTATAATAAATATAAGTTAGTCCCTCAGCGAATAATCAGATATTATCTGTAACAAGTGCGCTAGGCAACACTTGTCCCGCATCGTCGGCTAAACTATTTCGGGTAATGAGTACTCCTCAAACGTCTCTACCATGTAGATAATCTCCTCTAACATCCTACAAACTGGCATGTTGGATAAGCTCCACCTCAATCTGTAAAACAGACGGGACCAGGCGTTGGCTAAGTTCCACCCAGACAGGCAAAATCATGAATAGTGCAAGTTCACTGACAATAAACTAAGTCCTGAACACTAGTCCAGCGACTATGTTATTTCGTCGTCTATAGTAACAGTATTTTAATAGATTCACAGTGCGGCGATGATGCTTACCCGAGCAGTTAATCGGACGAAGTACATGTCTCAGTGATATTTCTTGCTTCTTTTATACTGATTCCGGCGATACGTCACAGGTGCACGCGTTACAGCGATCAAACTTTCTCGAATATTCGATTGCCATATCTCGGCTCCTAGTGAACGTATCTCCTTCCTATATAGTTCTATCTTCTGCAAATGTAATTACCAGAAAACTGTACAATTTCAAAAATTCAAATCCGTCGTCTTGAGGAAATTTCAAAAATATGCAGTTCCCACAAGGGAATATGAAGAGAGAAGTTAAGGGAAGTGGGGTTCGGACTAAGGAACAAGTGGATAATAGGACAAGAGTCCAACAGCAAACAAAGACAATGTTCAGAGACGAGTATCACCGCAAAGCCCGTGAAACACCTGAAGTGGGTATGGACCTGGCCGTAGCTAACGGGAAATGCGGCTGAAAATTGGGCTATTTGCCAGCGAGCTTGGATAGTACCTTCCCTTCCAAGCCAAGATTCGACTACTATGTGGAAGGGTGGTGGTCTGGCAAGGAAAGAAATGATGAGTTTACTATGTAACCTTTCAAAGGAGTTAGTTTTTAAACAAATATTTTGAAGAATGCAAATAATTTGAATTAGCCGTGATGTTTTACTTTTTGAAGTTGTAGAATTTCTAAGGGGCGACGGAATGTTTCCAGGAAGAGTAGCAATGAGGCAATTATACCCTTGCAAAAAATGTTGGTAAGAGCACCAATAGTTGCATTTAAGAATGGCTAAGCTTTTACCCAGCATGCGCCGACTAAAAGTTTAGACAATGAGAAAATGAAAATCCACAGCCTGCTTCCAGTCTCCGACCGGGTCAGGAATGGAATGAATGAAGCCCCCATCTAGCGGCGAGAATATGAACTGTGCCGGCTGCCGAGGCCTGACGCACTCCTCTGGGGCAATGATTAAATGAATGACTGATGAAATGATAATGGAGAGTGTTGCTGGAATGAAATTTTGACAGGGAAAACCGGAGTACCCGGAGAAAAACCTGTCTGCCTCCGTTTCGTCCAGCACAGATCTCACGTGGAGTGACCGGGATTTGAACCACGGACCCAGGGGTGAGAGGCTGGCGTGCTGCCACCTAAGCCACGGAGGCTTCAAAAGTTTAGACAATGAGAATAACTTAAATTTGGAAAACCAACCATAAGTTGTAGAGAAAAACTCAACAAGCAGGAAGCTGGCAGAGCGAGCTATACTTGCCTTACTGGCCAGTTAGAATTAGCTATAAAAGCTAAGAGAGGCTTTAATAAGTTTGTGACTAAGAGTTATTCCTCAAATGCTACAAATAGTGGAACCGTTATTAATTTGATTTGTGAGTTTTTTAAAGAGGGCATAAGCCAGGAAGAGTCATGGAATGCAGGGTCCAACCTCAGCGTGAATCTAGCGAAAAGAATAACGAGAAAAAAATAGGTTTATTAACAATGAATTAAACTTTGAAGAATTAACAAAGAATTAATAACAGTTAGATCATGATTGTGATTTCTAAAAAGTTACATGTGAAGGTCTGAGACCTAAAGATAACAAGTTTATAATTGGCAAACAATTTTAAATTGATTACAAGTTTAAGACTTGTGGTAAGCACTAAAATTCTGAATAAGATTTTAAAAGTGGTGCTTAAAATGGACAATTTTAACGTTTGTAACAACAATTATAAAGTAATTCTAGCGTAGCCGAATTAATCAGGTACGATGTGGGCATTTTAAGATTTCATATTTAGGAATCTTAAAAGTATGGAAAAATAACAATTTGAAATTATAACTAAAAGAGAGATAGAAAATAAGTAGATGTTTCTAGAACTTCATATATTTAAATAGGGATCACGAAAAAAATAGGGCAATTTTCCCTTTCGTGAAAGCTAGAGAAAACTCACTTGTGAGTAGAAAGAATTGAATTCCCTCATTAGAAGGGAGAAACAATATATTTTAGGGCGTGTACTTGACACGAAGTTACAGAAATTAATTAGTTGTAAATGGAGCAAATACGGGAAGGCACTACTGAGAGTGACACCTCATTGAAAAAAGACCTAAATTTACAATTTTGTTACTCTAGTTTGTTAGTAAAGGGTTTGGGAAAGATGAAATGGGATTGTGGAAGAGTGTTCATGGCCGTATTTATTGTACTATTACGAGCGCGACGCGGATGTTAAGTTGAACGGGCACTGTTTTCACTATAGTATGTTGATATAGTTGAAACGTTCTCGGTAGTAGCACATGTGAATCACTAGTTGAGTTCTAGCTTGAGAGTATTATGAGTTGTAGTTTCTATAGGTGGTAGTTAAATGCGGCAGAAAATCTCGCAGGTAGGAAGACAATTTATGTGGATTAGAAGTTTATACCACATAAGTTTCTCAGTGAAGAAAAAGTACTCCCATATTAAAGTGGAAAATACTTGACAGTTTAACTGGTAGATAGATTTTTTTGTTTTGGAAAATTCGAGAGCAATGATAACTGTTGAAATGGGTAGAAAGTCCCTCGGCGGAAAACTAGATATTATAGACAGTGGGTATTTTAGGAATATCCCTCGATGTGAGATAGCATCTCTGAAAATCTGTACAACGAGTACTATTTCAATTTGAAAGTTAGACTTGATAGCTAGAGTTTGATCAAGAAGATCTCTTGAAGGCAGTTATTGTATCACATATAGCAATTTCACTGTCTATAAAATCAAAATAAAAGCATTTAGCTTTTTAAAAGCGATGAGAATGTGTTTAAAACGTGAAGTCGGTACTTATCTTTGCTTCATGAAGAAAGCGATGTTGCTGTTGACGGCTGATTTTAAAACTCGAACATGGCGTCGGATTTAAAAGTTTACCTCTCGAGTTGAGGAGGCGAGCCTTATTTGGGATCCAACTGACTGGTTTGACTTCAGACGCACAAGTGAGGCCAGCTCAAAGAAGCGCGGAGGGACCAGGGAAGGAAAAAGAGTGGGGGTAGTAGACATATGAATATACATAAGAATGAAAAACTTTACAAAAATTAAGTTTCTTGATGAAATGGTCTTCAACGAGTTGATAGCAGGCGTCACTAGCGAAGCCTGGTGGATGGGAATGTAGACGAAGTCCTCGTGATCACAGAGATGATAGCTGGCGATAGCGAGGAGATCTGGTGGCCAGATTGGTAAGGAAGTCCTCTTGTACATGGAAAAATTGAGGAACTTCAGAGATTCGCTGCTAGATGACGCTAGGTGGGTCATGGAAGATATATATCTGGAACAGACTCACAGGTAATATAACCAAAGTGCATAAACAAAGAAAAACCAGGAGATCACTGTTGGTGTTTACGTAAATGAAATAAATCAAAGAGCAGCAAAAGCTTACTCTGTCTTACCGTGTATTCCAAGGAATACACCAAGCTGGGAGGGGCAAACACGAATAGAGAACAGGAAAACAATGTTACAAATTTAAAGGTAGGGTGGCAATTAAAGAGAGTGGTCTTGTAATATGCCCTTTTGGGGTCAAGATCTTGGCTACCATAACTCTCCCTTCCCTTTCCGGGTAACACTCGGCCACTCTACCGGAGATCCAGGCCATGGGAGGGGAAGCATCTCTAACCAGGACAAGGTCATCCACTTTGATGTCGGGATTAGAAAGAAACCACATCTGTCTCCGTTGCAAGGAATTTAAGTATTCCAAATTCCACCTCTTCCGGAAAGAATTGTGGAGGACTTCAAGTTTACGCCAAACAATAGGTAAATTAGAATCTCTGTAAGAGTTGGGAAGGGGAGGAGGGACAGAAAGAGAAGTGCCTATAAGGAAGTGACCAGGTGTGAGTGGAAGCAGGTCATCAGGGTCATTGGAAAGCGGAGTTAAAGGGCGAGAATTAACAACACCTTCAATCAGAATAGACAGCGAATTAAATTCTTCATAAGTCAGAATGCGACTACCTAAACACTTTCTTAGATGACGTTTAGTAAGCTTTACGCAAGATTCCCATCTACCACCGTGATGAGGGGCGTTGGGAGGTATAAACCGTCATTTGAAACCCTTTGAGTAGGAAAAATTTGAAATCTGTTCCATGGCAGGAGACGATGTAAGAGCTTTCTTCCAAAAGGAAGCTGCGCCTTGAAAAGTGGAGGCGTTATCGGAGAACATCTCAGAGGGAACGCCACGCCTAGCAGCGAAGAGAGAGACGGCTGACAGAAAGTAAGAAGTGGAGGCATTGGTTACTAGTTCCAAATGGATCGCGCCAGTAACCATGCAAACAAAGAGAGAAACATAGAGCTTACCAAACAATTTGCGTTTAGCTTCAGGGGAATGGCATTGATATTGGAACGGACCCATATAGTCCACACCAGTTAAAGCAAAAGGACGTATAGGAGAAGAGCGGAAAGAGGGCAGATCGCTCTTTAATTGAGTATTGACTTTAGGTTTCACTATGAAGCAAGGAATGCATTTGTGAATTACAGAGGAAACTTCATGAACTCCATTTATAATCCAACACTTTTCCCTTAACAAGCAAAGCAGAGTGCGTGTACCAACGTGTAAGTTACGATAAGGAAAGTCACGTATAATTAAAGAAGTTACGTGATGTTTGGAAGGCAAAATAACAGGATGTTTCTTGTCCTCAGAAAGAAAATATTGCGAGAGCCTACCACCTACCCTGAGTAACCCATTGTCATCAAATAACGGGGCTAAGGCACGAAGACGTCTAGATTTCGGAAAATCCTTTTTAGCAGAAAGCAAAGACAA